>JAZDUA010000324.1:950000-1550000 GCA_038098605.1 Gryllus longicercus | reverse complement strand
ATTTTCACATTCTTTACTGCTGATTTACTTTATTAAACTTAAGCAGTATTTACACTTATTGCCATAATGTGTTTGAAGTAATATATAGGATTTGAATAATTCTTTTATTTTGTTTTGAAATATTTTAGCTGCTAAAATTATCTACTGGTATCTCACTTTCCGAAAAAATCGTTTCTATTCTGGAATCAAACCTAGTTTATTTAGTAGTATTTCAAGAAATGGAAAAATTAATAATATCAGAATAATAGAACAGTTGGTAAAAGTGAATGTTACAGATACAGTAAACACTTTTAATTTGAACTTCAAGAGGAACTCGATTTTGAAAAGTTGAATTTTATAACATTTAAAGAAAACTGCATTTAAACCTAACCAGTGTGTTTAACACACATATGTTTTGTTAGCAATGATTAAATCAAATCATCACCTTCAAAATTAAAAATTTGAAAATGAAAATTGGAAATTGGAAAGTGATTTCATCTGTACTTTTAAAAAAAGTTAGAAATGGGTTTGATAATATTCTATATTCTTTCATTGTCATCTTTATGGAGTATTTCAACTTTTTTACCCAAATTCAAATGTAGTACTTATTCATGCAGTAGCTTTGTAATGGCAAAGTAGCAATAGTTTTATATGTTTGTTCTCTTAAAATTAAACTCTTTCTCTTTACTGTCTTTTATGTTTTCCTCTCTAAGAACTTGCATTCTTGACCCTGGGTGTTCTCAAAGTCTAAAATTTTTGTGGACTTCAAGATTTGTTTGTTATTTTGAAATCAATCTTATCCTGATTTGTATTAATTGAATGTAAATATTATAATGTTTAATTAAACAAATGTTAAGCATTGGTGTAAATTGTATGTACTTGGAAAGAAAGAAAAAAGAAAAACAAAAGGATCTTGGAGAGGTAAGAAATATTAATTTTTTGTGCAAAGCTTGATGACATATAGTTCAATAGCTCTTAATTATCTTTTATAATATATTCTTCTCGTAGTTGAAGTGAGACTGTAGTCCAAAACTATGTTTTGGGTGCATAGTTAAATTAAGGGAAATATCATTTAATTCTTAATTAAATTCAATATGAGGTATAGAATTAAAATACATTTTTCTAGGAATTCAGAATTAAAGTAATTGTCTGTTTATCACATGGGTAATTTGCCATTGAATGGAACTCTTACATTATTTCACAGAAGCAGTACAATTATGCATTAATATTATATTCGATGAGAAGTTGCTAAGAAACTTACCGTGTCTGAGTAATTTGTCTGTTTTGAATGGTGTTATTTTGCCGAAGTGTAGTATGTGATGATTTATAGCATATATGCGTCATCACAAAAATAACAAAGATTAATGTGAATAAAGCAATGATCACATTTAAGTGGTCAAGCAGTATCAATGCTGAATTGCTTTCGGAAGAGTTCAGAAAATATTCTGCACCTCCTTTGGACATTTGAAAAGTCATGATTGCACGTTTTAGGGAGGAAGTTTCATTTCTGACATTATTTCTAATTTCAATTGGGTTCCCAAAATTATTACTCTATAATTCATTACTAGTGATCCGTATATGATCATAATCTAAGAGACTCCTTACATATAGATAGGTATTTAACATGTATATGAAATTTTCATAATCAACCTGCAGTTTATGATGAAAATTTCATCAAATCTCAGAAATTCCTGAATCAAATTAATTCTTTTGAAGCAGTGTTTAATTTGAAGACATGTTAGCATAATAGTATAAAGATCTATATCTATTCTGTGCTGCTGAATTTGTTTTTTAATTCATAGCAATATTAATATTATTTATTTTAATTATTACATATTGTATAATATGACCATTGCATTTGCTTCAAGAGCGTTTTCACTCTTTTCTTCTCTCTTTGCCATGGCTATTTATTGGAATCATTCTATATTTTGGTCAAAATATCATAGAAAAAGAACATCATACGCTCATAAATCTTGCCCTCATCATTCTTTGCATTTATGCTTGTACAATGGAACTTTGAGAAGATAACTTCATAATTGTTATTCTTATTGTTTATTTTTAAAAAACATGATATTCACAATAAAATGTTATTGTGTTAGTTAAGTGCAAATGTAGAACAAGATTGACATATGTGGGACTCTGTAGTCATATCAGTCTCAAGATAGTTTTGGGGCTAATTAGGTTATCATTGACTACATGAAATTAACAATATTTTAAATAATAAAAAAACTGGTAATAACATTATACAAAGAAATGAATATTTGAAGATTAGAATTCATCACATAGCTCTTTTAAGGATCTAAACATTCCTAAGATTTATGCATCGGGGAAGAAAAAAGTAACTAAATAATTTTGTAAAGTTTAAAATCAAATTGCGTTTGCTTTTTATTATTTATTTAAATACATATTAATGAAGTTTTATACTTGGAATTGGTATCGAATATTGTCTCACTTAGAGGCATTTATATTTTTGAGTTAGGTTAAGAAATGGATTTATGCAAAGAAGTCATTTCTTAAAAATGTTTTCTTTCATGTTAGGTCAATTTTTTACTGAAATGTCTAATAAGGTTCGAGTATTATGTTTAATGAAAAGGTTTTACCTCTAAGTGTTCACTAGGTGCAGTCTGAACATACAATATGAACAGTTTTTAGTAGGAAGCGACCTGAGAGAGATAATTTTTTTAATATTTACCCTCTTGAGAGAGTGCTTTCAAATAGGTATACAGTGAATTTGTAAATCGGTGCAAAAAGAAGACATTAATTTCTTTGAGTTGAATGAAAAGTCTCAGGTCATATACAAACATTTGTAACTATTTTGTCAATTAATTTGTAACCATTTATAAAAGCCAGTGTCCCTGGTTGATGAATGAAATTGTAGAAAACCTGAATGTGCAATTAGCTCCTAAAAACTTTGTGATAAATGTGCTTGATTATGGATTATAACGTTGTAAACATGTAGTGAGACAATGATGAAAAAGTTTAACTGAGATGATCTTCACTATTTTATGAAAGGTATTTGTTTGCTTGTATAGTAAGAAAATGTAATGTGAAATGAACTAAAACCTTTTTGTCAATCAGTGTTGTTTTCCAATGTACACGAGTGTTGCTATGACTATAGATATTTATGATATTTATCTCTTAATTGTGTGTTTTAAAAGTATACTGCTCTTGCAGAGTTTAACGAGTAATTTCACCTCCAATCTTGAATTGCATTTCTATATTACTTAGCTTTGTTATTCTTCATAGTGTTGTTGTATATTATCGTTATACCACTAGGGAATTCGTATATTAGGATTTACAGCATTATCATTTACATTTATAGCACTGAGAATTTTAGGAACAATGTTCTGCAAATTTACATTCTGTATAATGTGTGTGAGAATTAGTTTAAGTCAATGTACAAAATTACTATGACCACAGATTTTGTAGAAAATATACCAAATTTGAAAGAAAGAAAAAATTAATTTAATAACTGAATGCAAATTGTAAGTTCATTTGCTTTGCTTAACAAAGTTAATCACTGCCGTATCTTCAAAAGAGCTTGACTGGACTTTTCCAAAACAGTAATAATGATGTAATTTGACATCACTTCATTGTAGCATGTTGATTAAATTTAAAGTTGGAGTGTTTAAAACAATGAATTGTATAGAGTAGTAACAATTTTTGTTATGTGGCATTGTATATTTGTGTTCTGGTGAATTCACAAGCTTATGAAAACAATGTAGTTCATTGTAGTTCTAAATTGATGGCACTTGGTTTTGTCTCAATGTGGGTTCCTTTTAATGTCGACAATGTCAAACACCCTGCATGTTCTCAATAAATTAACTTGCAAGTTTGTGTGTGTAATTTAATGTTTTATGTAAATGATACATCAAATAAATTCTACTCTGTGTTAAATTTGTATTTGATGTTTGATGTTATGAACTGAAATTAGAGCAACATTAATCAAATCACATTGATTTGATGCTCACAAGAATTCTAAGAGAAAAATGAAAATAAACATGTATATACATACTTTGTATACAAGCAGCATTGTATAATCTAAACCATTTATGACACAATGGAAAATGTTGGTATGGCACATCACATTTTACTTATTGCAATGCAACTGAGATAACATCTAGTTCAAATAACATTAACTACACGAAAAGGGGCATTAGTGTACTTGTTGATATTGAAGAGATTCACATATTCTCCATAAATTACGGGTATTTTTATATTTCAAATTTTTCTTAAAAAAATGTCAAAAGAACATTTTTGTAATTAATACAGAATGAATGGCTTACATTCATTGGAGATCCTTATTAAATGGTAAAAAGGCTATACAAAATACTTCAGAATGAGGTAAAAATATAGCTACAAAGATTGTGAAAATTAACCTATTTTTTAAATTTTGTTTCTAGAGCATGTTGCAAGATATTTATTGATAAAGTTGCATGATATCTAAAGATGTTGTAAGAAGCACAAATCTTTTATTAAACTTTATAATATTCACCCAAGTACAAAAATAATAATGAAAAATCAGTTCCCATCCATATACAAGACTGTATTTTTCATTAAACACTGCAAACTTGCAGTAACCCTTTCAAGGCAACAGAAGTAATTCTTACGTCAGTTTCGTTAATACATTATAAAGATTTAAAATTATTTAGCAACTTCAGTAACAGTTCATATAATGAAAAAGCTTATCAATTATTTAAAAAAATGTTTTTGTTTTTTATGTATCCATTATGAAAAACCAATATTAATTACAGTGGTATAGCCTGCATATTCTGTCAAACTTATTCAGTATGCACACTACATTGATATTTTTCAAATAACCAGTTCTACAAATCATGGCTCACTGAATGAAATGAAGCAAGTGTTTTACTTAGTCCAACTCCACAGATAATGACCACACTATACACATTAACATGTTCAACTTCTATTTTTAAAGGACTTTGGTTTATCAATTTTATAATATTCTCAGTACAAATTCAGAATTATTTTAATGATAAATGTACATAAAATGATAGACCTTAATGCAGGAAAATATACAGAAAAATATCTTTACTATTTTTATAAGAACTTCAGAAAGAAAACAAAAATAACTTTTCAACAAGTAAAAAAAATCTTTAAAAAAAAAGAAACTGTCAATTAACCAGCAATTTCAGCAATTGCTTCTGAAGCAAAGTATTTTACATCCACATCATCATCATTGTTGAGTTTTTCCAGAACCGGTATAATGAGACTTTGAATGCAAGCAGGATTTAGTGGTGGGCCTATTTTTTGAAGAGTTTTGGCAACATTAAATCGAACATTTGCCACTTTGTCATTGGCCATTTCAAGAACAGTTGGAAGCATAAGGTCAATTGTCATACCTGTACCACAAACTTCAGCCAATTCAGTTATACAAAATAGACAGGTCATTCTGTGCAAATAATTCTTATTACATGCTAACTCCATAACTTCAGGAAGAACATTAGTTTGTGCCCAATCAGGGCCAAACTGCTCCACTAATTTTTTAATATTTTGGGTTGCAGCTTCACGAATTCTGTAAACACTGTCAACAAGCCAAGACATACATAATGTATTAAGTTTCTCATCAAAAAACTGTACTCCTAATTGAGCAGCCAATAATGGCATATATTCAATAATTGCCAAACGAACTCTCCATTTGGAATCTGATGCAAGTTCAACTATTGCTGGTAATAATGACTGTGAGAGTTGCTGAATCCCAATAACCTCATTTACACACTCCAAATTAGATATGATGTTCAGCCTCACTTCTGGGCATTCATCCTTCAGTTGCATCAGAAAGAGGGGTAACAGATGTTCAATTGTATTTTCTTTTCCCACAATTGGGCTCAAACCCATAATAACAGCAGCCAGAGCCGATTTGACATGAGGGTTTGCATCAGACACTAGATCTGTGATGCATGGAAGGATATTTTCCATAATGGTCTGCTCTTGGTGGTTAACATCCAAATTCTGGCAGAAATCTCGTACTTTGTGAGCTGCGACTGCTCGTACCTCTGCTTCAATATCTTTCAATAATAACTGGAAAGCAGGAACCAACTCTGATATTACAGTTTCCGTGCCAACCGACGTTTGTAGTTCCGTAAATCGATCAGCTACCATGTATCGCACTCTCCAAGAAACATCGGTAACACACTGCCTCACGGTCGGAATTACAAATTCTTTTACATCGTCTTGTGGCAGAAGAGCCGCTACATTCACACATGCCCCGACTGCTAGTAAACGAACAGAATCCTGTTCATCCGTTGCTAACTTGATGAGCAAGGGTATAATATCTGTTTTGAGGTTTTCTGCTTCCATCACTTTGGCAAAATCTCCCAGTTTTGCAGCTGCAGCTCGCCGAACCATAGGAGTGTCATCGTGGCACAGATTTTTAAAATGAGCTCGCAGCTCTTTCTTAAGGACTACATTCAAACGCGCATAACAAACACTAAACAGGCCACAAGCTGATGTTCGTGATGTAAACCAATCACCAGATGCTAAACGTCGAACTAATGGTACGAAGTGGGTTTCCAGATCATCTGAATTTTGAATCGACGCAATTGCACAAAGAGAATCAACAGCTTTCTCGCGTACAATGGTTTCTTCTATCTGCGCTAGCTGCTCGAGAGGTAGAAGGAGACAATGAGCATGCTCTGGCCCACCAACAAGAGGTGTAAATTTGCCAAACTGATCCGCCAGAGCTAACAATACTTCGTCTTCGTCATAAATAGTTTCGTTCAAAAAGGGAATCAACTCGCTTCTTGTTCTTTCTACTCCTAAGGCAAGGGCAATGGTCGGCAGTTTCTTTATTGAATTCAGGCGAAGCTGCACATCTTCATTCTTCAATTCGTCGATCAACACTGCAATGGGATACAACGAATCATCTTCCATAGGTTCACTTCCAGCCATTTTATTATCTCCTATGACAAGAACAAATTCACCCACATGAAATAACTTGGTAAAACTTTCTAGGATGATACAAAGACTAGTTTCTGCTCTAAAACCACATTACCAGTTGTACAAACGTCTCGAACGAAGAAACTTCACAGGACAATTCACTTCAAACACGTGTTTTGCGCTGTATCCTCAAAATATGAAACCGTCAACTCGAATTTCAGAATCTGCAAGGTAATACACAAGGTCAAATTGCCGAAAATTCTCTTATTTCAAGTTATTTTAAATGCTTTTTATATCAACATAAATTAGTTGAAATTGGAAAATTAGAATTTTCAATTCATTTCATACTAAGGTCAACAAGTGAACTTGCTGTAGACAGTGAACTTCTAAAAGTTGTTAACGTATAGTTACTTACATTTTCTTTCACAGGGTATTAGGTACCGTAGAAGCAATGGCACCGGTAGAATTACTGTATTTCATGCCTTTCTAAAATTATCTCCCACCTACCACTGTTCAAAACATTCTACCTTGTATTGAGAGGAAAAATAAGACTTTCCCAAAACGCCCGTTGCTCTTCACTGTAGAGAAGTGAATTAAACGTGGTATGTCGAAACGTGAAATGTCGATAGTTTCGGATGTTTTGAAATCGATTACAGACTCGTTTATCAGATTCAAGGCGATTTACTGACGGAGAGTCATGATATCACAATCATGGTGTCGTAATACAAATTTGTAGGAGAGCATAAGATGTACGAACCATGATGCAAAGAAAATTACGTTTGTTCACGATTGGAGTACTGCAGATACACATTAAGATTTCGAAGACGAGTAAATTTAAAATATAATGTTTGCACTACTTGTGTTAAATAATGTGATTATAATTCGCTTTGGTTACCACGGCCTCACCAATAGCAGACATTCTGCGC
The DNA here is from genome assembly GCA_038098605.1 of Gryllus longicercus. NCBI lineage: Eukaryota > Metazoa > Arthropoda > Insecta > Orthoptera > Gryllidae > Gryllus > Gryllus longicercus. Next base: position 1,542,198 of record JAZDUA010000324.1, on the reverse strand, counting down.
CGGCTGAATACTACAGTGTTGCAATATCGTGTGTTTTTACTTTAATGGTAACACACAAAAAATTTTAATTTAAAATTTGTGTAAATTTAATTTAAAAGTTAATTTTAAATTGTGGGAATTTGTTGCATGAAAATGACGATCCGGGGAACAGTTTTACATTGGGGAAGAACCTCTCCAACCCATCTGACAACCATGTTCAACATAAAATCAATTGTATTTATTTCTTTACTAGTAAAATATGTCATATGTAAATTAAATAGTTTAATGGTATAAGGGCAAATAAATTTTGCACCCCCCTCTTTTATAGGCGCCTGTGACAAGGTATTCATGATTTCATATTCGCTTTGGCCACGTTGTACAAATTGAAAGCTTCTGATTGGTTACAAGCGGCGTACTACATCCTTACGAGCTGTAACACCATTAAATAGTCGGTTATCATGCTAATATAAGTGCCAAAAATGATTTTTAATGAAGAGGGTTTATTTTGAATATTTGACACACTTTACGCAAAAAAATCAGGTAAACAAAACCTCAAAACACAACGCTGCCTGCGCGCACACGGCAGTTAGATCAAAATTCATAATTTGCTGCAGGGAACATACAGCTCATGCATTTTGTTTGACAATGATCTGAACTACTACACACAGGTTTGACACTTGGACCAAAATATACTTCAAGTGGCTTGACCCATAGATAAGGTGACCAATTTTTAAGAAAAATGTACAACGTAAATAAATAAAACATTTTATTAATTGAAACAAACACACCAATTATGCTTACAACACTTTTAATTATTTAATTAATCGGGTATTTTTCTATTAAATTAATATTTGTTGTCAATTTGTAATTTTCTAACAATATATTCGAAATTTCGGAGCAAGGAATACCCTTCATATTGAATTTTACGGTGGAGTATCTACATTCAATCTTGATTATCCAATTGTCAAAAAATCTCAAATACTGAAGCTGAAACTACTGAAAACGACGAGAATTCGGCCGATCTGGCAGCACTAATCGCATCTTTCCGAACTGTACCGTAACAAGACGCGTAACAGTTTGGCGCAGCATCTCTTAATTCAGAGATTAACAAATTTAGTTTTAAAATATCGAAAAGGAGGACACTTTTCGAGGAAGGTCAAAACCTACAAAAGAAGGACTGTCCTCCCTAAAGAAGGACGGTTGGTCACCTTACCATAGACCGTAATTCCGGTTAAAACTCGAAATTTGAAAAAAATTGCCCTTAGATCAACATTTACTTCAGGTCGTCAATTGTATTTTATGAATTTTATATTATAAATACATATAATAGTAGTAGTAGGGTATTTGAGGCACAGTAAACTGCTATTAACTCAATGATAGTGTTGCCAGACGGATCAGGATCCTGGTACTTTTACCAGGATTTTAATGATAATACCATGTACTAGAATGAAGTTATACATTTGAATACCAAGATTTTAAGCACGCTGTGCTAATTGATGATGTTTATTTAAGATTCATTTAATATTTTGTATACAAAAATTGAAATATAACACCATTATTACAAAATCTATGATATCAGTGAAATCACTGCCCTAAAAATATTAAGGTTAGAGCGAGATACGTGTTATGTTTAACATGCCTTTTTTACTGTATTAATCGAAAGATGAGAGGTTCATCTATGTTCTGGTAGAGTTTGGATCGATTTCACCGTCCAGTTTTGGCGTTACGAGACGTAAAGTTTGCTGTTTTAACATGGGCTCTTATGGGGACCTGAGAGATCTGACCTGAAATTTTAAAATTGTGAGAAAATTAACTGTTGAACATGCTTTTATTAAAAAACTTTTCTTTTGGTAGCTAGCATCTCGAAGAATCACCATGCGCCATTTGAAGGAAATCTATCGTTTCAAATGGGAGAATTTTGCAAAATTATAAGCCTAAATCAGTCCAAAGGGAGACGTTCGGGCGCTTTCTAGAGGGTCGGGACAGTGACGCGCATCTCGGCAACAACGCGCGCTCATCGCGCTTTATTCAAATCGAGTGACAAGTCCTTCCAAGAGTTCGTGCATTCCTCTGGATCTTCTGGGATCAATTATGATATCATCACTCCTGGAGAACATTGCGTTTGATAGTAACCAGATATTCACAAAATTGGAATTTTATGGATATAACGTTTAGTGCGATCTGAATGAAATTTTAACATTCCCAATGACTCACTTTGATACTACTCCCTGAGAAAATGAGTGATCTTGAGAGTTTATAGAATTTTTTAAACATTCAGTACAGTATTATTGTTTTGTATTGTGCCGTACGTCAGTTTCTTGCACCTGAACAATGATTATTTATTCTATTATTCGAAAATTATTCATATTCTCTTTTTTATTATGGAGATACACAGTGGCTTGTCATTGTCTTTTGCACCACAGATGCTCACATAGAACTCAAAGAAACAATCTTTAGCGTAGATCAACACCTCAAACGGTATTGCTACTGAGTGGGCATTTAATTCAGAAAGAAATAGACTTTGCAGTGGCTTCAGATGTGTTGCAATGATAAAATACTGTTTTGCTGGTGTTAATAAAATGCTGGGGTTAAATAAAAACATTTTATGAACTGTTATGGTAACCATTCAATATATAGGTGAATGCAGGATTTACCCCTAGCAAAATTAGGCGTGGGAATCCCATCCTCGTGCCCGTTTTTTTAAAATAAATATTAAAAACTTCATAAAATGTTTTTATTTGAATAAGCATTAATCAAATAGTTTACTGAACAACAATGTTTGATTTTAAAAATAAATTGAATGGAACACTAAGAAACCAAACATGTATTTGTAAATGATAAATTTAAAAAAGCAATTTTTTCTTTGAAAGCAATTTGTTAATTTACATCTGTATTGGAACAATGATTTATTCTATCATAATTATTGTTTTTTAGATTTATTCATAATTAGTTTTAAAGATTTTTTGAATGAGTATAGTTTTGTGCTTGAAGGCCTATAGTATTCAAATCCGCTTGGACAAATTTAATAATTACATTTATAATTAATAATCACATTTTATTGAAATTGTAAGAGGAATGATATATCCAGCCTTTGGTAGTTTTAGTATTTTAATAGAAACTCCTTTTCTCTTCAGCACTATATTTTATCTAATTGTTTGCATTTCCTGAACAAGAATAATGCATTTTCAATGGTTCTCATTTTATTTTCAAAACATTTAAACCTTTTTTCATTTTGAGTGCAACATCAAGACAAACAATTACAAAAGACTATGCCACTTAGAAATCTCTTTTGAAGATTTTATCTCCAACAATGGAATAACTTTATTATTGAAGGTCTCAATAATACAGCTCTCAGAATTATCTGATGCAGCTTTAACTTGATAAGTACTTTACACAATAATTTGCATCTAAATCAATATCTTAACATGATATAAAATTATGCTGAAAACCAGCTAATAGTTTCTATGAATTATATAACCGCACCGCTGGAAATAATGAGGCACATTGCAATTGCTAAAATAGTCCTAAAATTTCAATCAATACTATTAAAACATTAAAAATTGATCATGAAGTTTAACAAAGCAAAAATAAAATAGGGGAATAACAGAAAAAAACAACAAAATATATTGTGATAAGAAGGATAATAAGGAGCAGTAGAAGTCAATGATTACGATGTCTGTCAAGTTAAATATAAAGCTTTATACAATGTTGGAGAGAACCAAACTTTTGGTCTTGTTAAGCAATTGAATAATCTAAGGTTTGCTCTAGCATTGGTTCAGGTAATTCAAGAAATAAAAATTAGAGAGTGAGTTTGAAAACTTTTTATTACGTAATTTTTATCGAAATAATGGAATTATTTCGTTTTCTCTCAAATTCCGACTTGGAAATAAATTTTCCGCCAATTCGCTTAGATTGTGATATTTACCGCGTGTCGACCAGGCAACGAACAGTATATATAGTGATTCAAATCAACGAAACTTTGAAGAAGCATGAGCTCTGAGCAGTCATGCCAATCTCAAGGACATTACGGTGTTGCCCAATTTATTATAGACTTTTTGCCCCACTTACACATGGACATTTTTGCCATTATTAGCGACCACTGTACAAACATATATAGACATGTGTCTATAATGTTACTTTTTATGATTTTACACGAACTTATTGTGTAATAGTGATTTTATATGTTCAATCTTATGCTTCAATTTTTCATTCCGTGGCCACGCGATCTGTTGGTACTAGTTAAGAAACTAGTCAACGGTAGCTCTTTATGTGGTATTAAAATATTTTTATTTTACATCTATTAAACTAAATTAATTCGAATAATTAAATGAAACTCGGCATAAAAGTCCCTAGTTGGTTTATGTAGGTCCCACAATACCCACTTATCTCGAAAATTATTTTTGAACGTAATATGGACTCTGTCTACTAGGGAATATCTTGCTCTAACCACTTAAGGGTGGCAATATGTTTTGTTCCAGCACATGCTATGGTAGGGAACGATAAAACGTCTTGGTCTTCCATTTAGTTTATAGATATAAAATGAATCGATATCGAGTTAAGTTTAAGGAATTTCCTGTGTGAGTTAAAACCTTAAGAGGTATAATATGAACACTATTCTATATATATATATATATATATATATATATATATATATATATATATATATATATATATATATATATATATATTGAAACGCGGAGCGTTTCTATATGCAAATTGTATTTAACATTGAGCATAATCACTGCAACTCATTTTGAACGGCGCGGCATAAGCGGCAGGAGTGAACGACCGGAGACGGGAGGGGACTGTCCGCCGCCGCCGCCGCCGCGAGCACATCGTGGGAACAAGAATTCGGCCGTTACGAGCCGAGAGTCAGTTAGAGAGTGGGGCAGGTGAAGAGAAGTCGGTTGGCTGCGAGCGGGGTAAGACATTGCTGCTGCGCAGGAAACGAAACAGTGCAAGATTATAGTGAAGTTGATCATAAGCCGATAAACTGGAACTTGGGAGAGGTTGTTTCGTAGAAAACTAGAAGTATATATATATATATATATATATATATATATATATATATATATATATATATATATATATATATATATTCTAACCGCCTTACCTATCGTACACACCTTGTACCTTCTTCAGCACACTCAGCATGCACTGTAAGCAAGTCGTTAAGATATTATGCTCGTGCGAGCTTAGAATCTCAGGAAGCAGGATCTTTGGGGTACGAGAAAGGTCTGAACCCTTGACACAATAAAAGTCACACAAATCACACATAAACGAGCATATAATTCACTCAAAATTCTGTGGCATGAATTGATAACAACGAAAAACAAATCAAACATAAAATTACACTTCCAAAATGATCAAATAACCACAAATAAGCAACTTTTAAAGCCTATTCAACACATGAACACTTAATTTTGTTCAGAACTAATTTTCTGAAGTGATTTCTCTGACCAGTACTGGGAATTCCCTTTGAAAATTCACTACGTCTAAATTTAAATTATTCTAATTACAATTGCATGTGAAACTAAACCTAATTTACAATCTCTTGCCTTTTCAAAATTTTACATACAATAATTAACCTGTGGGCAAGCGCACTACTCTCAATTTATCTTTAAATTATAAGTGCTGGTAACAGAATAATGACTGCTACAATAGAATGGTTAAAGGCAAGCAATAACGCATTAAATCTTCCACTCCCAAGCTACAAATTATTAACATCCGTGTCCTCAAATTTTAACACTTCTGAAACTATTCTTTCCCTGCCGACGTGAACTTGACCTAATTTCAGTTCTACAGGTTACCTCGAAACTGTCCGTCTTTCAACCTTGAAACAGCGTGCTGCGCTCCGCACCGCGTTGCTCGATTCCGAAGTTTTGCGTTGCTCTCGCCGTCCTCTTGCGTCCTTTCCTCGGTCGTCGTCTTCTCCCGGTCGACCCGCGTATTCTTCCGTCTCCACTAATCGGTTCCTTCTCCTCCCACGGCTGCTACCGCCTTCGATTACGCCCAATTTGCAGAAAATGTCCCTTGCACTTCCCTAACTGCCAGTGCAAGTACTTCGCTCGTTCCTAACTTTATTCTGTTAATCAAGAACTTTCAGAGCTTTCCTGACAACGGGCACACTTTTACTTCCCGCATTAGTTAATAGAAGAATATTTCCCTAATTCCTGACTACTGCGCGGATGACTAGCTAGACGTTTTTCACAACGCCGTACACTCCTATCTAAACCGTCGTTGCGGCAATTTCTAACTAAGCTGACGCTCTGATTAAATCTGCACACTTGCCAAGCGGTACCTTACATGAAGAACTGCTGACCCGACGCGTGCTAGCAGAAGAGAGATGTTGACTCCAGGCGAGATGGCGACAAAAAAGAGCTCCCGCTTCCGCGTTTGCGTATTTATTGGCGTTCGCCTGGGGAAATTCGGCGTGGTGGGGATTATTTCTCCTACTTGTGCCTTCCACCAGCAAAAACGTGGCTTGATAGTTCGCGGCGACTAGTACGAGCAACGGATACCAGGCTGCGCGTTTTGCTACTCTGGTTTTCGGCCGCTCTTCTCGCTGCCTGTAAGCGTTTATGCCGGCGAAACTGTGGTGTTATGGGGTTGTATAATCCCATTTCGCCACAATATATATATATATATATATATATATATATATATATATATATATATATATATATATATATATATATATTATCATACATGCATGGAAAATGGCCACATTTCCAAACAAATTCTATTCCCCAAAGAGGAGAGATACAACTAGAGTGCGCGTGAACCTACTGCGCAGGTTTCAACATGCGGTGGCCGCAAGTCACGTGACTTTGGGACACCGGTAGTTTGTTTTGCGTTGTATTGTGTGTACCTTTGCGTGCTGTGTGTTATTTCTGGTGTTACAGCGTAATTATTTGGGGGCGTTGTGGAGATATGCTTACCGCAAACGAACCACACGTGTTTGAGCTTTGTTAAGAACCATGGTTCAGTATTGTTGTTTTGGCTGCAACGTGCATTGAACTGCGTTCTGAACTGTGCTTTGAGGTGCCTATTGACCATATGTACTTGCCATCAGTAGACAATCTTGAAACTAGATTGTCTCTCTATGTTGTGGACATTGTAACGTATATTGGAGGATTTGTAGTAAAAGCATTGGAAATTTCACTTGCTTGTGTTGACTGTTCTTTGCCGGACTGATACTGATGAAGGATCATATTCCTTCATTCAGAGTAAGGATGATCATGGGCTGAAATACCCTTCTGCAGATTTGAAAATCTGCAAAAGAGCAGAAGTAGAAGTAAGAATACTTCAAGGGAGAGGTGACAGTTTTAAAAGGGCAGCTTACACTAAAATTTAAATAGATGTTTGAGAGAATTTGTAAATAATTCCGGTTTTTTGTAATTTAACTTATATTATTGGTCAAGAGGCCATGCTGAACCACAGGATGTATTTAAGGCAATATTATTTAAATAAATTAAAATGAAGTTAAAACATATAGGAAGAGAAAGACTCAAATTTACCAGAAAAATGGAATTAGATCAGTTAATAATAAAATGATTTTATTTAGAGGACATTGTAGTGTTAGTAGTTTGATAGTAAGATGTGTAGTATGATTGTAAGTATTTGATTTTTTTTAGTAAATTCTTTGAAAATTATGTATTTCAGCTTCCGGGTCAAAGACCCCCATTTCAATCAGATTTTTGGCCAGTTTCCGTGATCCATTGAGCAAATGCTCAGATGGACCCTTGTTTTCATTATGGACGTAAATGTAGCTTCACTATGCGCACATTTTGTTTTGCTTGTAGTGGTAGGAGTAAAACCAATGTTATGTTACTGTTTTGTTAGTAATACCAAAAAAATAAAATAAAACCTGCAGTTTGTTTATCAATACAAATAAGTTTTGTATAACTTGGGAGGGAAAATGTCTAATGCCTATAGTTGAAATGTTGGGAAGAGCTTTTTGAGCACAAGAAAATGTGTGCAGATGATACTTCTACGTATGTCACATACAGTATTCACTGTTTTTGTACTGAATAAATCAAAATATATATCAAAATAAAAGTTTGTTTTCCCCCCTCTACAAATCCTTGAAATATTTTGATAACATGCTGTTATATGTCTGATGGGGATTATCAATAGCAGAATGTCTAGCATTAAGTAGTAACAGAAACTTAGATTAATGACTCCCATGGAGTTAATTTATTTTACAAATATTTTTTATTTATTTTCCTATGTAATAGTACTTGTAAAACAGGGGTATGCAGGGTGGGGTATGCAGTTGAGAGTGACAATTTGGACAAAAATCGGAATTTTCATGTACTTAATTAAATAGAGCAGAATAACTTGAAGTAACTTTTCTGCTATAAGCAGCATTCTTAGGACTGTGTAATAAATGAGAAAATAACGCTAGAGTGAAGCATGTTAGATACATATTAAAAGAAATCATTTAGTACGAGACGGGTGTAAAGCAGATGCCTCCTAGCTGTCCCAAAGTCACGTGCTCGGGCGCGAGAGATATTGATAACCGGCCGGGCCTTCTGCGCACCTCGGTGCGCACTCTAGCATATCTCTACTCTATGCTATTCCTCACAAATGAGAATACCGTTCAAGGTATCGGTACCGGAATCAAGCTATTACTATTTACAAAAAACACGACCAGGTGTTAATTAAATTTGTATGACTAATGATTTTCTTCGTGGCGAAAAATATTGACGAAATAATTCAATTGAAATAAAGTAATAGAATATATCAATGAAACAATATATTAATAGATCAGAAATGAAAACTATAATATATTAACATTAATAATAAAGACAAACGGCAAAAAACTATATATATATATATATATATATATATATATATATATATATATATATATATATAATTTTCGTTTCGGCCGACTAGGACCACGCAGGGCAAGCAACCTGCAATTACCGTGGCTCAGTTTTTCATTTAATATCACGGTGGCAGGTGCTTGCGAACACTTCTTTGGGGGGACCAGCATTTAAGCTGGATCCGATTTTATTTTTATCCCCCCCAAGGTTGTTAGCCCTGGGGGTATGGAAGATGAAATGATGATATGATGATAATGGGGGTGAAAGGACAACACATACAGACATACACAAACACACAAATACACCCATGCCCGAGGCGGGATTCGAACCCGCGATCTTCTGGTCCGAAACCACTCCGGCACTACTGCCTTAGCGATCTCGGCCATCTGATCGGCCATATATATATATATATATATATATATATATATATATATATATATATATTGTAACCGAACCGATTACCTGTGGAACCGGTTGGCGACCCTGCCACTAGCTCAGATCGGTGATGGAAGGAACTGTTATGCAGTACAATAGAAACACAAATTAAATAAACACTTGTTCACTGGCAAAATGATTCAATTTATTTCTGGGCAAAAATGATAATAAAAAAAATTGCGCCAGGGAAATTTCAATTATAAACTAACAATGGAAAAAAATTGAAGAGATCGATTAAAAAAAAGGAAAGAACATTAGGCGTTAGTAATCAGTAAAGCTTATGACTAGGAAGAAAATCAACTTGTTACAACTAATATTTACATGGGTTACAGGATGATAATTTAACGTGCCCAAGCGCGACACTGCATTACATAAGTCTTGGGGTTGAATGACCCTCGGGTTATTCAGCCCTGTAGAATTCTTTGTGTGCCCGGGCGGACCCTCTGGCGTCTGGAAGGGGGGCGACGGCCTTGGGCAAGGACGCGACCGCGGCAGTCCCCTCACACCCTCTCGGCGCGTGCGTCAGCTGGGCGACCCTCTGGTTATTATGCCACTACTGGCAGCGGTGTCTGTGCGAACTGGCAGCGATGTCTGGGCGAACTGGCAGCGATGTCTGGGCGACTGGAAGTGCTTGAAGATCGCCGGGATTTTTCTCCCGACCTCAGGCGCGGAGTAAACGACCATGCGTTCCTTTGATTATTATGACAGTCTTTTACAAGTCCGGTTTCAGAAAATTAAGAAATCCGTCACGAATAATTCAAGAACACGAATTATCAAACTCTAGAAAAGTTCCTCTATTTACTACAGTCTGCTCAATGCTCGAGCTGGTACTGTAAAATTCTAAGTTCGGTAGAGGTAAACTTGTCTCTAACCGAAAAATATTCGCCCCAAGAGAAACTTCTGCCCCGACTGTCCTGTCTAGACTTCAAATCCCTTCTGCCGTTCTCTCCGCCGAAATCGCACCAGGTTAACTCTTTCCCCCACCCCAATTTCTTATGTGTCCTAGTTCTCTTTGATAGCAGTGTCGCTATTGGTCAAAAGTTGTTGCGTAGTGAAATATTTTAACCCAATCGCAGCGTGAGAAGCGAAGGAAACTTCCACTCTTTGTGCGTGCTGCGAGCATGCGGGGTTGTTCTCGAACCTTCTAGAACTCTGGCCCTTGCTTGCGTAGGGGGGCGCGTTCGATGACAGAAGTATCGCTCTGGGCTCCCCCGAAAGTGAACGGTCTCGAAATCTGCAGCTGGCCGCGCACACGTGCACAGTATCTGTCGACGGTAGTCCTCTAGATGGCTCGCTTAATGGGCAGGAGGCGGTAATAGCCTGCCGCGACAAGTGAGTCTACACGTGCATTGCAATCCGTTTAAACTCTCGGTAGAATTCTGGGTGGTCGAGTTCGTTATATTTAATTTTTCTAGCATGAAGACATCTGGATCGCTACATTAGCCTTCCCCTCTGACTAAAAAAAAATTGGAGTTAGAGGAATTAAATTTCGAAAAATGAGAATTTTTTTTTTGTTTAAGTAAAAATTAAGAAAAAGTAGCGATACCAGAAGTTAATGCTTTTACTCGTTATTCTAGTAAAATCTAATCTAGCCTTGGGAATTAAGAATGAAATACTATTTCTAATTAAACCTACTTAAATTTATAAAACAAATTAGGAATATTCGGTGAGCTCGGGGTACCCGTGAATCGTGTTCAGAGTTTGACAGTTTTTTGTAATCAACACTTTACTCTTTAAATGGCCGCAAATTATAGAAGTTAAATTTTCCGGCTGGCAAGCCGTTCATATCTTTGAGAAGGCAGACATTTGGATGCGGGATGGCTTCAATCGTAAATGGACCATTGAAAAGAGGGAAGAATTTATGAAATAGGCCCGCGGGCTGATCGCTTACTCGGGGAGTCCTGACGAGTACCTTGTCTCCTATTTTGAACTGGTAAGGATTTTTGACCGCGGCTTCCCTCCTTCTAGCATTCTTAGTGAGATTACCCAAAATAATTCTACATCGATTTTCGTAATTTGGAACTTGCTGTCCGGCTAACCGAGCTAGCAAGGGAAAAGCATGCTCTGGTTTTCTTCCAAAATGCGCCTCATAAGGTGACATGCCGATTGAATCATGTTCGATAGTATTGATCCACTCATTGATGTATTTTATTAGTAGAGGCCATTCTTTATGGTTCTGTGTCACGTAGACACGAAACAACCGGGAAATTTCCCTCATAATCCGCTCATTTGGATTGGATTGTGGGTGCCTAATTGAGGAGAAAATGGCTGAGACCCCTTCATTCTCAAGTGTCTGTTTCCAGAGCGCCCCAGTAAATTGAGAAGCATGATCACTGAGAATTTTCTTATACGTTCCGGCAGTTCGAAAGAATTCCCTGGTGAGACGATTTAAACAATTTTGTGCAGTGGGCCTAGTGATCGGATAAATTTGTGTGAATTTAGAAAAGGAATCACTTATGACCAAAACGTGCTTGTAGCCATACCTCGCCGTGGGTAACGGTCCGTACAAATCAAGGCAAGCGAGTTCATTCGGGGCTGAAGGAATTATGTGATGCATTGGTCCTTCGTAATGCCTGTTGGGGAATTTTGTCAGCTGACATGTCACACACTTAGAAACTGTAGCTCTGACATGCCTAGCCATCCCTTTCCAATACGCAAATGTCATCAAAATTTTAAGAATTTTATTCCCGCCGAAATGCCCGTGCTTTTGGTGCACATGAATGATCAGTTTGTCTGTGATATCGTTCGGGATCCAAATCCGATATTCACAGGGTTGTGCTTTTGTCCGAAACATCACGAGGTTACTCGAAAGTTTCACTAACCCAGGGTTCTGACTCAATTTTTCGAAGAGTGGATCAGACTGGTCTAAAGAATTTTGAATAAATAATTTGGCCTTGCCAATAATGACATCCTGCTCCTGTAATTTCTGGAGGTTTACGGGCCGCATTTCCGGAATAGGGGTCACATTTAGGTTAATCACATTCATGTGATACACTGTATCATTCTGAATCATGTGATTAGAAGCGTAAGGCAGCCTGCTAAGAAAGTCTGCAATAGGGTTATTGATTCCTGGACAATGCCTGATGTCAAAATCAAACTGCTGTAGCCAAAGCACCCACCGTAGTAACCTGGCGTTGGTGCAGTGGCATCGTTTTAAGAAAATCAGGGCTTTGTGGTCCGTTACAATGTAAAATTTTCTACCAGCCAAATATCCCAGCATCTTCTGGAGAGCCCAAATTATGGAAAGTGCCTCCTTCTCAGTAACAGAGTATTTAAGTTCATTTGACCTGAGCACACGACTAGCGACCGCGACAATTTTATATTCGGTGTCAAATTTACCGATTTGCGTGAGTACACACCCGATTCCAACATTTGAGCTATCAGTTTGGAGGTAGAAAGGTTCCGAAAAGTCCGGGTGGTTCACCATAATTGCATTACGAAACGCCGCTTTAATTTTGTTGAACGCCTGTTCGTGTTCGTCAGTCCAGTGCCACTTAGTTCCTTTCCTTAATAAATTTACTAATGGTGCGGTGAGAATCGCATAACCTGGAATAAATCTCGATTGATACACGCACATGCCTAAAAATCCCTTCAATTGTTTTGTACTTCGTGGTCGTGATATTTGATCAATCGCTTCAACCTTATCTGGATCAATTTTCACGCCATCCGTGTTAACACGGTATCCTAAAAAGGAAATTTCCGAAGTACAAAACTGCGATTTGTTCAAATTTAATCTCATATCATTTTCGGACAGGCATTCCAGTAGTTGTTCCAGATGACGAAGGTGTTCTTGGAAGTTTTGTGAGGAAATCACGATGTCGTCGATGTACGGCGTGACGAACTGTTTAATTTTGTCTCCCAATTTTTCGTCAAGGCAACGGATAAACGCCGCTCCACTATTCCTCAGACCAAAAGGCATTCTTTTCCAAATGTAGGTGAGGCCGTTATACAGAAATCCCGTGAATTTCCTGTCATCTGGATGGATCGCGATCTGCCAGTAAGAACTCGAAAAATCTAAGGCCGAAAAAATCTTAGTCTTGTTAAATTTCCATAAAATTTCGTCGAGGTTTTGAGGTGCCTCGTTTTCTGGGATCGTGACTTCATTAATTCGTCGTGCGTCTAAACAAATCCTCACTTTGCCGTCCTTTTTCTTAACTACCACAATCGGGTTTAAATAAGCTGTGACAGCTCTTTCGATAATGCCCTCCTCAATCATATTTTTGATTGTTTCATCGACTTCCCCCCTCATAGACTGCGGAATGGGATAATTTTTTACCTTGAAAGGTGAGTCATCGGTGACGCGAATCCGAAAGTTAAAATCTTTTATAGGATGCGTAGGACGATCAAAAACATTCCTAAATTTTAATAGCACTTCATTCAGTTGATGGCGCTCGTAGTCGGTTAACAATTCATTTTTTAGTGAATAACCGTTAATAATTTCACGCACATCATCTCCCAATTCCCAGGACCCGCATGAAATGCCAATGTCTATCCTGTCCTCGCCATCTCTAATATCAATTTCCCTGCCCTCACCGAAACTCACTATATTTCTGGAAAAATCCACTATCCCGTTATTTTCTCTTAAAAAATCTACCCCAAGAATTACATCGTAGCTTAAATCCTCAATGATTAAACACGGCACATCAAATGAAACTCCCTCAAAATTAATTGATATTAGGGCTTGCATAGAAATGGGCTTGCTTTTCTTTTTTCCAATTCCTACGACGAAACATTTGCCCGTCGGCAAAGTCGGTACTGGAATCTGTCCACTTAGTAATTTTGAAAATAATTTCTTAGAAATCGCGCTAACCTCGCTACCGGTATCGATTAAGGCGTGCACGTTGAAATTTCCTATAAGGAACTCGACCACTGGACACTTTCGTGCGCGTTCTACGACGGGCGCGTTCGCGTCGTCGTTCAGGTCATAAAATGCGTAATTGATGGATAGTACATTAATGAACGGTACCTCTGACACAATTCGTTCGGAACCCCGATACCCTGAAGGTCCGAACGGTTTCAGTTTAACGGCCCCGGCCTGGCGGAGTCGCGTTGGTTGTTTCCGTCATTTGCACTCCCGTTCCGATTCTCGTTTACACGCGGGGGTGGACGCCGTTCATTAGCGTCGTTCCCACGATTTCGGTCATCCCGACGCCATGGTTGCCGGTTCTGACCATTCCCCTGATTCCGGTCATAATTTTCCTCATAATGAATTATTCGCGTCCTGTCAAATTGAGCGAGCAATTCTTGAAAGCGGTCAAGATCTTCACATCCTACACTACTAATCAAATTTTGCACGTAAGTGGGAAAGTGCGCAGTTAGGAGCCAGATAATTTTCTTTTCATTGATAGCCGAGTCACATAATTTAATCGCGGAAATTTTTTCCATGGCGTAATCGAGGTATGACTGATTTGATCTTTTATCCCACCTTGTTTCCAAAATTTTTCTCTCTGCCTCGTATCGCCGTTGTTCGTTCCAAAAACGCGCAAGAAACTTTGTACGGAATTCCTCGTACGTTTGCGGAAATGGTGAGAGTGCAGTAAGCCAATGTGCTGCATTTCCGCGTAACAGTTCTTGCATAAATTTGGGTTTTAAATCAGGCGGTACCGCCTTCGTCAAATCCATATAATTTTCTGCCCGGTCGAGGAAAACCTTTGGATTTTCATCCTGTTTACCCCAGAAGCACAGATTTTGCGGAGGAGCCCACGAGAATCTCAAACTTGACCCGCCTAATGAATATACTGTCGAATTATTTCCCTTCTCCTTCTCTATTCCCTCTTTGACTAACCGTTTTAAATTTTGTTCAATTTCTTTCTTCAGTTTTTCTTCCCTCTCTCTAATGTTTTCCCCATCAATAGCGCCTAATTTCCCAAATTTCTCATGAATCTGGCTAACTTCCGTGTCAAGTTTTGATTCGATTTGAGTAAATTTACCATTTATCTCTGTCCTAACCTCGACAATCTTTCCGGTGACTGATTCGCAGCATGCCTCTACTTTATTGTCACATGCCTGGAGCTTCTGTTTAATTTCTGTTTGAATGTTCCCTAGACGCGAATTTATTTCAGTCTTCGAACTCTGTAATTCTTTACCTAGATTTCCCACGCTATTCTCAATTTCCCCGCATCTACCCTCGAGCTGGTTCTGTAAAGTCCCAATCTCGCAATTAAATTTTGCCTCCAACCTTTCAAATTTTTCAGCATGGTCAGCCAAGCAGCCGTCCAGCCGGTCAAATCTCTGCGAGTGTTTCTCGTTAATCTCCGAAATTTGTTCTAATAAGGTTTGCTTAACCTCTGAAATCTGTTCCTTATTTTCTGACATTTGTTCCGTGAGAGTTTCCTTAACCTCTGAAATTTTTTCGTTGTTTTCTGAAATTAATTTCATGAGTCTGTCATTACTTTCTGAATGTTTTTCTGATTGTTTCACGATGATTCGCATTAGGTCATTTAGGGTGATCTCGGGCGGTGATTGTTCCCCCGAACTCCCCTCTTCTGCCACATCGATACCCGATTCGTCCAGCATTTTGGAGGTTTTGAATGAATCGCGCACACGATCACAACACACGATGCACAACACAACAACACTCACAAGCAAAATACAACAATAAAGTAAATCATTACCAGTCCACAAATTGTTTCTCTCGTAACAATGTCCTTCCATCCATTTATAACAAGAATTTGGTTGAATTTAAAATTTGGGCGTGAAAAACCTTAATTATTAGGCCGTCGAGACCCACGGTGGAAAAACCAATTATAACACTTCCCACCGGTTATTAGGTCGTCGGGCCCCACGTTGGATAGCGCCAATTGTAACCGAACCGATTACCTGTGGAACCGGTTGGCGACCCTGCCACTAGCTCAGATCGGTGATGGAAGGAACTGTTATGCAGTACAATAGAAACACAAATTAAATAAACACTTGTTCACTGGCAAAATGATTCAATTTATTTCTGGGCAAAAATGATAATAAAAAAAATTGCGCCAGGGAAATTTCAATTATAAACTAACAATGGAAAAAAATTGAAGAGATCGATTAAAAAAAAGGAAAGAACATTAGGCGTTAGTAATCAGTAAAGCTTATGACTAGGAAGAAAATCAACTTGTTACAACTAATATTTACATGGGTTACAGGATGATAATTTAACGTGCCCAAGCGCGACACTGCATTACATAAGTCTTGGGGTTGAATGACCCTCGGGTTATTCAGCCCTGTAGAATTCTTTGTGTGCCCGGGCGGACCCTCTGGCGTCTGGAAGGGGGGCGACGGCCTTGGGCAAGGACGCGACCGCGGCAGTCCCCTCACACCCTCTCGGCGCGTGCGTCAGCTGGGCGACCCTCTGGTTATTATGCCACTACTGGCAGCGGTGTCTGTGCGAACTGGCAGCGATGTCTGGGCGAACTGGCAGCGATGTCTGGGCGACTGGAAGTGCTTGAAGATCGCCGGGATTTTTCTCCCGACCTCAGGCGCGGAGTAAACGACCATGCGTTCCTTTGATTATTATGACAGTCTTTTACAAGTCCGGTTTCAGAAAATTAAGAAATCCGTCACGAATAATTCAAGAACACGAATTATCAAACTCTAGAAAAGTTCCTCTATTTACTACAGTCTGCTCAATGCTCGAGCTGGTACTGTAAAATTCTAAGTTCGGTAGAGGTAAACTTGTCTCTAACCGAAAAATATTCGCCCCAAGAGAAACTTCTGCCCCGACTGTCCTGTCTAGACTTCAAATCCCTTCTGCCGTTCTCTCCGCCGAAATCGCACCAGGTTAACTCTTTCCCCCACCCCAATTTCTTATGTGTCCTAGTTCTCTTTGATAGCAGTGTCGCTATTGGTCAAAAGTTGTTGCGTAGTGAAATATTTTAACCCAATCGCAGCGTGAGAAGCGAAGGAAACTTCCACTCTTTGTGCGTGCTGCGAGCATGCGGGGTTGTTCTCGAACCTTCTAGAACTCTGGCCCTTGCTTGCGTAGGGGGGCGCGTTCGATGACAGAAGTATCGCTCTGGGCTCCCCCGAAAGTGAACGGTCTCGAAATCTGCAGCTGGCCGCGCACACGTGCACAGTATCTGTCGACGGTAGTCCTCTAGATGGCTCGCTTAATGGGCAGGAGGCGGTAATAGCCTGCCGCGACAAGTGAGTCTACACGTGCATTGCAATCCGTTTAAACTCTCGGTAGAATTCTGGGTGGTCGAGTTCGTTATATTTAATTTTTCTAGCATGAAGACATCTGGATCGCTACAATATATATATATATATATATATATATATATATATATATATATATATATATATATATTAGCCTCAAACTGGCTTCAGAAAATTTGGCCAACAGGGAGCTAATTAACACATCTATATATCTTACACCATGACCAATATACCGATTGAATCGGAACGTCCCTATCTGGGAACAGTTTGACACAAGTTACACGTGAATTTACTGTTAACTTGCAACAACCACGGCAATGGCGTTTTAACAATCATATATCGCGACCAATGTTTTTACAATGAACAGAAGAACGAAACAAAATTAAGAAAAAAGTATAACATAAATAAATAAAACATTTTATTAATTCAAACAAAACTACACTAATTATGCTTACATCCATTTTAATTATTTAATTAAAGGAGTATATTACTATTGAATTAATACTTTTGTCAATATGTAATTTCGAACAATATATTGGAAATTTCGGAGCTAGAAATATCCTTCATATGGGATTTTACGATAATTTCTTCAGCTAGAGTATCAATTATCTTAGTTGGCTGGATATAAAATTTCGGTTTTATTTTGCTATTGCCAAGACAAACTAATATATAACAACTTTTAGACGGTTACACACGTAAAGCTGCGCATCCTAGCCCTCTTGAAAACAAAGACATTCCTACTGAGCCCAAAAAACAAGTACTTATTTTAGCTGAGAGCATGGCCGCCATTTTTCCTCCATTCTCAGTAGGAAGTTACCCTCCAACTACTCAGTCTCATCTATTTTTAAACCTAACGGGAGGTTTGCAGACGTGACTGCAGAGTTGGACACCCACACAAAGACACTGACCAAGCAGGACACAGTCATTATCATAGGAGGGCAGA
Organism: Gryllus longicercus; assembly: GCA_038098605.1. Lineage (NCBI taxonomy): Eukaryota > Metazoa > Arthropoda > Insecta > Orthoptera > Gryllidae > Gryllus > Gryllus longicercus. The sequence goes on along the minus strand of JAZDUA010000324.1, from coordinate 1,523,871 downwards.
ATGAAATTAATTTGGGCGGTAACCTGTACAACAAGTAAATAAATTACAATGTGCCGCCCAAAACACTAACATTGTAGTCTCGACTATGCCCTTCTGGTACAACAGACCAACACTATGCAGCGAGATTAAGTACGCAAACCAACAATTAAAACTGCAACCGAGAGAAACAAATGTTACACTTTTTTAAATGAATTTCCTCTCAGCAAAACACTTCACACGACATGGTCTGCACCTGAACCTAGCTTGGAAAACATACAGTCGGCAACAAGCTTGCTCAACACATCAACTCCAGTCCTACGCTGTCTCCTGCTTGGCAGGAGACAAATCCATCCCTTTCACCTTCCTTACGATCTCCACCCCCCTTATTTCAAACCCTCCCCTACCCTTATTTCAAACCCACTTACTTCTTCTGATCCTTCTCCTGTTTCTCCCACTCTCACTACCAATTCTCCTACACCTGATGCCTCAGTTTCCTGACAACCTGTCACTGCAGGGACACACTAAAACCTTCGACTACGCACTCGAGGTAAAAATGGAGTAAATATTTAGCAAGTACACTCAGATGCAGTATAAAAACATCCGTGTAGGTACTTGCAAAAGGTAAACATACTGCACCATAATGTTCAATCCCTTTCAAATAAAACTGAGTTTATCGAAGCAGCTCTACAGAGCGATTTAAATCAGATGGATGTTCTTTGATTTACAGAACATTGGTTATTTGATAATGAACTTAGCATTTTCCAAATTCCAAACTTTTACCTCGCAGGATATTATTGTAGAGAAAAGGAATCGCATAAAGGTCCTGCATTTACGTTCGAAATAATATATATTATATTTCCTTGACGGAATTAAATGAGTATTCCGTTGAAAATGTGTTTGAAATATCTGTAGTACATCTTCCTACACTAAAAAATATATTACTTTGCATCTTCAGGCCTCCAACAAAGAGAGCAGTAGATTATATTATGTTCTTAAAAAAAAACTGGAGATAACACTAAACAAAGTCACCAATCACTCTTTTGAATCCATTGTAGTATGTGGAGATTTTAACATTGATCTTCTGGTCGAATCTTGCAAGAAAGAGCAGTTTCTCAATTTAATTCATTGCTTCAGTTCAGATATTACAATAACGGATCACACTAACTCAAAGAAGGCAATCGATCAAGTAATAATTAACAAAACCACTACTCGAAATGAAACTATGAAATTGAAACGAAGATTTTGGTTACAGTGATCACGATGCACAAATTCTTACCATTATAAGAAATGCGAATAGTGGCACAATAAATAACACACTTATGAGTAGATTATTACTAAAAGTAAGATAAAATTATTCAATTACTTGCTACAAGAGTCATGGGTCGCGATTTACAATACTATTGATACAAACGATAAATACAATTCTTTTTTTCAACGCTTTCATTTCATTTTAAAACTTGCTTTCCTCTTCAAAAGAGGAAAAGCGGAAATTTCACGGAAAAGCAATTCTTGAATAACACAAGGGATTAGGACATCACGTAAAAACAAACGAATTCTTTCTTTCATTTCTAAGCATCATAACGTATCTTAAGGTTTTCTCCACTACTTTAAAAAATTCAAATCATTTTCGAGAAAAGTCATACGGCACGCTAAAATCATGAAACATGACCAGGATATTTTGAACTCAAATAATAAAACAAAAGCAATGTAGAATATAGTAAAAAATTCGACCAAATCAACTAGAAACATTGTAGAGAATGTTGTTTTAAAAGATAACGATAGAAATTTAAACGATCCTGCAACAGTCGCTAGCCTCTTTAACAAATACTTTTCGAGAATTGCTGCGGATCTCAGTAAGGGTCTGCGGCCACAAAATTCAGCATCAGACGTTTCCCCAAAAATTTTAGGCACGATGTTTGTTTCCGAAACTTCTTCCCATGAAATTCTGAAAATAATCGGTAGACTAAAAAATAAATATTCGGCCGGTTTAGATGAATTTCGGGAAGTTTGTTAAAGGCTTGCGCGCCCACCATTATACACACGTTAACTCACATATTTAATGTATCCTTATGCACACGAATTTTTCCAGATATTTTTATAACAGCTAAGATTAAGCCGCTTTTCAAAAAAGGCAACAAAAATGAATTTCATAATTATCGACCAATTTCTCTTTTGTCGTTTTTTTCAAAATATTAGAGTTTTTTACGTACGAATGGAAAAATTTCTTAGTAAACACGGCGCATTTTCAGATTGCATGGGTTTCGAAAATCAAAATCTAAGGAAACAGCCATATTTTCTTTTCTTAAAAATGTCGCCTCATCCATAGATCAAAACGAAGCACCTAAATTTTTAGATCTTCCAAAAGCCTTTGACGTCATTGATCACAAAATTTTACTCTCAAATTACCTTCGTATGGAATTCGTGGTGTTGATCCAGAGTGATTATATTTGTACCTTAAACAACGATCTCAGAGAGTAGAAATTCCTTACTGGAATAATGGAACATTATGTACACACCTTTCTGATTCTTTGCCAATTGCATGTGGAGTCCCGCAGGGATCGATTTTAGGTACTATTCTCTTCCCACTGTACGTAACTCGACGTAGTAATCATATTCATCAGGTGACAGTATCAACAGCTCACTACAAAAAATTCACATATAATACATGTACATTATTTTCCAACACCTCGACGATTAGAAACGGAAGAACAGTTCTTTTTGCGGATGATAGAATATTATTTGCAATAAAGAAACCGTAAATAGTACAATAGCAGATTTTCAAATTTCAAATTGGTTCCGTAATAACAAATTAATAGTAAATGAAAAGAAAACTGTTTCAATGCAGTTTTCCATTTGAAATAAACAGCTCTGCACTTCACTGAAAACGAACGGTGTGCCATTGACTGATGTTAAGGTAATAACATTTTTAGGTCTATCAATTCAAACATTAAATGGAACGTCCATTTAAATCAATTGAGCATTAAATTAAGTTCTTTATGCTACGCTTTCAGAATTCAGTCAGCCTCCACACTGCTCGTTGTGTTTATTTCGCGAATGTTCATTCCCGCCTGAGATATGGCATAATAATCTGGGGAAATACATCTTACTGTAACTGTTTCTATGCAATTAGAGAATATACCGAGCATCCAAAAGGAAAGTAATATTAATTTTAACAATGATATTTAATGTAGTATATACCATTTGGATTGGATTGTATTGTAAAGAACCTGTAACAAGTATTAAACTTCAGCTTCTGGGTCAATGACCCCTATCTCGATCAGGTTTTCGTCCAGTTTCCCTGATCCTCGAGCAAATGCTGAGATGACCCCTTGTTTTGCTTCTGGACATAAATGTAACTTCAAATCAACTTCTCCCCACAGCACGTCACACACAGTATGTAACTGTTTTTGACATAAATAAATAAAAAAATAAATGAACATTCAATCGTGGTTTCTCACTTGATTAACATATTAACATATTAGTTTTAAAAAATAGAAAAGGAGAATATATAGAAAGAACTTATCGAGGAAGGACAGAACTTATAAAAGGACTGTCCTCCCTAAAGGACGGAAGGACCATACAGTCTCTCTGATGCAGTGCCTGTCTCTGTTTAAGGGACTTTATGTTGTGAAAAATTTAACTGGTTAGTAATTCCATGTTTAAAACTCCTCCCCCTTGCAGAGACGGGGATCGGGAATGTGGGTGGGTGGGAGGAAGGTTATTTTGTTTGGACGTCTGGACGATGGGGGGGGGGGGAGGATGGGGATGGGATGGGAAAGGAATTTTTTACTTCGGGTGCGTCATTGTTTAGATCAGTCATTGTCACATATAAGTCGTTAAGTCCGTTTTCAGTTTGTTTATGTCTGCCCTCCGGTCTGGGTAATAATAATAATAATAATAATAATAATAATAATAATAATAATAATAAATTTGTCGTGGAATCTTTCAAGAGGACAGCTTAAGTCCTTTACGGTTTTGTATAGCACTCAGCCCTTTGAGTGGAATGCTCAATCAGGATATGGGTACGTAGTGAAGAAAAACCCTGATGTTCGTATCTCACACCATCTCTACATGGATGATCTCAAACTATATGCTTTTAATAGAGCTCACGTACAAAACGAGATTGAACTAAACAAGAGTTTCAGCGATGCAGTTTTTATGGATTTTGGGATTGACAAATATGCTACCCTTCATGTTGTCCGCGGGCAAGTCCAAAACGGAGAACAAAATGGGCAAATATCTGGCGACACAAATATTAAAAATCTCGGCATTTAAGACTCCTACAAATATCCCGGAAAGCTACAGTTGTTGGGAATTTTCGAATCAGACGTTAAGAACAAGATTGTGCAAAACATGCTACCGAGAGTAAATAAAGTCTGCAAAACATGGATAAATTCAAGAAGCAAAATATATGCTATTAATACTTGGGCTATTCCCATAGCATCTTACCCATTTGGTGTAATAAAATGAACAGAAACATCCTTACAGACTTTTGCATCGACTTTGCCACCCTCAGAGTTCAGTACACAGGCTGTACTTATCTCGAGGTAGTGCAGGAAAAGGACTCCTTAACTTGGAGGCACTATGCCTATGTCTAGCTTGCTGTTGTTGTGTTTGATGTGCACCAACTCGTTGCATTCTAAGCCTATCTACTACATTGTCACTCACTAAAGAACGCAATTCTGATTTAGTAATACGACTATATTCTTGATCTGTCTCTCTCTGGTCATCAGTGCGGTTAGCACGTGAGGTAGCTCTTCGTACATTTGATTGACTGCGACGACCTAAGTCAGGTCGTCTTCTCCTCGACATCGTAAATTGAGAAAAATTCTCGCTCATTTAGCAGTAAAGTGTCACTATCACAAAATATCACACACACATTAGATCCTCCAACGCGCACGCGAATTTGAACTTTATGCATTTCAAAACGAACATTTCAAAACCAAGATAAGATAAATCCGTTCAGCCGTTCTCGAGTGTCGATAGTCGAGTTCTCGATAATCTGACAGATTAACCTTTTAAATACGAATGGGAAAGAGGTTTCCCAGAGCATTTCAACCCAGCCGTACGAACGTGATACTTTTGGCTTGACCTCCAGAGGCGCGCGTCGGCTCTTATCTATCGCTTGCTGATAGCAATCCGCGTTGCTTCGATTCTCACGCATCGGAGCTCCGGCCTACGCTATCAGGCAGGGATGTGTTGATGGAGTACGGTCTTGCAGAGCAGGAAGAGCGAGCGCGGGCTCCTCTGATATTTCTTGCTGTTACAGTGCGCCGCAGCTCGTGAGAAAAGGGCTGTTTTGAGGATTTTCCCAGCAATTATTCGATTTTTTTCAACTTTTAAACCTTCTCTAGACCTCCACGAACATTTCAAAACCAAGATAAGATAAATCCGTTCAGCCATTCTCGAGTTTTAGCGAGACTAACGAACAGCAATTCAACAGCATAGCATAACGAACAGCATGCATATATATATATATATATATATATATATATATATATATATATAATTAGTTTAAATTTTATTGTATATTTTTTTAAAAATGACTTAATATGTTTGTAGAAATAAGGTACTTCAGCTTCTGGGTCAATGACCCCCATCTCGATCAGGTTTTTGTCTCGTTACTCTGATACATAGCGCAAATGCTGAGATGGCTCCTTGCTTTGCTTCTGGACGTAAATGTAGCTTCACTATGCGCACGTTTTCTTGAACTCTCCTTTTGCTTGTAATGGTAGGAGTAGAGGTAAGGGCGAGTTACTATTTTTTTGACAATGCAGAAAAATCATACTTGCAACTTAGAAACAGTGAGGTATGATGGTTTTATCAAGAACATTTTCTCTACACAGATTATCAACCCGTGATTGAAGTGTCTTTGAACAAATTACCATGGTCTGTGTTTTAACAGGATTCAAGGAAGAGCCGTTTAATTTTGTCCTATTCAGCAAAGTTTTAAAAAAAAATTCGGAGTAACATCAGCACGGGAGTAATCCTCAATTAATATTATATTTCAATATGTCATATCCGTCACGTCTCGTCGCAGTCAGTTGTCAAGAGGACCTCCAAATAGTTCGGAGCGGTTCGGTTCGGCGAAAGGCGAGCGACTTCGCTCTGAGCCACCAGATGGCATTTAGTTTCCAAGGGATCTCCCCACTAATTGTTTCAGTTCAGAGGGTCTTCCGCTAACATAAATGTGTAAATCGACAGCATACATATGATGTTTACAGAAGCAAATGTATTTGGCAAGTCATTAACATATATTAGAAAAAAATAATGACCCGAGAATGGATCCCTGGGGGACGCCATTTTCTACTATTTCTGTCAATGAGTAACCCTCCCCGACACTAACAAATTGCTGATGGTTCCTAAGGTAATCTTCTATCCACCACGTGGAAGCTAATGAAAATTTTAAGTTCCTGCATTTAGTGAGTAGGCGGTATGGTCGACAATCAAAGGCTTTACTGAAGTCTAGTAGCATTAATACTGTTATTTCCCCATCATCTAGGGCTTTTCTCAAATCTTCGGGAACTTCAAGTAATGCGATTTGTGTACTTCTACCTCGCCTAAAACCAGACTGGTGTGGATTTAATAATTCATACTGTGCTAAGTGTGAGTAGATTTGCCCGTGAACAACTTTTTCGAGTATTTTTTAGTGTCGGCAGAGTACTTTTAGTTCGGAAATCGTTGGGAGAGGAAGGGCTTTGGGGCTCGAGGATGAACTTTAAGCTAATTTCCATGCCTGTAGAAAATAAGACGTAGTTAGTGAATAATTAATGTGAGTAATGACGGGAAGAGCTACATCTACAATAAGCTTCCACAGTCTAGCATTAATTCCGTCAGAACTGTTTGAGTTTAATTTTAAACTTCTCAAAACTACACGAACATCTGTATTGTCAGCACATTTAAAGTACAGCTGACCTCTGAGGTCATCTGTACTGGTGTTCGAATATTCTGATAATGCTTTTGCTTTCAGCACTGGGAAAAATGAAGGAGCCGCATTTAAGAAATGTTTGTTCAATTTGTCCAATGGTATATCAATGAGTGAGATTGTTGATCTGTCCTTGCCCACACCAATGTTTCTAAGACTGTTACGGATTTGATTAGCATCAGTTTGTGCTTTAAACAGTACATTGTAGTATCACAGCTCAGCATTTCCAATGTTTTGGTTAATTATATTACGCAATTTTGTATATTGAAGTTTGAGATTAGCCGTTTTTTCTCGGTATCGTTTTTGAAGTCACGATGCTTCATTCAAGCTTGAATTTCATTACTCTACGATGGTGCTGGCGGTCGCGTAACTCTGGATGTTTTGCGAATAAATCATTTAACGATATTATTTAACACACGAACTTTGTGATGAATAGAAGTTCGTTGGTACACTAAAATGGTAAAGGAAGTTGGAGAATGTCTAGGGTGTGTTTTTTTCGTGTATGTTTGGGAGGGTGTCGAAGGATGTAGTGATGGGGTAGGATGCGTTTTCGGAATTTCGGGTTATTTATGAATTGTTGAATTTGGGTAACTGCGGAATTATGGAGGTAGGAGAGGATATGAGATATTTTGTGGTCTTTCCTGAGGTCGTTTTAGCGTGTGGACGGAAGATGAACTTGAGTACTCTATTTTATTGTTTCTTTGGTAAGTTGTGTACAAGTTGGGATGGTCGTAGGAGAGGATTGGACGGATGTAGGTATTGAAGGTCTGTATATTAGGAATTGGAATTGAAGGATTTGAAAGGATAGATTAGAGGGCATTGGTTAGTCATTTGGTTTTGGTGATAGTGTTTAGGATGTGATGGGTCTAAAGAAGTCTGTTGGAGAGGGTGATACCGTGGTATTTTATGTGGGACTATTAGGGGATATGGGTGTTTATTGTCATGGGAGGTGGGTTTTGTATGAGAAGACGATATATTGAGATTTGGTGGAGTTAATGGTAATGAAGTTTTGGGAAGCCCAGAGGTAGAAGGAGTCGAGAAAATTTTGTATGTTTGTTAGGGTTCGGGAAAGTATATGGTAGGAAGCCAGGAAGACAAGGTCATGTAGGAATCTCTCTACTCCTGGAAGGGATATCATTGGTACACAAGGAGGAAAGGAGTGGGGAATGTACTGCGCCCTATGGGACGCCGGCTTGGATGGGGTAGTTGGGTGATATTTTGGATTGGCATTGACGTAAAACGATCGGTGGGTTTGATAATTGTGGAGTAGAGTGTTGTGGTTGTAGGGGCGGGATTTTCATTAAATGGATTGGGTAGGAGACCGTATGATACGCTTGTGCTAAGTCGGTGATGATGGTAGGGATTTATGGGTTATTATGGTTATGATTAATGCATTAAGTTACGCAGAGCGTCCATCAGAGAATCCAAACGGGAATGGGTTAAGGATTGAGGTTGGGCGGAGGATTACTTTTTCAAAAACAATTCTCAGCATGTGAAGGAGGCTGATGGGTCTGTAGTTTGAAGGATGCAGATGGTCCTTGCCGGGTTTGGTATTAATGGACTCACGGGTGGATTTCTAGATGGTTGGGAAGTAGGATGGCTTTAAGCAGGTATTAAGGATAAGGGTGTTAAGGTCTATGGCGTTCTTAGGGAGATTATGGAGTCGAGTAGGAAGTACTCCATCGGGTCCGGGGGATTTAGTGTCGTCCGTCTTTGTCAGAAGTTGTCGGATTTCTACGTTGTTCGTCGTCCAAGTCGTTTGCTGATGGGGTGGTAGGGTTGGGGATCCGAGGTAGGTGAGGAGAACGCTGTTAGGGATCGGGGTGTCACGGGGAAGGTAGCGGTCGGCCAGGGTTTGGGGAAGGCGTTTGCTGTAATTTGAGGATCGAAGGTCAAGGTGTTGGGTCGGTAAAATAGGGGAGATTCGTGTAGGGGTGCTTTGCATTATTTTATGAAGTTGCCTGGTATGCCTGATATGCATTATTTTATGAAGTTGGTTTGGGATACTTTTGTCTTCAAGTATGTTTTTATAATTGTTGTTTCGTAGGATTGTAGCATAGTCTGTATTAGTCCTTGTGTCTGTTTTAATAGTGATTTGTTTTCGTCACGTCTGTGTTTTTAGTATTTGTCTTTTCAATCTAATTGTTTGTATTATATCGTCTGGGAGAGTTGGGTGCATGATCTTGGTGAATGTGGTTGTTCTTTTGTAAGTATGGACGATTTGGTGATTGAGGCGTTCCAGAGACATCTATATCAGGGATTGTGTGGATCTTGGATGGGATGTGGATCTTTTTGGTTAGGATATGTTTGAAGGATTTCCAGTCGGTGCTAGGTGTGTTGCGGGGTTTGGGGGATATGAATGGGGTTGTGGAAGTGGAGGTAAAGATTATGAGGAAATGGTCGGATATGCTATAGAGGTCGTATTTAGGGTAAGGTGTGTTGATGATGTGACATAACGAAAGTAATCTGAATATTTTGAACTCTTGTTGTATTGGGAAGAGATTAGATAGATAGATGAACCATTTTCTAATAAGTATCCATGGAGACACCGGCGAGGTAAAATAAATGAGATGATGTCAGGGTAGAAGGGGACCGTGGAGCAAGCCTGATGGATATGCGTGGAAGATAACGTCGATCGGGTCTAAAAGAATGAAATGATTATTAATGGTGAAATGTTTGTCTGTGAATGAAGTAAGATTGTTACTAGCTACGCGGAGTAGTGAGGAGCAAGGTCCCATATTGCCGGCGTTGTACGGGCGATAATGGTATTGGGACACTGGAAAGGACAAAATACGAAGAAAGAAGATCTTCGTGGCGACTTCAACCCGAGAAGATGAAGAGTGCGCAAAAATCGGTGACGTATTTTGAATAAAAACTATTTTCAATAATTTTCGGAAATAATAAACACAAGTCATGACTGATTTAAAAAAAAATACGAGCTCAATTGAGTTATATAGAATAATTGATATAAAATATTAAATGCTGATTGAAATTCTGATTAGTGCTGAATATAGTGATATGCTGAATAGTAACGTTTAATTCATTAAAAGTAGATAAAAAAGAGGAATTTCCAGAAAAACTTGCCTGTTCGTACGAATGGCACGAGAACCAATTGCAGTGGCGGCATGGTAAGTAAAATTACGAATCGAACCCACGTAAATTGTACTAATAGAGCAAGCAGGGCAAGATTCGGAACATCAAACCTGAAGACACAATGTGGATTTGAGAGGAGTGTATGACAATATCTAGAATGTCGTGAGGGGTTACGTTTACTACGTGGATGGGTTCGGGGGATTTTTGTTTGGATTTATGGGTTATTGTCTATTACGTCTTCTAATCGTAGTCCTGTCGGGTTGATAGGCAAGTAGCTCCATGATGTGGATATGGAGTTGAGGTCACCAGCAAGGATGAAAGGGTATGGTAGGTTTAAGAATTGGGATATCTGGTCTTCTGAATGGCGATATAACTATTACTAAGGATGGCAGTACTTTCAAAGGATGTGATCTGGGGGAGTTGGTAGAGGGAGTGTGGTATGGGTCGTCGGAAAAGGATAGCCGTCCCGCCACCGGGGGATGAGGTTCTGTCATTCCGGTTGGTGATGTAATTTCTGATGGAAAAGGAAGTGATAGGAATCAGCCATGGCTTGTGGTACTCTCGAAGGAGTTATCGGTATATCCGGACTTTAGGGTGGCACCGGTTCCTTCGGTTCCTTTGGTTCACTGATCCGGTTCATTAGAGGGGAATCGACTCACTGAACTGAATCCTTGTTTACTATTCGCATGTTGTAATGTTCACTATGTTATCGCAAGAATTATAATTTCTACTTAACACTCACATGCTACTTAAACTATCATTACTACTCAAAGCCAATATTTTAATACCAAAAAAAGCATCTTATCTACTTAACACTTTTTTATACGCTCTAGAATTTACAGTATATTTCACTAACACTTTCTACTTAAACTTTTTTTTATTATTGGGGAGCTATCGTCCCCCAAACCTCCCATTTTAATAATATAAAATCTACCCGATCATTTTTTCAAACAAACACTATATTAAATATCGCGGTATTTTATTAGAAAAAAGAAAAACATCAACTCACATAATCGCTGAAATTATAGAATTTTAATTTTTTTAAAAATACTATGGTAGTAAAATTTGTGTAACGTCTCTACTAATTACGTATAACATCCTTGTAATACGAAAAACTTCAATGATTCATCAACGTATCGCCAAATCTGCTTTTATCTGAAAAAAAAATACACACTTTACGTTTTATGAACTAAAGTTCAGTAATTAATAAGAGTCCTTTCACACAGACATTTTCACGCTATGACCATTCTCGCCTCTGACTGCAAATCCACTCAAAACCATCTGTTCCATCTTTTCTCTCAGTAATTTCATTTCTTTCTTGCATACATTACATACACGTCGAGTTGCAAGCAAACCCACTTTCTGACACCACTGAATCACATTCAAACTTCCCTCTCTGCGCAAATCATAAAAAAATTCTGAATTTATACCTTCCATCTCGGTAGACACACAAAACAATTAAAAAGAAACTTGAAATGGCAAGAAAACACTCAAATCCATGCCACAAAATTCTTCGCAATTTGACTATTCATAAAATTAATTATGAAGTAAATAATTTTGTAGTCATAGTAACAACTAAATGTGTTATTAGGAGGCTGTTTTATTAGTAAATCAAGTCTATTTCAACCAGCTAGCTAAAGTCTTAATTTTGTGATTTAAAAGAGTGTTGTGAAGTGAAATTTTAGATGTGAATTGAAATTTAAAATGTATCGTCATGAAGAAAAAATGTTTCGTAATTGGAAAAATGTATAACTTTATTTGGCATAGTGACATAGTTAAATTGTGTATATATTTATGCTTTGAATCAATGCCATCAAAATTTTTCTCCAGTGATTGAAGTGAACCGCGAAACCATAACCTTGTGAATCACGAGATTAGTGAACCGAATCAGTGAACCAAAGGAACCGGTGCCACACTAAACTCCGGATCAACCGAGTTATCTTTCAGGAATTGGGTGAGGATAGTTTTTTTTCTGGTTAATTCCACAACGTGCGTTCCACGAGAAGAGAGTTAGGAATCGGAGTAAGGGAGCCATTAATTGAGGCATTCAACGAGTTTTAGACCTGCAATGATAAGTTTTGTAAGGGTGTTCTTTGGGAATGTCGATAAAGGTTCGGAGATGGACTAGGATATTCTTACGCCTGGGTGACTGTAGAAGGAAGAATAGGTTTTTGAGGTTCTGGGCGGTGTCTTGTGGTTATGGGGTCGAGATTGAATGACGGATATTACTGAAGTATAGGATGAGTTTTGGTGTTTAGTGGAGGAAAGGATTGGTTTGTGAAAGTTAGGGAGAGTTGATTTTTTGGAGTAGTCGGATGGCTCTGGCATGGGTGATGGATGGCAGAATGGATTAAATGGGGCCTGGTTTCTATCATAATTGTAGCATTTAGGAAAGAAATTTGTGGTATCTTGGGAAAAGTAGGGGCATTCTTCTGCGGGTAGGGTTAGGGCGCAGAGCACAAAAGTCACCTGTCGCCTACAATATGTCTTTGCATGATATAATTTTTGGCACCTCTTGCACTGAGGTATCCTGTCATTGGGTTTGTTGTTCTCGAGTGTTATTTTGTTGTAGTTTATGAAGTTTAGTTTCTTTTTTGTCTCTGTTATGTCTTTCTTAGTCGTCTCGACAGTGTAAATACCAGGTGGTATAAGTGTTCCGTCTCCGTCGCGTTTGTTCATTTCAGTTACGTGAAAGAATGGTATGTCGAGCTCTTGAAGGTTTTTCTTAATTTGTTGGAAGTTGTAGCCCGGCGGCAGTCCCTTGATAGCCATATTGCTTCGGGTCTCTTTGGTCGCCCTATTAGAAGAGTATGATACTCTCACAAAAAATTAATCTTTTAGATCAGTTGTAGTGATTTGGTCTAGTCGGTTGCGTGTTTTGTTTTGGGCAGTTATGGTCTGTTGCTGAACCAAAGTCATGGCATGGTACATTTAGCAGTGAGTGGGTACTACAGTGTTTCATCAAGTCCATTTAGTTCTGTTGGGTTCAGAAGTGAGTGTAGGTCTATTATAATCGGTCCAATTCTTTTTCTCTGTCGGGTCTGTTGCTGGGGTGGGGGTTGGGAGTAAGAATTTGGGATGTGATACTTTCATTTGAGGGTGGGAATGTAGGGTCGAATTTGTCTTCGTCAGTTTTTTCAAGAGGTTTATCTGTTATTGATTTCAACAGTTTTGGTGGGGATGATGGAGGGGTTAACAGGATCGTTGAGTGAGCACGGTGAACCCGTCAGCCTTCAGGAATTTTTTGAAGGTCCTGTCAACGTGTCCACGGCCACGGTGCGGAGGGTCACGCGTGCGTTCGAGCTCAATGGTTGGCTTCTCCCTCCAGTTGCTTCAGTTTCGGCGTCCATGTCCTTTTCCGTTTCCGCCATTTCGTCGTCCGAGTTCGGCAGCAGCCGAAGCCGTGCCTGCTCCAAGAAGCGTCGGTTACTTTCAAGCAGCGTCCGGCGACAGATCTCCTGGAGCGTCTTGGAGAAGCCAAACGTGGTGTTGATGTGTTACGCCTTTTCCGTGCTGGCGCAATGGTACTCGCTGGCTCGTCTTCACCTTATCAGAGATGCCTCCTTCGAAGTGTTGTCAATGGCACAACTGTAAACAATACAAGATAATTTAGCAGCGTTACAGCGAAGTTAGCAGTTACAAGTGAATGCCTAGTGGTTAACAAGTGAAATTCTACAATAAACAAGTTTTTCTGTTTCTCAGAACTTACTAGTATAATACAAATGTAAACGAGCAGTATTTTGTTTCAAGTCTACAGATATCTGTAGGCTTGAACATTTACGATTACAAGTAATGGTATTTTTATGTTTTTGTGTTCAAAGGTATTAGCTGTTCAATTAGGAAATATCCGTTTTATCCCATATGTGATAGTGAATTAAAATTTCAATTAGATAATGTTAAGGGCCTTTTGCTCTCGAATTTTCTCCAAAACGCACATTTTGTTGCCTCTGGATCCAATTGCGAAGAAATCTATAATATAAAAATGAATCGCAAAATGTGTTGGTAAGCGCATAACTCAGCAACGCCTGGACCAATTTGGCCAATTATTTTTTTAAATATTCGTTGAAGTTCAAGGATGGTTTTTACGTCGAGAAAAATTCGAATAATTGCCGGAAAACCCCTAAAAACAGACCTTTTCTTTTTCCCATACAAACGTTTTCTAACTAATACGTAGAGTCAATTTGAGCTTTATAGCTATTGTATAAAGCACTCATTGTTGTTTAAACAATGTAGGTATGTTCCTAACGTCAAAGAGTCGATTTGCACTTTATTACCGTTATACAAAGTTCAAATTCAATCATATCTGTCAAAACAGTGTGTGTGTGCGCGTTGGAGCAGAGAATACATCGTTGGAGGATTTAATGTCGCGTTCCGAAACTATTAACAAAATAATCTATAATATAGATATGCCTCCTATTAGACGAAGCAATTTAGGTAGAAGAACCCGAAATGCTACAAACCAAGCTAATTACCGATCTAATCATGCTGCACAAGAACGTGACGACCGAAATGAACGTGAAAGATTACGGATATCACAAACGCGTGAAGCGCGAGCGCTACATTCAACTAATGTTCGCGCAAGTTTGAATCCAGCTACTTTCAGTTACGATGTGTCAATTGACTACAGTAACTACCAATGTGTTGTTATTGGTTCTATGAACTCGGTTTGCTCAAATTGTAAGGCATTGAAATTTAAAAACGAAGCTAATGGATTGTGTTGCGCAAATGGTAAAGTGGAATTGATACAATTGGAACCACCACCAGAGCCATTGTACTCATTGGTTTCAGGAATAGGAACAGATTCCAAACACTTTTTGACAAATATCCAACATTATAACAATTGCTTTCAAATGACTTCATTTGGGTCAACAAATGTAGTTCGGGAAAATTTTATGCCAACTTTCAAGGTATGTACAATAGCAGTTAATCATAATTATATGATGTTCTGTCACCTAAGTTAAGATGCGTCACTAATCTTCAATTTCTTAATCATTAAGATCATAATCATCACTTAGTCAAGAAATTTACAACGAAGCATTGATTTCAATTGAGGACATGTGCTTGATGATGTCAAACAAACATTAATTCAATTAGTTCTGGCCGCGCCCAATCGTCCAATGCATGATGCTTTTAACCAAGAGTTGAATCGAGAAAAACTGTATGATCTCAACACTTTGAAAGAATTAATTCAAACAATCTTGCACTGTTGAATGAACAACAGAAGTATGTATTTGATACTCTTATGAAAGTAACAAATGATGAAACTGGAGGGATTTACTTCTTAGATGCACCTGGAGGTACAGGAAAAACTTTTTTGATTTCATTAATATTAGCAACGATTCGCTTAAAAAAAAATTGCACTTGCACTCGCTTCGTCAGGAATCGCAGCAACTTTACTTGAAGGTGGTCGAACAGCCCATTCAGCATTAAAATTGCCATTAAATATGCAAAGCAATGAAACTCCGACCTGCAACATTTCGAAGAACTGCAATGGCAAAGGTCTTGCAGCAATGTAAATTAATTGTTTGGGATGAATGCACGATGGCACATAAAAAATCTTTGGAGGCTTTAGACAGAACCTTAAAAGATCTACGGAGCAATCATAACCAATTTGGTGGTGCAATGATTTTATTAGCAGGAGATTTTCGTCAAACATTGCCAGTGATTCCACGATCAACACCAGCTGATGAACTCAATGCATGTCTAAAGTCCTCCAATTTGTGGAAACATGTCAGAGTACTTTATTTAAGCAAGAATATGCGTGTCGAGTTGCAAAATGACCAGTCTGGAAACATATTCTCTAAACAACTCATTGACATTGGTAATGGCAAATTTCCTATAGACATGTTGACTGGCTGCATTAACTTTCCTCAAAGTTTTTGTCAGTTAACTCGATCAAAAGATGAACTTATTCAGAAGGTGTTTCCGGATGTTTCTCAAAATTACAGAAACCATGATTGGTTGAGCGAACGAGCTATATTGGCTGCAAAAAACATAGATGTAAATGAATTAAATTTAAAAATTCAAGAACAAATTACAGGCGAATCGAGGATATATAAATCAGTTGATTTGGCTACTAACCAAGATGATGTAGTGAACTATCCACCAGAATTTTTAAACTCGCTGGATTTACCAGGATTGCCACCTCACAATCTTCAATTAAAGGTTGGATCGGTAGTTATAATGTTGCGAAATATCAACCAACCACGTCTTTGCAACGGCACACGGTTAGCGATAAAAAATTACTAAACAACGTGATAGAAGCAACTATACTGAAAGGAAAGTATAAAGGAGAAGACGTTCTCATACCGCGCATCCCAATGATTCCGACTGATGTGCCGTTTAACTTTAAACTACTACAGTTTCCAGTTCGGCTTGCTTTTGCTATGACCATAAACAAGTCCCAGGGGCAATCATTAAGTGTTTGGGGTATTAATCTGGAAAACCCATGTTTCTCACATGGTCAATTGTATGTTGCCTGTTCCCGTGTTGGAAAACCATCAGATTTATTTGTCTATGCGCCTGGTAATCAAACAAAAAACATTGTATATCACAAAGCACTACAATGAAAATAAAACTGATTTTTGTTAATAATTATGATTCACATGATTAACAATAAAGCGATTACTTACTTTTAAATGCTTATATATGTTTTATTTAATTATATTTCTTATTCACAACGCCCTATCACCAGGGTGACGGTTCTGTTCAGGAGAAGTTTTTGCCCAGACTATAAAATATGTAGGAACAAAAAACTGTCACATTACAAATCTTTTGGACAGGACGAAGTCTGTCGGGTCCGCTAGTAGAAGAATAAAATAGAAAAGTAAGAATAATATCTAAGAAGTATGAAGAAGGAAAGTTGAAGGGTAATCGTTGAAAAATGGAGTAAAAATAAATGAAGAAAATGTATTATCTATACAGAGAAGTCTGAAATTGAAGTAAAAAGAAAGGACGGATATTTTATGTCGATTTACCATCTGATAAATATGATCCTTTAAAAGTTAGTAACTATATTCCACTATCAGATTGGGTAAAACTTAAAAAATGTTATATAAACGTAAAAATATTTTTAAAAACGTTTCAATGTGAAAAACAAGGAGATTATTATTGTTGTTTTCAATATGCTATTGCAAAATATGATTCTTGCAATATCCTCTCGATATTACACCATCGAATATCAAAATATATGAAAAATTTTTAAAAGTATCTATTAACGTCTATCAAATTAATAATTCTTATATCGAATTAAATTATTATAGTAAATACTATAAAAACTTAGAAATCAATGTTAATATATTAATGTTTTAGGATCATTGTGTAGATATACAAAATATAAGTGCACTATTAAAACAGTGGCCCTGCGGTGCGCTACAGCGGCCGTGTACTTTCGCCCATTCTCTTCAATTTCGTTATTTCAGATTTTCCTTCAACAAACGACACTTTAGTAGTATTATTTGCAGACGATTCTCTATTATACAGTACAGATAGAAATCTTGAGACTACAATTACTTTGCTCCAAAATCATTTAAATCAGATAAATTCATGGGCTAAAAAGTGGCATATCAAATTGAATACATCAAAATTCAATGCAACTTTTTTCCTTACGCAGATATAATGAACCAACTCCTCTCTAATATCAAAATGAACGAATAAAATGGCTTTCATCCACCGAACCAATAAAATATTCAGGAGTATTAATGGACAGAAGACGTCATTAGCGATATAATATATAGAATTTCGTTAGCTAATAAACGATAGCATCAGCTACTACCTCTCGTTAAATACTCTTCACTAAGTATACTCACTAAATTACATTTTTATAAAACAATGATTCGGCTTATATCTTATGCCTGTCCAATTTGGGGATCAGCATATAAAGCAAACATTAATAAAATACAAATTTTTCAGAATACCTGTCTAAGAACAATTATTAAAGCCCCTTGGTTTATTTCAAACATACATATTCATTCTGAATTAGTATACTTCCAATTGAAAACATTTTTCTTCAAATTTCGGCAACATTTTGCCACAGAATTAATAATATTGCATCTGCACTTCATTTTGAATTTGGTAAGCATAATTCCAATCGTAACCGACTAAAACGCAAATTACCAAAACAATTTTTCGACCCTCCATAACTTCCTTTCGAATCTTATTAACCACATGAAATACAGTAGTTTTGTTCTTGATGCGTGAGCTACATTTTTATAGCTCTCATTTTCTGTATTTCTTACTGGATTTGTTCGTCTTCTGCTGCCAAGGACCTAACTGGCCAAAAGCATGGATATTCATTAAAAAGTTCCCTTATTACACCCGCATACCATTCGGGTATGTCACACAAGTACTCTCCATAATTAACATTAAAAGACGTGGCCAATAACAAAGCTCACAAGGCCTACCTGTTATCCATTTGTTTGAAAGATACCACAAAGAATTGAATTTTCTCTCGCCAGCACTATGTACGTACAACCGTACTCAACATTAAAGGCTGGCGGAGCGAAGTCGCTATGACCGGCTACGCGTGGCCACCACGCACGTGTCGAGCGCCATAACAGGACGGCGCAGCATCGGGCCCAGGGGTGAGCACAGACGGTGCCGAGTTCAGTCCCAGCTCAGGGGAGAGGCGCCTCGCCGCACGGGAAATGCCCGCCAGTCTTTGTAGAAAAATATTGAATAAAGTGTTGATGCACAAACTTTCATTTACTGAACTTCTTCTTCTTCTTCTTCTTCTTCTTCTTCTTCTTCTTCTTCTTCTTCTTCTTCCTCTTCTTCTTCTTCTCCATTCCAAGGATTAGGCAGGAATGCCTGTTCCGTCTTCACCTTGCACTTCAGGACCATCTCTTTCTGGGTCGGCCGAAATCTCTTCTTCCCTTCGGTTGGTAGTTCATCACTAATTGTGGAATACGATCTTCCTCCATTCTTTCGATATGGCGCCGCCATTCTTTCCTGTTTTCTAAGATCCTTTCATTTATGTTGTATATATCTAGTTCTTTACGGATATCCTCATTTCTTATCTGGTCTTGTTTAATGCAGCCTTTAACTTTCCTAAGAAATCTCATTTTTGCTGCTTGGAGCTTACTTTGGTCTCTTTTTTTCATTATCCACGATTCACTTCCATACAGGAGAACTGGAGCAGCCATTGTCTTATAGAACTTAATTTTTGTGTCTTTCCTTGCTTTGTTCTGTAGTGTTCTGTTTATTATTCCACATATTGATTGAAATTTATTAGTTTTATTTTCTATGTCTTTATCTGTGTCATAACTGATGTCACAACCAAGGTAATTAAAATTTGAAGTCTGATCGATCACTGTGTTGTCAATAACTATTTTTGAGCGTATGGGGTATTTACCGTAATGGGCCATAACTTTAGTCTTCGTTTTAGAAATTCGGAGATTATACTCATTTCTTCCCAGTTGATGCAGTGTGTATACAGCTTTTTGCAGATAATCTTCACTTTCTTGCAGTATTGTTACGTCATCTGCATAAAGTAGAACATTTAGGTGTTTATTCTGCTTCAACTGTATTCCAGAACAAGCTATGCATCTCCATTTTTTAATAAGGTCATCAATATATATATTGAATAGTGTTGGAGATAAACTACATCCTTGTTTAAGTCCCCTATTTATTAATATTTCTTCAGTCTTCTTTATGCCAGTATTTATTATAATTTTTGTCTCGTTCATATTTTCAGTATTTATTATATTTTTGTCTCGTTCATATTCACATATTTTTGATGGTTTTTATGAGGTGTTCAGGATAGCCACTTTCGTTCATTATTTTCCATAGCTTGTGTCTGTCCACACTATCAAAAGCTTTCTCGAAGTCAATAAAGGCTATATGGGTTTCCTTATTTACTTCTCGTCGTTTTTCTAATATTCTTTTAAGACTAAAAATATTGTCGTTACAAGAGCGTCCTTTCCGAAATCCCGATTGTTCTTCTTGTAATTTAGCCTCTGCTATAATTTTCAATCTAGCGTTGATAATTTTTGCAAATACTTTATAAGCGGCATTCATGAGGCTGATACCCCTGTAGTTTCCACATTCATTTCTTTTACCTTTTTTAAAGACAGATATGACCTCTGTTATTTTCCAGCTATTGGGAGTCTTATAAGATTTCCAGCATTCGTTGAACAGATGAAGCAGTCTAAATTCGCTTAGGGGGCCTGCATATTTTATGAGTTCCATGTTAACTCCATCAGGACCACATGCCTTCCTGTTTTTTATACTGTTCAAGGCTTGCTTTAATTCATCCAAGGAGATGGAATCCACAGTATTGTTGTAGCGAAGCTCTTCCTCTTTAGGTTCAACAGTTCCAGTACACCAAAGGTTTATATAGTGTTCCCTCCATTGTTCTTCATTGATTATGCGTATATCTGCAACATCTTTCTCCGTCTGATTTAAATGTCTTGACGCTTTGTACGCAAACATTTGTCTTCCATGTATATCATGTTCGATGGTACTTATAAATCTATCCCATGAGTCATTATGTGCAGATCTTATTATTTGTTTTGCGTTATTCCTTTTTTGTTTATAATCTTCTTTAGCTTCTTGGGTTTTGTTTTGAAGGAATTTTTTATATGATATATCTTTATCTTTTATGGCTTTCGCTATACAATCGTTCCATACTCTCAGTCCCTTTCTTTTCTTATGCTTTTTTTCTTTCCTAAAGTTTCATATGCTGCCCTCTCTATGCATTCCTTTAAAATTTAAAGGCCTTAAATATAATGCCATTCCTTATCCACATCATCAACAGTTGGAACACTTGACAGAAATTGTTGTAATCGAATTTGATATAGTCTTTTTATGCTTTCTTGTTCAAGTAAGTACACTTTGAAAATTTCCTGACTTGTCTCTTTTCTTGGTCTAATTTTCTTCCATTTTGCTACCATTGCTATTGTTGCAATCACTAGGTAGTGGTCTGAATATATATCACATCCTCGGTGTACTTGTACATTCTCTATTTGGTTACTAATTTTATCATTTGCGATTACATAATCTATCAGTGATCTGAGGCCTCTGGCACTCCAGGTGAACTTGTGTATTTCTTTTTTCCTGAAAAAGGTATTAGCAATTTTCAACTTATTGAAGGCTGCAAACTGTCTAAGTTCTTCTCCGTTTTTATTTAAGTGCTGTTCTCCAAATACCCCGACAACTCCCGGAATCGGAATGTTACCAACCCTGGCGTTTAGGTCGCCACAGACGAGGACATGATTACTTTTGTTTATTTTGCTTATTTGTTTTTGAAGATCGTCATAAAACGTCCGTGTGCCCTCTTTCCTTCCTTCTTCTGGGGCATACACGCCTATAAGTATTAAGTGGCCCCTCTCTATTTTGAATTTGCACGTCGCAATTCGCTCATTTACAAAGGAATACTCCACTATCCTATTTTTCCACCTTTTGTTAACCATAATTGCTACCCCACTACTTGCCCGTCTATTTTGAGTTACTCCACAGTAGATCATCGTATAATGTTTCAAATCTTTTGTACCTTTCAGCTTTTTTTGGTTTCCGTTATGACAGCTATATCTATTCCTTTTTCGTTTAGTTTGTTATCTAGTTCTTCTTCTTTATTACCTAGCCCTCTGACATTCCAGGTAGCTAGTTTTAGTCGTCCCGTAATACCGAATCGTTTATCCTTGGCATGCTTAAGTTGTTTCCACGATCCATCCAGTTGTGTATTGTGAAGAGAGCCAGTAGTTATTGAATCCCCTGGCCGCGTTACGAGCGCTGCGCAGGTTAAGTTAGGTAGTGGGGCTGCCACCTCACAGCTTCCAAACAAGCTGGGTGGTATTTTGGGCCACCGACCCTAGGCGGATTGCCTTTGCTGGGCTAAGAGTTCCGCCTACCATTTCGAGGACAGTCTCGCCATGTCGAAGCCGGAGATCTACGTCGGAACTTCCTCTTCTTCGTTCAGGTTCTCTTCTTTGGGGCCTCTTCTAACGCCGGTGTCCTCTTCTGGAGTACTTCTTCGTCTGACCCCTCCCCTTCGACCTGTCCGGCAAGGGAGGCCCTACCAGTAGCTACGCTACCGCCGGCATAGCTCTCAGGTTCACGGGGGCACACAAGCTCCACCACCACGTCAAGGTCCATTTACTGAACTTACATTCACTAAACACTTCACTGAAACTAGCACTACTAGTTTATTGCTTTGGCATAGATTTTTTAAATTTTAAATTCTCCATGTGAATTTCTGAGAGAATGTTACGGCATTTTAAATCCTTTTCTCTTATTATACATTTTCTCTGTCATCTAATTTATATGACCTTTCCTGACGTGCTTGCTGACATTATACTTGACTTTATGACGTGACATTTCTTTACATGCCTGACTTCGTAATTATGCAAACACAAAGTGCTGTTGCAACTGGCAAAGATCTCCACGCCTATTCGCGGTTCTCGACGTCATTCTTTCTCCCACTTTACGTCACAATCGCTCTTCACATTTCTTCTATAAAATGAGAAGCATTCTAAGCAGCTTTTTCAAACCGTTTGTTTCCCAAAATTCGTTTCTACGTACAAATGGAAAACTAAGTTACCATTTTGACTAAATAATTCTAAAAAACTTAATATGCCAATATTGTATCTCAGCTTCTGTATCGACTTCCATCTCGATCTGATTTTTCGTTCAGTTTCTCTAATCCTTCGAGCAAATGCTGAATTTGCTGTTTCATAGGCGTGCGCAACCTAAATGACGACGGGGGGACCTACATTTCTGGGTCCCTCTCTCCCCCACTGGACTTCCTTTTCTATTAAACTTTTTTTTATTCACTAATGATATATTTTACTAGTAAATAAATTAAATGTAATACAAGGAGAATTAAATAATTTGAATAATACAATTTATACTGATAGCTACTATTTTTCTAGAACAATTATCCCTGATTTTCTCCAGTTTTCCAGTTAATTCATTAATTTATTCATAATCTATTATATCAATCAAATAGAGAGAAAGGTGTTTGAAAGTTTGCATTGACAATATTATTATTTTTCCTCTTCATCGTGACTAAAGATATTATGGGTCAGCTGAATCTACTCCAGGTTGCAACCAGCTAAGGAGCAGACCTAGGGGCAGTCAGTTCCTCTACAATACTTTGCGCAAAATGTGGGTTGTTCCAAATTAAGAAATTTGTTGCACTTCCCAGTCTTTTGAAAGATCTGGGAGTTTAGACAAGTTCTTACATATATTTTGCGGAACAAATTACAGAACTCCGATGACTATCGGTACGATTAGTTTTTATGCCCCACATTCGACTGATCTCGGTTTCCAAACTTTGTATTTATTTATCTCTTGCAAACTCTGTGTACATTTGACACACCGAATCTGAAGGCCACAATTTGCCTGGAAATGTCCAAATCTCTGACAACGTTTACATTGGATTACATGAGACATGATTCTTTTCTAAATTCTGATAACACTGTTCAAAAAGCGGTTAAGTTTGAAAATTTCTTTTCTTTGATAAGTATTTTCTAAATTAATTACACATACAGGTAGAGGGCATTTGTCTTTATTGTAAAGTCTTGCTACTTTAATTACTGGGAATTTTAGTCTTGTCAGTTCCTGGAGTATTTCACTTTCCGAGTAGGTAGTGGGAATGTCCTTCATTACAATGGCTAACGTTTTTACAGAAGGATCTTTAAAAGAATGGAACTCAATTTTCTCAGTTTTACAAAATTTTCTAAAACATTTATAATCACTTATGTAAGTAAATGAAATTTTAATTGCTTTTTTCTCCTGTTTGGTTGTGACGTCGTTCTTAATGTTCTTTTTAATATCATCTATCAAGAGTTACCTGTATTATGTACTATAATTAGAGGTATTTTGATAATTGGATCGTTCACAGGTTCTTCATCAGTCTCTAATGTCCCTAAAAGTTTATATCTACTTGAAACAGGAATATTGTACCTTAGCGTTTCCTCTTCTGGCGAGTGACCTCTTTTGTTAGTGCTCCTGCGTACCTTGGAGCTGGGGCTGTTGTGGCTGTGATTGCTGTTGCGGAAGCGGTTGTGGAGGCACATGATATTGAAAAAGAAGTTGAGAGAGTTGCATTTCTACCGTTTGTTGCTGATGTTGGAGGTGTTGTAGTTGTTGTTGTTAAAGATGTTCTTGCTGTTGAAGTACTGCTTGATTTGGGATGGGTTGCACATGTTCGCAGTTAAACGAGTTTTCACCACCACTTTCACTATAGGCAGCGTTCATTGAGTTCCGAATTAGTTGCCCCGTAACGGCACTTGTGGCCATTAACTAATGTAATTTGATTTGTTGGCTTTCCTATAACTAAAATATAACACTTTTTCTAACGTGTCACTGTTCGCACCGCTTACACGAACGACACTGGCACTGAGCGTTATCACACTGATCGCTGCGGAAAGCTGCCAGAAAGCGATAAGACTGAGCTACCTCGGACATGAAGCGTTCGCCTCGGCGGCTCGAACCGGACTGACAGCCGATCTCTTCATGTCGATGGAGTTACTTCGAAGCGCTGTAGCAAATCTGCCATAGAGTTCTTTTCATCTCCTGCTCAATTCGGTCCTCAAGTTTCGGAAAACTTGGATTGTGGACTTCTTGGAGCAGATTGAGGTGTGTAGCCGTGATATGGTGCACAGATGACCGTCATGGACTCGTTGTTGATGAAATAATTTCTGAGCTTTTTTTCTCGCTGGCGGTGCATAACTCCAAGACACAGTCCAAGTCTTCCATGGTATCTTGAAAGACATAGCCTTTCGGGGATCTTCGAGGATGATGCATCCGATATTTTGATAAAAGTTTTCTAACTTTTCTATCGAATGCTTGCCGAGCTGTCTCAGACCATTTGACTACTCCAAATGTACGTGATGCTGGTGAGAGAGCCCAGGTGTTAATTCCTGTAAATTTGTTTCTCGGATTAATACAGGACTTGCACATTTTCGTAACACGAGAGAGAACCTTCCTTTCCACTTGTTTTCTTATTTTCTCATCTACAGTTTCTAGGAACTGCTGAAGGTCTATTTACTTATATTCATCGCCAATAAAAAGTTCTTGAATTCTCAAATCTTCGATCAAATGAGGTTCATTCTCGGTATTCTGGACGCAACCTCTCTTTACGTGAACAACTGCACACGTCTCCAAACCAAGATCCATCCAACAGCTGCTAAAGCTTTCAAGAAGTGTCAGCGTGCGGCGAAGTTGTTTTGGGACTTTACTACAGAGCTTCAGATCATCCATATATAATTGGTGGGAAGTAATCATATTCATAGCGGGACGCATTCAGCATCCTACTCAAAGGGTACAATGTTAGTCAAAACCAGAGCGGGCTTAGGCTATCTCCCTAGAAAATGCCTCTACATTATCTTAAAAAAATAACACTTCATTTGAAATGTTTTAATATAATTTATTTTTCTTAAAGACAAAATGCTCTCTACTGACAATATAAAAAATACTTCAATCATTGTCACCATCACTTTAATTATCCCAAAATAGGCCTATTTCATTATCATTATTGTCTTTTCCACTTTTACATCAGGTGGTAATTGGTAGATGATGCAATCTCTCTCAACAAGAACTTTGCTTTGCTTTTCTTTGAACCATGCAACAAACGCTTTAAACTTTATTACTTTCTCGTATACACACATTTATACGGAGTAATACGTATGTTTACTTTCATCAATTTGAAAAAAAAAAACTTCTATGCGTGGTTTAGCCGCTAATGGTGCTCACAGACGGACGTTTTGAAAAAAAAACTTCTTCGGTATCAAGGGACCCCAAAACGTGTATTCCCGTTGAAATCTCGAAATTGATTTTCCGAAGCATTACAACGTATACGTATATTACTTCGTATATATGTACGCAATGTGCCTGTGTGCAACGCCGATTTTTTCCAAAATTGATATTTCACAATCGTTCTAGCTGATGTCATAGTCCCTGGTATTTTAAACCGAAATTTTGATTTTGGGAGGTTCTTTACATGAAACTGCTGAGACATTTTTTTACATTTTCAAAAACAGACAAAGTCTATTGTACAAAATTAGTTCTTTAAAGAAGTTCATGTACAATTTTTTGAAAAAACAAGTATTTTTGCGTAATGTGCTGCTGAAATTTACAAAAAAAAGTTCTCATTTAAATTTATTCATATTTGTTTCATTTCTATAAATAAAAAAATACTACTCTTCCTGACATTTAATTCACACTCATCGAAGTTTTCATTCCTTCAAAGATCCGTTAAATAAAAATTTATCTGTATTGTTCAAGAATTTCGACCAATCTATTACTGACCAAGAAATGTATCAAGACTTAAAACAACGCTTTCTATCACCGATAAAAATCACCCGACTTCACAAAGAAAACAAACCTATTCCAGTAGTTGCAACTGTTTTTACTGGGCAAGACCCAATAGACAATATTTTAGCCATTAAGCAAATTTGTAACCACAGAGTAAAAGCAGAAGCAAGGAAAAACCCCAATGTCTCTTACAATGCCAGCGGTGTCTGGATTATGGCCATACAAAAAATAATTGCAACCAATCTGTTAGCAGCGCGTTTTGCACGGATAATCACTACTTGGTAGCTTGCCCTAATCGTGATCAAGTATCAAAATGTCGTAACTTCCAAGGCAGCCACCGGGCTGGTAATCCAGACTCCAGTTGTCCTTACCTAAAACAATACGTTGAAAAAAGAAAAACTGTCAACCGAATCAACCCCCAAACCAGAAACCAAAGCTTTTCCAACCCATCCACTTCATCATAAACAAATTACCATTTCTCTTTTCTTCTCCAAACATCAATTCTCAACAACTCGATTCATATTAGTACCTCCACATCCTAGGCCCGCCCAAATCCTATCAACAATCCAAATCCAACCAACCTTTTCCAAGAACTATCCCATTATAAATACAATAATTAATGCAATTACTTTCTATATAGTCAATGCCATAAACACACTTATACTCACCATAATCAACTCAATTCAAAATTCATTCTCAAAATTCTCATATAATTCATTCTCATAACTCTTTCGAAATAATAGCAATACTACACCTTAAACATTTTACTCTTGTCAATTGGAACGCTAAGTGCCTAACAAATAAAAACCAGAACTACTACACTTCTTAAATTCACACCGTGTAGATATAATTTGCATAACAGAAACCCACGTAAAGGGAAAAAAATGAAATCTATATCCCAAACTATTCATTTTACAGAGCCGACAGAAACAAAGGACAAAGGAGGAGTGCTAATAGCTATCAATAAAAATATTCAACATTACCCAATAATACCACCAAGTACTGGCAATATACAAACTGTTGCCATTAACTTCGAAATGAAAAATAGCATGTGGGCTATAATTGCAGCATACGATCCGAGCTTCCGAACCCACTAGAAATAGAGCAATCAATCAACCAACTAACCACTATAATAAATACCACAAATAAAATGACCGAATTAAAACCAAAAAATACCCACAACGATAAACAATATAAACTCCCCCTGAAATAATGAAACTAATACAAGTAAAAAATAAAACCCAAAGACTATGGTAGCAACTAAGAACTCCAGGCCTAAAATAAGAACTTAACTTACTAATAAGCATTGTTCGTAAATCAATCAAAAACTTCAACAATCAGCAATTTGAAACATTATTTCAATCACTAAACACTACCAACAAATCCATATGGCAAGTCACTAACAAAATATTAAGAAAAAAGAATAACATCCCCACACTAGACACCCCCACAGGAAAAGTGTATAAGCCTGTCGAGAGAGCCGAAGAGCTAGCAAATTACTTTGTATCCACATTCACACTAAATAATATTAACCCTTGTCATATCACAATCACCAAAACAGTAAAGGAACAGACATACGGCCCACATCAGAGAATACAAATACACTAAAGAAATAAGTAAAATCATCAATTCACTACCAGTCAAGAAAGCCCCTGGAGATGATAAAATCAACAATTTAATATTAAAAAACCTTGCCCAAACAGCCATTGCATATCTAATCAATACCTTCAACTCATGCTTGAGACTAGGTTACTTTCCGCAAGTATAGAAATATGTAATCATTCTTCCGGTACAAAAAACAAACAAGATTGCATCTCTAACCAATAGTTACCGCCCAATCAGTTTGCTTCCCACACTATCTAAACTATTAGAAAAAATAATATTGAAACGATTTAAAGCACACCTCCATAACTCAAAGGCTATACCCATGGAACAAATGGGATTCGCCGAAAAAGTGTCACCAACTACTCAGAATCATTGAAAATTTCCATACGGCATTTCAAAAACACTATCACACAATAACAATCTTTCTCGACATTTCTCAGGCCTTTGATAGAACATGGCACAAAAAACATGGCTTTAAACTAGAAATAAAAAATAGGCTCTCCATATTATCGTACTCAAATCACTTCCAGCTTTCTCAACAATAGAACTTTTGCCGTTACAGTCGATAACCATCATTCCAATCCAAAAGCAGTCAAGCTCTTCCCCAAGGCTCCCCGTTATCTCCCGCTCTTTTTAACTTGTACGTAGCTGACCTACCAAAACATAGCAATATAAAAAAATGCCCAATTTGCAGATGACGGCTATATATTCTTCAGGTCCCACCATAAACACAATAAAAATCAATCTGTTATACAATCAGTTATACTTGTACATACACCAAATCGGCAGCTGGGCAGCCATAAACAAAATTTAAATCAACCCGTCAAAAACTGTAGCCAAAATATTTTCCTTAAGGCCCACCTCCTTATAATTGAACAAATAACCTGTACAATGGCACCCTCATAACAAACCCATAAATACCTAGGCTTTTTCTTAAATACCCGACTCAATTGGAAAAATTCACATAATAATAATAATAATAATAATAATAATAATAACCAAACTTACAATAATATCAATACTATTGTTATTTGCATTTTATTAATATGAAAAATCTATAATGTCAGAAGAGGTGTACGTTTAGGTTATTACACCCATTATTCTTGAGAAGTTAAAAATTAACTGTTTACCGTAAAAAAGTGATATTACTGGAAAAACGTGTTTTCAAAATTCCTTTTCGTGACGAGTCAAATGAAATTTTTCAAGAAAGTGAGAATCGTCTATACTTATTAATGCCATAAATACGTTGGGCAGTGACAATGAAGAATAATGGTCTTGGTCACCCTAACGTATCACCTGATACGAGTAATAAAGAAACTGACCGAGTAAGTTCGCCTTGTGTTTCTTATGCTGTCTTCACTAATCGCTTTCCGTCTTATCCTCTCTTCATGAAACAAAAATAAAATTTGACGCTGAGTATTTTCATTGTCCATTGTGATTTTTTTTAAGAAAATTATTCTTTCTTACTTGAAGATGTAATTCAGTGGCTGCTGTAAATTACTACCTTGGCTACTCTACATTCTTTTGTACTATACTTCAGAGAAAGCAAAGGATTTAAAAATAAAAATAAATTATTTTTTCTGGATGCCCGAATTCCGACACATGCAATTCACCATTGCCATGTTTTAAATATCGATGTATTAACACCGATGTTTTATTAACAGCAATATTTTATGATTGATGTTTGTTTTCGTTTCCGATGTTTTGTTTTTGAATGAATACCCAAGATCACAATACTGTAAAAGTTAAAATATGAAATAACTGAAAGTAACACTGTTATTTATGTATCGGAACTGGTTGCACTACCTACAATGACCAAACACTCTACCCCGATATGATATCTATGCCATTGTATTTCCTTTTCATATTCATTTTGAACATTGAGATGTGGTCACCAAGTACGCTGTGGGCGTAGGTTCGGCACCATCTTGTCATACTCTTATTCGGAGAATTCATAAACACTTAACACTGTCAAATTAAATTTTACTGCACACGGATTTAATGTTAGAAGATACTAATCGAGTCTAAAAACATCGATGTTTTTTGTCGATGTATTTTTAACAGATGTTTTAATTTTGAAATGTTTTGTTATCGATGTCGCAACTGACATATTTTTCCAATTGGGTCAGTGTTTAGTATTACAAAACAATGCCAATTTATGCTTCCAAAAAGATGTCTTCAATGTAACTGCTGAATGGCATTTCTTCGCTTCGCAACGTTTATGGAAAGGGCCTTTGCGACGTAGAGAGAAGGGGAGCAATTACAATATTCTTTATGAAAGCTAGCCTTCAATTCTGACAGGAAGCTATTCATTTACCCAGGAAGTTATTTAAATGGGTTGATGATAATGTGATTATATTTTTAGCAACGCTGAATATTTAGAAAGAGGACAGTGCAACAATGATATAATTAAAAATCAGTAGAAGGCACAAAGAAAATACATAGTTTCATTTCTTTATGAAAGGTCAATTAATCATATTCTCTCTAAAGTGAAGTAAAAGAAGTATCAATTTAATTAATTGTATCACATACTCTTATTCGTATAAATATTTCGCCCGTTTAATACTATTTTGAATCAGTTGGATAATTTTTAATTTGAATTTAATCGGCTATGAAGGTCATATATACGTATCTGGCACATAGTAAGACGTGAAGGGATACTTCTGTTTATTACTTTGTGAAAGTATATTGGTGGTAATCATCTACTGTTGATTGGCACGTGTTTGCGGGGTGACGCTGTTTAAGATGAAATGGAATTAATATTGCTGTAACCGTTTTGCTGTTTTAAAAACTACACAAATGTAAATTTTATGAAATATATCTCACGGCGTTAATATGGACATTTTCAGCGATTTGTATACATTAATGCAGTTGTGAGTAAATGTTCTTTGACCTCAATTAAAATTTTTCGAAAATACAAAAAAAATTCCTTTGAATAAGAGCCTCAAATTTTGCATTTACACTAGATATTAAACGATTTTTTCTTAGAAAGGGCACTACATTTTTTAACAAAAATTTCCATATAGGACGAGAATTTAAACTTCTTTAAAAGTAATATTTCGCATCTACCATTAGAAAACAGAAAAAATGAGAAATTGTTTAAAAAAATGTAGCTTGAGCGACCATGGATATCAGCTGAGAAGAGGATGTGGAAGATCGAAAAACTAGCCCAGACCAAAGATGTAAGAAGACTAATACGACAAAGTCTGGGGCATCCTTTTTTACACCACTAGTTTTCTTAGAAACGGCTCCAAATTTTCGA
Organism: Gryllus longicercus; assembly: GCA_038098605.1. NCBI lineage: Eukaryota > Metazoa > Arthropoda > Insecta > Orthoptera > Gryllidae > Gryllus > Gryllus longicercus. The sequence continues at coordinate 1,492,750 of JAZDUA010000324.1, read as the reverse complement.
ACGAAAATTTCCACATCTGACGTGGTTTTACTCTTTAATATTTTAAAAAGAATATTTCGAATTTACCAGTAGGAAACTGAAAAATGGACAAATTAAAGAAATTAGGGTAGCCATAGATGACAGCTACCAAGAGGATCACCACCAAGACAGTAAAAATCGCCCATACCAAGGAAATGAGAAAATTGTCCTACAAGAAAGTGTTCCATTCTATAGCACCACTAGCCATTTTCTCGTATATACGTAGAATAGAGAAAGTTATGTAATGGTGCGAAAATTCGATTTCGGGATTTCAACGAAAATACACGTTTTGGGGCCCCCCTGATACCGTAAAATTTTTTTTCATATATTTTCTATTTAAAAAAAAGATTTTGATTACATTTTGTTATTGGACAGTGGGAAGGGTGTTTAAGAGAATTGTGCAGGTTTCATGTTCGTTAAAAACACTGAATTTTCGAAAATTATACAAGTTCAAAATTTTGTTGCCGTTTTCGTTCAATTAAAATATTATCTTTTACACCACTAGAACTGTTTTTGCCGTAGGTGTCAGATAACATCAGCGCGCGTTTTAACGTTTGACCTAACCTCGCTGAAGACATTCAGCTGCATTTTCCTTGATACTCAGCGACGTAAGATTTACTGCAGTAATATTTACTTCAGTGGCTAGATTCCTTTGAAAAGTCTCACGTTGGCGTTCTTTCTACGCCGCGGGGGATTCTGAGGAAGAAGTTGTAGTGGCCAGAGTGATTGTTCTGAGCTTGATTAAGCAAGTGATTATTCAAGCAGTGATTTAGACGGTAGAGATGTTTTCATTGGCAAAGACCAGGTCACGAAGTGGAATAAAACACAGCTTGTCAGCAAATGTACAAAAACTAGAAGTCGTGATGATAAAACATAACTACCAACAAAATTAAGAAACCACTGTCACATTTACGGAAGAGCAAAAAACCGCACAATTATTCTTGAACATATTCTTAAAGTCATCAAACGCAACAATTGTTCTGAAGACTAATATACTAAATGTATTATTAATTAATTAAAATTGTAATAAGTATACATTACAAAAATGTAAATAAAAATTTTATCCAAATATTATTCATGCCTTACATAGTTCATTTTTGAAACAAAATAGGCTTTGCATACAAAGTACGCTCCGCGGACACTCGTGTAACAAAACATAACTCGAGAAACTAAGGGTTTAAAGATGGATATTTTCCCGTTATTTTAACCTGGTCCTTAAGGATAGATTTTGAAATAAGATCATGTACACTTTTGTCTAAAATTTGAATACTTTTCACGTGATTTTGCGTGAAATATAGACAATTTTTAATATTGTTTAAACAATTTTTTCTCAAAAACGGCTGCACCATTTTTAATTAAATTTTGTTTGTGGATAGTGTGAAGTACACTTAAAAGAATGGTGTATGGTCATGTTTGTTGAATATTCTGTTTTTTGAAAATTCCAAAAATTCAAAATTTTTTTCGGCGTTTTCCTACAACTTCAATAGTGAAGACACATTTTTCTTAATAAAATGTGTTCATCAAAAACAGATCTTTAAATAAAGTGAGGTTAAAAGCTTGAATGTAATCAAAATAGGAGTATTTTGTGTGTAATTTGGCGTCAAACATAGCCACTCGCTTTGAATTTTCTGCGCTTCTTAAACATTCTATTACAAGTGTTTAGAGGCTATTAGTATTCTTATGAAAGAAAGTAGATTAAAGGATGGTAATAATTTTAAATTAGAACTAACAAATTTGACATTTTGATAACTGATTAAGGTATGTTTAATTTGGAATAGAATTGACTACTTTTCTTCTCTCTCTCTCTCTCTCTCCCCTTTCCTTTCTCACTTCCCTCTCTTGTCTTTAATATTTATGTTACTGGCGAATTGTTTACTAATTGCATTTGTAAGTACAAATGTTTTAGATGTCAAAAAGTATCTCGATAAGTGAGAACTTTTCAATGAAAATGAGCTCAAAATTCCGCGTTTTTGGAAACGCTCGAACGAAATTTTCTCAAAACGCCTCAATTAACAAAAATGTTTCATCAGGTCAAAGGAAATACTAATGAAAAATCGGTACTACACTTACAGGACTGATGCCATAGTGGTTGACGCGCCGGGAAAGACAAAATAATCAATCAAATCTCGGATGTTTGATCTTCAAACGAACGATCTTCAAACTTCAGAATATCACGCACACTTACTTTCATATAAAGTATCCATTGTGAGTGATATTGCGAAGGCGCTCTGTACAACGAGTGAATGAATTAGATGAAAACAAACCGGAATGTATCCCTCCATTGAAGCTATGGTTCGGGGCCATTAAACTGCCTCGAGATGATCCTGAATTTATTCATGCTTTGCACAATGCTCAATCTATTGGAATGAGTAAAACGCGGAAGAGATATGAATGCTTACCTCGCAATCAGGGATCGACATCATAGCACTCGTAAGGATAATTCATTCACTCAGCATATTATATCTTAAAGTTTTAATAAAAATTATTGTCGATAAGATGATACGTTTTTGACAGTTCCTCCGCTACAGCTTGTGCGTGTACATCCCTTTCTGGCTTTGTAGGGGAAATGACAGCGACAGTCAGGGGAAGAAGCCCTTTTTTAAATTTATTTTCTACTTGTTCGGCCATATGGCCTTTCAAGGACTTGGATACAATAGATTATTTCATTGTCAGGTGTCAGGAATGGGCATTTTGAGCTTGGCATCGCTGCTCCGTTTTTAAAGTTTTCGTTTGGGATGGGCTTGGTTTAGTGTTTATTTAACATTTGCATGCTTTAATATTAGGCTAAATGTTTGATTTGGTTTTATCATGAACTTACGGGGGGCAAAACATATCTTTTGGAAATTTGGATTTGATGCGGCAAGGGTACACAGCATTACGTCCTAGGTCAAATTTATTTGTTAAGTGAGAAATGTAGAGTGAAATATCGAAATTGTAATATTGAAAATTTTGAGTGCAATATCGAATTTCTAAATTGTGGAGATGTGGAGATCAGTGTGGAATTGTGGATTGTGGAGAAATATCGAAATTGTGGAGATGATCTTTGATTCGTAGCTCCCTATGGATCTGGGAATTGGGTATAGATCAGGGCGCCTGTATGATTTTTCTAAGGTATTTGTTTTGTACCGTCTGAAGTTTCCCTGCTGATGATGCTGCGTTTCCCAGACAGGGCAAGCGTAAGTTAAGGTGGGGAGAAAGCGAAGGAGCCCGCGCTCGCAGGAGCGCAAGGCTTCCTCGTCGGGCAAGCGTCTCGTGAGGGTGCGGTTTGACATGTCTGGATTAAACTACGGATCTGCTCCCATGATATTTTGTTGTCAGCCACCATAAATATTCGAGATGTGGCTCACATAAGTACAAGCAAGCAATCCAAAAATTGCAATTTTTTCTTAATTTTCTTACTTACTTTTCTTACGTACTTTACTCTTCCAATTTTCCATAAATCTTGTGCATTTTTGAAAATTGCGAATATTCCACTTTCTTTTTAAAGTTTTGTGAAGGTTGCTATGTAAGCTAGGCGGTTGATACATTCAATTATTGTGAGAGAAATGTAGCCATCTAAGATAAAAATACGTATCAAATCGGGAAAAGTTTCAGTGAGAGCTTGAATATACATCATAATAAAGCACACATTTGAGCTTTTTTGAACCGATTTGGCTTTGGGCGATGTCTCTCTTACACTCAGCTTTCTTGTCTCTGACTTACTTCATGATGAACGCCCTACTATAGTACCTTACTTAGCATAGGCGAAGGGGTAGTGATGTTTTGCCTTTGGCTTCCAAGGATGCCAAGAGCAGGCGAAAGATGAAGTGCTGCGAGTTTCTAAACACATCGTTAATACATGGTGGAAGCACTATTACTTTACACGATATTCTATTCCGCAGGCCTTTGCTTCATATAATTGAACGACGCTCGTAGTCATGCGACACGTACGTAATAAGGTGGCTGCTATTACGTATTTTGCCACCAAATGCTCACGTTCGCGCGAACAAACCTTGGGAAAGGAGTCTTGCAACTTCCTCTTAGCAAAGCACGTGTTTCATTGAAACTACGATACACCTCAAAATGCCTTTGAATGGTTACCAGCAAAAAAAGTGGGTTGTCATGTACAATCGTGAAATGTCTTTCTGTAACTCTGTCTCTCTCTCACACACGCAAGCGCGCGCGCACACACACACGCATACACACACTGCGTACTGGCGAGATTCGGATGAAAGATCAATTAATCGCTCGATCACCTGATCTGTGACCCGCTGCTTAAGGCGCTGGGCCGGCGTCCGTCACGAATTGGTCGGAGGAAATCAAGGAATCGATCTATCAGAGCAGCCAGTCCTAGAATTCTGATTTGGGCAATGGCGTCTACTGACAGCAAGTAATCAATGACTAAAATAATGCAACGGTGGAACTTGAACCAAACAACTCCCAGAGTGTGAAGATTTGAAAGCTTAAAACTACATACGGTCCAACCCATATGTGCGATTTGGATTAGGAAATTATTTAATTACCCACGCACGGACGTGATGACCAGGATTATGATAAGAAATTTACCTGGCAAGAAAAAGATACATATATGAGTGATGGTATTGTAACCGATATTTAGAGTGCATATTTAGAGTGAGGTTATCATCTAAGGAATACGATGTTAACCTCTTGGAAGGTAGAGTGCGCAACGTACTCACTTGTATACGTAAATTACGAATATCACAATAAAAACGTCAAATCACGACACATTTTAAATATACCGTATCTTTATATCGTATCATATCACGCTTTGCTATTAATGCAAATATATTTAAATTGCGCCTGTAAAATAAATTCATAGAATCACTATTTATAAAATCTATTTACAAATAAAATAGCTGTTCAGTTATTCTATACCACTTTCATGAGATATAAACAAAATTACGTTCTTTTGGTTGGATGTTTTGTATTTTTTTACGTTTCTCGCGCTTAAGAAGGACGTCATTTGAAGAGAAAACTATGTAATGCTGCGCGAAAAACGGCGAATTTTTGGCAGAAAAACTTATTACAGGGTCCTGATAAGGAAAAAGTGGATAAATACAGTTGCTAGATTTAGAAAAAAATCCTCTGACAAGTGGCTATAGCCAGAAACCATGTTTTATGGGTTCTTGATATAAAAAAAATTGATTGACGGCAAAACGTCTGTCTGTCCGTCTAGGAACAACGTTAGTGGTTAAACCGTGCAGCCAATTTTCGTCAAAATTGATATTTCTCAATCGATCTGTCTGATGTCACGGCCCCTTGAATTTGAAACCGATAAGTTAAATTTGGGGGAATACTTTACATGAAGCACCTGAGCCATTTTCAAAAAAATTACGTCATCGATTTTGATTAAATTTATTTGTTGATTAGTCTGAAGGACGTTTAAGACTATGGCGTAGGTCTCATGTTGGTTGAAAAACCTACGTTTTCGAAAATTGAAGAAATTCAAAATATTTTCCGCGTCTTTCCACAGCTACAATTATGAAGATACATTTTTTCTTAAGCAAATGTGTTAATCAAAAACGTTTCATTAAATAAGGTCATGTTGAATGTTTCGAAAATATGAGTATGTTTTGAGTAAATAGGCATCAAAGTTAGTCGCCCGCTCTGAAAATCTTGTCCTTCGTGATCGTAATTCGAGGACCCCAAAACGTGTATTTCCGTTGAAATCTCGAAATTGATTTTCCGCAGCATTACATAACTTTATACTACGTGTATTATAACTATATACGTACGTGTATGAGAAAGCTGAAATGTGTTAACAGAAAACAAGTCCAGAATTTATAGAATGTACAGGAAAGTCAATGAGCCAGGAAAATAATGAAAATATTGAATGGGTAGAATTGATTAATGAAGGTCCTCGGATACTGATTGAGGTACTTACTCAATTATTTAACAAATGTATGGAAGAGAGAAAGTTCCTGAAGTATAGAAATTGGCATTAATAGACTCTAGCAATAAAGAGGGAAATAGTCGGTACTGTCAGAACTATAGAGGCGTAAGTGTTATTTACTCAGTAGCCTGATTATATGGTAGAGTACTAAAAGAAAGAATTGAAAGACAAGTGCAACTAACAAAAGATCAGCATGATTTCGGAGTTGGTAGATCGTGCATTAATAGTATACACATTAATGGTAATGGCAGCTTACGGAACGTGATAGTCAAGAAGAAACAACGAGGAAGAACAGTTCATTTAACTTTCATCGACTTAAAGAAGACTTACGACACAGTGCCATTAAGCAAGTTGTGGCTGGCCATGAATAAACAAGGTTTAAGTAAGACCAACATTAATACAAAGTATGTATACTGGTTGTGAGAGTATGGTGAAAATCAAAAATGGGTATCTCAAAGATTCTAGATTACAAAGGGCTTAAGACAAGGGTGCTCAATGACTCTACTATTGTTCAAGATTTATCTTGAAGAGATCCTGGAAACGTAAATGCTGCGGAATGTATACTCAGCTGTTTGTGAAAGTAGCTGAAGTTGTAGCTGCCAAGTTGTAGGGGACTCCAGTTACATAGACATCTTTAAGAAAAATAAAAAATTGGGGAATGGAAATTACTACTAAAACAGAATATCTGGTAACAGGCGAGGAACATGTAGATGACGTAGATTTAAGAATAGTATTAATAAGTGTGCCATTGCAAACATTTTAAATATCTGAGAGTGACACTATCTGAGACTGCTAAAAGCAAAGATGACATAGTAAATAAAATTAGCAAAGGAACGAAAGCAATACGGTATTTAAATTGTGTTATGGAACGAAACAATTACAAAGAAAAAAGAATGATGTACAAAAGCCTCGTTGAGAGCATAAGTACATACGGCTCTGAAACATGGGAGCTAAATAAAAGAGACAAAGAAAGACTGTTAGCTCTTGAAATGGATTTTTGGAGATGGAGGTGTGACATTTTCAGGATGGAACATGTTTGGAACGATACTATCCGTAAAATAGTGGAGTTTGAAACTAACATCATAGACACAATTGAAACGAAACAATTAATGTGGTATGGTCGCCCTCAAAGGATGAAAGTTTCCAGATGGTCCAAAATAGTTTGAAAATAGAGCCCTCCAGAGCGCAGGAAACGGGGAGGACCACCAACATCATGGCAAGACGGAGTAAACGAAGCGTAAAACACTCGCTTATGTATAAATAAGTTCAAAGTCTTCCATTTGACACATATCTTTAACCTTTAAGCCACTATAGTGATCATATGCACACAATGCATGGCCCACTAAAATAGGGCTTTTTCAGAAGCAACACGACATCAAATGTATGCTTGAATGTTTCAAAATTTAAATTATTCTTAAATGAAAACGATAAATTGTCAACCATAACCTGTGGACCAGGGAAATCTGACACTGGCCCGCACTTGGTAGAGCAGGAAGAACGAAATGATTTAACATGGGACTTGAATGTGTCAGAAAGAGAATCTGCACTGCTAGGCTCAAAATTACAGCAATGGCACTGCTTAATGTTAGGACCAAAAATTTCAAAGTTTAGAAACAGAGACGAGACGTTTACCCAGTACTCTTCTCTTGAGAGTACGTTCTGGTTTTGTGCAGACATTAGGGAGTTAATGAGTGAATTATGAGTTATAATCCAGTTGAATGGCAATTGTTTCAAGATTCTTCAAAATCTAGTTTGAAGGCAGTGCAATAATTCCACGGTTGAAAATGCAAAATGGAAGGAAGGAATTTTTATCGGCCCGTGAATCGAAACTCACATTGAATGAAATATTAGAAGAAAAAATTTTCCCGCAGAATTTGCGTGATGTTAGTGATAAATATGTTGAACAGTTTCATTAAGATTTTGCTACAATGGAGGAGATACACCAAGGGCGAAAGAATCCTGCAATGATGGGATATTATTGTTGGTTTCTTGTTAGAGGGAGAGTAAATAGGAATACAAGAGCACGTGACAAGGCGTAAAGAAGCTTTAAGCAATTCAATAGGAATTTCTCCTTCCTATACATTTTAATATTATTGCATGAATTGACGTATTCCAGTTCTAACTTGTTCTTACCTCAAACGAAGCATTCGCATACATTTTGTGATATAACATGTTATGTGAAGTGACAATGCGGAAATTAGTACTCTTATATGATTTTGTTTATTTCAAATACTAAATACGTTCATATCTTTTAAACCCTGCCTGACAATTATTTGTAAATTGAATTATTTGTAACGGTTAAATAATTTTAAAATATTACAATTTGTAACCTGCCAATTCTTGAGTAATCCTTTAGAAAACGCTCTGTTGTAAAGGAAGCGCCCATGGTTCGAATTTGGAATTGACGAATATTATCAAAATTTGAAGGATTTAATAAAAATGGAACCTACAATATTTATTAGCGAAATTTCATTAATTCAAGCAAAATATTTAATTATTCATTTTTGAGAAAATTACAGGAAAAACAGTATTAAAATATGTGTTATCTTAAAAAAATTAAAAATATCCCCTTCAAATTCACGGCCCATCGGTTTTTACCAGATCAATTAGGGAATATCCATTTTTGCAGAAACCGTTAGTAATAACATTATACAAGAACATGAGTGTGCTGATACGCCATCGCGAGTTTGCTCGTTCAACAGATACGTCACGAACCACGTGACCACTAACCCTAGTACCATGGACACTGACACTGACCACTGACCGAGCAGTGCCACTTTTTAGTTACAAACAGCAAAAGTACTAAAACTAAGGCTAATTCTAATTTCCATGGCACTTTCTTGTTTTTTAGTTATTAACAAAGATAATCAGTATTGATGAGAAGTCAAACAGCGCAGTTTCACCATAAAACTTTAAAAATGGAGGTGCTACGTTATGACACATACGAGTACTATCTCGTTCTAGTTAGTTTCCTAATGTTTCATCTGGGCTAGCTTTTCGGTTTTGTCCTTATCTTCTACCAACCTACTTATCGACGTTTAATATATATTTTTATGGCATTTGTTCAACTTTTTCGGGTTTCTAGAAGCAAAATATAACACTTGGTGATTAACAGCACGTGTTTTGCGCATTATTTCTAACTTTTGTAACTTCCGCAAATTATGAAAGTTCAACAGAAATGATACGCAGCGTTTTTTCAATGTGCTTTGCTATATCCGGAGAAAAAGTGAAAGATAAAATTTGGGGTCTGAGAAATATCCGTTTTGGAAAAAATCTTTCTGCTGAAAATTCGCGGTTCTTTCCTGCAGCATAACTTTCTCTGTACTGCGTAAGCGGTAGCAAGAAAGTAAAAATTGATATTCAGAATTAATATTCCTCAATCCATCTGACAGATGTCACGTCCCCTTGAATTTGCAACTGACATTTTAATTTTTATTTGGGGGGGGGGGTACTCTACATAAAGCCCCTAGGACATTTTCAAAATAAAAAAAAGACTTTCAACATTTTTTGACTAAATTTTTACCTCTTTCTCTCTCCCTTTCGTTTTTCTTCTCTCTTTTTCCTTTTCTTTCCCCTTCACATTTTCCCCTCCCTCTCTTTTCCCCTCACTTCTCTCTCCCCCTTTTTTCCTTTCTCTTTTTCTCTCTCTTTCCCTCTCCCATTTCTGCCTTCCATTTCTTCCTCCTCCTCTCTCTTTTTCCCGGTCCCCTTCCCCCTTTCTTTTTTCAACCTTTTCCTTTTTCTTTTGTCTCTCTTTTGGCCACTCTTTTTCCCTCTCTATTTTCTCGTTTTATCTTCTCCCTACTCTATCTCTTTACGCCTCTCTTTTTCCTTCTCTCTCCTCTCTATATTTTTGCTCTCACTTCCCCCTAGTTCCACTTTTTTACTATCTTTCTCTCTGTTTTCCCCTCTCACAGTTCTTTTCGTGCTGTCCGGTCCTCCTGTCCTCCGCCTCGCCCCGCGTCACACGGCAACGTCCAGCTACAATGAAGCCGGGTTCCCAGGTGGATTGAGAATTGCATTTAACAGAAGCGCTATCTTGTGCTGCGGCGCCATCTAGTGGTACTGCAACAAAATGAACAACATTGACTTGTAAATTGGGACCCGTGGTCGCTCTGGGCTCGACAATAGGTTCCAGCTACTTCGAAATACTTATCTAAACATCGTAGACATTGGTTTGTGGTCGCTTTGTTAATTAGATAAACTTGAGTGAACTTGGTAAAGAGGTCGATGATTACCAGAATGCATTTGTTTCCACGCCTCGATTTTGGCAGTGAGTCTAAAGCAACAATGTCCTGTTTTACCTCAGGTATTGTCGGTACCATCGCTCCTGCGTACGAAAGTTGTTTTCATACCCGTATCGCGTGACCGGATTACTCTATGGCCCTCTCGGAGTCTCTCCACTAACAAAGCTCCTTTATAATCGATTTAAACTTACTAAATCCATATGTGCTGCTTTGGCATGACCATATTTGATTAATTCATCCGCGTGCGATCTTGGAATCGTAATCCGATATGAAATAGGATTTGTGTTCATTTTGACGAGTACCATCTAGTTGCTTCACTTAACCATTTTTTGGTTGCATCTTCCGGTTGCATTCTTCTTTCCAACACGCGCTTGACCTCACCTATGTCGGCGTCTTTCTTCTTCTTCCTCGCGAATAGGCCACATAGGACCACGCGTACATACAACCTGCAATTTACCGTGGCTCAGTCTCATATATCACGGTAGCAGGTGTATGTGTCACCCAATTGGGGGGGGGGGAATCAGTATTTTCTACTGAATCCAATTTTTATCCCCCAGGGCTGTTAGCTCTGGGGGTATGAAAGATGAAATGATGATGATAATGAGGGGTGAAAGGACGACACACTCATACAAACACACACAAATACACCCATGCCCGAGGCGGGACTCGAACCCGCGATCTTCTGGTCCGAGACCACTCCGGCACTACTGCCTTAGCGATCTCGGCCATCTGATCGGCGTCGGCGTCTTTATTTTAAAGTTCTGATAGTTTGGTCCACTCCCACAGAAATCCTTGAGGTATTTTAAAATCGATGGCGATAATCGAAATAATAGCAGATAACCCCCGCAGGCGCATCCTTTGGTTTGCTTGGACTTTTTTAAGTGATGGAAGAAATTGCAATATTAAAATATTACGTAACCTTTCTCAATGTGCGAGAAAGTACGTTCTGTTGTAGCATTTCTAGTTTCACTTTCAATACTACCTGATGTTGGCGTAACCAGATACCCCTTGCTACAAATGAAATTCTTTAGGGAGATTACCCGAAGAAGAATATCTGCAACTCTCAAATAACCATGGACTTAAATCTCAGCACGTTGTGTCGGTTTCGTTTCGGGAAGAGCTTTACTACCGAGGTGTTCTAATGCTAAATGCTAGGCAAGGTCATAGTTGAGTAATAACTTGTTTGCTGAAATCGTATAATGCCAAATATGAAATTGAAACTCATATTCTCATTGCACAAGCATGAGAAGAAGGTCACAGGAGGAAGCTAAGCGGTATGAAGGTTAATATATTTATTGCAAGTCACGTACTCATGAAATACTGATAGGAATGTACTTACAATGAATTTCTTATTTTCTTCATGATTAACAATAGTATTGTCTCAATAAGTAAGTATGTGAAAATGCATGAGACATTTAGAAAGAGAAATTACTTCACCAAACTCAGCAGTGCATTAAGAGTGCAGGCGTACGCATAGATAACGCAGACAAAAATAACGTAGGCGTTCATGTCAAATATTAAATATGAACTAATTTAGCTATCTGATATGCAATATGATCGCGAGTCTGGTGTATTCGCATTAATTTGCAAATAATTTTAATTAATAAAATAATGAATATAGGGATACGTATAGTAGGTTTGATTCACTCCTAGTAAAATGAATTCTATTCGTAGGTATAAGAGTCAAATGGTGTAAGATTATACAACTGAATAAGTCTCAAAATAAGTGATTTTCTTCACTTCTAGAGTTATACAAAGTAAGTTAAAAATATTTTAGTGTTTGGTGCGAAACTAAGTTTTTTACACAAAGTTATAATTTACGACAACTGGTTAAAAAGCCACCGAAAAAAGGTAACACAATAATTGCGTTAATACACAATTATTGTGTATGAAACGAAATATAGAAATTTTTAAAAGAATATTGAAAACAGTGTACAGAAGTGTGGCAGAGGTGTATAGTAATAGCAAAGTATTTTCATCTAATTTGACGAAATATAATGCAATGAGTGAGGTAGGGAGGTTTCACCCACTAGTCATACTATTAGTAACACAATTACCCACTAGTAGTCATACTATTAGTAACACAATTACCCAATAGTAGTCGTACTATTAGTAACACAATTATGAGGAAATTTTGCGTAGATGTGCCAGTAGTTCATAATTGAATTTCTTTGGAATAGATGCGATATTTCTGGAAACTAAACGGAAACTATTTCTGAAAACTTTTTTCTTCAAGTTTTTCGAATGTATAGTGCTAATTACACTCTTTAATAAGACGTAAAATTCATTTTGGGGCATTTTTTCGATTTTTCAAAAATTACTCAAAGGATTTTTTTAATATCTCGCCGTTAATTTCCACATTTCCTGCAATTTGTAAGCACTACTGTATTTGTGAGTTAATGTGCTTCGAAGTTTTTCAAAATCTCCAAACTTTTATTTGAAAATGAGGTTCAAATTTCGAATTTACAGTAGCGTTTAAACACCATTTTCTTAAAAACGGCTCCAAACAAAGGAAATTACAATTTAGGAAGATGTTTTACTGTTATTTATTACTCTTAAAATAATATTTCCGTTCTACGATTTGGAAACAGAAAAATTAAGAAAATTTCAAAACAATGTACTTTGGGCGGTGATAGATGGCAGCTGGTAAGAGTATGTGGCTAGTTCTAATCGTCTGTTGTACAAAATTAGGTCTTTAAAATATATCATGTACAATTTTTTGGAAGAAAGGGTAGTTTTTGTGTCATTACTGCTTGAATTTAATGATATATATATATATATATATATATATATATATATATATATATATATATATATATATATATATATATTGTGACATACCTGGTGATGCCGGGTATTTTCACTGCAATACAACACTAAGAGAGGGTATCTTTTACGTGAATGGGTCCCCGGATAAGTTGGTGCAACGTTGGGGTGGTTAATCATAAATTGAAATACAATTATAAACAAGATTTATTTTAAATCAAATTTGTCATTTACATAATCAGACAACGTTGTTACACTCTGCCTTGGTACCAAGATTAAGAGTGAAATGCATTTCTCATACCTGCGGGGCCCCGATCGGATACCTGTGATGTTAGTAGAGCCGCTCGTGCCGACGGGGTTGTCGACCTCTGCTACTGCTGCGGGCCGTCAGCAGCGGATGGCGTGGTAATCGTCCACGGCTGATGCTCCAGCAATTCTTCCCCAACCAGGATCTTGATATCTCGGCTTCGCACCTTCCTCGAATCACTGTCCGTCAGTGGGTTTAATTACACAACCCGCGCCTACTCTGTATACTGGTCACAGTTCTGTACCGCGCAATTTCAAGAATGTTTCCACCTCGCCAACTAATAAGAATAACATCAATTATTCTACCAACACTAATCTTTCACTATACTGATACTTCTGATGTTCTATTTACACGTCAATTACTTTGCGGTTCCTAATAGCACATAAAATACGTCGCAATGTTATATGCGTCCGTACACCGGCGGAGAACTCTCGCCGCACGTCCGCACTCGTCGCCGCTCTCCTAACGTCTCTCTGGTCAGCGCTCTGCCAACCGCTCTCGTCCGCGATTCTCGTAACGAACTTTTGCACGTGCGCGGTGCCCAGTTCCAACCGAAATTCACACGCTAGCCTCCCGGCGGCGGTGGCACCGTCGGCGGAGGCAGCGGTTGCTCGCTGGCCCCGGCGCGCCGCACTCAGCGCGCGCACCGCGCAGTTCAAAATAGCAATTGGTTTCTTACACTAATGATCTAATTAGTGTAATGAAACACATATTCTGGGTTTCATCACCCCCCCCTTTCTTTTTTTGAATTTTTTCGCTTCTGGAAAAATTCATACTAGTAACATCGTCACTGCCGATGGTTGCACTCGTTTGCATATTGCTCGACGCCCTATATACACTTATAACCTAAAATCGAATTAACATGTGATTACTTATATTAACACTAATCTTGCACTTATTTACACTTCACTATTTTCCATCCCTGTAGGACAGGGTCTTAAGTTATGGAAATTGTAGTGTCCCACCACTTCTCGTTTGTTATTAAGTAACTTGGCCACATTCTTGTCCGTAACTTTATCTATCACATATGGTCCCTCATATAATGGGAAAAATTTCGCATACAATTTCAAATTTGGGTTTGATACCTTGGGAACACGTAGTAACACTAGTTGCCCTTCACTGAACTTGTGGATCTTCTTCTTTACTTTCGATTTCCTTTCCTTCCCAGACTTCACTAGTGCTTGGTATATTTGTTCTGATGTTTTAGCTGGTTCTTGCGATATCTCAGGTCTTTCCAACGCATATAAGATATGGGGCGGTTTGTTTTGGAAGTGTGCTTCCCATGGGGAAATTCCTGTGCTATCATGCGGGATGTGGTTCAGCCATCGGTTGATGTCCGGAATTAGTTTGTTCCATGCTGTATGGTCATGTTTACAGTATGTTCTAAATAGCCTCGATAGCTCTCTCATTATTCGTTCAGACGGGTTCGATTGAGGATGGCGCACCGACGAATGGATGGGAATTGCCCCCATTCCGCGTATACCTTCTTCCCACTTCTCACTTGTGAACATTGTTCCATGGTCCGATAATATCCTCTTATATGAACCAGCGATTTGAATAAACCTTTGCACCAATTTTAAGCAATTCCTGGAATTTACCTTGTTGATTGGATACACTTGGACAAATTTCGAAAAAACATCCATGATTACGAATATATATTTATTACCGTGCTCTGCACGGGGCAGTGGTCCATACACGTCCAGTGCAGCCAAATCATTTCTCTCTGTTGGTATAATGTTCTGCATTGGGCCGTCATACTTCCGATTGGTATGTTTTACCTTCAGACATATCATACATGAATTTATCACCTGCCTGATTTGTTTCCGCATTCCTTTCCAATAGCATAGGGACTGTAAAACTTGACAGATTTTTTCTGCACCGAAATGTGCCAATGATGTATGCGCAAATTTGATTAATTCCTTAGTGCAAGCCTGAGGTATCCAGATTCTCCATATTTCTGGGTTGTCCTTTGTTTTAATTAGTACAGCTTCCTGTACCACCTTCCACCTATCCTCCTTTTGTTGCAACGTGGCGAATTCCGCCTCTTCTTCCGCCATCTGACCTTGCTTGAATCTTTTGATTTTGCGGATTTCGCCGTCACGTTCTTGTAACCTGATAAGGTCGTTCCAGTCGAATAAGTGTGATTTCGCAATTCCTAAATCGATCGCCATTACGTGGAACTCCCTGGCGTTAGCGTACTTATTGTCCCTGCCTGGTTCGTGTCTGCTTAGAAGATCCGGTAAATGGTTTTGGGTCCCGCGACAATGTTCTATGTCAAAGGAGAACTCCTGTAATGCGAGTACCCATCTATGCAGTCTATCGTTTTGCAAGTGGCATCTACTTAAAAACGTGAGCGCTTGATGATCCGTTCTTATTGTAAAGTGTCTCCCTTTCAAGTAAGGTTTAAATTTAGCTACAGCCCATATGATAGCGTTTGCTTCTTTTTCCGTGGCCGAAAATCGGAGTTCGGGTCCTTTTAACGTTCTACTGGCTATTGCTACTATTTTCTCCTGATTGTCAAATACCTGATATAGCATCGCACCCATGCCAAAATCGCTACTGTCTGTTTGTACCACGCACTTCTTTGAAAAGTCCGGATGTGCAATAAAACAACTATTATAAAACATTTCTTTAACTTTCTCGAATGCTTCTTGATATGTTTCATCCCACTTCCATTTTCTGTCCTTCTTTGTTAATTGGTAAAATGGATGCATCGCCTCCGCAAATTGCGGGCAAAATCTGGCGTAATAGTTACAAGTGCCAATGAATCTGCGTACCTGCTTGATTGTCTTCGGTGGTGGTATCTTCTTGATCTCCTCGATGGTTTCCGGCTTCATACTAATTCCACCTGTGTTTATCATGTACCCCAGGAATTCTATTTTCTTAGTAAACCAGCTTGATTTCTTCACGTTCAATACCAAATTGTTTTCTTTCAGTATGTGAAATAACTCTCTTAGATCTTCAAAATGCTGTTCTATTGATCTGGCCTGCAAAACTATGTCGTCCACATATGTTGTAATCCTATTTTGTAGCTTCCCTTGCAATATTTTGTCAACACATTGAATCAATGCAGCTCCGCTATTTCGTAGCCCGAATGGCACCCTGCAAAACACGTAACATATTCCTTCAAATGCAAATCCTGTATACTGCTGATCCTCTTCCGCCACTTGCATTTGCCAATAAGCTTTACTGAAATCGGTACTGGAGAAAACGATGTTCCCTCCGAACCTCTGCAATACTTCCTCCACCGGTAACGGAGCATCCCTATATGGTTTTGTTACCGCATTTAGTCTTCGAGCGTCTAGACATAATCGTATTCCTCCATCTTTCTTTTTGACGATCACGATTGGGTTGGTGTAGGATGTCTGTGCCTTTCTTATAATTCCATCATTCACCATTGCTGCCAATAATTCTGCGACATCTTGCTTCAACGCAGCTGGTATCGGATAATTACGCTGTCGAAATGGCGTCGTATCCGTCAGTTGTATTCGAAATGTGAATCCCTTGATTGGGGCGCGATTCTTCTGGAAGACTTCTTTATTTTCCAACAACAACTGCAGTAGTTGCTCTTTGTAACGCGTATTTAATACCTCAATCTTCTCCGTTTGCTGCCTCAGCTGTTCTTCTAATGAATCTTCCGCCATTACGCCCGTACACGCTTCGTATTCTTCATCCATCCCCAGGTCAAATCCTACCGCCTGGCTCCCCAGTTCTACCACCTGCCGTTCTAGATCTATAATTGCTCTGTGATCGACCAGAAAATCCGTCCCTATGATTACCGAATACAATAATTTTTTGACTACCAGGGCCACCATCTCATATACTTGGTTGCCAATCCTGGCTTGAAACATAATTTGTTTTGTGATGGGGCTTGACTTCTTCTGAGTTGCCCCAATCACATACGCCCTATTCATAGGCAAACACATTACTTCTTTTCCTGTTGCTTTTAACTCCTCATACATTTCTTCTGATACTACTGTAGTCGTACACCCTGTATCCACTAAAGCTTCTTTAATTATACCTTCACATTCTATCGATATCGTGGGACATTTCCTGATTCTGACCGCTGAGTTCTTACATCTCCGCCACGGTTGGGTATCGTAGGTTACCGGCTGCATAGCGTTTATGGAGACCGCGTTTACGTCATCGATTTCCGCGTCCGCAATGGGGCCACCTATCACCGCGGACTCTATTAGTTTAAATAGTGTCCTTGATCACTACTTGTGCTAGGCTGTGCTAATCGGTCGGGTGCATTCCCGCCCCCGCCTCGCGTCTCCGTACGGTTTGAATTAGATCTGTTCCAGTCCGGTCTCTGGTTCCCCGGCTCTGGTCTCCATCCGTCTCCCCCTCTTCCGCGTTGGCTTCTCTGGTAATCGTTGCTCCTATCATTCCCTTGCCCCTGGTTACGTTCCGATCTAACCATATTAACATTCCCTTCATTTCTGTTCTTTGGTACGCCTGCAAATGTCAAGTCGTACCCTCCTAACACATTCTGGAATCTTTCCAGGTCGGTGTGCTGCACACTACGTAAAAGATTCTGCACCGTAACTGGGAACTGTCTCGTCAGTACACATATTATTTCCTGATCGCTCATCGGTGGGGATAGCGTTTTGTATTCCATAATACGCCTTGTTGCGTATTCCCGCAAACTTCCCATTGAATGGTTGTAATGATTATTCATTAAGCTGATTTTAAAATTAATTTGAATTTCCTCATTCCAATACCGCTCAAGGAATCGATCTTTAAATGCCTTTACTGATTCGGGAAACTTATCAAATGTATCGGCCCATATCCTTGCGTTGCCTTCTAACATTAAATATAATAATTGTATTTTACACCTTTCCGAAGTATTGATAACATCTAGATGTCGTTCTGCTGCCTTCATAAATATACATGGATTTTCTTTCCCGTCTCCTGAAAATTTTAGTGATCTTGGAGGGGTAACTGGTACCGTCCCGCTTGCTGCAATTGGGGATGCCTTGCATTCTTTTATTTGTTCAATCTCTGTTCGTAGTAATACAACCTTCTCTTCGCATTCCCGCTTATTCTCCTGCATTTCTTCCTTGACTACTAACTGCATCCTTTCAATTTTCTCGTCCTGCTTAGCGGTTTTAGCATCTAATTGCTGGCATAATTTATTCTCTAATTCTCCCCCCAGACTAATTACTTGGGATTCTAACTCCTTTTTCTGTTTCCCTAATTCTTCGGCAGTCCATTGCTCATGACTTTCTACCCGCTCCGCAATTTTAGTCATCTCATTCTTCGTTAACTCAATTTGTTCTTCGGCGCGTCCTATTCTCCCACTTAATTCCTCTTGTAATTTGCTGATCCGTTCCTCGAATTTCCTATCCTGTTCATCTAATCTCCCATTCAATTCTTCAGCCAACTTCTTATTCTGTTCCTCTACTTTCCTATTCAGTTCTTCAGCTAACTTCCTGTTCTGCTCCTCTGTGAATGTTTTCTGCTCCTCTGTGAATGTTTTCTGCTCCTCAGCTGACTTCCTAATCTGTTCCTTCTGTCCTTCCAATATCCTCCTACTCTGTTCTTCTGCCTTCCTGTCCTGTTGTTCGAACATCTTCATCAACATCTTCATAATGCCTGAGTTATTATCTTCTCCACCCCCCCGATTTGGATTTCCTACTGCCTGGTTCATTGGGGTTGATGTAACTTGTACATCTTTATTGAAGCTGTCCCCTGACGTATCATCCAACCGACTTCCAATACCACTATCCCTACTTTCCGATGACCTGCTGTTATCGATTCCTACATCTATTTCCCCTACTTCATCCGCCTTTTCTTCCCGGTCCAGCACTACATTTTGCGCCTCCATTCTGTTGCTTTGAGCTGTTCGATCGATTCTCACTACACTAAAATACCGCACAAATTTTCCTCTTGCCTCACCTACCAACAATACCACAGTTATCCTATGAATTAACTATACCCGCCACAATACTGTATATTCTTCGCGAATGGTTTAATTCACTCCTGTTTCAATTGCTAATTAATGACGAACAACCCTCATTCACCACCAAAAACACAATAACACTAGGTCAGTAGCCATATAAATCTCCACTCACCTACCAATGCATAAACATACTCTTTACAACACATATATTATTACCATTTACACATATACACTGCTAATAAACTTATTAACACTATTACATAAATGCTTTCAAATTATAGTAAATCCCTTATTAATTGAAATTACTTTTCAACACACTTATTGCTATATTATGTACATAATCATCACTCACATTTACATGTCATATCTTCTCCCTGAATTTTCCTCAATAGTATCATATAAATATTCACAATATACATTCACAATGCTGCTATATGTTTCCCAACCTGGTATCTTTTCTATTAAATTCCCCAAACTTTACCATCACCAATAAATAATGCACTACTGAGTGAACGTTCCCAGCAAACAAAATTTTGTGCACAATTTGTACAACACTATTAACCACCTTTATACTCTCACAAGAATTATTACTACTTCCCCATTTCTTTAATTTCAATGTTATTAAAAGTTGCCAAGCAATTCAAATATTATTAATATGTCTTACAAAATTTGAAATTCTATTACATTATATTATCTGTAATATGTATATGTGTGGTTTTCATAACCTCAGTAACTACAATATTAACTATATATTGGATGCACACAAATAATTGCCTATGTCAACCCGCAATTAATTACACAACAACATTTTTGTAATTATCAACATTTCATTATGCTTACTTGACTTGTGCATGTTTTTGCTAACACATGTATTGTTATTTTTTTTTGTACTCTATAATAATACACTTTGCACTGTCTGCTTCTCATCTATACCCTGCATTACTATACAACAATTACATGCACATTATTTTCCAACATTTCACCAACTTTCCTAAGGCCGCATTTCTTAACTATACGTTTTCCACTTGTTCGGGCGCCAGCTGTGACATACCTGGTGATGCCGGGTATTTTCACTGCAATACAACACTAAGAGAGGGTATCTTTTACGTGAATGGGTCCCCGGATAAGTTGGTGCAACGTTGGGGTGGTTAATCATAAATTGAAATACAATTATAAACAAGATTTATTTTAAATCAAATTTGTCATTTACATAATCAGACAACGTTGTTACACTCTGCCTTGGTACCAAGATTAAGAGTGAAATGCATTTCTCATACCTGCGGGGCCCCGATCGGATACCTGTGATGTTAGTAGAGCCGCTCGTGCCGACGGGGTTGTCGACCTCTGCTACTGCTGCGGGCCGTCAGCAGCGGATGGCGTGGTAATCGTCCACGGCTGATGCTCCAGCAATTCTTCCCCAACCAGGATCTTGATATCTCGGCTTCGCACCTTCCTCGAATCACTGTCCGTCAGTGGGTTTAATTACACAACCCGCGCCTACTCTGTATACTGGTCACAGTTCTGTACCGCGCAATTTCAAGAATGTTTCCACCTCGCCAACTAATAAGAATAACATCAATTATTCTACCAACACTAATCTTTCACTATACTGATACTTCTGATGTTCTATTTACACGTCAATTACTTTGCGGTTCCTAATAGCACATAAAATACGTCGCAATGTTATATGCGTCCGTACACCAGCTGAGAACTCTCGCCGCACGTCCGCACTCGTCGCCGCTCTCCTAACGTCTCTCTGGTCAGCGCTCTGCCAACCGCTCTCGTCCGCGATTCTCGTAACGAACTTTTGCACGTGCGCGGTGCCCAGTTCCAACCGAAATTCACACGCTAGCCTCCCGGCGGCGGTGGCACCGTCGGCGGAGGCAGCGGTTGCTCGCTGGCCCCGGCGCGCCGCACTCAGCGCGCGCACCGCGCAGTTCAAAATAGCAATTGGTTTCTTACACTAATGATCTAATTAGTGTAATGAAACACATATTCTGGGTTTCAATATATATATATATATATATATATATATATATATATATATATATATATATGTTTCTCATCAATTAGAGGCCATGAGAAAACTTGAATGAACAGTATGAAAGTAATTAATTTAATTTTAAGTATAATTTACTAGTGAAAATGCCTACATTAATTTTATTATTACTTTCTCGCTTTTTTACTTTTTACTTCATTTGTATTTTCAATGCATTGATGTATTTCGTTTTAAGCAACCCGCAAAGCTTAATAGAAATTTCGCTACAATACCTCATCGATATTAGATAAGCTTGTGTTGGGGAATCGAGATGTGAGCGATGATAAGATACAGCTGTTTTATTTTGTTTAGCTGGTGGTGGTGGTGTATCGCTTAGGCCAATAGTCAGTACTTCCATTTGCGATGAATTTCGCATAGTTTTTTTTTTATAAATTACTCCTCAGAATGCCCGGTGAGGCGTGTTACATACAATTTAATTTCATCTGATACCGAAAAATATTGACTGCGTATTGAATAAAAGAAAAACGATGAAACGAAACGCTACCGGAACTGTTATCTGACGAAAGGGAACTTACGAGTAAGCAGTCAGAATGTTTGTAATTATTTTGATGTCAATTGCATATATTCTAATTCCTGTATTGATATTATTAGCCAAGCGAATGCACATAGTTTTGAAAATTCTGCTCCGGCAATAGTGCGTTGCTCGCTTCTTGGCTGAATTGGAACGTTTTCAAATAATAGCTAAGGCGCTAGTAGCGGAGAAAAATCACGATTTCAATAATATTTTGCATTTTACAATAACGTGAGAAAATATGAGCTGTTGTAGCACCACTAGTTTCTTTAGTTATTCTGTTATTATGTTTTTTACAGCAAACAATCATGGACCGTTTTACGTACTCTCACTCTGCGCAAGCGCGAGAGCAAACTAGTCAGAAATGAGTCCTGGATTGGGATCTGCTGGAACAAGTAGGTACAAAAATCAGACTCAAGGTGCCGCTGCTTTCGTTTCATCAGTAGTTGCAGAATTACCCGCCAGCTGTCACCATTTTCGTATCGCGTGCAAAAATGAAAGTGACCTGGTCCATGGCAGATCCTGGAATTTACTTGCGCTTTACATTTGCTCGCTTATTATTGTATTGACCTCGCTATTAATTACGGATTTTGAACGTCTTAATCTGTGACATGCACTATTGTTTCTGATTATTTTTTTTGGATTTCGGTTAATTGTATTTTTTTAAATGAGCAATAATAGCAGTTGTCTTCGGATAAAGATTTACTTGCCATTTTGCCCAGGAAGAGGAAAAAGATCGAAGACTGTGTCGAAATATCCACAAATTCCAATATTCACAAGAAAATCTGAAAGGTAGCTGTCACCAAAATACAATAATCAATAAACCGTAAAATAAAGCAGGGCAATATCCAATTCCAAAATCCATGAGAAAAATCCGAAAGAAAAGTCAAGCCAAGAATTAATTAAATTTAAAACAAAGCAGGGTTAAAATATATAGAGCGGAACATAAAACAACTATGCAGAGACCTGACGGAAACGTAAATGGCGGGCGCGTCGTCGACGTTTGGCGTTGGCGGGAACTGGGTGTCCGTAGTACGTATGCGCGGATGTCTAGTTTGAGGGAAAGTGCACGAACTGAATCGAAATGATAGATTTGACGTCAAATTATACCGCAGATATGTAGATGATACTTTCATTATAATGAACGAAGAGAAAGTAAATTGTTTATTTACGAAGTTTAATCAATTTCATCCGAATTTGGAATTTACGATTGAAAAAGAACAGCTTAATTTTCTGGATGTAACAGTTATTAAAAACAATGATTCGCTAATAACCAATTGGTTTAGGAAAGAAGCTTATGCTGCCCAGGTTCTTAATTTTACGTCCCTACACCCCAGAAAAAACAAAACTGGAATAGTGTATAATCTCATTGACAGGGCCATCAAATTATCTGACAAGAGGTTCCATCAGGAAAATTTACAAATTGTTAAAGCAATACTTACTCGGAACAATTATCTTGACAAGTTTATTCAAAAATGTATGAAAAGGAGAAACATGCTTTTAGAAATACAATCACATAATCCAAACAAATCCAAGGAAGAAAGTAGTAAACAATCTGTAGTGATACCATTTGTACAGGCAATCAATAATAAACTTGACTGGATTCTAAATGGGGAACATGGCTGCTCGGTTATAACAGGCGATAAACAGGAAAAATGTTATCAGGAATATTAAAGATTATGTGCCATCTTTAGATAGACTTAATGTGGTGTACTCTATTAAGTGCAATGATTGCTCAAAAGTGTATCTAGGTCAGACCAGCAGGAAGCTTTCTGTGCGAATGAAGGAACACAATTGGAATGTGAATGAGCCTACTTGTAGGCAAAATTCGGTTTCTAAACATCGAATTGATTTTA
Source organism: Gryllus longicercus (assembly GCA_038098605.1). Taxonomy (NCBI): domain Eukaryota; kingdom Metazoa; phylum Arthropoda; class Insecta; order Orthoptera; family Gryllidae; genus Gryllus; species Gryllus longicercus. The sequence goes on along the minus strand of JAZDUA010000324.1, from coordinate 1,469,188 downwards.
ACCATTCTTTTGATTTCCAAAATTCAACAATTCTTGATGTGGAAACACGGAGGTATTCGCGTCTGGTATCTGAAACCTTACAGATTAAAACTCATGACTATTAATACTGTCATTGAGAGCAATAATTTTACCAAAATTTATAATGCTTTATTACACCGATGCAACTTACACTGAAACTTAGGTTGTTTTTCTGATATTGCATAAGTATAATTTTCACACCTCATGCCACATTTTGTTTCCTCTCCTTCCCCTTCCACTTTATAAATTCCTTCCCCCCTTCCTTCTTCCCTTCCTTCTTCCCTTCTCCTCCTTTGCTCTCCCCTCTCCTGTCTGTACTTACAATAGCTCATACCTTCCAAAACCTCTAAGCACTACACTTCGTCTGACCGTGATGGTATGTCCAGTAGGTTGTACTGGATGATGTTTTATTGATAATGTGTGATATGAGCCAGGGGGTGTAACTTAATAGGTGGTAAAACGTCCTTATTTGAAAGTAGTGGTGGGAGGGACAAGAGAGTGGTGGGGGAGACGGTGAGAGGGGAGGTAAGTCCGCCATTATCTGCCACCCTGGCAAGTAGCGCTGTACAGGGGCTTTTGCGAACTAATTTTAAAAACAAAGTGTGATTTTGTGGATTTGTTCGTTGCAAGGACGACAGTGAACAACGGTTTCTGTTTGTGATATTCGCATTCTCTGCACGTTTGCCAAAGAGTGAGTTATTTTTTGGTTGTTTGGCAATTTTGCTAAGAAATGCCGAAATATAGGCGTTGTTGGGTACCCAATTGCCACAATACCAGAAGGGCAAATTTGGAAAAGACAAGGTTATTTTCCTTTCCAAGTGATCCTGGACGGTAAGTGAAATGAAATATATGGCATGATTCTTACGAATGGTTTAACATTATTCGAATAATGTATATATTTTGTATATTTACAAATAAGCTGTGGCTATTTTATAAAATACATCTAATTTTGCTAACATAACCTAACTAGTTTTAAAAATTGTTAACAAACAATTTATTATTTATAGTCATTTTTATACCAACAACCTTAAATCTAATACTTATTTTGTTTCTTATTATTCAGTCATTTATGTAATACAAACATTATTACATAATATAGGTGTATGAATTGGTTGATGGCAATTGGAGACCCAACATTGGCTGTTTGCCCATTGCAAACACTGATACACAGAAGGTATGTGTGCATGGAACATTTCATGCCTAGAATGTTGACTGCAGCAGGAAGAGCAGGGTGGAATGCAGTACCTATCATATTCAATGATGTGCGTCCTGAATTGCAAGAAGAAGCCACGTAAAATAAGCCATTAATTCAATTCAATTCAAGAAGCAGTCAGAACATTTTTAGAAGGCATACCACCAGACAGGCGTAAGTTATGTTTTTAGCCTCTATTAAAAGAAATAAGACATTTTTCCAATTACAATTTGTATTCAGATCAAAGACCCATGTCTCTCTGATTTGCAGGGCCAGCTCCACCTTCTCTGAATGTCACGGTCAACATGTCCAATGTCCTCGCATTTCCTGGTGAGTACAAAAACATTTTTTTCACATTTTTAGTGAATGCACGATTCCTTTTTTAAGTCAATAACACCTCCTCATTTGGTGTTACAGACTCTTCTCCTCCAGCTGGAGAGGAGAGAACAGAACCTGTTGAAGGGGTTATTGCAGCTCACCTCTTCCAATGTGCTATGTTTCTAAGAAAATGTGTGCTAGCTCTATGTTGCATATATGAGGAAAAAAACACTGATGACATGAAATATAATACCGTCAATTTTGGTAATCTCTTGGTATTGCTGTGCAATAAATTTGGATTTGAAGTGACACTAATAGTAGTAGTAGTTTTCATGAGTGATTTACATTACTCCAATGTCATCCCTAAAAACAATATTTTAATAATTTATGTTAGTCATATTTAAATGGAGATGAGAATATGTGAGTTAAGTAATGGATGCAACTGATATAAACAGACAGCCTTAAATACCGAATTTTGAAGAGTCCAGGACATTTTCATTTAACGCTTTTCATGATAACTATTTCTAACACAGAATTATGCATGTATATAACACAAACATGTATTCTTATGTATGACATAATATCTCTTCTTCTAACACATTCTATGATGGATTTTTTCTTGTGCATTATCACTAATTGAATACGTCCAAACTGCAGGACTCCAATATTTTTCATTAATCAAAAGAATAGAAAAAAATTGTCATAGCAATGTAAATAAATCAGAAACATACTTGAATCAACTTGGTGAGCTTCACTTTCCTACACAAGATATGTACAAAATGGAAGACGTTTTTGTGTTTTATATAATAAAAAGATCATTTTGCTGGATAACTGTCTCATGTTAGGGCTGTTAATTTTTAATTCTTACTATTTTTCTTACATGTTTGCCTTGTGTACTATATACATAGCTCATTGGATAACAGTTTGGGATTGTTACTAGGAAATTTATATTACTTTCTAAACATTTTCACAAATGCAACATAACTATTTTTGAGATTTGTTTTAGAAATCGTATAATTTTAAGTATGTTTTTGTATTTTTATTTTTAGTTATATAACACGTATCTACATCAATATAAACTAGTACTAATAATTTTTGCATTTTCTGTTGCACATTTTCAAACCCCCTAAACTGGTTGTTGGATATAAAGGACTGACCCAGCCTAGGCACGAATCTATGAAGAATTTCTTTTTTATTATTATTATTGATATTTAAATTAAGTCTTCTTACACTACCATGTATAAAATGAATTACCTTTCCATGATATTGAATTTAATACAAGAATTGAATTTTAAATTTAATTTATGTCTTATATTCAATTTTTAGAAATATCTCTATTGTGTATTGTATGCTTATATATATATATATATATATATATATATATATATATATATATATATATTGAAACACGTAATGTTTCATTATGCTAATTAGAAACATTAGCATAAGAAATTAGAGTTCATTTTGGACTGCGTGGTACGCACGACAGGCGCGACGAACAGCGGTGGGGAGGGACCAACGGTCGCCGCCGCCGCCGCCGTCGCCGCTGCGAGGGTTTCGTGGGAACGTTGATCGGCGGTTGAAAACCGAGCGTGGAGCGGCAGGGAATTCAGCCGTTATGAGTTGAAGAGAGGTTGTCGATGGCTACGGACGTGCTGTGAGAGGCTCGTCGCCTCGCACGGACAACAAAAGCATGCGGCGGGTGTTATAGGAAATTAACCAACGCAAGAGTCATTGATATACTAGGCAGAGGCCGGATAGGTGATATATAGAAGAGATTAGTGTGGGGAGAACAGTAAATCACGCTTATGCCATTTGACGCAGTGAGAACAATGCCAGAACTTTGTGTTGCGAAGCTGACGCTGGCGCGTGCAGTGGCCACGTGTTATGTAGTCACATCAAAACGGTGAAGGAGAATCAGAGGGAAGTGCGACGCCGAAGTACCAGGAGCCGAGACCGAGGGATCCGAGAGGCCGCCAGCCGAGGCGACCACTACACCACCAGCCGCCGACTGCGCCAAGCTGCAGCGGAGGTCGGCGACCCCCGCCGATGCAAGCCGTAATCCAAACAACGGAGGTATTTGTTGGGGCCCCAAGGTATGATAAAAGCTCATGATAAATCTGATCTTGGTACCAAGGCAAAATGTATCGGTGTATTAAGCCATGTATATAACAAATTAGTTTGTGAATAAATCATGTCTGTGATTGTACAACATATGAGAATTAAATTTCCCAATGCCATATCGACTCCTCATAGGGACCCATTCACGAAAAAGATACCCACCTTTAGTAATTTCTTTGCAGTGAAAGTACCGCCAAACGCAGGTACGTCACAGCTGGCGCCCGAACAGTGTATTGCACTGATAGGTACGTTACAGTTGTGGCATTACCAGGTACGTCACAACATATATATATATATATATATATATATATATATATATATACTAACCAACCCACCTTAGCCCACAACTGCCTTCACAGTTGCACGCATGAACCGTAAGCGGGTTAACAAGATTTTGCTCGTGAAGCGAGCTTAAAATCTAGGGAGCAGGATCTTCAGGGTGCGAGAAAGGTTTGAACGCTTGACACAATAAAATCACACAAATTGCACATAAACGAGCGTATAATTTACCCATAAACTTTGTGGCATAAGTTAATGACAAAAACAAGAATAGAATCACACTTTTACAAAGAATGATCAAAAACACAAATAGAAATCTTTACAGCACATTAAATGAATGAACACATAATTTACTCCAAAATTGATTCTCTGAAATAATTACTCTAATCTACACTGGGAATTCCCTCGAAAATTAATTAGATCTAAATTTATGCTATTCTAGTTACATTGCACATGAAACCAAATTTCAATCTACAATCTCTTGCTTCAAAAAAATATTACATGCGAAGAACAAAATGTGTGCAAGTGTACTACTCTCATTTACAATTTAACTGTGTCTGAAAATAGAATAATAAATGTCCCAAATATAATGTTTTAGGCAGGCAATAGCGCATCAAAAATCTCCTACAATACTCCTCAATTTGTTGCCACCCGTTTCCTCAATTTCCTAACACTTTCCTATACTAGTCTTTTTCTTGCCGACGTGAACTTGACCTACTTTCCGTAGTTCTAAGCGTTATCTCATGAACTTCCCGCTTTTGGCCTTGATGGTCGTGCGCTGGTCTCTGCACCGACGTCGCTAGGTCCCAGTTTCTGCGTCGTACGAGACGGGATTCGCCTCTGCCATCTACGCTGTCTTCTTGCGTCCTCTTCCGTTCTTCCTAGTCGACCTCTTCTTCTCCTGTCTTCTTGCGTCCTCTTCCGTTCTTGCTAGTCGGCCTCTTCTTCTCCTGTCTTCTTGCGTCCTCTTCCGTTCTTCCTAGTCGTCCTCTTCTTCTCCCTCGGCTACTACCGGCGCCTCTGACTACGCCCACGTTGTGAAAATGCCCCTTGCACTTCCCCGAATACTCGTGCAAGTTTCTCGCTCGTTGCTACTTCTACTTTGTTAAACCAGAACTTTCAATGCTTTTCTCACAACGGGTAACTTTTACTTCCCGTGTTGTTAATTGCAGAAACACTTTACTAAATCTTCACTATCTCGCGGACGACTAACTAGAACGTCTGTTCGACGCCGAAAACTCCTACCTAGCAGTCGTTGCGGCAGCAAACCATATCTAAGCTGACGTTAACGAGCGGTGATCAAAATGCTGCTTACTCGACGGACGGCGACAAAGAGAGCTTCCGCTTGCGGGTTTGCGTATTTATTGTCCGACGCCTGGGGAAATTCTCAGTGGTGGGGCTACTTCCCCTCTCTCAACCCTTCACAAGGAAAACGTTGCTCGCTAGTTCGCTTTTTGTTTAGTACGGGCAACGGATACCAGGCTGCGCGTTTATGAACTTTTGCTTTGCGCCTGCTCTCCTCGCTGCCTGTGGGTGTTCATACATACGAAACGGTGGTGTTATGGTGTTGCACAATCCCATAACGCCACATTGCCCCCTCCTCTTCTTAAGATTTTCATCACCCTCGAATAAAATCTTAAGTGGACCTGAGATTATAAAAATTATAATCGCCGACGACCTCTCCACTCTGACTAATGAGTCTGGCAACATTAGGAGCAATTATACTCTGAATTTTATACGGGCCTTCGTATAATTTGAAAAATTTCGCAAACAATTTCAATCGAGGATTTGATTTTCAACTCTTCACTGGATATGCCTCCTGTTAATTGAGGTACATCAGTGCTTTCTTTGTCTGGTTTAGATTTCTTAATTTGTTCCTTATCTTCCACGATTTGACACTTAATGTCTTCACCCTCTACGTCTGTCTTTCTTTTCTTAGCTCGCTCTTCCTTTCTTTATATATATTGTGACGTACCTGGTTCTGCCTCAGCTGTGAAGTACCTATCAGTGCATATACTGATCGGACGCCAGCTGTGACGCACCTGTTGGTTGGTACTTTTCACTACAAATCTAAAAGTTCTAGGGGTCGGGTATCTTGCTCGCGAATGGGTCATCAGAGGAACTTGGTAATATATTGGTGCACCAAAATGATAATTTTGTATAAGCAACAAATACAATTTATTTATAACTGAATGTTCAATACACTTGATCAATTACAAAAACCCTCTATAACTTGGTACCAAGATTTTGTTAACCGTGTAATCTTATCATACCTTGGGGCCCCATTAGCAATTCGATCGTGGTGGTTCCTCACCCCGGCGACTGCAACGGTTGATCTCCGCCGCGGCTCGGCGTCCTTGGGCTGCTGATGACGTAGACACGTGCTGTGCTGATCTGCAGAAGCGGCGATGGGAGTCCCTTGGCCGCAACCTCGGATGTTTCCGCCTTCGCTCACACACACGTAATTACAGGGTCTTGAAAATGTCCATTACGTTCACCCCACGCACGTGAATTATTACTGCGCCCCTCCTTGGTTTCGTTCCACTTCCCTCTCGCAATTACTATACCATAAATCACCGGCTTCTAATCAGTAATGATACACATGTAATACTATTAAATGTTTTTCATCATTGGCAGTGCTTCACTCTGTCTATAACCGTCCGTATTTCCTCTGCCACACGCTCTCCGTGACTGCACAACCATCGCAACTCGGCGTCTCTCGCAACTCGACCATCCTCTCCGGCCACCTCCCGGCAACTGCTTTTGCAACCGCCACTCGGCGTCCCCTTCAATCGTCGCCACCTGTAACGGCCGAGAATCCCCCTCCCTTCGCTGGGCAGCGGCGGCGATCGCGTTCGCAAATCCCCCACCGCTCGCTCGCACCTGCCGCTGTACTGCGCAGTTCAAATGAGTAATAATATACTCTTGTATTAATTGTCTGTAATTACGGAGGGAAACACCGTGTTTCAATATATATATACTATTATAATATTAATTTATAATTTATTATATAGTACTAACTATTATAATATTAATTTATACTGACTTGTCATGCATGGGCGTATGTTGTATTTGTGACAAATTTATTATTATTTTTGTTTTGTTTAGCAGCAGTGATATTTAGTATAATGATAGTATCACAAATGATGATTGACCATGATTTGTTCCTTTGTTTCATATAACAGGATGTTTTCATGCACATTGTTATTTTTTTGTATATGTACCAATTTTACAAATAAATATTATTTATGTAAAATACCTTTTTTAATTTTCACTTCCTATCATTACAATTTACTTCACTTCCTCACAATTACATATCCTTTAAGAATTACTGTCTTCTACATTACCTTGGGCATTCATTTTTATGTCAAATACATTTTATTTAGTACATAACCATGTCCGCCATTTTGAAATTTTACTAAATAATGTAATTTCAAATAGCCCGGTTCACGTCCGTCCTCCATTTCAATTGGTTTACTGCCTTTCGACGCTTATTGGCTGGCGGGGGTAGAATATGGTTGCCTCTTTCTCATTCGTTGTTTCTGTTGGGGTGGGAGATTCGAATTTCTCCCCTCCACGAAAATAAGGGCTTTCCGTTTAACATTGACTGCCGTCTCTGATATGTACTCTCTGGATATGAGCTCCTGACTCATTTGGTAAGTGCTGGTTTATAATATTGTAATAATATTTGTTTTTAACCAAAGTATTTACTATTAAGCTCAATTTTATTAATTGTTTATATTTAACCGACAAAAACGAACCTTTATTGTTTGCATAATTTTTTAATGTACTAAATGAGACTTTTAATAATCGGACGAGTGTACTAATGTGACATACTGTAATTTAACCTTTCAAACTGTATTATTTTCTTCCTTTTTTCATTTTATCCTGAGGATGGGGAAAGTATGTCCTCGAAACTGTTGCGCATTCGAATAATTGTAACATAGAGATGTAATAAAACTAAATTGAGAAGAGTCGTGTCTGTCTATAAATCATCTTTGGACTCCTTTCCTTCAACCTCAAATTTAATTATCTACTTGGTTTTATTTGATTGTGCTCGTTCCAACTCTATTCTCACTAGAATATTCGGCATGGTTGGATAAATATTTTCAGTTTTTAACAATATTTATTTAATAAACAGTAACTGTAATACATTTCTGTTGTGAGTAATAAATTAGTATTGAATGCATATTTAATTATCTACTTGGTTTTATTTGATTGTTTCATTGGATAAATATTTTCAGTTTTTAGCAATATTTATTTAATAAACAGTAACTGTAATACATTTCTGTTTTGAGTAATAAATTAGTATTGAATGCATATTTAATTATCTACTTGGTTTTATTAGTTTGTGCCCGTTCTAACTCTCTAATACAATACTCGAACGTTGAGCTTCGTTGCCTAACTGTGCCGTTTATAACAATATTTAATAAACAATAATACATTTCATTTTTGGATAATTAATTAGCAATAAATAAGAACGATATTTTCGTATTAGTTTGAATCGATTGTGCCCATTTTTTAAATTTAGTTGTGCTTGCTTGACAATCACGCCAGCACAACCCCACTAATTCCATAAATGGCAAGAGTAATAAATTTAATTTGGGGGTAGTAAATTAGTAATAAACGAGTACTAAATATTCCATTTGGTTTGATGTGATTGTCCTGTAGTAGTTGTGTCAGCTCAACACACTACACTTTATCTGTGACATGTTAGAACCTAGAAATAATAGATTCAAGCATTAACATCGAAGCAAAGTGATTTCTGTTACTGCAAGAATGAAACTGCAAAAAAATATTATGAGACAAATTTCGATTCTGGTGACAAAAAAGTATAAAGCACATACTTTCTCGGATTAGCTGTAACGGCTCGTATTGTTTACAGCATATTGTACAGATGAGCAAGGATAATTTAACATACGAGTACAAATTGAACATTAGTACTAATGTCCATCCAATATATAACTCTATGAATGCATTCGAAACTAACGATATCATTAAGTAATGTTCATTTTACGCATACCTGTATTCTTCCGGAAATAGAATGAGTCATTTTATTGATCGTAGAATTGCTTTACCATTAACGATAAGTAAATAAAGCCGCCTTCTCTTATCTCTATTCTATTATGATGCCCTCTTTGGAATTCTCGGAATAACGTCTCAAATATTCATCGCTGCATTGTATAGCAACACCGCATATGGTAGTAATATCAAATTGTCATAATAAAAGTTCGTGCAAAATTGTGATACTCAATTTTTTCAAATTCTTCTTTCACATTACATTTAAATTATATTTTAAGAGAAAAAACTAATTGAACTAATTTCAATTAAGATTTGTGGACTGTTTGAAACAAAATAATCAGTAAATTAAGAAAACAAATTGTAAAAATGGAATTAATATTGGGATTTTCAATAGTAAATTAAATTTAAAATACATCAATTATTTTTCACATTTTTTTAATCCATTCCTTTTCTCCGAGAATTTTTCTCGTGCTTGATAGTTTGTGGGACAGCTGTATATATTTCATTAATTTCAAGCAGAACTTCCACGAAAACTGCTAGTTTTTTAAAAAAAATGTTCATGACCTTCGACAATAGCAAATATTCAATTTTTTTTCGTAGTCTCTTCACAACCACGACTATGAAGATAAAGTATTTATTGATGAAATAAGTTCAATAATATATTTTCAAATAAGATCATGTTCAATTTTTCCGATATATGAGTAATTTTTGCGTAATATGGCGTCAAACATAGGCAATTTTAAAAATTTAAACAATTATTTTCTGAGAATCGTCTCCAATTTGTTTCTTTATTTTCTTTTCATGTTTGTAGTAAAGGACAGTAAATAAACTTGTGCTAGTTCCATTTCCATATCTGTATTTTTGAAAATTGGAAAAAATCATTCATTAAAAAAAATTTAAAAAAATTAAGTATGGACTTAGAATATACTTGGAGACATTGCGAAAAATAATGCATTCGAAATAGAAACAGTAGTGTTGCGTGACGTAAGAGACCGACTTAAAAGAACTACACAAAAACACAACAATGAAAACATGAAAAAAGTTCCGTTTATGGCAAAAATGGTGCTTTTACCAAGAATTGATAAGATAATATGTGCCCATTGTTCCCAGCGCACATTACATCATGCGCGCATTGTTGCCAGTGCCAATTGTCAGAGATGTGTTGATATTGGTAGAAATTGCGGTATAATAATATTACATTAACCATTACTAAGGGCGAGAAAATATCTGCTCTTTTAGCATCACGTTTAGAACAGATATTCTTTAAGATCAAAATCTTAATCATCAATTTTGCAATTTTGCTATGAAAATACAGAGTTCGCTGGAAATGAGTCTAAAATCAGTTATTTTTATCGTGTTTTGATAGTTACGAGAAAAGTATTAACAGAAAAAAGTGGAGCTCTTTTGGAGAAAATAATTGTTTAAAAATGAATATATTTTACGCAAAATTTCAGAAAAAATTGTACATGATCTTATTTCAAGATCTGACTTTAAGCAATAATAGATTTCACTTAGGAAAATACGTCTATCTTCAATATTGTAGTTGTATGAAGACGCGAAAAAAACTACTTTTACAGTTTTCGGAAAATCAGGGATTTCGTCAAAAATGAGACCTGCACCATACTTCAGCGTCTTTCATGCTATGCGAGGTCAAAGTTTAATAAAATAATTGGAGCAATTTTTGAGAAAATATAGAAGCTTCATATAAATCAAATATATCCGTTTCATATTATAAACTCCCCAAAATCAAAATAACCATTTCATACTCAGAGGGTCTCGATTTTCTTTAAATTGATGGAGGTATTTTGGAGAAATTCAACAGCATGGTTATCTCGTTTTGACCATAAGCGAATGGACAGACGTTTTGCCGTCAAACGATTCCGGAATGTCCCACAAAATATGGATCTGACTTCAGAATGTGTTAGAGGAAGTATTTTACTACATGTAGGAACAAGATTCATTACACTTTGTCGTTACCAGTGCCTGTCAAAAAGCGTTTTTCTGTCGAAAATTTGCCATTTTCTGGCACAGGATTACTGTATGTACTCTCTTCTTATGAAGGAAGGGCGAGGAAGAAAAAATAATGTAAGATCTAAAATCAACCCCCTCTTCTACATCACCCAAAGAATAGGATGATTAAGTGACGTTTCTGAGGACGTCAATTGCAAAGGTAATTATTTCTGTAGGAGACACACTGCAGAGGCATCAGTTGAGGCCCTGTGCTAACTAAGCCGATCCAAAGCCGCTCGAACTTCCAGTATAACACGAATAGTGGTTTGTTTATTTCATATTTCTCTTTCTTCCGCTGCCTCCTTTATGAGTTTGCTGGCACCCAAAGAGTCTTCGCTCACTCGTTCAAGGTAAGCCACCAACTCGGTCACGGAGGAGAGGAGATCCACGCTCTCGCAGTTCCACTGAGTTGGCGAGAGCTCGCTGGAGAGGGACGGGCAGAGAGCTAAGGAGGGGCGTGGCGGAGCGGGCACAGTGAGGGACCTGCGAAGGTGTCTGCTAATTGTTCATATCACCATCATCGGCAGCAACATGTCATAATCAACATAAAATCAAGTTCCCACCATTGATTTATATGCGAATAAAGAACTTTTGAAAGACAATTTGAAATCCGTCTGTTAAATTGAAAAGAGCATCAGGTGCAAACTTCTATTTCTCACACAACGTCCAAAGAAAAAAATATCAAACTTTCCTATTTGTATAGTAATGGATTGTTTATTTCTTAATTCTCTTTCTTCACACGGGTAAATTATATTTGTCGGTACGCAATAACACCAACTGAGGAGGTATCTAGTGATGCAATTCCGTGCCTCCGACCGAGAGGTCCTAGGGTTCGAGCTCCGACTGTGGTATGATTTTCAATGGTTGTATAGCTATGTCGGGGTCCAGCACAGTCTGGAGGTGAATGCTAGAGGACAGCTGCTCTGATTGGTGCTTCTCCTTCGTTTGCCCGAACAATATCAGGCGAATGCCAAAGCAATTTCCTAACAAACGGGATAGGGAACGCGCGCGATGTTTTTCTTCCCTTTCCTTGTCCTATCCTCCCCTTTTCTTGCAAGTGCAAGAGTAAGGATAGCCTCACTTGCAAGAACTGCATTACCACTCATGCCGGGAGGCAAGTCGGGAGCTTAAGAGCTTGTCCCAGCTGGGGCAGAGTCCCGTTGGGGGAAGTATACGGATGAGGGAAACCCAATAAGTCAACGTGTAGGTCGACGTCAGATCTCACAATCTAGCGGGGCAGTAACACCACCCCGACCCGTGATAAAATGCATGCACTAGACACGGGAATAATACAGATAGAAGTTGACGCTCCCGGAAACACTAAATAATGGACCAACTATCGATCTTTAGAAACACTTGGTTCTAGATAAGCTACCAACTCAGTCACAGAAGTGATAAGATCTACCCGAATAGTGTCTCACTATTCCACTGAGTGAAGGGGAGGGAGCAGTCGACGAGAGATAGGATTGGGAAGGGAACGCGAAGGCGAAGGCGCGGGAATGGTGGGGAGGGGGAGGATGGCGGGCGCGGAGGGGGAGGGGGTCGGGTTGAAGGCCCCAAGAAGGCGAAGTCATGTTCTCTTCATTTATTAATTTACGCGCAAATAAATAACACTGGATGAAATTTAGAAGTAATTTGACATATTACTTTATATTTTTTTAAGAAAAAAACAAAACAAAACTAGGTGCGATGTCCAGCTCCCTTCTCCTTTATCATCCGATAACAATAGAATCGAATATATTATTGGCTCGTCGTCACCCACGCAGTCTTCGCGAACACGTGAATCAAGGAAAGCCACCAACTGTGTCACAGGAGAGAGGAGATCCACGCTCTTGCGGTTCCACTCAGTGAAGGGGAGGAGGCAACCGCTGAGAATTCGCGGAGAGGGAAGGGATCACGAAGGCGTGGGGGGAGGGGGCGTGGCGCGCGCGCGTGCGTGCGCGCGTGCGTGCGTGCGCAGGTGGGGTGGGGGGGCGCGCGTGGTGCTGAAACAGCGCGGCGGCGCCTCCGTCGGCCAGTCCTGTCGCGATGTCGGGCCCGGCCACCAGCGAGAGCCTCCTGCCAACCAGGTGAGCACGTGCGCCCGCGGCGCGGCGCTGCGCAGCGCCCGCTCCAGCCACGCGCGCCCAACAGCGTCTTAGCCCGCTCGCAACAATTTTCAACACGCTTTTTCTACTTGAAGTCTATATCTTCAAGCAGGGCCGGATTTTGGTACCACGGGCTCTTCAAGAACAAAACCGGATCCGCCTCCTGGAAAACGGCCCCCAGATTTACTAAAAAGAACTATTGATGATAGATTAAATTTTTGTTCAAATATAAATGAAAATTGACAAATTGTTTATCGAACTTAAAACACATTTAATTACTACTACATTTTTAATTTATTGTCTTCGCATATAATTAAATTGCGTATTTGGTTTAGTAGACTATTTAATTAACAAATATTTTAAAGATACAAACATTTTATGACATTTTTGGGAATATTGTGTGATTTTTTACGGGCAGTGCCCCCCCAATGATTGGGCGCTTCTACGTAACTGCTTATTTGCCTTGTAGATATATCCGGTCGTGTCTACGAAGCTTTTCCATTGGAAAGTTAGTTTTTGAAGAGTGTCTGTAATCACAATAGACACCACTATTGCTCCTAAATAAACTGATTGCTTAAAAAACAATATTTTCGCGTGTTATGCAATTTAAAAAGATGAAGCAAAAACAAGTGTTTTCAAAATACATTTTTGTCTTCTTGAAACGTCTCAAGTTTGATAGCCCTTTAAAATCTATGATCGCCTTCGGGAGCCCGTTAGATACATCCCTGACTGGATATTGTATTACGCCTTTTTAATTCTTGTTTTCATCAAAAGTGCCAGTCGGCCTGCTCTAGGAGTGCGAAAGAAATTATGAATATTTAGGTGCTGTTTATATTGTCGTTCTGATGAAACTATATTTCCATTCTTAGTGCTTGTCATTCGGAGTGATCTTTTAATGAGGTTTATTTAAGTTTTTTATGTTTGTTCTTCGAAATCCTTTGACGGATATCTCGTATTATTTAATAGAAATATGTTGCTTTTTGTTGTTATTCAAAATAAATGTGACATTCAAAAATTCACTTTGGAGGAGAACTAAACGAAAGAGACTGAATGTGCCTTAGTATACCTAGACATTATGATGTTGAACTAAGATGAAATCATGTGTTTACAGAGATTGGACATTTTTGTTTGGTTAGATTAAATTATCCAATTAAGCGATATCCAATTATATTGAGTATTTTTAAATACGCTTGCAGTTAATTCATTTTTTTGTATTGATTTATTTGGTACCTTGTTTTACTCACTCATTTGTAGCTTGTGGCGCTCAGCCATAAATATGTGAAAGTTTCAGTTTTTTATATTTCATGAAACTTATTTATTAGTTTTAACCTTTTCTTATTGATAGCTGTGTGCTGCAAGTTGAAAATGACTCCAGTGAAACAAGGGGCTGAATAAATTAATACAATACAACTCAATCACATTAATCTGATAAGTTTCGCAGGCATGAAAACCAAACAGGAAAATGAACAAATGCGTTAGCATTTGAAATACATTAGTTTGGGTAATCCATAAGAGAAAAATTCTAGATAGATATAGTTACAAATTCCTCATTGAAATTGAAATAATTATTACATTATCTTTTTATACAATTTCATAATTTACAAGTAATAGCTCATAATTGCCACAGGCCACAAAAAACGAAACATTACAATGATGCAAAATTTAATTAGGTAATCTTTGAAATACTACCGTAAGTCACGCTGTTTGTATGGGCTAAAGCGAGTTTTTTCAATTGTGTTTCTTCAAAAGTAGTTATTTAAATAAGGTCTTGTGTAATTTTTCAAAAATATAAGTATTTATCACGTATTTTGAATGAATAATGGAAAAATGAAAATGCCTTTTGAACCTGCCTTTACTTATACTTTTAAATCTAAGGATTTACTGCTAAGTGCAATTTAATTTTCAATATTAGATATTTAATTTTTTTCATATATATTTTTTCGAAAAATGCGTAGTTTTCGATAATTTTGGGGAAAATTTTCTGATATATTCATGTGAAAAAATATCGATTTCTAGTATTCCGGATTTTCACCAAAACTGATATTTCCTGATCGATCTGACTGATATCGTGTCCTCTTGAGTTTGAAACTAATATTTTGATATTTTTCGGTACCTGACATGAAGCCTCAACATTTTCAAAAATTTCTCAAAACCTGTTCGAAATATTTTCTGTTAGTTTTTCTCAGAAAGAGCAGAGTACGCTTATAAAAAATGGCGCAAGACCAATTTTCATTCTATTTTCTGAAGAGTTTCAATAATTGTGGCAATGTTTACGCTGTTGAAACACCACTTGTTTCATTTCATCAGGATTTCAATGCAACATTATCGTTGTTTATCCGTACTATTAGGTTTTGCCTTCATAGCTTTTTTACAGACTCATTTAATTGTCTATTTGATTTCCTTTCGGTCGTTTTCCTTTTTTCTTTTCTGGAAAGAGGTTTATTCCAATATTTTCCTTATCTAATTTCACTCAACCTCCTTTACTCAATATCTCCTTTCCTGCATACAATTGTCGACATCTAGCCTCTAGCGTTTGTTCTGCAAAGTTTCAATATTTTTTTTTATTTTCGAACATCTTAATTTATTATTCTCTCTTGAGTCATGAGTATGCTGCATATTTTGCCTACCTCCTTCTACGGAAACTCAATCTTTTAGGTTACTAATTCATTTTGAGGCATTAGGAGTATTATATGAGAATTTTATAGTGCCTATAAATGCCCATTTAGGCTTCAATTTCTAAATGTTACCTATTCTCGTAGTTTTTTATCAAAAAGCAATTATCTTTATTTATATTTGATAATATATTTTAAAGATGTACTTTTTTTTGTTTATCCCGCAAAGTGAAGAGAAATTGAATATCGATAAATCTATTCCGTTTAACTACCACGACAGTGCGGGTATTTTGTATTATGAAGCACGTACAAACTCGCTGGAGAAATCAATATGTTTTTACTTCAAATTTTTAAACAATTATAACTCAGAAAAAGATTTTTCTAAAAAAGATCTTTCTAATTTTTTCTTAAAACTTTCTCCTGGTATGTATCAAAGGATGGTATAAAAATTAGTGCCGGTTACACATTCTTCATCATAAAAATTTCAAAAATTGCAAAAAGTTAACATTGCAAAAGTACAATATTGGATTCAGAGATTTTTGTCTTAAATGAAATCTGTTCTAAAAAAATCAAATATTTAAAAAAGATCACGTACAATTTTTTTAAACGAGTGTTTATTGCGGAATTTATGCTTGAAATTAATGCGAATCATAAAATTATGAAAGCTTCATAGTCTCCACATTTTTTCATAATTGTTCATAATTGTTTTCATAAAATTTTCATATTGGACGAAGTTTTACTATTCTTTAATATTCTTAAAGTAATATTTCGGTTCTACCATTAGGTAACCGAAAAACTGAGAAAATGTTGTAAAAAAATTACTTTGGATGGCGATAGATGGCAGCTGGCAAGACGATGGGGCAAGATCGAAAAGCTTCCCCAGACCAAAATAAATTAGAAAACCAATATGTACGAGAAAGTTTGTGCCATTTTATGGCACTATTATTATATTTTGTGGTTCATTTAATACGTGTACGTGTACGATGTATTAGTTTTGTAACCTGACTTATCTAACGTAATTCTCTCATCCTCAGCTCGTCTCTATTTAAATGATCAGAGGAAATAAATTGTTGCGGATATTGTCAGCGATTTGATTATTACTTGATAAACATTAATGAGGAAAATATTTACAACTTAGTGCACGAAACATTAAAACGACAAGAAAAACCGACGGGAAAATATTTTATTCATTACTTTTCATCCTACGATGCTGTCGATATGCTCGAACGCTTAACATCTACGCTCATTGTGTGTAAAACACTAGTAGTAGTTTCTTTGAATTAAGTATTACAAAACTAGTTTCGAAAACTATCCAATTGACCAATTGCGGATGTCAGTTTGATAACCAATCGGGAATTGTAGAAGTGATAAGATGTCACAGTATGAATATTATACGTTCTATCCATTTTGTAAGAAAAGATGCAATGTACTTTAATTTTTTTAATGTACCTTTGCCTATTCGTCCTGCGAAAACTTTCATACTGATTTTGTTACTTGGTAATAGGATGTCAGGAATTATTATAATTGTGATGTAAAAATAATACTTACACAAAACTGATTGCGATTGTTACGAGTAACTTTGATAATGAAAAAGGGATAAATAAATTTTATAACCCTTCATTATCTAAAGCCAAACTTTTCGAAACTGAGATCAATGGTGTAATAAGAGTTATATGAGCACAAGTGTTTTAATAAACCATTTCCAACTATTATCAATGGTACAGAGAACGCTGATAGTGTCAGTATCAATAATAGTGAGAAAGTGCAAGTGTAAACATTGGATGTAATCATGGTAGTCTATGGAAATTAGAAATAATAAGAATATATTACGCAACCTAGGTTTAGGGAAGCTATGGACTCAGCCAAACTAACTCTATCTATGATTCTTCGACCTCGTCTAGTAAAAATTTTGTACGATGCTTATTTCGTAAATAACTATAATAGTAGACAATACAAGGCCAGGTGAAAGGTCAATGAGCATTTTTTACGCAATTTTCTTTCCACCATTTATGTAACAATGTTTATTATTCATGTAAAGTTTCATATTTTCTTTTTCCCGAAAGTGAAATTCCGAATATCCTTTTCTAGAACCCTAAAAATTATCGTAGCTCGGTTGGCATTCCACATGGCATTTTGTTGGCAATTTCATACATTCCCTATAGATTTTTCCTTCTCGAGCACCATTAGTTTTATAATATCCCATGCATTTACCCATGCATTAACAACTTAAGCCCTCCTCTTTTAGATTCCAAAATTTGGATTCTCTATGCATTTTATAATTACCGTAGAATTTATACAACACGACCACATCTATAAAACAGCCTTCACTAAGAAACTACTCATTTATTGTCGGAAAGTATCCAGTTCGAAAAAATTGTTTGGAATGTTGCTTGCGGAAAAATGGAATCAAAATATATCTGATTAAAAAAAATGTTCGGAATTTTGCTTTCCGAAAAAAATCTGAAAATGAAAGGTACCGATCAGAACAGAACCTTAACAGACGGACCACAGATTGCGTGGAATATTTTCTTTGTCTTCCTGTCCTATCCATTCCCATCTCTTACACACATACTTATACTACACTACTACATATGTCTGGAACTTGGAGCTTGTACGACTGTGTGTGTGTCGCACTGGACACGTAATCCCACGGAAGCCAACTTCTAGGTCGGCACTGGATATCACCATCTAGCGTGGGAAGAAACTCGCCATAGGCATAGATTCGCATTTACAACACTAGTGGGACTAAACAGTTTTTACTTATAAACGGCTCCATATTTTTTCCTTAAATTTTTTCCTAAGATACAGACTGCTTAAGAAATGGAGCAGTTCCCATTACCTCCGAATTGTTTGTAATTTCGAAAATAGAAAAGAAAACGTTAACATTGCAAAACAGAATATTGATATTGATACACATTTTTTTCTTTGTGAAGTCTGCAACCGTGACAGAATTTCCCCTTTTTGAAACTCAATTACCTCCAGGCCGATTTGAACTCGCAAACTTGGCTTTAGAAAATGAGGTACATACGCTCATACAACTAGTCCAAATCGTTTAAAACTTTACTCATCTTCTGTTTGAGATACTTTGATTATTCCCCAAAAAATAGGTTGATCAGTACTAAATTATTTCGTCGGAGTTTGTGTACTTGTACTAGAAATACGACCCAGCAAAGTGGCAGGGTCTATCGCGTAGGCCCGGGATCAATCCCCCCCCCTATCCTGACCGCGCTTTTCGTGGTTTCCCTCGGTCATTCACGCGAATGCTGGGATGGTTCTACTCCAAGGTCGCGACCGTGAATCATCGCTAGCCGAATTTATTAACTAACGTGAAGTCACAAAGGTAAAGCGAATTTCAGACATTACAAGTTCGTGGTTGAGTGACCGACTAGGAACCCAAGATCTAACGGCACCAAGGACCAATTCCCATTTACTAAATATATAATGTATAAATTCAAATTCAAAAATTATGTACGACTGCGTGCATCGTGTCAGTGAAAGTGAGAAACAAAGAGAAAGAGAGAGAAAGAGAAAGATAGAGATTCTGACGAATTTCTTATTTAAATTCTGAGCTAATATGCCCCTAAGAATGCGCTATTAAGTTACTCATCCGAATTTCCCCTCATCCGATTCTTCTTCATTCTTCAACTTTCTATCTCGATTTAATTGGGATAGTGCTACTGGGTTGATATTATCTTCTTAGGTTTCTTTCTCTCGGAGCATAATAACACTTCCGCTGTGAATTAGAAACGAAGAGCTGTTCTTTGCTTGTGGTGAGTGGATCGCCTTCACACACTCCAGGAGCGATTGTCCTTCAAGCAAAATGGTTTGAGAGCTGGAGGACAGCAACGAAGCGTTTTATTTACTTGGCAGCCCGGGAGACGCCTTATCCGTGCCCTAGGTACAGGTGCTCCGACCTTTCTCGGGGCGAAGTGCGAGGATGATCCCAGAATGGCGGCCGAACCGTTGCCACCTGTACCGACGATGCAGCGCCGCTCGGACAGCCAAGTAAATACGAACCGCGGAAGCCTACGCTCTCATTTAACGAAGCATTTTACTTCCTTCTTCGAAATAAATCTTCCTACTGCTGTCAATTTCTGAACAGCCGACATGTATATGCACCAAAGGGTCATGCAGACAATTTTCGAAAAATTGTACATGAACTTATTTTAATATCTGTCTTGAAAGAACAGATTTCTCTAAGGAACTAGTGGTGCTACAAAAGCACATACTTTCTCACAATATTACAATGTTATCGTTATGTACGAGGAAACGCCCATAATGCTTCATTAATTCGAAACAAAAAATATGCAAAACGTACCAATTTTTACAAAAAGTTGTACATGATTTTTTTAAATGAGTTAATTTTGTACAACGGACTATGAGGCAAAAATCTCTATCTTCAGTTTTGTAGTTTAGAATTTTTTTGCAATTAAAAAAAAGAACTAGCAATATTCGAAAATGAGATTAACATAATATTTTTAGCTACCCTTATTACATACGTTGGAGAAAGTGCAAAGAATAATATTTGGAGCGGTTTTTTAGAAAAAAAAAATCCTAAATTTCAAGCGCATATTACGCAAAAACTACTCGTTTAATCAAAGAATTCGACGTGACCTTTTTTAAAGAGCTAATTTTGTACAACAGACTTTGTGTGAAGCAAAAATATCTATCTTTAATTTTGTAGTTTTAAAAGAGAGTGGTTTCTAGATAACTCTTCCCTTGCACTATTCAAAAACAAAATTTAATCCAAACACTTGGAACCTTTTTTTGAAGTTTGAAAATGTCCGGGGGACATAATGTAAATTACCCCCCAAAATTAAAATATCGGTTTCAAAATCCAGGTACCGCGACATCAGCCACAACGATTGGAGAATATCAATTTTGGAGGAAATTGGCTGAACGGTTTAGGCGCTAGCGTTGTTCACAGACAGGACGGACAGACGTTTTTCGTTAATCGATTTCACGGAATCAAGAGCCCACAAAACATGGTTATCTGCACGTGTTTGAATTTATTAAATACGGGGACAACATTTATTTAATTTTTTGTTACCAGGGCACGGCAATATGAGATTTTTCTGCCGAAAATTCGCTGTCTTTTTCGTAGCATTGCAATACTTTCTATATATTGCGTAAATGGTTGCGACAGTGTAAAAAACGTCAAATTTTCGACTGAAAAACTCTTATCGCTGGACCCCTGCCAATGGAAATGTAGATAAATTTTGTTCATAAATAGTAAATTATTTCATTTAACTCATTGCATAGTCAGAATGCAAGTTTTGTGTGTCCTTGATACCGAAAAATCGATTGATGGCAAAGTGTCTGTCAGTTCGTCCGTCCGTCTGTCTGAACAACGCTTGCGGCTAAACCGTAATCAGGATTTTACTTTCACTGATGTTCCCCAATCAATCTGACTGATGTAGCGGCCCCAGGAATTTGAAACCGATATTGTAATTTTTGGGGGTACTTTACAAAAGCCCTTGGGCCTTTTCAGAATTTTCAAAAACATGGCACCAAATTTTCTGATTACATTTTGTTATCGGATAACGTAAAGGACGCTTAAGTGAATGGTGACGGTCTCATTTGCATTGAAATTTTTAATTTTTGAAAATTGTAAACATTCAAAATATTTTTGACGTCTTTCTATATGAAGATAACCTTTTCTCTTAACGAAATTTATTTATCAGAAACAGATCTTAAATTTAAAAAAATATTTTCACAGAAACTTCTTGAAATGTTTTCTTTAAAAATGTTCCTCCTATGTAGAAACGAACAATATAGATAGTGGTGAAGGTTCTATTTTTGCCGCACTCTCTGAAATTTCGAAAATTTAAAAAAAAACAGAATTATAAATTCGAATTTCGTACGCATTTTTTCTGATGCATTGTCAGTTAGCAAAATCATAAAAATTCTTCAGATTCATCCCATTGTTGTCGGTAGTTGTATGATGCAGATAACATTCTAATAAAGCAAATAGAGTAGAAAATGAGGTTGTAAATATAACTTAGGACTAGCAAACACACATATTTTCTTTAGAAATTTTGTTTGCAGGATATGGTCCATAAAATTGATTGCTCACATCACTTGCTTACATTTTTGGATTAATTTTGTAAGTGTGCACTGAAAGAAATCCCGATCTTAAAAACTACTTGCATAGTTTACTTTAAAAATTGAGACTGATGTTTTCGAGCTCTTCAGATGTTTTTGGTAATACAGTTTCTGGAAATCGTCTCGGCGGCGGCGTCCACATGGCTCCCAAGCCTGTATACATCGTGACGCACCCATGGTCGTATCCGCGCACACACGACTTAACGCGGAAAGGAATTAAACTGTGAATGAAGGGTCAATGGTTATAGGTTCTTACATGGAATACTCACCAAGCCACCGCACACGTCCACACATTACACGCGGAATTCGAACGCGCTGCCTGGACGTAATATATATATATATATATATATATATATATATATATATATATATATATATATATATATATTGTAATACTTCCCTTCCCTTCCTAGCAGGAATTCGATTATACTGCCTTTCTAATACATCGTGGGTGCGGGAAGAAGGTGGTATCGCGTTCATGCAATTAAGAAGATAAATATTCCTAATTTGGTTCAAATTAGATTACATGAATATTCCACATTACACAGCCAGTGCGCGGCTCACCCAGCATTAAAAAAACAAAAACAAACAAAGTACTACTATGAAGGAAAGCATGTTATGGGATCAATTGTCAGTTGTTCTTTATCGAGACGGGCAGAGAAGAGGGCAGTGGCTTTTGCCCCGGT
Organism: Gryllus longicercus; assembly: GCA_038098605.1. Lineage (NCBI taxonomy): Eukaryota > Metazoa > Arthropoda > Insecta > Orthoptera > Gryllidae > Gryllus > Gryllus longicercus. Next base: position 1,446,738 of record JAZDUA010000324.1, on the reverse strand, counting down.
ATGGCGACGATGGTGCCGCTGACCGTGGTAGCAGGTGGCTGGCGGAGGCTGCAACGGCGAGAGAGGCGCCGGCAGTGCGGCTGTAAGATTCTGTTAGGCCAGCGGGAGCGGCTATTGACAGAATCGGGTACACCAGGCACTAGCGACCGATGACCACGCAACCACCCTTTCGTCATGCGACCCTAGCCGATGATAATGCGGAGGGCGGAACGTAGTCGTAAATGTCCGCGTAATACCACTCCAATAATAATAATAATAATAATAATAATAATAATAATAATAATAATAATAATAAAGTACAAGTCTTGCACTCTGCGATTGCAACGGTCCCGCGCTCTCCCTCGAAAGCCTTAGTGAAAGTTCGAACATTACTCATGCGAAGTTGTCATCTGAATGAATTTACATCGCAACAAAATTCACCACCGAACCTCCGTGTCCCAGCCTTTCTCCGATGAGGTAGCCCACCTTTCGTTCTATTTGCACGAATGGTGGGGGAGTGGGGCTTCATCTCACCCAATCCAATATCGGCGCATTCCCGTTGAAATTTATTTCTGAAAATGCCTAAAATTCAGAAAATCTAATTTGCGTTTACTTGGTACCTTCTGAGAAACACAAAGTTGCGACATCCGGAAATGACTGGTGAATGGGTTACCTTTCCCAGAAGGCAACGACAAAAGGAAGTCTTCGGTCATGTCTGTACAGAAAGGTGAGGTCATGGGCAACTTGGCAAGTTCGCGGGAAATGGAAGAGAAGTTCATTTTGCTTAAATAATATCGTGTGCTGTGATTCTTAAAACGATTGTTTGTGACTATCAATTGTAAGTATTCAATATTGACGGAAAACATCAAAGAGGTGTTGAAGTTCTGATTATTATTTGGAAATTTTTTTTCATGCATTTTGTTATCTACATTAAATCAAGGTTGAGAGCAGGATTTGCGGTTATATACCAAAATACTGTACTAAGGATTGTTTATATATATAAACAATCCTTAGTACGTTAAGATTATTTTTCTAATTAAACTCCCCAACTGGGCATATCATTTGAAACAATCCTGATGAATATGTTTTAAATAAATTTTGTAACTTAATTGACTCCACAATGGGAAAGCTATTTGTAATGAATCTTATAACTTGAAACTGATATATGTATTATTATTTATCAGATTTTATTAATCTGATATTTCCATATAAGTGATACCTTTGCTATCAATGTTGATATTTATATTTATGTAACTATTGCCCTCCTCTGCTCACGTCCTTATTTTATAATCAAATATTTTTATGAACATTACCTTTAATTTTCCTTTACCAGGGGTAACAAGATACTACGTACTTAACTTACCTTGTGGCATGCAGACGGGCTGTCTGTACAGATCAGCGATTTCTGGAAGTTAGTTTAAGATAGATTAAACAATTCTTTAATTGATGGGAATTAACTACAAATTATCAACATTGTTTTCAAATAATAAACAAAATGTTTGTTCACGGACTTAAACATTAATTCTTAATGAGGTAATTTTGTGACTATAGTTTTGATATATGTCCTTCCCGTTCACTCAATTTAAATGTCCGTGTCTTACGTAAAATTTTCGCGCGCACTCGGAAACTTCTCGGTTGAAACCCTTAAAAAGAATGCCCCCCAACGTCTTCTGCCTTCAGACGCCACGTTGATGTATATACTTTCGCTCTGCTGAAGGTGATGTTACCCGATGTCAATTACAAACATAAAAATGTCAACAACAATTTCGACAATATATTCCTGGTTCGTCGCATAAATATTTAATTTCTTACACCTACGCGAAACTTCCCTTCACTAAGCCTGGGATGGACTCCTCATCGTCACTTCCTAATATTAAAAAAAAGTTCAATGAATCAAAAATCAACGGCTTTTTCCCTATTCTATTAGCACCGATATACGTCCATTTTGTAATTCAAATGATAATTAAATGACATCCACATTATTGAAAAATGATTATAATTTCATCCTAGCCCTCTCCCCTCCTTCGTTCGAAGTTATGTCTTCTCCAAAATTACACACTCACCCCCCACACGTCCCATTTAATGAAATCTCTCCTAAAAACGCACCAAATTAGATGTTGACGGCTCGGTGGCTAGCAGTAAAAAAAGTACGAATTTGCATATCTATACCTTTCCGTGCCTCCCACGCATATCTTTTTTATGTAATACAAGGGGCTTTGCTTTCCTATTCCGGTATTGCACCATACATGTGCACCGTCCTTCCCGGACCCGGCGCTCTGACGTGTGTGCATTGACTTCACCCCCTCTGGATGCATATAAAAAAGCGGTTCGACATAATAGCTATTGAATATCGTATTAATATTTATGTTAATATCATGGGGAGGATCTTTGGCTTGTCACAGTAAGGATCTTGGTAAAAATAAAACATAATGTGTATTCATGGATATGCAGTATTTTCTGTCGTAACTTTTCTACAGCACTTCCTACTGTCGGGTGTGATTGCAAGGGTCGTCTACCGAAAACGGCCTTCTGACACCAGAGGAAATCATCTTTTATTATACAAAGCCATATAGAATACAAAGCCAAACCCGCCATAGAAGATAAACAGTTCAATATGTTTAACGACCCACCAATAAACACTGATAAACCGATTCCGACGAATAAAAAAGACATTCAGCAACATAGCTTTCAAGTGAGGAAAGCATTCATCATTGAAGTTTCTTACCGTGCAGATCGCGGCATCAATAAAGCAGATACAGAAAAAATCAAAATACATTTCCATTTCAATAGGAAATAAAAAAATATGCAAAATTGAGTTTGGTAAAATTTGTATATTAATTGTAATGACAGCAACTGCTCTTGATAACAAAAATCTAAAGTACTATTTGGGAAAATTAGGTCTTTATCCTCACACAAGTATTCTAAAAGCTCAGTCATTCTTGAAACCTATCGGATTGTTCGCACGGTTCTAAATATGTAAAGCTAGGAATGTGGTATGCTTAAAGGTCCCTCAAACTTGAACCCTTGGAGAGAAAAACCCGAGAAATATATAATAATAATAATAATAATAATAATAATAATAATAATAATAATAATAATAATAATAATAATAATAAATTTACGCTAAAACGTGACCACCTTAGCATTCACAGCTAACGAACGATTAAAACTACTGGACATTTTTGAAAATATTAGTGAACAGGTCCCCCGTCACTCTCACCAGCGACGCTCGTGTCGAACTTTCCCATAACTCAACCACTCTTTTTGTTTCTCTCATCACGAGTTACGATGAATTTAACCAGAATTTTTTGCTGTGATTTGGTCACGTTATGACCAAATCCAAGAGCCATCTTGACGTCAGAAGCAATTCACTACTCTGGGATACCCGGGAAGAACACGTCGCATATGAAGCCCACAATAAAATGCAATTATCTTAAAAAGAACTAGTAGACAATCCCACTTATTTCATCGGTTTTTATGTGATGAGGACTTTCCTGTGACGTGAATAAAAATTTATTCACACGGCTATAAGAGTGAATGAAGTCCCAAACAATTTGGAAATTATTCCGGATTGACAACTATGTCCTGATGATATTGATAAGTTCGAATTAGTAGATCCGTGAATTTTATAACGCTGACACTTTTTGATATAAAAGGCTACTTTTGTAATGTTTTACATTGTCTTTTTAACAAATCTGAACCTGAAATTGTTTTGAGAAGGACCCTAATTAAGGTCAAACATGAAAATGTAAATAAAGTATTTGAAAAATAATATTGGTGTGAGTTTCAGAAAAAGTCAGACTAATTCTTTTATAAATCTTAGCGATTTATGAGAGATAACAGACATTAATTAATTCCTTATAATTTATTATTATTATTATTATTATTATTATTATTATTATTATTAATATATTTTATTATTATTATAATATTTTCCTTGGTTTCTTTGATTATGCTTGGAGGGATTAATGGCCTACGTTACTTTTAAACGCACTTTATTGTCACGTGTATGTCGTCGTTTTGCGGTTTGCCAGCTTTAGTGGCGTTTTGAATACGTGCGGTATGTTGGAAGGGTGAGCGCTGCTAGAATGGAAAACACTTATTTTGTTAAACTGTTGAATACAATTTAATGATATTACTGGAAACAATACAGAATATTGAAATTTTTGCCAGCTGGGACAACTTGCCTCAGGCTACAACTTAAATGGGACATCAAACATTTTTTTCACTCAATATATTTAAAAATATATTAAACTCTATTCAAAATTTAATGCAAAATGTTACTTCTGGTGAGAAATGAATTATATTTATGCATTGGGTGAGGAGAGAATTTTTTGTTCGAAATGAGGGGCCCTCGAGAATCAACTGTCACAGGCCCCTGATTTTCTCTGGGAGCTCGTGTATAATTGTATCTAAAACATGTTCCGATCTGGCCAAGGAAAAATGATTGCATTTAGTCTTGTCCGTTCCCGATCATTTTAAATTATTAATAATTTCAATATTTCTGGTGTACAACTTGACACCCAAAATTTAAAATAATTTATTAACTTACTTTCATTTTCAGTGTAAGAATTAATATGAATAACTGTTGAGAGATATTATGTCATCATGTTAATGAATACAGCAACAGTGTTTAATAAAACCATGTAAAAAACATAATTGGTAATAAACATAAATGGAGTAAATAATTAACCAAGCTGACAATGTACTAAGATGTATTCATCTTTTTTTCTCAATTTTAGAAGTGAATCCATACATTCTATACATGATGGTTACTTGTGAAGCTGTAGATGTTCATGTAATTGCAAATTTTTGGTTGCTGGTATATTTTGTCCTACGGTAAAATATGTCCTACAGCAAAATATTAAGTCTGAGGTACTGCATTGTCTGCATAGCACACAGTTGGGATTTTTTTACTTCCCATTTCATATCCTGGCATTTCTTTTACACTGTTTATTATCTTATCCATAACCAGATTTAAATGCACAGGACTGATCACCTTGTTTAACACCAGTAGCACAAATAATTTCGTCTGTTGCCATATTTACTACTTGCACTTTCACGATGATATTCGTATTCGTCTTCAACTATCTGAACTTTATGAATATTTCTGGAATATTCTTCTCTCTCAGAATTCTTAAAATGTCATAGTTTTACGCGATCGAACGCCTATAGATCTATAAAGCATATGAAGGCTGGCACGTTAAATTCAATCGCCTTTTCGACCAAGGTTATGGAATTTATGTTAATTAATTTTGTTTCACGGGCAGAAAATAAAATACATTAATAGTAATTATAAACCTGTAATTGACTAGGTTCTGACTACGCCTTTTCCCCCAATATTGACGGAATTCCGCTCATTATGGCATCCCTGCACTGCACATAAAAGCACCAGTTTTTCCGTAATGTCAGAACGTAATCTTCCGAGTTCATGGTGCTTTTAGAAATTATGAAGGTATTGAAGCTAGTGATATTATGTTGTTTACGAATAAATTTTTTGCGAGTATTTAAGTTTCTTGGTTTAACCCCACGTTGTGTCTCAACGTTGCGTAAACGCAACAAGCGTTTGGATATAAATTTGTTCTGTATCACTATCGCCAAAAAAAGCTATTTGATCAGGTTTGGCACTTTTTATTCATACCAGAGCGTAAATTAGGCTTCATTGAATTTTGTCCACCATTTCGATCACATCTATGGCACCATCTCAATCACATCTCACCTGTATCTCGATCTCATCTCAGCTGTACCTTCCTTAGCGGCCCTATCCTTCGAATAATGAAAGTTCGGAACTCCCTCCTTCCGCGCACATCCCAGTCTCTGTTCAGCATCGACACCGGAGAGCATTGGCGGCGGTACCTTCGAACCAATGGCGTGCTAAAAAGTTTACATAAAAAATTTGACATTGGAGTTTCGATGGCAACACACGGATCTCCACGCCTGAAAGGTGCGCTCCTTCTTTCTTGTGATCAAAGGAGTGAGACATAGAAGCGCACTCCTCCGGGTTGTTTTCAGTTACTCGCGTAATGCGCGGAGGCCTCTCATGCATCGCGGATGCATCTCAATTTCTTTAAGGGCGCAATTTTACTGCTTGCAGTTGCGCGGTGCTGGACGCTGCGCAGAGCTGGCCTTGGTAACAAAATGTGGATAAATCCAGAAGCTAAATTTAGAAAAATATCCTCTAACTCGTGGTGTAGCCAGAATCCATGTTTTATGTGTCCTTGATGCCGAAAAATTGATTGACAGCAAAACGTCTGCCCTGTTAACAACGCTAGCGGATAAACCGTTGAATTTTTCCGAAATTGTAATACCCGGATAGATTTGGCTGATGTCACGGCCCCTTGAATTTGAAATTGATGTTTGAATTATATTACTAATTATATATAAATATTTTCATATTTATACACGAAGCCCCTGGGTCATTTTAAAAATTTAAAAAAAATGGCACCATCGATTTTGATTAAATTTTGTTCTTGGATAGTCTGAAGAACATTTAAGAGAATGGCGCAGGTCTCATAAACGTTGAAAACTCTGATTTTTCCAAAATTGATAATATTCAAAAGTTTTTCGGCGTCTTCTTACAACTGCAATATGAAGATACAATTTTCTGTTTAATGAAATGTGTTCATCAAAAGCAGATCTTCAAATGAGATCACGTTCAATTTTTCAAATTCATGAGAATTTTTTGCGAAATTTTGGGTCAAACACAGGTAATTTTCTTTAAAATAATTTTTCTTAAAAACCGCACAACATTTTGAAATTAAATTGGGGCCTAAGATAGCATATATGACTCTTAAAAGATTGGCGCAAGCCTCATGTTCGTTAAAATGTCTGATTTTGCGAAAATTAAATAAAAATATTGGCATCTTCCTACAACTGCAATTGATACATTTTTTTCTTAATGAAATGTTTTCATGAAAGTCAGATCTTCAATTAAGGTCAAGTTCAATTTTACGGAAATGTAAGTATTTTTGTAGTAATTTGGCGTCAAACATGATTCCCCCGACTTCGAACAACGCCCGCTTCTTATTTCCTGCGCTTTGTAAACGTAATTTTAGAAGTGTTTTGAAGCAGTTGGGTGCCACGAATTCGTATATTATTTCATATTATTTTTTCGTTTCTTTTTTTCGCTTTTCTTAAACGTTTTAAAATTAATATTTTAGAAATTATTTAAAAACATTTTTTAAATTGCGTCTTTTAATTGAGTTAAATGTGAAAACGAATAGATGATTTTGCTATGTCATGAAACATGTGAGAATGAAAAGTATTACGATCATTGTTGCTTCTTACCCTGCGTTTTCTATCGCGTTAATGCAAACTAATAATTTTATTTACGGCTAAAATACCCATCGTGCATCGTTGGTACATTTATGTGGAACGTGAATACACTGATCTCAATGGAAGAAATCAGTTTTCGTTTAAACATTTGAATTTTTTTAAAAATGTGTATTTTTCACTCTTTGTTTGTTTAAGATTTTTCAAATGGTAGTTGAAGTGTAAGGCAGAAATTGTCATATTATAGTATTACATAGCCATTAACAATATCGCGAGAAAGTACGTGCACCACTAGTTCGAACTTTATGTCGCCGCCGCCGCGTCTACCGCCGATGGACCGTCCGTATTATGTATTAACGTTTCATTATTTTCTATCTCGTATGATTACGCAGAATATTTAAGAATAAAATACGCATTTGATATATTTGTGAAAGCACGTAATTCAATAACAGCAATACATTTTAATTTAAATTTTGAATTAAAAATCTATTTTTCATACTTCATTTACGTGATATAGTGATATTTGAAGTATAAGAAGGCAGAAATTAAGACATACAACGATAACATTATACAATTGCGAGAAAGTGTGCGCTGTCGTAGCACCACTAGTGTGGTATCTTCATGATAATGGAAGCGCTGCTCCACCGGGCCTTGTGTTATCGAACGGAATAAGTGATAATCGGAAGAGACGATGTCCGGCGAATACGGCACGTGGAGGACGACGTCCCACGAAAGGGTTCCCAAGTAGTTTTACCGGTTTTGCAACATGTGGCCGAGCGTTGTCATGTAACAAAGTCACCCTGTGTCTCTGCTCGATTAGCGGCCGTATTTCCTTTATGATTCGACTTAAACGCATCAATTACACTTGAGAGCGATCGCCTTCGATAGTTCCCTTTTTTGAGACGTTCATAAAAGTAATATCAGCTGTTCCCACCAAATGCAGAAGAGAAGCTTCGAACAATGGACATTAAGTTCTATTCAACGTTTTGGATCATGGACAAGCTTTATCCCACGATCTTTTACGCTTAGGGTTATCGTACTGTATCCACTTTTCATCGTCAGTCACGGTACGATGCAATGAATCTTTCCTTCTCTGCCGTTGAAGCAGCAGTTCACATGTGAGATAACGCCGTTCTACGTCTCTCATACGGCATACCCTTGTTTCCCAATCATTGCTAATGCTTTCAAACGTTTCAAAACTGTTGTGTCTTCAATTAGTAATTATTTTGCGAGATCTGACATACGTCTTCAAACTTTTTTGGTGCGCCAGAACGCTATTTATCTCCTAGATAACTAGTGGTGCTACAGAATGGCACAGACTTTCACGAATTAGTTTTCTATTTCCTTTGGTCTCGACTAGCTATCCAGCGGAATTTTGAGCTAGTTTTCACAGAAAACGGTTGAGTTTTCGAGAAACTTTATGTGATATTATTTAAAGCACATGTACTCGTAAATACAATAATGTGAACAAATTGCCGTTAATATAAATATTAATGACATAAGTGACATGTAAAAAATACATTTTTGTAATTTTTAAAAATACAAGAGAATAGAGCAATATGGCGTTAGTGTCATCTAATAGAGTTCATTTAGCACAATCCCTTCCAAACATTTAAAGAAAATATTTTTTAGCCGTTTTCGATAAAGTAATGTTTTGTAATTTTTTTGAATTTCAGAAATTGCACGCAATATTGCGCAAAAACTGCTAAAATTTTCAAAAAATGTGCAGGACCTTAATTAAAGAACTCACTACGGAGATCAAATTTTTTTGAAAGGAAAAATCCCTAACTTTAATTGTGTAGTTGTAGGCACCGACGGCACCGAAGACACCGAAAAAAATCGTACTTTTGAAACTTTAAAAAATGAGAGTTAACCGTGAAAATTGGACATATGCCACTTTTATAAGTATATGTTACTCTATTTTCACAAGAAATTTAAAGAAAAATCTTGGAGCCGTTTTTGAGAAAATTTTGAAAAATGTCCGGTCAGGTAAAGTAACCTCAAATTTTGAAGAATGTTTTTGAAAATCTCAAAGTTTCGACTTGAGCTAGATGGACAGGAATTTGTTCAATTTGAAAAAAAAATCCTACATATGGTATAGGCAAGTAGTGTTCACAGACACCAGACGGGCGGACGGACATACTGACATTTTGAAAAAAACACTTGTTCGGTATTAGGGGACTGCAAAACGTGTATATCCGTCGAAATATCGAAATAGATTTTCCGCAGATTACATAACTTTCCCTATACTACGTATATATTACTCTGTATATACTTACGTAAACGGGAAAGTAATAATAATTTATTTTTGAAGTGTCGAACGAGTCTCGGACCATTGTCAAGCGAACATGTTTACCGTAAATCTCAAAAAGAATTTTGTGAGCTTCAGTTGCAAATTTCTTCTAAATAAAATAGTGCAATAAAATTTCCAGCAAATACTCTTTTCGTGGCTCAAAACGTATATTTAGCACTCACAAGCAAAACGTTGATTACACTGAGGTAAACAAACCCATGTTGACGTTCTAAGCTTACTTCTCATCGCAAATTACTTGCAGGCAGACCTGAGAAAGCCATTTCTTATGAAACATCGCGAACTTATTCAAGCAACTTTGTTCGTATAATTTGGATCAGCAGTTTTTTTGAGTATATTTTTTCTGCGACTTTTGTTTAACGGGTATTTTGAATATAACAGTCTTCCACATAAGGGCGAGCAGCATGCAGCGCTCCCCTGCTAATGCGCGCTTGGGAGAGGGAAGCTGATCGATGTATTTGAAGATACAAAGATTTCAAATCTTGACAAAACTGTTGCAATGTTTATCCTGAACTCCTCCTTTCCATTATTCCGCTTTTTTCTGATTTTTGTCTTTCTTTGATTGAAGGAATTGAATGACAGAAAATAAGAACTTGTCATAAGTAACCTTCAACCCCCCACTCTCTTTTCGATTTACTTCCTCCCACTTACTAACCTAAGAAGAGAAAGTATTGTAATTGTGCACCGGAAAACAGCGCAAAAACTTTTCGACACAAAAACTCTTATTGCCTGGCCCTGGTAAGGAAAAATGGATAAATCCTGTTGATAAATATAGAAAAAATCCTCTAACATGTAGTGTAGACAGAATCCATGTTTTGTGGGTCCTTGATACCGAAAAATCTATTGACGGCAAAACGTGTGTGTCCGCGCGTCCGACTGTGCACAACGCTAGAGCCTAAACCGTTTAGTCGATTCTCTCCAAAATTCATATTCCCTAATCGCTTTAGCGTGACTTCTGAAATTTGAAACCAATGTTTTAATTTTGGGTGGTACTTTACATGATTTCCCTGGGACATTTTCAAAATGTTCAAAAAAATGGCTCCAAATTTTTTGATTAAATTTTGTTTAAGAGAATGGTGTAGGTTTCACTTTCGTTGACATTCCCCGATTTTTCGAAAATTGGAAAAAAATATAAAACTTCAAAATTGGAGATAGAGATTTTTGCCTGAAACAAATTATGTTGTACAAAATTAGCCCTTTAAAATAAATCATGTTCATGTTTTTGAAAAAAATGCGTAGATTTTGCGTAATTTACATTTGAAATTATCGCAAATTTTCTATCTAAAAATCGTTCCAAATTTTTTCTTTAAATTTTCTCCATTTTTGTAATAAGTGACGATAAAAAATACAATGCTAAACTTATTTTGGGGTATTGTTCGTTTTTTTCATAAATTACAAAAAAATCCAAACTACAAAATTGAAGATAGATTTTTGTCTCAGACAATTTCTATTGTACAAAACTATCTCTTTAAAAATGTCATGTACACTTTTTTGAAAAAGTTAGTAGTTTTTGCGTACTTTCTGTTTGCAACTAATGAACATTATGTTCGTCCCGTCATAAATAGTGGTAACATTGCAATATTGCGAGAAAGTATGTGCTGTTATTACACCACTAGTTTTTAAAACCAAACGCTCCGGCTAACCCTCTGGGTATGGTGCATTAATCACCAACGCTCCCCTGATCTGAGTGCAGGTGATTGTATATAAAATTGCTTAGGCGGACAAGCAGCAATGAGTCTGCCCAATTAATTAGTTCGTAATCTTCACATTTACGTTTTTCTACTATTTGAATATCAGGGTTAGGTGGGACGTACTCGAGATTTTGGGAAACAAAAAAAACTAAGATATTCTTTAACACATAACACATATATTCAACAAAGCATAAAATATATAACTATAACAAAACCAAAAACATACAAAATTCTGTAAATCCTTTATGGAAAATATGACACGAAAAACAATATGCAATCACTCTCAATTACAATATCCTGTTTCAACTTACAATAAAATTCAATATAATTATTAAATTGCTCAAATTTATTCATACACTGAACTCAGTTTATTTCCTCTTTACTAGATTCAACATAATCTATCACTTTACTTGATTAAAAAAACAATCTATATTTCCTTTAAGGTTCCGTACTGATGCAAAGGAAACCAGAGAGATTATTACGCAATGAATGACTGCGTATTCTAACGACTTTTCACGTCACTTAGAATTGATTAACTACCTCATACAAATTTATGAAATTGACATGGCTTTCACGAAAACAATTCTGTACTAATTCCTTCATTGAATAAAATAATACTGGAAGAACAACCTTCAATTGGGAAGCGACGTGTGTTTCCTCGCGTCATTTTTGAACAACGTGGAGTAACGGGATCCATTGCTCTAGACTCTGTCCGCCTACGAATCGCCGCTGAAACACTCCGATCATGCGCCAAGGAAATTCGCCGCCAAGGTAGCCGAGAAACGCCCCACTCGCCCTAGAAACATATTCGGATATTTTCAAACTCTCACATAATACAAGTTCTGTAATCGAATTACGCTCATTAGCATAATCAATGTTACAAGAGTAAGTCTTCCTTCTTTCTCGTAAATTGTTTTATGAATAATTATATATTTATCTTTATGAGCTTTTCAAAATCTCTTCACAGCAGGCCTCGTTCCGAATTCCATGTCGGCCAGCTTTTAACACATACAACAAACTATTCCTGCGAAGAGTACTATGCCTTGCCGCCAAAGAAAGTGAGAAAGGGGAAGGCGTTGCAAGGTGCTAGCTCCGTACAACCTTCCCCGTTCTTCCCGTGTTCAACCCCTCCGTCGCTCCCTGCGCATCAAGGTTGCGGTCTCGCCCTCTAAGTGCCACGCGCCGCCACTCCGTTGCGATGCGAAATCTAGGAGTTCTTAAGATAATAACAATAATTGAAAATATATATTCCAATAAAAATATATTCCAAAAAATAGTAAATAAAGGTAAATACTCTACAATATTACTCAATTGAGCACATGTCCCAAATGTTCACCGTATACAGACAAACATATCTGCAGGAATTTTTGGAAAGATTAATTAACTGCATGTATATTAAGAATCGCCTTATTGACTATTAAGAATATCTTTATTGACCTCGTTATTTAATTTACATTGTAATTAATGACGATTCTTGATACAATATTATCGACGAAGTTAGTAATCGAAGTATATAACACTTATAGATAATGTACTTTGCCTGATGTTGAGGTTGCGTTAACCCACCTATACGTTGAACAAAGAAGGTGGTCCTAGATGCTGAGAATAAATTAAGAATGAAATAAGACTGGTAATGTACTTGTGACGAGACCTGAAACAAACTGTGTTGTGTTTGATGCATACTAAAGGAGAGAAAGTCATTTCATGTGGGCGTTGCAGCGTTTCCCGATTCAGTGTCACGTGTAGTCGAGTCACGTGCAAGTCGCCAGTCTTGTGGTCGACCGCAGGCCCGTGCCGTGGCGTAGAGAGGGCAGCTTCAATCACTGCCTTGTGAAGATTGCGCAACAGAGGACCAGTTTCTCCCCTGGCGTTAGATAAAGATCGCATCCAGCGGCAGCAACATCGCCTGAGGTCACTGAACGCGAGCTGGGCCGTCAAGGTCGAGAGGTGGAGGTGGATGAAGTCGAGATTCATTTGTTCGTAGCTGGCCACAGGTATTGGGCAAATTACGAAATGTACTAGCTAGTCATGTATCTAGTACATAACTTTGTGAAATCACTCCCGTGGTTTCTTGTAGTAGGTTCGCGAAGATTTCCATGCGGGGTTATTTCAATAACATTACAGTGTTTGTTCACTGTTCACCCTGAATCAGTTTTCTTCACACGAAGTCTATTATTAATTAAAAGTTGTTTTGTTGTACAAAAATAATATTTGTAAAACATTTCTTCATCGAAGTTTTTCAGTGTATACTTTTACGAACTATTAGTTAATATCTAGTTAATATCTCTGAATTGCAATGAGTGCTTATTAACTCCATCTCTACTGAGATAATTACTTCACATCACAAAGCAAATAGAGTATGTTATTGCGTGCGTGATTGGTCTGTCGTTTACCTACAGTCGAAAGATCTTATGTGTACACTTTCTTTTTGTAGCTAAAAATTAAGTATTTGCACTATTTTATACATTTTTCTTTTCTTTATTTTTTGTCTTATTTATATAATTCTAAGGAAACAAAAACAATCAACAAACACTTATTTTGCTTTCAAACAAAAATACAAATAAATAATTTAACAAACATCTAGTTATTTCCACGCAAGTCTTGTTTGTATACTATCAAAAATTAAAGAATATATTCAAGAATTCAGAAGAAAAAAATATTTAATACCCTGACGCATAGTCTTTTAGCTTTGAGAACTGCTTTGCATCGTTTATTCATTGACTGCACCTCATATCATCAGTTTTTCCCATTCTTCTACCACAACACGTTTTAATTATTCCAGTGACTGAAGTTTTCTTGAATACACCATTTTCTTCAAGTCAACCCACCCATGTTCGATCGGGTTCAGATCAGGAGATTGATGGAGAGTTTGCAATTGCTTTGGGCACGTCCCATTTAAGCCACTGTTTGTAGATATCAGCTAAGTGCTTAGGGACATTTTGTTGAAAAATGTTTTTTGGTTCTATGTAAAAATGTAATGCACTTTTCTGAACTCTGCTTTATATTTTTCTTCAATAATCTAAGAATCCCCACTTGTTCATAATTCCGTCGATGAAATGCATAGTTCTAATCCTATTAGACGACATGCACCCTAATAACATCACACAACTTTCTCCATGTTACACAGTAGGTACAGTATTGCAAGTTTCGCTGGCCGTATTTGGAGGCTATTCTCCGTGCTTTCTCCATACCGTTCGGCATCCATAAGAACTATAAAGTGTTGTTTTCGTTTCATCCGACCAAATAACAATATTCCTGAACATCGTATCTTTATCTTTGTGCTCTCTGCAGAATTTAATTCTGGAAAATTCTATGAATGCCCTCTTTCGTGCTCTTCTGCGATGAGAGACGAACTTTCACAGAACTCTCCGAAATGTCTGGTTTGATAATTTATTTTGCGTGATTTGTTTAATTATTTTGCGGATGTTGGGAGCACTTAATGTTGTGGTTGAATTATGAAATGTTCGTCCCTGTTATTGAGCTTTTTTCTCTTGGTAGGTTCTTTGCTGAAATTTTGTATCTAAACTTATTTAACACATAGTTAACTACAGATTGGGGTTTGTCCAATTTATCTAAGAGAATAGCCTCGAAAACGGAGAGTTACGACATTTCCTTTACGTCACTGACAAGTTCTTTTCTATTTTTCATGGTGAAATACACTAATCCGCAAACGAAATATAGTTGATAACCGTTACTATGAAGGACGTCTGAACGTGAGGAAAAAGTGTTAACAGCAAAGAAATAGGGAAATTATTCAAGGTTATAAACAACAATGTTTCACGAGAATAGAATGAACTTCACACTCTAAGGTGATTTTTGCAATAATCTCTTGCTTCTATTTATACATTATGGAGTTATTATTACTTTTTTCAATTTTTCATAAACAATTGATGGTAAATACTTCAATAAGAGTATTTTCTATGCAATAATCCAAGAATTTTCTATAACTATTACAATGTACAAACAAGACTGTTATGCACAGTATTTTTTCTAATCAGTGCAAAATTATTACTCCCATATTTCTGTCGTTAAAGTTATACTAGTTTTAGAATGAATATATAATTAGATTAAAATAGCGAAATAAGAGAAACCTTTATTACCATCTTCAAAGGACAAACTAAAATCCTTCATTAAAGAAAACGTCGTTATTTTCACCCCTGGTTGTTTATAACGACGTTGGTTCATTCATCAACAGCGTTGCCAATACCAGTTTTTTAACAAAGTATTTTAATTTAAATATGGTTCTTGTATTTAGTCCAGGTTTTATGGGTTTAATTTTTTTCATACTTCATTTTTACACTGGTTTCAATTTTCTTGGCCGGCGTATTGAAGTCGTGTGTGCGTGTAACAAAAAACCCAATTGTATTGTTTACAATGATAATACCATATTTCATTGGATATGGTGTAACTCCTGCAATGAATAGATGTGTAAAATATTAAATACGATGTGCAATTCTTGCTAAATTTTAATTGAATGGTTACAAACGATTTAGAAATGATGTAGTTTTTAGTTATAGTATGTAACAGTTCTCCCATATAAACAAAAATTAATAAAATGGCTAAAATTTTAATACACCTTTATACTTGTGGAATAAATGAATGCCCAATGCGGCGGGGAGGGGGAGAATGGGGTGTTAACACGAGCTCACCGAACTAACAAGTGGTAATATCTGTCGTACAAAACATCGTTTTTTTCTTTTCTTTTTAAATGGCACTACTCACATCGCAATAAACCCCCAAAATATCATATTTACATTTTGTCAATTTTGTTGAATTCTGCTAGACACAATACCATTCATTCACGTGTTTGCATCATGAACAGTTTTCTCAAGTGTTGCATGATATTCTGCTCACCTGCGAAAACTGTTCAGTGATCTTCCCACCCCTTTCTCGAATTTGGGTTCGTCAGTCAACTTCCCTTTCCCTCGCCCAGCTCAGTCCCGTCGAATAACGCACTTAGCAACTGCCACCTCCCTTTTCAGGGCAGACAAAAGCTGTCACCTTTCCTGGTTTTCTGATCAGGGTAAGGAATGCGAAGGAAACATTGTCAGTTTCGAGAGATTCAGGGCAACACAAAGATTTTTAACAAAGATTTTTTTCACGAGAAGGAAGAGACAAATGTCTTTCGCACATATTTTCTTTTTTTCAATGTAGTTACCAAATAAAATATTTGATGTCATGATGTAGAAAAAAGTATATTGTTTTAGAAGATGGATGGGGAACTTAGACACCTTTTAAACGACACGCCCTTGAACGACGCAAATACGATGATATGGTTCTGAGAAAGAACTTTTCCTTTCAGAAACAGAAATCGGCTATAACTCACAGCACTCCTGCGACCAAAAAGAGAATATTTTTAATGGAGCCTGCGACTCTTGAGGTGGTGTTTCTCCATTAAACTGACATTTAGAGACGCTTATTTCAACTAGATCAGCGCGTTATCGGGTGTCTTACACATGCACACTCCGCCAAAAGCATGGATTATCGCAATGGTGGAAGCAAGTTGACATATGTATTGTTACTTACTGAATATTGCATTTAAATAGTTTAAGTAATTGCATTCCTTCCTTCTGCTAAGAAACATGTCCAGCTCCAAGCAATCGTCGCGTCGCTAAGTCAGATCAATCGCTAAGACGGCGATCCTTACGTCATTTACCCATTTGTTACACAAGCTTTGTAAATCACTAGACCTACCATTATCATCATATAAGCTGATATCTCATCATATCAATGAAAATTTCTGTACAAGGAAGTGGATCAGTGTTAACCTTCCAAGTACCGTTCCAACTATTCTATGCGACCGAGAATGTGTTTTGACGAAATAAAAAAAATGTTATGTTGGCAGTACCTGTTTTCTTATGATCGTTTAATAGGAAGTTTTTTTTTGTTATTTAAGGTCGCATCAACTTCTAGGTCATTAGCGACCACTATTGCTTGTAACGGTATGGTAACTGTGAGGATGACACGATATGATGATGATAGGGGGGTGAAAGAACAAACACGATACATCCATGCCCGAATCGGGACTCGAACCCGCGATCCCTACGACACTACTGCCTTAGCGATCTCGGCCACCGGATCGGCAGGAAGTTGTTGAATGATGGATTAGGAAAGATATAGTTGTAAACATTTCTCTTCTGCATAAATTTGAAAAAAACAACCACTGAATATCACACAAATCACACAATGATGCAATAAACTAATTAAAAACATATTAACGTATGCCATACAGTCTGCAATTTAGACTCTCATCATTATACTTCCGAATCGTAGTAAATGCTGACAGTGTTGTATATTGTTGCAAGAAAGATATTAAAAAATCTTGGGCACGGTATTGTAAACATCTTCCATCCTCCACGACGAGTGATTGTTGTGGCCCATTCACTTCTATATACCTAATGACATATATAAAATTTTACTTTCTCTTACTTATGCCAGTGATATTGTATGGTAATTGTGAAATAAGATTAATGAGATTTCAACAAATAAGAATTTAAGAGGGAAATCTTCGTGATACAGTTTTTTCTTTCTGGAAACGTCTGGAATATATATATATATATATATATATATATATATATATATATATATATATATATATATATACACACACAAAGATCTGGCAAACGTAGGGCATTAAGAATTGTTCGCAAGGAGGATGGTTCTAGTCCTCTGAAAGCAGGGGAGGAAACGGCGGTAAAATACCAACCAGTCACTCTCCTGTCAGCCCAACTTCGTGGAGTGCCCAATGCCAAAATCCTCCTAGTGGTGGCTGGAATCTCTGGGGTCCTGCTAGTATCCCCAAAGTCTGTGCCCTCACGGCGTTGTGGATC
This sequence comes from Gryllus longicercus, assembly GCA_038098605.1. Lineage (NCBI taxonomy): Eukaryota > Metazoa > Arthropoda > Insecta > Orthoptera > Gryllidae > Gryllus > Gryllus longicercus. The sequence goes on along the minus strand of JAZDUA010000324.1, from coordinate 1,428,655 downwards.
ACATCTCGAGGCGATCTTCTGCCTATCTCGTTAACTGCTCTTGAGAATTCTTTTAAGTTCTACACCCAATTGGTAAATTACAGTAGAGGAAATTAGCATTGTTGTAAGTTCAGAAAGAGAACTTCTTAGTTCCCTGAGAAAGTAGAAACTCTTGGGGTCCTAAAATGACTAGGTATCACCTAGGTACCACGTCTGTAAGTAGCAAATACATGCTATTTAATGTTTGTCGCTGTATGGAAAGCAGTTTTGGATTGTCGAAATTGTGATGATGAATCTGTGTTAAAAGAACTACTTTTGCACCTAATGCGTTACGATTGATAATCTGTTTTAGAACTAATAGCTGAGATGAGTTAATATGGGCAGATATTGTGGTATTCCATCATTACGTAACCGTTACTAATATGAGAAAGTACGTGCTGTTGTAGTTTCACTAGTTTCATTTTAATTTTTTTTGTGTACAATAAGTAATTAATTGTGTACAGATAACACTTTCACGCATACCCCTTATGTAGTATAGAGAAATTATTGTAATGCTTTGTGGCACAAACAGCAATTTTCGACAGAAAAACTCGTATTGCGGGGTCCGGATACCAAAAAAGGGGATAAACCTTGTTTCAAAATGCAGTAAACTACTTCTGTTAACACTGTGTTTCTTGCGTAGTTAGAATCCACGTTTCGTGGGTTCAAGACACCAAACATTTGTTTTAGTGCGAATTATGTATATAAAAATGGCGCAAGTTGATTTTTATTTCACTCTCTGAATTTTCAAAAATTGCTGAAGTTACAATTAATGTGAGAAAATATATGCTGTTGTAGCACCTCACATTCGTTTTGTTGTAATTACTTATTTTATTTAAAGTTCCTAGGTAATTTGGAAAGAAGAGGTTCTATAAATATGTATTTGGTCAGAAAAAACCTGTTCAAAACTGAAGGATTGGTCTGATTTCCTGAAGTGAAAAAAGCCGTTCACATTGACCCCAATCAACCTGAATGCCGGTGACCGACGAGGAAAACCTTGAGGATGCTACACATAATAACATAGTGTGTAAGGCTTATACTTAATACGAAATGCTGGATTTCACACTAATTTTTTTGTAGACTCGCAGAACTGGTAGTGGCGAACTTATCGAATTTCCTTCTTGTCCCTCCAAGCACGTGTGAAGCCTGGAGAAAGGGGGCAGGGAGGTGGCGGCGGCGAGTGTTGTGTGAGGGGGGCTGTGACGGGGGGGAGGTGCGGGGTCACCGACCGCGTGGTGGGAGCGAAGGTCGCCGCTCGGTATCCCAGATCTCACGCAGACGCCTTCCAGCTGGCGATTGCGCGTGCGAGCGCCCTGGCCGCCTCCGAGAAAGCGGCCACGGTCGGAGGGCGTCGCCTCCCGCCCTTCTCTTCTTTCGACGCCCCCACTCCCCGGCCGCCGTCCCTCCCCCACACTCGGCCAGCTTCTCTTGCTCGGCGCCGTCTCCTCCAACCGGGCGAGATGGCGCAGGACATCAACTGATGTCACCGCGGTCCCTCTAACCGGGAGGTCCTAGGGCTCCTCTCCCCACAGTGGCAGGGTTTTCGACACTAGCTTGTTAGCTAGGTCCAATTCACTCGCTGTCTGGAGGAGAATTCTAGCGGCCGGCTGCTCTAATCGGGTTTCCCGTGGTTTTTCCGATTAACACCAAGCGAATGCCGGAGCAGTACCCTTACAACGGGCCACGGACCGCGCGCGATCTCACCTTCCTCTTCCTTGTCCTATCCTCACCCCTTACTCACACACTTACATTAACATGGACTACACTACCAAACCTGATGGGAGACCGATCGGAAGTTAGAGCTTGTCCCGACTGAGGCAGTAGGTAGGATCTCGCCATACAACGGGGGAAAGATCTCTTCCACCTCCCGAACAAAACATATGTACTACACTTGCGGGACTAATGACCTTGGTAGTTGACGTGCTCGGAATCATTAAAACAATCAACCAAGGTGTCCTCAAGGTGCTGGTTTCGTAAGAAGTTGTGGTAGGCTGAGACTACTAGCTAATTAGTTGCAAGTAACAATCGCTTCTCTCTTGAGTAACTTTCCAACACTACATCGGTAACTAATTTAGTTAAGAAATTAATTCAAGATCAATGTTCATCAAGCCATTTAAATATTCTCTCTCTCTCTCTCTCTCTCTCTCTCTCTCTCTCTCTCCCTCTCGCTCTCTCTCTTCTCTCTCTCCTCTCTCTGAGGGGTATGAGTAGGTAATGGTTGAATTTTCTCACGCAGGTAATAGTAGAATTCCAATTCGAGGAGCATGGCATAAGCGGGAGAGGATTGATACGTCATTTACGTCAAATATCAGAAATCTGACGTTATACTGAATTTCAAGGGATTGTTTCTGACCTTTCTGACGTTTTTCTTGTGAGATGTGAAAGAGATCTGAAAACACGAAAATACGAATGAAAACACAAAAACCAGCCGGCAATAGCTGGACAGTCTGTTATAAGCATCACGATTTTTTCTGGTTGAGCTGATGTTATCGAAATAATACCTGCTAAATTGATGGCCTGTATCACTTTTTGATTCTTGTTTTTTTTCGTAGATCCCGGTTCTAAATTTATCGCCTTAATCTTCCACTAAGAGAAAGTACAGAAAGTTAAGTCTTCGAGCGTGAGCGTCTTCGCTCGGCACAATGAAGCATAAAATCTATACACAAGAGGGAAAATTAAAATTAAACGAAAATACATGAAATGAGAAGTTGATAAGGTCAGAGGAAATTAAAGAAAGATAAAGAGGAAGCTACAGAAAAGTGGGAGAAGCGGTGAAAAAAGTGATATGCAAGAGAACAAAAAAGAATTGAGTTTCGGAAGAAAAAAAAGAAACGAATGTCATTTTTAGCAAAAGAGTGTCGTTCCGAAAAAGCAACGCAATATGTAATCAATTTGTAACCATCATTGAAGACCATTTTTAATCACACTTTTCTTTTATTAAAGAATCCTATTCTCTTTGCTGGATTAATGCGACATTTAAATCAAGGATGGGTTAAATGGTTACTATACTTTAACATTACATATGTAGTTACTTAGAGATATCAACATTTCGTACAAATGTTGCCCTCAACACTCATTTTCATGTCTCAAAAAGGTGTAAGATTTCTCTCATTACTCTTATGTTGGAAGATGTTTTTATATTTTCCATACCAACAATAATGTTTAAACTCAACCAACATTTTTACCATTACATTTACACGAACACTAACGCCATGTTTGAAATCTACTTTGGTGCTCTACAACGCTTCCTGTAACTTCCGCTTTTACAAAACCTAATTGAGGGTTGCGATCGTTTATTCACTTAGTTAATGGAGATCAATATTATATGTAAAATTAATGTCACACACTATTTTCGCATATGTAAATATTTTATTAGTTACCACTCATATGCTATCAATATTATTTTTAGATTAGTTGAATGTAGCGCCACCATAGCTGTAAACTCTTCTAAACGTATTTTCATGTGTTGAAAATTTCTTTCATATTTCATTTCTTTCATGCTTTGCTTTGTTCAAATATGTTCTTACAGTATCTGGCACTAGACGTTCCAATGAATAGTAGTAGCTATTAATGTTATACTTCCGTTCAAAATCCCCAATAGCCAATGGTCTTGTATATTACCTCCATACGGAATATGGCAATTTCAAAATCACCACCACCGTACAAAATACTTGGTGGAATGAATGATGCGAATAGTTAGAATTTAGTGCAGTTGCATTTTTTCGTTTTGTTTTTTAATATGAACATAAATGTTCCCCTATAAACTGTACATCAGCATTATTCTCTAATGCTAATATAACTTCGTAAGAATTAGTTCGGAAAATTATATCGCAAAATCTTCTACAACTACATTTGATTACCTTGAGTTGCTTAACACTACCATATTTTTAACCCCACAATTCTTTGAGAGTTTAAAACATCACAAACTCAGTATTATTTATGATCCGAAGATGAATATATAAGCATTAAAAGGTTACTGTTTTGTATGTTTATGTGAATAAGGTGAATAAGTTGTATGTCAAATTACAAATTGTACATTGTAAATTGAAAATCGATCTTTGCACTCCTAAGAAATGTATTCTCTAGTATTACTTACAGTTCTTGTTTTCTTCGTATTTACTGGATGATCTTCAAATTCAATATTCGAAGATAATTTGCCCATTTATTATTAATAATTAAAAATACACATGAAATATGATTATTAGGAATTCACAACAAATTCTGCCGCATGCTTTTCATTTGAAATTACTCGTTATTCAACAATTAGTGTTGCCATCTTCATGGGACAAAATTATGATGTTGTGGACTGAAAATAACCACGGAGTACTGGAGTTTAATCAAAGCCACCTACATAGATCAATTTAGGTGGTATTGGTTAAATTCCCCGTCTTCCCACTAAGATCGCAGAGCTAAAACATGCAAAAACACATTTTTAGAAATTTCTTAGCACCTTCTAGCCGGATCTGAGAACAAATGAGCAATTCTTTAGCAGGAGACCGAGACGAGTCGAATGACATCTCGTATGTCTCGATTGGTGGACGGAAAGTGGTCTATCCGTGAGTGACGGAACTACACATCCGAACATCCGCACAGTCGGGAGTTACTGTATAGGGATATAGATTAAATCAAATTTACCAAGAGAAAATTATACAAATGTATATAAAAGTCAATAACAATTCCAGTTTGAAACAGCTGCATAGAAAAAAATTGCGCTTGAAACTGAGGCAATAATACTCCCCTTTTTTCAGTATTTCTTCGCAAATTGAAACCTTTAATAATGTTTGAAATGGCTTTGTTTTTCTAACTTGATAGTACTTCCCTTCCATATCTAACGAACATATTTTTATGCAACACTTTGATGTTAGTAATAAATATTATGTTCATGAACGCATTACACTCCTCGCTTACTGCTTGCTGTTTCTTGAACATTGCGTCAGACCCCTCTTGTTGTGTTGTGCGTTCATCGTCATCTCTGTGAGATGACGCTGGCTGGGTTCCTTCCTTGCCTGCAGTGTGTCCAAAAGAGCATCGGATTCCACGAAGGGCATCAAACTCAAGGTCGTTGTCCTGTTTCTACAGGTCATTGCTCCGCCTGATGTTTCGAAACGATTATTGTGTTCTCATACTTCTCTTGTGGTCATTTGTTTACCCCTCTGCCACATACTAGATCAAAACATAATTACAGATTTTATTAAATGAGAACATTGAAATTATTTTTATATTTTTGACCATTAAATCTAATAGAAATTATTAACTTGATGTGTCAGTTCATTGATGAGCGTAGGGGAGCGGAGTTATTGAGCGGAGAAGAGGCTCAGGACTTTATTAATCTCCTGCATTCTGTCAGCTGACCAAGTGGGAGTTAGCCGTTGCTTTCCTCACAATTATAAATGGTAATCTTGAGAAGTGAATGAAGGCGTGTGGCGAGTGATCCACTTTGTGCTCAACCACAATAGTTTATACTGTGGGAAGACTGATTAATTACTAATGATACCGGGCGATTCAACGGTTAAGGTTATTAGTCCCGTGAATGTACTGCACTTTTCGTCGCGGGAGGTGGCGGTGAGCCTCCCCCACAGGCTGGTGAAATCCGGGGGCCACGTACATTGGCTTGCAAGGATTTTTCCCCAACCAGGTGTCTCTCACCAGCGGCCAACCTTCATCTCTTGCCACCGCCCCAGCCGACACAAGCTTTAAGATCTCGACTAGTCTGTCGACAAGTTTGATTGACTGATTGATTTGTACTTCCCTGCGCGTTAACGGCTAGGGTCATTAGTAACATTAACACCGTAAGTGTAGCGCATGTTTCTCCTCGGAGTGGTGGCGGTGATCTTCACCCTTACTGGATCGTGAGATCCGGCGCCGCTCGCTTGCGGGGTTTTCCCTAGTCAGATATGTCCCATCAGGGAGGTACCGCCGCAGTCGGGACGAGCTCTAAGCTTCCGAGCAGTTTCCCGGCGTGTGTGATAATTTAGTGCGTGTACGTGGCACGGTACGTGGTGCGTGTAAGGACCGACGGACGGACGGACAGACAGATGAACATTTTGAAAAAATCCACTTTTTCGATATCTGTCGTCCCCAAAACGTGTATTTCCATTGAAATCTCGAAATTGATTTTCTGCAACATTATATAATTTCCCTATGCTACGTATATTACTCCGTATATACGTACGTATATGGGAAAGTAAACGAATATTTCTTTAGAAATTGGTGCCAATACATTTTTTGGGATTGTAATTAAGTATCTATGATATTTTCATCTGGTAATGCCATATTTATTACAGTAAAAATCATATTAATCAGCGTTGATTGAATATTAATTTGAACTAAACGCGGTAACTAACATTAATATCTCACCTGACAGATACAAAGTGCTGATATCTTAAATTCTTGGGCTGGCTCGTTTCAATATAATATATAAGCTCACCTCACAAAAATATAAAATAAACACAATATTTTAGTTTATTGGTCAGTACTGCAAGAACTCAACTGAGCTCTTTTTCTCTGACCGTGCATGCAGACGTCGCACACATAAGAGTGCGTGGGTGGGGGCGGTTAGTCTGCACATCTGGACACCATAGCAGCGCGGCCCGGGCGGAGGGCGAGCGGTGAGGGACGCACGGCTGCTTCGCATCGCAACACTCCAAGGCCCAGGGCAGTGGTCCGGACAAACATTTATTTCGTTGTCCGCAAAACAAATTAAAAAATGATAGAACGAAAAGGGTGGGCTACCGGTTTATTATAATTACCAATAGATTATTTTTTTTCTCTTTTCTGCCTGTCACTCACATAAGTCGTTAACATATTTTCAATTTTATTATTAATAATAGAGTATTTATTTTGGACTTTAAGAAAAATATAAAGAATCAATTTTCCTCACCATCTACAAGATATTTCTCTTCAAAAGTGTGAATTGCGTGTGAATAGTATCGATTGTCATAAATGGTACTGCAAGCGGCCTACTGTTTCCTGACACCTCCTTCAGCTCCTGTGAGAATGGTCATTCCGATACGCTGGGCTTATTTGTGGTGTGTGTGGATGTATGTGCGTGTGAGCGTCTTGGGACGAGAGAGCTCGCCACTGACCACGACTGATCTCGAGGATTGCCGAAAGTGTTAGGCGGGCTTTCGGGAGACCAAGCAGCCCGTGTGAACAGGATACTGCGTCTGGCGCGCACACGTACTGCGCATGCGTTGGAGGTTCCGAAAGGCCAGAGCCTTCGTCGTCTCTCGCGGAAGTTCGCAATTGAGAGGGAAGTACAAGATGACAAACTACAAAAGCAGACGAATCATGTGATTGTTCATTCGAAAATTATCAATAAACACATTATAAAGTGATGCATTTCTTAAAAATGAAAAGCATTTTCTGCTTTTCGGAAAATATTTGGGTAGGCTCCGCCTTGTAACCTAATAGGAAGCTACGCCTCTGATTACTGTGCATTTCTAGGAGTTCCATCATCTTTTTCAAAATAAAGTTAAACAAAACAATTTACCAACAATAACACAGATTTGTTTTCAGTGCATAAATAAACTTTGATGACCTCAAATATAACTTCCATGGCTTGCCTTTATCGTCAATATATTCATAATGTACGCTGTAATGTACTGAGTAATACAATTCAATATCTTGCAAGAACGAGTCATTTTTTACCGCAGGGCATAAAACAATATTCAGAGCCTCACGGCATGAATGAATTTAAAAGCCTAAGTCATTTCGACAGAAGACTTTTAGTCGCCAGAGATAAGTAGAGACAACCACGCCCGTGACTCATACAATTTTTTATTTTTTACATCACTTTAATGATTCAGATTTACTTTTTTATTAATTAACTTGATGTTAATTTCGAATTGTTTCTAATATCTCGATTATTATCCGTATTTTCATATTTCCCTCCCATAATTCTCTCTTATTATTCTCTCCATAAGAAAATATGTAGCGTCATTCCACTGTTTTCGTATTTATCGCGTAACTGCGATCCTCTCGATCCAAGTAAGTTATTCAGAATTCGAACTGCATAACAAAGGCAATGACAAGAAATAACGTATCAGTGAAAAATAAAAATATTTGGCGATGTTGGTCTGCTGTCGCTGTTATCTTGCTTCGTCTGCCATCTCGCAATTTACTGAACACTGTGACTGCTGATACAGAAGTTTGTCTGCGCTCTCTCGCCTTCGGTTGCCGGTATCTCAGACGGCTCCACGATCCCAATAAGCTATGCTGAGCTTTACTGTTTAGCTCATAGTGACAAACATTGAAAAAATTACCATACAGTCTAATGTCTTTCCCAACGTGCGTCATTAACAGTGCAAAAGAAGTACGTCATAGATTTTTTGTAGGCACTCAAAACGATATTTTCCGGTGCAATAAATAGGTAGTTCTTAAATGTCTAATTATAACACAAACTCATTGTGACATGGCTTTTTCTGCACGAAGTATATCGTCATGGTTGACGTATTTTGCACGCAACGAATTACATTCATGAATACGGGAAAAACATCTAAATAAGAACTTTCATCACTCGTATTAACAACGGAGTAGTACGTCATGGAAGTAAGGACTTTTTTTATCGAACACGGCTACAAATTGAACAATTATATTCATAAATACAAGCATCTTTAATGAAGAAGAGAACAATGCATGTATTTTATTTTCATAGTGATCTTGAATACACCTGCTGACCATATACCCATGGTCAATGTTCTCAAACGCTTTCACTGGATAAGTCCATTTCATTCAAAAACCCTGAAAAATAAAGAAAGAAAACTGAATAACGATTTGATGAACGCAAATGCGAAAGTGACTGTGAAGACCGAATGTGTGAGTCATCGTTATCAATGCACTTTCCTGCCACCACGAAAGTAGGTGAACAGATGGCCAGTCGCAGAGGAGGGGGCTGTAAAAGCAGTATTTTGTTTACCACACGACAGCAGAAAGACAAGGTTTGCGTGTTTCCTCGTGGGACTACTCTCACTTGCACGTGCAGTTTAAAAGTAAAGTAGTCATTGACTGTGATAATGCAAGCTCCACCAGATATTGTGAGAAAATCTAAACCATTCATGAAAGAATGTATTACTTTCGGAATTTTTCTCATAACTTTTGTCATTAACACCTTTCTTAACGTGAATCTCACTTCTGACTTACTGTAACCTGTTCTATATTTGTTCTTTTGATCATAAAGATTTTTTAGCTTTGTGTCTTTTGTTTTTATACCGATTATTACTGTCTTTTTATACTAATGTTGCGGGGAAAACGGCTTATTTTCGACAGAAAAACTCTTATTGACGAACCCTAGTAAAGAAAAAGTGAATTAATTGATTGGTTAGTGATTCCTGGCGCGTCAATAGCAAAGGTCATTAGTTCCCTATGTGTAGTGCTTGTTTTTTCCTCGGAAGCTGGCGGTGATCTCCCCCCCCCCCCCATGACGAGTGCCGGCGCCGATCTTCCGTCGACTAGCATTTCCCTCAACCACATATCGCCCACCAGTTGGGTACCGCCCCAGCCGATCGGTCTCCCGGCATGTGTGATAGTGAGTATGTAAGTGTGTGTGTGTAAGGAAGGGGGGAAGAGAGGCCAAGGAAGAGGAAGAGGATCGGGTGCGTTCGGTTTGTTAGGGTACTGCCCCCGCATTCGCCTGTTGTTGATCGAAGAAACCACGGAAAACTACTGAACAGGACAGCCGGCTGCTATATTTCTCCTCGAGACAGCCACAGATTTCGACCTAGCTATCTACCTAGTGTCGAAAATCCTGCCACTGTCAGGGCTCGAACCTAGTACATTTCGGTCAGAGGCACTGCACTAACATTAGTTGATGCCCTGAGTCACCTCTTTCGCTAGGAAAAAGTAGATAAATCTTTTTCCAATATCTACTAAATTACTTTCTCTTACACCCTATGTCGTCAGAATCAATGTTTTGTGGGTATTTAATGCCGAAAAATTGATTGATGGCAAAACGTTAGTCCGTCTGGCTGACAATGCAAGCGGCTAAACCGAAAGTAGAATTTTATTCAAAATTGATATTCCCCAATCGATCTGGCTAATGTCCAGTCCCCCTGAATTTGAAACCAATATTTTAAGCTTGAGAGATACTTTACATGGACCCTCTCGGGTAGCTCGTTAGAGTGCTTGTTTTCCACGGCGCAATCCCGGGTTCGACTTCCGGCCAAGGCAAACTGTGCGCTTTCCTTACAAATGTCCCAGTATCTATTGCTGTGTGACGATAAGAAAGCGCACATTAAGGCTAAGGTGACCAGTATACGGTGAAGGGATGTCTTCGTGTTAACCACAGGAACTTCTTATCCCTTGGTCCAGAGGCTGGGTCACTGCTGGTCGGCCAAAGTCCCTAGCGAGCTGCCGAGCCAAAGTACAAGACTTTACATGAAGCCCCTGGAACATTTTCAAAAATATGACTCCAAATTTTTTGATTGAATTTTGTTGTTTGTCAGATAGTGTAAAGGACGCTTAAGAGAATGACACAAGTCTAATTTCCGTTGAAAAAACTGATTTTTTGAAAATTACAAAAGTTTCATTTTTTGGCGTCTTCCTACACCTACAATAATGAAGAATGAATCTTTTTCTTATTGATACCTCTGTATCAAATAGATAGTTAAATAAGGAAGTACTCAATTTTTTCTAAAATATGAATAGTTTTATGTAATTTTGCGTGAAACATGAACAAATTATAAAATTTTAAATTTTTTTTCTGAAAAATGCTCCAAATTTATTTTTAAATTTGTTCTTCGTATGTAGAAAAAAGGTAAAGAAAGCGGTGCTGGTCGCATAATCGTTGAACTCTCGTATTATGGTCGAAAATTGCGAACAACAACAAAAAAAAAACATTGAAAAAGTACAATATTGATGATCGAGATTTTTTGTTAACTGATATCTGAAATGATTACTGATATAACTGATATGTTATAAATATATTATAATATATTATATATATATAATATTAATGAGATAACTGATTATGATATAACTGATATGTTTAAAAAAATCAGTTCCTTAAAGGAAGGATATGTTTATTTAAAAAATATGATTAGTTCTTAATCTATAATAATATATAATATATAATAATTCTGCCTAATTTGCGAAGTTGCAATTTCGAATTTCCCGCACTTGCTTTATAGAATTTTCAGGAATTATATAATCATAAGGAGTTAGTTATTAAGAAGAATTACTTATTTAGTTAACTAGTAAAAGAGTTTATTATTCGTCAGCAGTTATTGAAGATAATCTTATGTGGTGTTGCCAAGCAATGAAGCGACATGTTAGTTTGAGAAGTTATTCCGAGAATTCCATTGTTCGACATGTATGGGTTAGAGATAGGGTAATGAGGCTTTATTTACTGAACGATAATGTTACAATCTATTGCTTTCTAGGCAAAAATTTGCATTGCAGAAGCATAGTAACACTTCGAAACGTAATTTGTTTACTATGTACAAAAGTAAAGATTATTTGTTGAGAAAGAAAAATTAACACAAATAAAAAATGTACTCAATTTACACATTTCAAGTGCATTTATTTCTCGGTTATTTTTTCTTACAGAACAAATATATTCATTTCCTTTGTAAATAAAAAAATACATGTTACTGGAGTGTGTCAATGCAAATTTTTGCCTAGAACGCATTTTTCAAAACAACTGTTGAGTGCTTATTGTGGCTCAACCATTCAGAATATCCCAGTAGTTTGTTAGACAAAATATGCTTAAAATTCTCTTAAGAGCTTATCTGTGAAGTTTCGACGTTTCCCCTCCCCGGTGTTACAGATGTGACATGTGTAGAAGTAATAAAGTGTCACTGTTCCTGACTGTCGAAATAATTCCCGATATGCGATGCGACGCAAGCGCTTCGTTTGAATTTGTTTGGACTTGTTCAAGTCATGGCAGGAATTGCAATATTATAATATTACGCCACCAATCCTAATAACACGAGAAAGTATGTGCTTTTGTAGGATATCTAGTTCTTCTGAGAATTGTAGGTGTTTCCAATAGTACGCCAGCGGTCACGTGTTTGAGCTCGAATCGAAATGAAGAAAGGACAATGATTATGAAACAGCGATGGGCCCGTAACTGAAGCATCGTAGACCGAGAGGTCCTGGGTTCAAGTATCGGCAGTCGGTGGATTTTCCAGTTAGTTGAGGCGATAGTTGCTGCATTAGATAGTTCCATTGCCTCGATGCGAATTGTAAAGTCCCGATGCTCTGAACTATTGTTTGCGTTTTCTCCGATCAATTCCATGCGGATAATGGGACTATACCTTAATCAACGCTTTGCGGACCGCGCACGATCCTTACTTCCTTACCCTGTCTTCACTTTCATTCTGTGGTCTCATCCCTCATTCCCATTTACGAGTACGTCATCCTCGTGATATCAAAATCGACAATAATAAGAGAGTACGCGAACGTGAAGCTAAGAATCTAACGGGGATGTAGTTTCAGAGGAAGAATATGATGTGGATCAGTCTAGTCCATAAAATTAAAATTGTTTTTGAAAGTTTACACGTGTATCCTTCTATCAGAGCACACTACCTAAGTTGAAAGGCAGTATTGTTGCCGAATCAGTATGATTGGCCGGAAGATCCTTGTACTCGGGCCTCGGCAATGGCGAATTATGATACAGGATTAAATTAAACCATTGTCTGGCGAATTCTAGCACCGGCTGCTCTAATCAGTAGTTTTACATGGTTTCTCTAATCAGAGCTAATCAAATGCTGAAGCAGTATCTACCTTATCAAACGGGTCGCGGACTGCGGGCGATATTTCCTTCCTCATCCCTGCCCCCTCCGCTCCCCTTATACATATACACTCTTGCAAGAAACGTCACACACGTCAGGAGACCCATCGTAGATTAGAGCTTGTCCCAGCACTGACTGTGTCTCGCTGGGATAAAAACTTGGAGTAAAACCTCCGCAAGCCGTCTACTTGCGGGATATTGATTTCAATAGATGACGCATCTGGAATAAATACTCACTTCTATCGGAATTTAGTTGCATCATCATGCAAATAATCATAAGAGTACAAAGAAAATGATAAAAGCACTCTTGAGACTCCCGCACTCCTGGCGTAGCCCGGCCACCTCATTCTCACGCCCTGTATTACTGTATTTTGAACAGCTTCACGAGAATACTTCATTAAACAGTTATCAGCAGCGATGCATATGCGTTATTCATACATATTTAACTTGGCCACAGTGATATGTCTAGTAATTTCGTCAGTATTACTTTCTCGCTACGTTGTAGAGAGTAAAATATGTAAAGATGCGTGAAAAAAAACGGCGAGTTTCGGAATGAAAAACTCTTCTCACAGGGCCCTGGTAATGAAAATTTGGATAAATCCAGTTGTAAAGTTTAGGAAAAAAATCCTCTAACACGTGGTGTAGCTAGAATATATGTTTTATGGGTTTTAAATAACGAAAAATCGAATGTCGGCAAAACGTCTGTCCGTCCTTATGTGAACAACGCTCGCGGCTAAATCGTTCGGCCAATTTTCTCCAAAATTCATATCCCCCAATCAATCTCGTGTATGTCCCGGCTCCTTAAATTTGAAGCCGATATTTTAATTTTGGAGGATACTTCAGATTTTACAAATTTTCAAATAGCTTCACCGTTTTTGGTTAAATTTGTTGGATAGTGTACAGAACGTTTAAGAGAATAGTGCAGGGAGGATGCAGCGCACAAATGTTGCAAGGTAAATGTTCACTGAAAACCCTAATTTTTTGAAAAATGCGCAAGTTAAACATTATTCGGCGTCGTCCTACAACTAAAATATTAAAGTTAAATATTTTTCCCTTAATGAAATCTATGCCTTAAAGATAGATTTTAAAATAAGGTTAAGTACAATTTTCCCACAGTTTGAGTTCTTTTCACGTGAAAATACGGGCGAGAAAGTACGTGCTGTTTCAGCGCCACTAGTTGTTGATTGAACTTCAGTCAAGGGTAAAGGCGGTGCATGTACAATTAAAAGGTGCCGTGACTCCATTCTGCAGGAGAATGCGACTGGCTTTCGTGATTTGGGCGTTCATTGGTGTCACTGCAGTGCCTCTGACCGGGAGGGTCTATGATTCGTGTCCCGCCGGTGGTAGAATTTCGAGACTAGGTACACAGCTAGATCGAATTCAGCCGCCGAGAAAAATTCTAGCGTTCACCTGCTCTGAGCGGTAGTTTTCCATGTTTATCCGCTCAACACCACATGAATGCCGGAGCAGTACCCTAACAAACAGGCGCAGCATTTAAACTTTTATCGCTGACGATTAGACTTTTTATTTTTTTTTAATATTTTACTGAATTTACTGCCTCTCGATATTATATCATGTACTGATTGAGGGTCACGCGATGAGGACATGAGGGATTATTTTTACAGTCATTTTTACTTTTGTTTGTATCTTTTGCAATGTGTGGAATCGGTTGTTTTTGCTAGCTTTCGATTTTAACATGTTTTAAGCAAATACGGATGGTATATCCGGATGTGTGATGTGTTCATGGTCATTTCTGAGCGCAGAACGGGGGAAAGCGCTCGTCCTTAGATCAGACTCTTCCCTATGAGGAAAGGTTGTGAAGTTTTAGCGATCACGCACAACCGCAGAGCGGCTTCTGGGGTAGCAAAAGTCAAGTGGAAGCTCGGAAGTAGGGGCTTATGGTCTCCCCTAATCTGAACAGAATATCAGAGCTCGACGATGGCACGTTCAGATAGGAGAAGGAAACCACTCTACAACCACATGGTGAACACATCCTTGCCTTTCGCGGAATTTATGACCACAGCCATTAAAGGACACGGCTCCAAACCCATACACCAACGAGACGGGCATATGTAGACGACATGCAGGGATGAAACGTAATAGCTTTGCTTCTACCAGACACATACGAAGATAGTTATGAACAAGCATTTGTAATACGTACTTGATTGAACATCTGATCACTGTGAAAGAAATCAAGAATATTTAACATGAAAACGTGAATTTCGTTTGTTGTATTTTAATCGTAATTGCTATTTGTTTCATATTTTACGTGAATGTCATAGCTGATATTTCATTACTGCGAGAGTTTCATGACTGGTTCATATCAATGGCTTTTCTGGCGCTTGCTAAAAAGAGTAATTTAATGAAGTCATTAAGACATTAGTGTTCTCGAAAACATAGAGCATTAGCCTTATATTGAAACTGAATAGATACATAGAGTTTAGACGACACGTAGAGGAGGGGTGCTCTGGCAATTGGGGTTCAAATCCCGGACGCTCAATGAGGGGTTTGTGGTGGTCAAAGCTCTCAGATCGCTTTTCGAAAGGTTCTTCCGTTTCACCTGACGGTCATTCCCCCATTGCTTCATAGCGTCATACATTCTCAATTAATTCACTTAGAATACGTATCACGTTTGACACGAAAAGAGCAATTATTTTTAGTTTCACAAGAATGGAAATTTCCAACATTATTATTTAACAACTGCATTTGCCAAGTATTTAGATACTTTCGTGTTGAAGGTAACCACCCTGACTTTTCTCACACTCATAAACTTACATGATATCAGATGTTTTTTTCTCGACGTGTGACGATGTGGAAGCGTTGCGGTTGCTTTGTTTGCCTCGATTCTACGAAATTGACCATGGCTCAGAGGCAGCTTATATATGACGAGGTGCTGCAATTAAAATTCATCACATGTTAGAAATATGAACTTAGAGGGCTTACCTATTTACTTATAAAGGAAAACTACATCCAACACCTTTAATATTGAAATTAGAGATTTCTTTTTTAATGCAGCTTGTTTTTCAAAAGTATATATTTAAATCATTTCATGTCCACTTTGTTCAAAATATTAGAATCGCATAATTTTAAGTTATTTCATTTGCATTTTCGAGTGATAGTGAAAATGTCAGTAAGATACAAAGCAGAGGCAGTTGGTAGTACAAAATGAGAGTGTGCAACTAAAAGTTAAATGCGTTTGATTAAACATCATGCTTGAGATGATTGAAGATCGTTTTTGCTACAAAAGACACCAATCATCCTTGATACAATTAACGACTTTTGTTGCAACAAACGCTGTAGTCTCTTTGGAGTAGGCAATATAGGCAGTACCACGATGTATATTTTATCCCCAGGGCTTTTGTTCAGCCAGCAACCTGTGGCCTTTTACGTCCCGATGGGACGCATATTCGACCATACCTAGACCCTAACTCCTCTGATCTGCGGTCAGTAGAACGTGAGGGTCTCCGCGACAACACACACATGAGAGACAAGGGACAAACAACCATGCCCGAGGCGGGACTAGAAACCGCGACCCTTCGGACCGAGTCGGTACGCGCTCTTAGCCCCAGGTCGGCGCCACGATGGATATAAACTACATTAATACATTTCACACACAATACAATTTAAATGACTTACTGTTTTCGTAAGTTTTCTTCATCGGGGAATATACGAGTAAAATAGTTTATTATCGTGGCACGGGGTTTCCCTTTCTCGTTTCATTACTGCGAGAGTAACGAAATAATATAATTTGTGTCTCAAAATAATATTATTTCAATTCTTTTAACGAAGTACTAAGCTAAAATATTAATGGTTTTTTTTGCTCTTACACAAATTGTATTTCAATATGGAGTAGTGGTTATGAAAAGTTGTATAATTAATTATTCGAAAAAGTTGGCAATGACTGTATGCCGTGTTTGAATACAGAAGAACCCATGTAATTTGAACTAATTGAGGATGTGGTCTGTTCGTATTCGGAAAGAACGTACCGTACATATACAAATACATCTTCAGGATTACCAGACAATGACACGTAGCGTGTGATATGAGAAAATGGCAACGTAACGTAGCAATCGCATCATCAAGCAGATTCAGTTCTTTATGGTAATTGAGATTAACGATTTTGCAAATTCCTCTACGTGAAAATTATTGATACATAACCATACACCGTAGTTATTAGTGCAATAACTGTTTCATTTATTAGTTGTTCAGTTCTATAGTAATTATAAAATCCTTTCTTTACATCACAAATAAGAATTTTATTTATGTTGTTTATTTTAGTTCAGGTTATCCGAAAATTCGGATTTTTGCGGTTCGGATTAGCAAGGTTCTACTGTATATCGTCTTGAATCGATTTCATTCACTCTGGACTTTTGGAGTCGGAGATTTCAAACTTCACCAGCCTCTGGGGCTATATGTTCTGCCCCATTCTAGGTAGTAAACGCAGTTGACGTCAGAACTTGGTCGAAAATTCAATTCCTGCACATATGTTAACTGAACTAAAGATCTAGCAGTTCACAGTGTCGTTAAAGACGGTACTCATATTATCCATGTTAGGCGAAAGATTGGAAGATGACACGCAACCAGATGCTGCTTACGATCTCCGACGATCACACGTTAGCCCACCAAAGGATATTGCGGTAAATTAAAACAGTACAACAAAAATACTGTGAATGACGAACGCAATATATGTGCTGCTGCCCAGGCGCTCATTAGACGAACCACCTTTACCTTAGCCGAGAGCAGCGTCTATGATTAATGGATATTAACACTTTTCAATGTCATTCGTTTTCTCTCTTTTCGTGGATTCCCCAGAGGCCTGGAGAAACCTTCCCAACTTGTGCACTCCCTCAAAATACGATTCATAAAAGGCATTTAGGATCATTTATCTTCTCACGACACATAGCGAAACCTTGATATATCACTCAAGCTCTTAGTCGAGAAACTTACTTTCCGACGTCATCGGCGGCGGCGATGGTGTGACGGTTAGCGTACCGGACTGTTATACCCAAGCTCGCGGGTTCAAACCCGATCGAAGCCGTGGATTTTTAGGGCGACAAAATCCTTCGTACGCCTTCCTTCGGAGGGGAAGTAAAGCCGGCTGGCCCATGTTAGTAGATTTACTTGCATGTAAAAGATCCTCAAGCCTAAATGACGCCTCTGAGCTAAATTCAAATCACCTGTTTCTCGCCCAAGAAATACCTCCTTTCTCTGCTAGTTGGTGAAAGGAGCGTAGCGAAATTTGCGTGGTCAGACGGAAGAGCGGGCCTGATGGCCCGAGTCTCGCCACGTAAAATAAGGCAAATTCAATTCAATTCAATTCAATCGAATCAACGAGCAAACTAAATTCATATCCTACAGAATCGTCATTGATGGGCTGTTTGATGAAGGAGTTAGCGAATGTCCATTGGGTAATATTTACGCACGTGCTCCGCGAGACCAAACAAATTCTCATAAAAGTGAAGCACGAAGTAGTAAGTGAATGCTAACCAGGGTGGCGCTGTGAAATGACAGAAACAAAAGCGTTTTTTTTCATTAAGAGATAATTATTAAAATCAGCTGTTGTTACCCAAACCAGAAAGTAATTCTCTTGCCTTGCGAGATAAGAGACTTAGATGTTATTATAAGAATTAATCTGACAATGCGCCCGTCATAAGGAGATATAAAATGAACAGCAATCTCCACATTTCGTTTTCTTGTTCAGTGCAGTTCAAAATCGCTTGAGGGGACCGATTAATAAAGGTGAATCTAAATATCAACTAGGCAGTTTAGCCTGGTTGCTGAAAAGGGAATAATTTACACGTGTCACATGGAAAAGGTTACCGCTTAACCGAGGTAGCAGTTTTAAAAGGTTTCATTATATTACTAGCGGCCCCGACAGACTTCGTCCTGTCCAAAATACTTGTAATGTGACAGTTTTTTGTTCCTACTTATTTCATAGTCTGGGCAAAAAAATCTCCTGAACAGAACCGTCACCCTGGTGATAGGGCGTTGTGAATAAGAAATATAATTAAATAAAACATATATAAGCATTTAAAAGTAAGTAATCGCTTTATTGTTAATCATGTGAATCATAATTATTAACAAAAATCAGTTTTATTTTCATTGTAGTGCTTTGTGATATACAATGTTTTTTGTTTGATTACCTGGCGCATAGACAAATAAATCTGATGGTTTTCCAATACGGGAACAGGCAACATACAATTGACCATGTGAGAAACATGGGTTTTCCAGATTAATACCACAAACAATTAATGATTGCCCCTGGGACTTGTTTATGGTCATAGCAAAAGCAAGCCGAACTGGAAACTGTAGTCGTTTAAAGTTAAACGGCACATCAGTCGGAATCATTGGGATGCGCGGTATGAGAACGTCTTCTCCATTATACTTTCCTTTCAGTGTAGTTGCTTCTATCACGTTGTTTAGTAATTTTTTTATCGCTAACCGTGTGCCGTTGCAAAGACGTGGTTGGTTGATATTTCGCAACATTATAACTACCGATCCAACCTTTAATTGAAGATTGTGAGGTGGCAATCCTGGCAAATCTAGCGAGTTTAAAAATTCTGGTGGATAGTTCACTACATCATCTTGGTTAGTAGCCAAATCAACTGATTTATATATCCTCGATTCGCCTGTAATTTGTTCTTGAATTTTTAAATTTAATTCATTTACATCTATGTTTTTTGCAGCCAATATAGCTCGTTCGTTCAACCAATCATGGTTTCTGTAATTTTGAGAAACATCTGGAAACACCTTCTGAATAAGTTCATCTTTTGATCGAGTTAACTGACAAAAACTTTGAGGAAAGTTAATGCAGCCAGTCAACATGTCTATAGGAAATTTGCCATTACCAATGTCAATGAGTTGTTTAGAGAATATGTTTCCAGATTGGTCATTTTGCAACTCGACACGCATATTCTTGCTTAAATGAAGTACTCTGACATGTTTCCACAAATTGGAGGACTTTAGACATGCATAGAGTTCATCAGCTGGTGTTGATCGTGGAATCACTGGCAATGTTTGACGAAAATGTCCTGCTAATAAAATCATTGCACCACCAAATTGGTTATGATTGCTATGTAGATCTTTTAAGGTTCTGTCTAAAGACTCCAAAGATTTTTTATGTGCCATCGTGCATTCATCCCAAACAATTAATTTACATTGCTGCAAGACCTTTGCCATTGCAGAGTTCTTCGAAATGTTGCAGGTCGGATTTTCATTGCTTTGCATATATAATGTCAATTTTAATGCTGAATGGGCTGTTCGACCACCTTCAAGCAAAGTTGCTGCGATTCCCGACGAAGCGAGTGCAAGTGCAATTTTATTTTGTGAGCGAATCGTTGCTAATATTAATGAAATCAAAACAAATTTTCCTGTACCACCAGGTGCATCTGAGAAGTAAATCCCTCCAGTTTCATCTTTTGTTACTTTCATAAGAGTATCAAATACATACTTCTGTTGTTCATTCAACAGTGCAAGATTTGTTTGAATTAATTCTTTCAAAGTGTTGAGATCATACAGTTTTTCTCGATTCAACTCTTGGTTAAAAGCATCATGCATTGGATGATTGGGCGCAGCCAGGCCTAATTGAATTAATAGTTTTTTGACGTCATCAAGCACATGTCCTCAATTGAAATCAATGCTTCATTGTAAATTTCTTCACTGATTTGTATATTTCGATTTCCCATTCTATTTCGTATTTGATACAAAATATCATCACACATATAATCTTTGTACTTGATCCACAAATCAATTGGGTTTGATGGGAAGCATGTAGATATGATTATAGAAAACAATGTTCATATTTGATGAGCGTTTGATGATATTACAGCATCATTGAGAGTTTGATCCCAATGAGCGTCATTTTCTAGCAATTGCAAACGTTGACAGGCTTCTCTGTAAGATCCACACAATTCACCATAAACAGTTCGTAAATGTTGGAATGATGTTGGGCCACGTACATTGACTAATAGCAGTCGTAAATAAAAATATTCATCATTGCTTGGATGTACTGAATAAATTCGACCAATGGCATCGGTGGAATACACATCTGGGTATCCTCGAACTTGTTTTCCTTGTTTCCGTCGTATAAATCTCCTTGAGGATTGATTCCAAGTATAATATTTTGGCATTTCAGAATATAGCAATGTTTGTGCAAAATCATCGTTTTGGCATGTCTCAAAAAAACTGGTTAATGTAGTAGATAGTGGCTGAGCAGCTCTTTGTACTGCGTTCTGTGCTGTAAAATACACTCTTTGTCCATTTTCTAAATGCACAGCTAAGTGAACAACGGAAGGGTGTCTCTCATGAATAGGAAAATAAAATATTCGCCATACTGCTTCATTACTACTAACATAGCGGCCCATTTGGTATTGGGTAACTTCATTATTGGAATTCTCTGCACCAATTCCAATCACAGCTATATCACTCCCTTTGGTTACATATTTGCAAATGTATTTAATAGATTTCACTGAATGGCAAGATTCAACATTGATGTGCTTTGAAGGTCTTTGATAAAATGGGTGATTATGGAACAATCCAACGATTATCTATTTTAATATGTTGATTTAATTTGACAATTGTTGATCTTCCATTGTCTGCTGTCGATCGTCGACGATACAGTGGATAACCGTCATTACCAGTACTTGTTTCCGATATTAATGTCCGTGGATATCGTTTTGTACATTTACCATCCATCATACATGGTGAATTTTGATTAAGAGTTCCACAGGGACCATGTATCATAGTTTTGATAACTACCTCATGCAATCCAGGATCTACTTGTACATCAGGGATTTCAGCTGATATCACTGCATCAACTTCATTTGGCCTTATCTTTTCAACCAAACAAATCAAAATGTGTGCATGTGGCAATCCTCGTTTCTGCCACTTCACAGAATACATCCAGCACCGTGTCTCACCAAACACATAATGTTTTACGATGAAATCCATTAAAGATTTCAATTTTTGTCTAAAGACTCTGGCTGTAATATCATGACGATCAATGGGTGATTGCCCAGGGAATAACTCCTGCTTGATTTCTATCCAGTGCGGATTGCATGTAAATGTGATGAACAAATCTGCTGTACCGTAATGACGAACATACGACATGGCATCTTCAGCATATTCGTGCATATGTCGAGGGCTTTCGATGTATGTTGCTGGAAGAATAGTCATCCGACCACCATTCTGTGCATTTCCATCAGTATTAATCGCATCTCGAAGGTGAATATACTCTTCAGATCGGAGTTTGGTCTGATTCCACCTGATGAATGTGAATCTCTCCGTTTCAATTTTAACATACATGTCAACAATATATTTGTGATATAATCGCCGACATTTCAATATGTGATTGTCTTCATTTTCCCGAATCATTAGGCGGTATGAATAATAGTTCATTGAACTGACTTTTTTGTTAGTTTCAGAACCTGTAAATAGATTTTGTTTTAATAACATTGAAATATAAAATTAAAATACATAATATAGTGACTGAGATATTAACTAATATTTTAATTACCTGTAATGGGATTTATCATTTTTATTGAGAAATCATAGCCATCTTCACCTTGCCAAAATAGAATGGGATATTGCAGTGCATCATATGAGCGGTGTGTTTCCTTTATACGTTGTAATTGATCATTCCGACGATGTAAAACAATATCACGGGATTCCAAGTTTTCTCCAACCACAACGATAGCAACTTCATCAATAGTTGGTGCATTAAAACGTCTTGCATGTTGACCCGCAGGTGTTTTATCAGCTCTGATTACAATTTTGTGATTATCTGATGGCATCAGATCCAGGGCAGTTTTAAACAATATAATCAATTGATTGTGTTCATGAAATAAAGTTTGTAATTGTTTTACAAGAGACCTCTTTACTAAATTGTTATGTGCACAACGCAGATTAATTTCTTGTAATGAATTGCCCATAAAATAAATTTGCAGGAATTTGTAGTTGCTATCTGACACTGGTAACAGTGAACCTGCTTTGTGATATATTTGGCCTTGTATCTGTAAATTTAAAAAAATATTATGTTTGTACCAAACAATATAAAATAAAATAAATAAGCAATGTGGGGTATAAATTTATGGATTGTCAGTGATCAAACTTAATTAATATTTGTTCTTTAAAATTATATCTATCTCCTAATTAGTTGTAACTAATATATATCATCAAATATATTGGGTTTCAAAATAATAAAAGTGTCGGTAAAACTGAATCACTAAATAATATGGCGACTAAGTGATGAATATGATCTTAATGATTAAGAAATTGAAGATTAGTAACACATCTTAACTTACGTGACGGAACATAAAATAATTATGTTTAACTGCTATAATACATACCTTGAAAGTTGGCATACAATTTTCCCGAACTACATTTGTTGACCCAAATGAAGTCATTTGAAAGCAATTGTTGTTATATTGTTGGATATTTGTCAAAAAGTGTATGGAATCTGTTCCTATTCCTGAAACCAATGAGTACAATGGCTCTGGTGGTGGTTCCAATGGTATCAATTTCACTTTACCATTTGCGCAACACAATCCATTAGCTTCGTTTTTAAATTTCAATGCCTTACAATATGAGCAAACCGAGTTCATAGAACCAATAACAACACATTGGTAGTTACTGTAGTCAATTGACACATCGTAACTGAAAGCAGCTCGATTCAAACTTGCGCGATTATTAGTTGAATGTAGCGCTCGCGCTTCACGCGTTCGTGATATCCGAATTCTTTCACGTTCATTTCGGTCGTCACGTTCTTGTGCTGCATGATTAGATCGGTAATTAGCTTGGTTTGTAGCATTTCGGGTTCTACCTAAATTGCTTCGTCTAATAGGAGGCATATCTATATTATAATAGTTTCGGAACGCGACATTAAATCCTCCAACCATGTATTCTGTGCTCCAACGCACACACGCACACTGTTTTGATAGATATTATTAAATTTTAACTTTGTATAACGGTAATAAAGTGCAAATTGACTCTTTTACGTTAGGAACATACCTACAACAATGAGTGCTTGTGCTACTAACAACAATGAGTGCTTTATACAACAGCTATAAAGCTCAAATTGACTCTACGTTTTAGTTAGAAAACGTTTGTATGGGAAAAAGAAAAAGGCTGTTTTTAGGGTTGTTCCGGCAATTATTCGAATTTTTCTCAACGTAAAAACCATCCTTGAACTTCAACAAACATTTAAAAAAAAGGAATTGCCCAAATTGGTCTAGGCGTTGTTGAGTTATGCGCTTACCAACACATTTTGCGATTCATTTTTATATTATAGATAATTTTTAATTTCACGAAGGTAAACTAATTTTCAAAAACAAAATCACAAAGTTTAATTGCACTTAAGTTCAAATCAGATTCATGTGAATGATGTAAAATTACGAAAGTGAATGAAAATTGTAAATTGGATAAAAGAAAAAAAATCACAAAACATAATATTACTTCCTATTGATTTTTTTAATAGCCCAGTCCCATATATACCCCTGCCAGTAATACAAAAAACTATAGAGTTTCAAAAATTTTAACGTCGATCCATGTTGTTTTTCTTACAGTGTATTAAAATCTTCTCGTGGTACCTAATAAAATATGTAGCAATTATTTTTTGTTGTGTATATTTTTTAAATTTATGAAATTTTATGAAAAAAATAGCTTTACTTTTGTCAGTGGGAGCAACCGTTTCTAAATCCCCTCCATTTTATATTCAAATATTTTCTAACATCGTCGATTCACTATCGCTAATGTTGTTGATTTACTAAACTACCAAAACCCTATTTTTTGTCTCTAAAACACTTTAATTGTTTTTATACTATTGCGGAAAACTGGCTATTGGTTTTATCACATTCAGCAAACTCACATGACTATCTTTACATGTTTTCAAAATTCCATTTGAAAGCCACTAAAACGTTTGGAAAACAGATTGGAAGATCTATAACTAGGAAGCATGTTAATTTGAAGGTCAGTTCATTGCATCGCGCGAATCCGCCCGTGCGGTGCGTGCAGTGAGGATGCACGTGCTCCGTGAGCCCCATTTAGTCCCCGGCCGCGGAAGCGCAATTGGTGGGCGGCGGCGGCGCGCCGCGCGCTTCCTTGGCCCGGAATGCCCCGCGCGGTGACGTGCGCTCCGCGTGGAGGCCCGCGGTGCGCCGCGGCCGGGCCGTGGGCCGCGCTCGTGACGCAAGTCCCAGCGCGCGGCCGGTCGCGTGGCCGCGGTCGGCGCCGGCCGACGCGGCGCATTTTTTGCGGGGCGTTGCGACATCTCGTGGCCACCGCGCGCGCCGTTTTTCAGGGGGTTTAACGACGGAACCGGCGCGGCGTCGTAAACGGTTTGCGCAGATTTCCCTTGCGGTTGAACGCGAGGCTTGCGTGTTGCGGAAGGGTTTCTGGGCTGGCTGTACGTGTTGCTAATGAGAGGTCGCATAAAATAATAACTTAGAGTGTTGCAAATTTATTGACTTTTGCGTCAACTAACATAACTATCGCTATGTTTTACAATGCTATGTTGCTTCAGTGGCAAGGAGACGTTTGTATTCTGTGTGAGTGAAAGGATGAAACTATTCTTCGTCTGCGGAGGTGGATTGAATGCTTATTGCATTCACGTGAATTATTGATGTGCAAAATTGCAGTCGTTATACAAGATTTAACTTAGGATCCCATTCATACTTCTTCACTTTGTAATGTACTAAAATATGCACAGATTTGTGAATTCGGATTGAGCATTCTTTGGGAGGCTTGGAGACATACGACATTGTTTGGCAATATGTGTACATGAATAAAGAATAAAAAATAATAATATGCTGCAATATAATAAAAATAATTATCGTCATACACTCTCAAACCGGCAGATATGGTTCAGTGGAGGATTTGCACTGCCTTAAAAGTCCCTGACCGGGAACATTCCCTCGATAGAGTCCCTGAACCTGAACGAAGTTTCGAGTCTCGACGTTTGAGGATATTCAACACTAACTATATAGTTAGGTACAATTCATTGACTAACTGGAAAGTAATTCTTGCGATCGGCTCCTCTGATCGACAGTTTTTCGGCATTTCTTCTGATCAATACCGAGTGAATACCGGAGAAGAACCTTAACAAAAAGATCATGAACCACGCACGATCATTCCTTCCTCATCCGTGTACTGTCCTCTGTCTTGCACGCACACTTCGATTTAGGTTCCCTACCCTACCACCCATGTCTGAAGATCAGTTGTGCGCTTAGAGCTTGTCTCGGTTGTGACTGTGCACCGCTGGGGGAGATACGTGGACGGAAACCAGCAAGTCGACATGTACGCCGGCACCGCACCCCACGTTTCAATGGAAGTGGTACAACGCCATATTACTTATTATAACATGCACTGTACTCATGAGAGTAATGAAATGATCAAAGTAGATTGATTTAGAGACACTAAATACAAAATTTATTTAAGGAGTAGTCGAAAATGATTGTTTGTTTACTGAAGTATTTTCCTATTTTCTCAAAATAGTTTTACTATTTTCTGTAATATATATATATATATATATATATATATATATATATAACGAATATATGTAATATTTTCGTTTATTACTTGAAATAAATTAATCAGAGAAATTATAAGGTGTACCAGGCAATAGAAAACATCTCTAAAACTTCTTTAAATCCATGCAAACAGTATATTCACTATGAGGCAGATTTTAATGACTTAAAACATTAAATAAAATGCTTTTAAAATATTTTTGAAATGCCTTAAAATAAATGTGACGTAAAAAAATGTGATACAAACTAGTTCGGATGAACAACTCAAGCTGTTACATACGTTACTGATGTAATCAAGCCTTCTTCCAATCCTTGTGAACTCAGCAAGCAAACTCTTGGTTTAGACTGTTCTTCATCAAGAAATCTCTGTCATTAGTTATCCCGAAATCGGCCAAAGCGACCATGAAGCTGAGAAGCGTCACAGGAATCTTAGGTTACAAACTCTCAATGACTGACATTACAATTTCTGAGAGAAGAATAGAATAGGCTACTCGGGAATACTGTGGAGAACATGCCATCGTGTAAGTATTAATTGAAGGAAGTACCATGAAAATGATATTAAAATCAACGAAAAATTAATTAAAAATGACGAAAAAAAGTGAAAAATGATTTATTAGTCGAAATCGATGAAAAATGCAAAAACAATTATTGGTGAAAAGAACAAAAATGACACATTATTACAATCAGTCCCCTAATGATCACATTTGCACACATGTAGAATATGATATATTTTGCTATACTACGTACACAAGATATTTCTATTTTCTCATATAAGATTATAGACATAGAGTAAAGAAAGTTTGTAGTGTTAATTCATAAATTTGACGGAAATATTACATTTTGGAGGTCTCGGAAACTCAATAATGTTTTTTTCATCACACGTCTATCCGACTGCCCGTCCGTCTAAACGTCCGCACGTCTTGTCTGTCTGTGAACAACACTAACTCCTAAACCGTTCACAGGATTTTTTCAAAGGATTCATTGATGACCGAAAAAGGTCATGGGAATTTGAAACTGTTCTTTAAGTTTGGGTAATAATGTGTGCTAAGCCGCCGAGAGATTTTCAGAAGTTTCTTAAAAATTCATCCACATATTTTAAAACTACTTTTTCCAAAAGAACAATAAGCACTTATAAATATAGTAAATGTTCCATTTTCATTTAAACTTAAAATTCCAAATTTTTAACTTTTTTCGGATTTGTTATACAACATCCATATTAGTGATATTTCTATTTAATGCAATCTATATTTCAGTGTTAAATCTTTAAATAGTTTCAAGTTCATGTTTTCACATTATTATTGGTTTTTGAAAGATAGTAATTATCTCGATTTAATTTTGCAACAATGCTTAAGTTACTAGAAAACATCTATATCCAATTATTTTTTTAAAGCCTTATTCGGAGAAAGTACAATGCACTGAATCTTATGGCTTACGATCCACTTTGTATAGCACTTTTGGATATTGTAGCTAGTGGTGCTACAGAATGGCACAGACGTTCCCGTATTAGTTTTCTATTTCCTTCGGTCTCAGCTAGCTATACGAACTTGCCACATACCTCTGCCAGCTGCCATCTATAGACTCCCAAAGTATTTCTTTTTTTTTTAATTTTCTTAATTTCTCGGTTTTCTAATAATAGAAAGGAAACATTATTTTATAAATGTTCAAGAACAGTAAAACCTCCTCCAAACTTGCAATTTTCTTTGAACAATTTGCAGCCGTTTATAAGAAAGTGTCGCTTAAGGTGCTACTGTGAATTCGAAATTTGAAGCTCTTTTTCACAGAAAAGTTTTGAGTTTTCGAAAACCTTCATTTAAAGTCATTTGAAGCAATTTAACTCACAAATACAATAACGTTTACAAATCGTATACATATACGTTTACATATACTCGTATCATCCTTCGTATAATTGAGTGGCTATGCACTTTAAGACACTTTTTGGCCTTCTGTCAACACTGCCAGGGTTAGTACTATCTTCATCAAAGCTTTTGAATTTTCAAACATTAAAAAAATGCATTTTTTTAACTCCCGCAGTACGTTTGAGAAAGATGGATTGTTTAGAGATACCTGAAGTATTTGAAGACAAGTTGCAAAAATAGAATATTAGTAATCGTTATAAATAATACGACAGTATGAACTGTTCTAGCGCGACCAGCGCGCTTGTAGTGCATTCTCCAAATATTTGTCTGTTTTCTCTGGCTTCTAAAGTGTTTCGTCAGTAGCGGCATGGGACTGTGAACAAAGAAAATTGCGTTTATTTTTTTATTACATTAGTATAGAATTTTGTTTATTTCAAATACTACATTTGTTAATATCTTTTGAACCTTGCCCCATTTTGGAAATCAGTATGATCGTTTCGTTTAAAATCACCTACTTTCATCCTAGAGGAGAGAAAAAAATCCCTGTTGTTATTAGAAATGAGAAAATGTAGATTCATTAAAATTAATAAAATTTTGATTGGGTTTTCAATTTACAGATAGTAAAGAAACAGATTCCATTCGAATTATTTCATTAGTATTTATACCATTGTTTTGTAAGAAGCTGTTGTTTAATAATCATACTTACTCAATAAATAGAAACTTTATCTGAACTTGATTTTGAACTTCTGAAACTCTTCCGGTGTAGGCTGACGCGAGGTTAAATATCGCATAGCACCTATTTACAATAGAAATTTAACAAATTCTGCCCGAGCAAAAGCAGAGAAGCGGTTCTGAGGCACACTGCGTCCTTGAAGGTCCCGCCACCTGACGGCTTCTCCAGCAGCGCGCTTTAGCAAGCAAACACGGGCTACAAAACGCTGCTCGTCGTCTTGTGAACAGAGCAAACTTTACGCCCACGCCGCGTCAGGGACGTTCGCAAGTGGGGAAGAAAAATGGAAGGAGAGGAAAGAAGAGGGAAGAGGAAGTAGAAACAACTGCCGCTAAGCCCCTGACGTCGGGCATCGCAGACGCGAGGTACAGCATCAAGGACACAAAGTCTCCTGAGGCTGCGCTACGTAGAATGACGGCACGAGAGTCACAGTTGTCTATTTAATTCCAATAGAGACACTCAAAAAACGTACTTCGTGCTTAGGAATGATTGGAAATGATTTTTGGGATCATAATTGGTACACAAAGCATAAAAGAGGGATGAGGGGAAATAGGAGTCACCTACGACAGTGCTTTAACAAATACTGCCCGAGCAAAGGAGTTCAGTACATTTGCGGCGATACCGTTCGTCCTAGCGCGAATTTTGTAAGGACGACCCGCGAAGTTCACACGAGTAAGTCGTTTCAAAAAATAATCTGAAAATAATGACGATCTAAAATTTTACAAACATTATAAGAAAATATGAAACTGATGGTAAAATAGTGTCGCAGCCACACAAATACCAAGAACAGCTGACAGGAAGATGACTATAAGAAAGTTAGCAATAAACAAACACAAATTCTGTATTTTGAATTAAAAATTCATGAAGCATGTGCAGATGGACATAGAGATGAGTTCAACCAGAACCTGAGTAAACTGTCCATGATGACGCGAAAATTAACATAAGAAAGCATGTATGCAAATTAAAACTTTGGTGCCAAAACAGCACTCTCACATCTCTCACCCTTATTAACGGGTATGTAATAATATACCTCATTTCAGTTAAGCAAAACAAGTTATATAATGAGTTATTTCATTTATTTGAGCGTGATGACTTTTGTTTATTGTATTTTCTGTATCTTCTGTAATAAATCGAATATAAATAATATTGAATAAATGAAATTCATAAAAATGTAATGTGTTGGTATTAGAGCTGGCCGTAAAGTATTCAAAAGGCCCGCAAGGGTATTGACAATACCGTTACTTTTTCACTTGTATCGTCAAAACTGTGCATTTTATCGAAGAAATTGTTATTTAAAAAA
Source organism: Gryllus longicercus (assembly GCA_038098605.1). NCBI lineage: Eukaryota > Metazoa > Arthropoda > Insecta > Orthoptera > Gryllidae > Gryllus > Gryllus longicercus. The sequence continues at coordinate 1,398,501 of JAZDUA010000324.1, read as the reverse complement.
TTAAGGTAGATAAAATTTCCTACAAAATACATTTAACTTTGAATTTCGGAAAAGCTGTTTAGGCGCTAGAGCGCGCTGAAAAACGGTTACGTTTTGGATCTCTGGAAAATAGGTCTTTGCAGCTTTGCTTTCCTATCGCGCGGAAGCGCACTTGTTTCACTTTATCATGCTTGAAAACAGCTACTATAAACAAATAATTGTCATTGTTAAATGATTACGGATACCTCGCACGAGCTAACACGACCCTATTGATCCCGTGAGTATGGTAGTGTTAATCACGTCGTACACATTATACTCACTTCGTGAACGTAATAGAGGTAGCAGGTGGTGGCAGGCAGGTGGATGCTATGTAAGTTAGAATTTGTTTATTACTTCATGTTTCTTCGTTTGTTTCTTACATTCGGGCTATTGTTGCACGTTTACAAAGTAATCTTTTAGTAATTATTTAAAACCTATTTAAAATATTAAAGAAAAATTGCTAGTCTTCATGGAATATGTGATTGGAATGCAACAATGACATTCCGCGCCCAGAGTTAGCAGCTGCATTTCTGTGAATTACGTCTCATTGTCCGGATATGATTTAGCTGGGTGAAAAAAAAATTAGCTGGGTTATAATTGTGAAATTTGTGTTGATATTTTCTTGAAAATATTTAGTATTCACATCAAATGTACTACGCTTTGTAATGAGTTTTACAAAACACTATGACAGATGTATTGATTCGGAGAGAAGTTTTGATATAAATAGTTTTACATTACCATTACAAAGGCCGAGAAAATACGTGCTGTTTTAGCACTACTAGTTTCCTAAATTTAGCAACTGGTTTCATACACTTTGTTGTTACCAGGGTCAGGCAATAAGATATTTTTTGCCAAAAATTCCCCTCTTTTTCTCGCAGCATTACGTAACTTTCTCTCTACTGCTTAAATGGTAGCGAGAAAGTAAAAAGGGCAAATGTTTCCGGAAAAGTAGATAATTTTAACGCTAAGTATAAGGTTACTTCTTTACACAGATCCCGTAACTAGCAACGTCTTTTAATCATTAGCAATTTGCTTCATAGTGTTCTGCATTATAGCAACAAAAGCGATTCAAACCGGCTTAGGTAGCTCAGGGCATCAACTGCTGTCACTTTGTCCGGGAGTTCCTAGTAGAGTCCTGCACGAGGCGACTTTCCTCGAGCACCGCGACAGTTCACAAAAAATCCGCCAGATATTAGGCCAGTAGGACAGGGTTTTGCTCGTCACGACCATAGCCCGATAGTATGCAAAAAGCCTCGCCGCCCCGAGCTGCTTGTTGTTACAGCTACAAGTTCCGCTACAGACCGCTGGCGCGCTGCTCGCCGACCATTCCTCGATCGACTGCTGCATCTGCTGGAAATCCGCATTTCAAACCCAGAACTTTTCGACTTACTGGCTTTGAATTAAGTATTTAGGCCTCTCCAATACACCATTAGGAACAACAGAAATGTTCTTCACTATCACTGATATAAAATTTTCAAACGTATGTCAATGATCGTTATTAAATGTACTGCGTCCTAGTCACATGCTCGGAAACTGCTTCTTTGCAAAGGAGATTAAAATATTTTTGAAGGTTTCTTTTCACAACAAACCTTGGAAGTTGTGGTACAGCTTTCACAACAAATTGCTCTTCCACCGATAACTTTCAGGTTTATTTAAAGATGAGACTGATTTATTTAACACGTCAAGAATCAACCACGCTAATTATCTTGACAGTAAATAAATATAAACATACGTTTTTAATGTTTCTGAATGTTAATAAAATATATAACCCTAACCTTGATTACCTAACAATTCAGTCTATTCTCAAAATTCGATACAAATAAAAAAAACACTCACAAATAGCATAATAAATTTCTGTTTACGATCAATGAGAACACACTGGATCAAGTACGGTGAATGATCATATGAGACAGTTTTGAATGTGTCACTGTTGTAAAACTCTGCAATCAGAAGGTGGTAGGTTTTCTCACAAACGTCATTGGGGATCAAGAGATATCTGATTGTTTATTTTTATTTCCGATGTCTGTTGCTCTATCATTGTTGTGGAAAATGGAAGCGACATACGCAAATGATTAGAAATAATTTCTACATTGTACTGCAGTTGCTCTTATTGAAAATTTGATACTTGATTATTGATAGTTTTCTCTGGACGTCCATTAGAGTGCCAATATGTACCTCGCTAGTGTAAGTAATTTTCTTATTCTATTTCTACGTGAGAACGTTTTTGCCAGGGCAATAGTTTTTTGGAGTGCTTTTTGATGAGTGTAGTTTCTTGGGTTTTACTTATAGCAGCGTTAGTATTTATTTATATCAGCGTCCGTTCTAAAACTCTTTTCCAGATAACTCTATTTCTCTTCTCTTCCAATTATATAGCGTTATATTTCCTCCAACAACAAACACTTCTTCTATTTTAAATTTGTACTTTTTTGAGCGTGTAACATACATTAAAGAATCAATACAGTTTGAAAATATAAAAATAGATGGTATTAAAACTGATGAAATAATACTTTGCCATTTTCTTCTTTTCATATATTCTCTTCAAACAAATTTAGAAATTATATGCATTAAAGTTCCCTATAAATACTTCAAAATACAGGTATATGTCAGAAATAATTAGGAATAAATAATGTATTTTATACGTCAAAAAGAATTACTGCTGCCTCACTGACACTGACACTGACAAGCAAATTTTACGCATGCTACTTGATTAATTTGACGTATTCACTTCACAATTTCTTTTAAACAAACTGCCCAGAAATACATACGTTTAGTATTGTTTAGTAGTTTTTAATATAGTTAAGCAACATGCGTTGCCAACACCTCACTTCACTGTAAGTGATCGCTTTATGATGACCAAGCGTTCATTTCACTTTAACGCATGCTTTCCTCTCAAAAAGAGTAAATGAAATATTTCAGAGAAAAATAATTCTTGGATCACAAAAGGAATTAGAACATCGTGTAAAAACAAACGTACGCATTACTTTATTTCTAAACATCATAACATATCACTGGGTTTCCATGTCTACTTCCAAAAATACAAAAGAATTTTAAGAAAACTAATAGTCCAGGCAAAAATAATGAGAAATAATCAGGATATTTTGAACGCTAGTACGAAAACTAAAGCAACGTGGAATATCGTAAAAAATAAGACCACATCATTTCGGCACTTAATAGAGAATGTTGTTTTAAAGGATAATGAAAGAGAAGCAAGTAATCTGGAGAAAGTAGGTAATCTCTTCAACCAACACTTTTCTAGAATTGCAGCTGAACTCATGAATAGACTAAAACCACAAAATTCATTATCATTCCCTTCCCCCACAAGTTTCAACACAATTTTTATTTTCGAAACTTCTAACAAAATCCAGAGAATAGACAGTAAAATAAAAAAAAAATCATATGGTTTAAATGAATTTCCGGATTTTTCATTGAAAACTTTTGTACCTGCTTTTATACTTCCGTTAACTCACATTTTCAATGCTTCGTTATGCCCAGGAATATTTCCAGATATTTTCAAAACAACAAAATTTAAAACACTTTTTTTTTAGAAAAGGGAGCAAAAATGAAATTAAAAATAACTGACCAATTTCTCTTTTGTTAGGCTTCTTAAATATTAAAAGGCATTTCTATATGCGAATGGAAACATTTCTCAGAAAAAACGAAGCGTTTTCAGACTCACGGGCTTAGAAAACCAAAATCTACGGAAAATGCCATTTTTTTCTTTTCTTAAAGATGTTTCTTCATCAATGGACCAAAATGATGCACATATTGGAATATTTTAAGATCTTTTGAAAGCCCTTGACGCTTTGACTATACCATCTTGCTATCAAAATTACCTTCTTATGGAATTGGTGGTATCGCCCTAGATTGAATAACCTCATACGTTAAACATCGATTTCAAGGAGTACAAACACCGAACTGGCATGAACAGGCATAATTAACTTATCTTTCCAATTCTTTAACAATTGAATATGAGGTCCCGCAACGCTCTGTCATACGTCCTATCCTCTTTCTGTTTTACGTACACGATATGCCCTCGTCTGTTAAAAACGAAAGAAAGATTCTATTTGCCGATGACACGAATGTTCTTTGCAAAAAAGAAACAATAAATAGTACGATTTTATAAGTTTCAAATTGGTATTGTAATAACAAATTAATAGTTAACGAAGTAAAAACAGTTTCCGTGCATTTTTGCATTTCAAATCAGCAATCGCATGCTTCATTGAAAATGAACAATATGCAATTAGCTGATGTTAAGGTAGCAACTGATAGTAAGGTCTCTTAATTCAGTCAAACCTCAGATGGAATGTACATATAACAGAATTAAACATTAAATTAAGTTCATTATGCTACGCATTCAGAATTCTTTCAAATCAATGCAGTTCGTTGTGTGTATTTTGCAAATGTACAAACCCGCCTGATATACGGCACAATGGTCTGGGAAAGCTCATCATGTAGTAGCCAGACCTTTACATTACAAAAGAAAATTATTCGAATAATGAAAAATTCTCACCGCGTGATCCTTACAATACTTTTTTCATTGACCTTTAATTCCTATCATTGTCTTGCCTATTTATTTATGAATCTACGATATTTGTTAAAACTGACTTACATAACGGTGGGAACATATTTTAATGCAATACTGACATTTATTATTACAATACACGTCGTAGAAATCACATCATCAAGTGTCAGTATCAACAGCTCACTACCAGAAATCTACATACAATGAATATGTTACTTTACAACTCATTGCCAGATGACATTAAACAATTGAAGTCGGTACACAAATTGAAGTAAAATCGTTTCTGCTGTATACCAGTTTCTATACAATTAGAGACTATACTGAACCTTAAAAAGAAAAATAATGTTTATTTTAACAAAACAGTGATACATAATGAATTTACATTTGTATTGTGTATATTATTTTAAGACACTTAATATGCTTGTACCAATTATGTATTTTAGCTTCCGTACCAATGTCTCCCATTTCGATACGGTTTTGTCCAGTTTCCCTGATGCAGATTTCTCTGATCCTTGAGCAAATGCTGAGATGGCCCCTTGTTTTGCTTCTGGACGTTAATGAAGCTTCACTATGAGCACGTTTTGCTGAACTCTGCTTTTGCTTGTAGTGATAAGAGTAGAAGTAAGGGTGAGTAACTATTCTGTGAGCAATGCATAAAAATCCAACCTTTGTTCGTTTTCCGTTGCAAAAGAGTTTTCTGTAACTCTGGAAAAAATGGCTAGTTTTTCAAACGATGCAAGTCGCTCGCTTTTTTATTTTATTTTGATTTATTTACTTATCTTTAACTTTTACTCATCCTTCAACCATTTATTGAAAAAAAATGGGAAGCTATTCTGGAACTCAAAAAAACGTGCGCAGATGATAACGTACGTCACATAGTTTTCTGTAGTTGTTTTTCTTGACTAAATAAATCTAAATATATCTATCAACAACGCTTGCGTACTTAAGGAACGTGTGCAAACTTAAGGAACATCTAATTTCTAATTAGATCAGGAAAGAATAGGACGAAGGGAGTGGCTATATCTGGGTCAGCACGCTTTCAGGAATAGTTTCTCGTGAGAAAGTTAGCTAGTATCACTTCTACGGGGCCGAACTAACGTAGTTCATGAATGTGAAAATAATTAACTACTAAAATAATTAACTATTTAAAGAAATAATTAACATATCGACACTCTTATCTTAGCTAATATTTGTGTCAAGTGACACTTTGACAAAAGACGTATGGTAGTGTGCAGAAATCTACATTCTATAGCTAAGGAATTTTTCTCCCGTTCTGCTGACCGTATGCCTTTGAGTGATGTCTTGGGGTGTCCAGTCATAGATTCCAAAGTAGGTCTAAATTCATACCTCGATCTTTCAATTCCTAATTAATAATACCCAGTAATATTAAAAATTTAATAAGAAGTGTACACAATTTACGGAGATATTGACAAACTCATCGTAGACCAGATATTAAAAAGTAAATCAATAAACTAGGCTGAATTATCGAAGCACGACAAGATCAATAAGATACGAACATTTCAGGGACTTCATAAAACTAATTTATCCCTCATCTCAACACTTATGGACCAAAATTTAAAAATACTTAAAAACTAAGAACCAAATATTTTAGGTCAACTCAAAAATGGATCGTAAACTGCAAATACAGATAATGAGAAAGCAAACTAATTGAAAAACATTTAAAAAAACCCATTTACTAATAACCCTGTAGTTAATCAAAATTTCAAATATGAAATAGAAAATTTTATTAATCTGTAAACACTTTCTGTCCCAACCACTATAAATTTTTTTCACCTTCGGAAGTCAAATATGAAATAACAAAATCCAAAACAAAAAATGCGTCAGGGTATGACAACATCTGAACGAAAGCTCTCAAAGAACTAAGTGTTAATGTAATCGCTGGAATACTTGCAGTATAAATGCAGTATTAAGATTAGGCTACTTTTCAAAAGCATGGAAGATTGCCACAGTTGTAACCATTTGCAAACCTAAGAAAAACTCCAATAATCCAGAAAACTACAGACCAATAAGTCTGCTCCCAGCTTTTGGAAAACTGTTTGAAATATTAATACTAAAAATACATCAAAAATGTTTAGCAGAAAATAATATAGTTCCCTCGTCACAATATGGTTTTAGACAACACTATTCAACCACCCATGAACTTCTAAGAATTACAGCATTCATAGCCAACAGTTTCCATAGAAATCAATATACCACAGCGGTCTTCAAAGATATTTCAAAAGCATTCGACAGAGTATGGCATCATGGCTTATTACATAAATTAAAACAAAAAGACATCCTGGATTACATATTAAATATAATTAAAAACATCCTAATGGACAGTGAATCCAGAGTCAAATTAAACCTTGCCAATTCAAATCTTCACAAAACTTCCGCAGAACTTCCACAAGGCTCGCCACTATCGCCAACCCTATTTAACATTTTCTTTACAGATTTACCATTTTTAAGAAACTCTCAAATAGCTATATTCTGACGATACTGCAATTTTTACCAAACATCACATACTTCAAACCACTATTAATTACCTTCAGGATGATCTTAACCTATTTACAGACTGGGTTGATCATCGGAATATTACAATCAACCAGAGTAAATACAAGCAAAAATTTTTTTCTCTACGACAAACTAACTCTCCTACTCAATTAAAGATAAATATTCCTATCGAAAGAGTGGATAATTCCCTACCAATTAAATATCTACTTGATCTACTTGTATATATACCGGATAAATATCTACTTGTATACTTTTTGATTCTAAACTCAAATGGAATAAACAGTTGTAATCTATAATCAATAAAATTAAAGCAAAAATAGTACAACTTTATTCACTAACCAATAAAAATTTAAACTAAACGTAGATGCTGGAAAAATAATTTATACTTCAATTATACGACCAACTCTTATGCCTCTCTTATGCCTCTCCGATATGACAAAGTGCTATCAAAACTAACTTGAATAATTTACAAATTTCCCTGAATAAAATCTTAAAAAATAGTAAATGCACCATGGTTAATCTCAAAAACGCAAATACATGATGAATTACAAATTCCAATTATAACAGACTTTACAACAAATAAAGCAGAAATATTTTTCGACATTCTTCAATCAGCAACTAGTGCCATAGATCACACCGGAGGGTTAGGACTCGGAATGAAATCAAAATTTCCAAGTGACTGGTTTTGTTTTTCAAAATTGAATATTATGTAAATAGATTAAATTTATAATTACAGATATCAAAAAGTCTCAATTAATGCATTGTGTTCTGTCTTTACAACAATCCATCAAAAATAAATTTCTTAGTTATCCGATGGGACCCCGCAGTTAGGTTAATAACCAAAGGTTAATGAACTGGCAAATTTGATTAACATCCCTGAAAAAAAGTATTTTTGAACAGATAGAAAATAAATTTTGGAAAGTCATCTAAACTCCGTGGGCTCGCACCTAGTAACGAGTCGGGGGTATAGTGCTTCATCTACACTTCCCTCTCTGAATGCTTTTGTTCTGACTAATTTTGATAATAAATGTTTTGCCACAGTTTCTTTAGACTATTTGAAAGCTTTGAATACCACCAATCATGGTATTTTTATTCGTAAATTGAAAGCATATGGTGGTTCTGACTCCGCGATAAAATTCTATACCAGCTACTTGGGTGATAGAATACAGAGAGTTGATTTATCGCTGCAGGGGAACCAATTTCTGCACCAATTCCTACCAAGCTAGGGATATTCCAGGGCTCAATTTTGGGTCCGAACTACTTTAATTTATGTATGGCTGATATGCATAATTTAGACTTGTCTACTATTCTTACGTATGTTCATGACACCCAGCTGTTCTCAGCATTCTCTCCAGAGAATCTAAATCTAGCGCTGAGTATTCTGGAAGTGGACATTATGAAACTCTCTGAGTGGCCAAATCTAGTCTCATTTTGAATACGTTAAAAATTGGCTTTTATCATTGTTGACCGTACTGAACATCTTGGTGACATCGGAGGTATATTAATTGATGTTGATGGTACAAATGTACTAACTGACGCTGCCGCACATCAATAGGGCTTAATTCTTGATTCATCCTGGAAGTTTGATCGACATGTATTTTAAGTATGTTCTAATGCATATGCCCGATTGAGAACTTTATACCTCGTCTAGAAAATCTTTATCAACTAAGCTAAAGTTGTATTTGACGGATTCCTTGATTCTATCCCTGTTTAATTTTGCGGATATTGCCTACAGCCCGTGATTGAAAACTCTTCATATGACCCGCATTCAAGGTATGCAAAATACGTGTCTGAAATTCTGTCATGACCTCAGTAGTGTCGGCCGGATAACTCTGGCTATGCTGAATACAGGTTGGCTGTAAATGAGGAAGAGGATTTGCCTACGTATCTTGAAACCTGTTATAAATTTTCCTTAAACTGGCTACCCACCTTTTCTTCGTGATCAAGTGGTTTTCTTGAGAGAGTGGTGGGCTAGGTCATTCTGCACCAGATTATCACCACGTTATCATTTCCACATTATTTCAAATCACTATTTACTTCATCCTTTTCTTATTTGGCCCCGCACCTGTTTAACCAGTTACCAGATGGATGTTTGGAGATGAGAGACAACCAGTTATATCCCATGCTTCATGATTTTGTTACTACTAATTTCTGATTTTAAAGTAGCTCTCATGACTACTAGTTGTTATAGTGTTAGATGCAAGTGATACATATTTCTGTAAGCTACACTTGACTCCAATACTTCGTTGAATACTGTATATTATATTTCCAAACCTCTTATTACGAGACTACAAATCGTTGAATACTCCGTTAAACATTTAGTTTTGTACTTCAACAGAATTTTATATGTGAATTATCTATGATGACTACATTGTTTTCTACTATTACTTGTGCTTGCTACTATTATCTTCTTACTGTTTAACAGCGATAATTTTATACATGTTTACACTATATTATACACATATTTTCTGTATTGGCTTTACTTTATTGCAGTCATATGTAATTTGCACGGTTTGTGTTCTTTACTATATAAACGAAGTATTCCAAATCTGATTTAAAAACAGAACATCCAGAATCACACCTTTTTGTACAGAAGAAAATGTTTGTTATACGATAATTTTGTTATCCCTATAATATAATTTTTGTTATCCGTATTTGTTTATTTATTCAAATAAAGCTTCTAAAAGATTATAAGAGTAAATAAATCTTCATCACGCAATGGTTTTGAATAAGGCTTTGTTCATAATATATAGGAAGAAAATATTTTTCCGCCCCCTTCGTACATTTTTGATCTCCTTTGTAACATTTTTCTCTAAATGTTTGCGGAGTTGATGTTAAAGATAATTAATTGCGACAGAGTCACGTATGAGAATCAATTTATCAGCTTTAGAAAGAAGTAATCGATCCTTTATATCTGAAGCCATAAATTTAACACAGAATTGGCATGCATTGGCATGCTAGAAAATCTATCAGATCAAGATAAAAGATTTGAGTTTGCCAATGTCACTCCGCCCCAAGAAGACGAAAATCTAAGAATCCATCCCATCTATGTAAATAATATCCACAATATCTCGGAATTCAACAAAGAGATTAAAAGCAAATTAACCAGCCAATTTACAACAGATTTCAACGGAAACAGAATTAAAATAATGTTTAAATCAATAGCAGACTTCAGAAAAGCCATCAAATACCTCATTGAAACTAAAAGACAATTTCACACCTACAAAGATCCAGCCAATAAAAAATTTTCTGTCGTCTTCAAAAACATTTGCCCAACAATTACACCAGAGGAAATAACCGAAGACCTTCAGCACAAATTCCCGTCCATCATCAGTGTAACAAGACTCTATAAAAACAACGTGCCCATTCCAGTTATTGCAGCAGAATTCAACGGAAGTCAAAATATCGAACAAGTGCTACAAATTAATCAGATCTGTAACATTAGTGTTAAGCCAAAAAGAAGAAGAAGGCCGAAAGGTCCAGTTCAATGTATGCGGTGCTTAGACTTTGGACACACAAAGAATAACTGCAACAATTCAATCGCGTGTATTTTCTGTGCACAAGATCATTATTCTGTTAATTGCCCTAAAAAAGACTTACCTGCAATCTGTAAAAATTGCAATGGATCTCACAGAGCTGATTTAAGATCAATAGAATGCCCATACTATAAAAAACAAATAGACACCCCCTCAAGTAACCCCAAATCAGGCAATATTAAAAATAGATTAAGAAACAACCCTCCTCCAAGACTCACCTCACAAAACTTCCCACCTCTCCCCACATCTAACAATATTCCAAATTTCACATTTGCTCCAAACCCTCCCCAAAATACAAATCAAAACAACCAACCTAACAATAACCCATCCACACATCCTCCTCTTATAAATAATTCTAATAATAATTCTTTCATTCATTCCATTATTAACTCAATTACCTGCTTCTTAGTCAATATTATTAATAATATCATCCCAACAATAGTCAGCAATTTACAAGCATCTCTCTCAGCCTATTTTAACAACAATAATGCAACAGTACCATAAAAATAATTTAAATCTGCTCAACTGGAACGCGAATGGCATCAACAATAAAAAATTAGAACTAACGTATTTCTTAAATGAAAACAAAATAAATCTAGCTTGCATAACGGAAACGCATTTAAAATCAGATGTCACATTTAATATATCAGGCTATAGTGTAGTCAGAACCGACAGATCAAATGCATACGGAGGTGGTGTACTAATACTAATAGAAAAATCCATACCATTTATTAAAATCAACCTTCCACACACCCCAGGTCTCGAAACTATAGCCATTAAATTCCCTCTAAACAATAGATTAATAACCCTAATAGCGGCATACAAGCCTCCGAAAACAAAAATTTCTGACTCGAATATTTCAGCGCTATTCCAGATGAATTCGCCCACTCTTCTGATTGGGGATCTTAATGCTAAAAACACTATATGGGGATGTAGAAATACCAACACTGCAGGACGCCAACTCAGCAAAATAATTACGGACCTCAAACTTCAGTTAATTATCCCAGCAGAACCCACTCACTACCCCACAGATCACAATAAACACCCAGACATATTAGATATTGCAATTTCTAACACTCAAACCACTTTTTACTCAGCACCCTTCTTTGAACTAGACTCGGATCACCTGCCAACCATCATCCCAACTCAACAAATTACGCCCCCTCACACTCCAACTCTCACACTTAACACACAAAACATCAACTGGAAAAAATTTAAGAACATAATTCAAAAACAATCACCCCACTTTAAAATATTAAAAACTTCCATAGAAATAGAACAAGCTATAGCCTTTTTAAAGAATATGATAATTAACACAATCAACACTCTTAATAATAATGCTCATCCCCCCACCACTAAACATTTCAATAAAAAACTTCCGAAAAACATTCTCACAATTATTAACACTAGAAACAAAACAAGAAGACTTTGGTGCACCATGAGAAACCCACAGCTTAAGAAAGAGTTAAATTTACTGTCCTACATCGTAAAAAAAATCACTAAGGGAACATAAACAAACAACTTACAATAACTTAATCCAGTCCCTCAGCACAAATAACAACACGTTGTGGCAATTCACTAAAAATATCTTGAAAAAGAAAACAATAATACCACCATTAACAACTCCAACGGGCAAGAAATTCGCTTCTCATGAGAAGGCTGAAGCATTAGCCGATCACTTTGCTAAATCATTTACTCCCAATGCCACCCCAACTCACCCACTGCATTCAAACATACTCGAAATAGCATCAGCCCCCAACTATAACGTACCACACAAAATAAACTACATATCCCCAAATGAAGTCATTAATATAATTAAGATTTTGCCAATAAGAAAAGCCCCTGGCCACGACAAAATAAGTAACAAAATCTTAAAAAACTTACCTAAACCCACAATAGCATATATCACCAATATTTACAATTCAATAATTAGAACTGGTTACCTCCCCGTGATTTGGAAAAATTCAAATGTAATACCCATCCCCAAGCCATTCAAAAGTCTATCCAGAACTGACAACTACAGACCCATTAGCCTTCTTCCCACTCTATCAAAAATCCTAGAAAAACTAATCCTTAAAAGACTAAATTCCCATCTGAATAAAACTCAAACAATCCCAATGCACCAATTTGGCTTCACTAATAAAGTTTCAACTTCTCATCAATTATTAAGAATCACGGAGCACATACACACGGCATTTCAAAAAAAAACACCATACAATAGTTACCTTTTTAGACATTTCGAAAGCTTTTGACAAAGTGTGGTACCCTGGATTAATATTCAAACTTAAAGAAATAGGTACCCCTAACTATTTAATTAATACCATTAATAGCTTTCTCCAAGATAGAACATTTTCAGTCACAGTTAATCACACATCCAATCCCCGCAGAATTACAGCTGGATTACCTCAAGGCTCACCACTGTCTCCCACGCTTTTCAACATATACACAGCCGACATTCCCATAACATCACACACGCACATCGCCCAATTCGCCGATGACACCGCAATTTTCATGTCCAATCATTCAACTGATCTAATCTGTAAACAAATTCAAACACATTTAAATAAAATTGATGAATGGTCTGTCAAATGGAAAATCAAACTAAATCCTACAAAATCATGCGCCAAAATATTCTCATTAAGAACATTTTCAACCCCAACACCACTCCTAATAAACAATAACCCAATTCCATGGACCTCGCACAATGAATCTGTCAAATACCTAGGGCTGAATCTTGATACCAGACTAAATTGGAAAAATCACATAACAGTAAAAGCACAGCAAGCCAAAATAAAATTAATTCAACTAAAGCCACTCTTAAATCGCAATAGTAAGCTCTCATTAAACAATGCCATCACCATCTATAAATCAATAATTAGACCACTAATGCTGTATGCATGCCCTATCTGGATCAATGCTTCTAAAACTAATATAAATAAATTACAAATCATCCAAAATAATTTCCTCAGACTTGCCACTCATGCACCCTGGTTCATCTCAAACATTCAACTGCATAAAGAATTTAATTTACCCCCTATACTTGACCATATCGCGCTCCTATCTAACAATTTCTTCTCCAAAATAAACACAATAACCCAAGCCACCCATTACGGCCTAGCCACCACCTACCAGCTCCCAACAAGAATAAAAAATAGATATCCATTAGATTCATTCCTCAGCATATTTTCAGAACTCAATTAATCACATAGGTGCTCTGTGAGTTTCCTATTCATGTGTATTTAGTTTTAGTTGTAAGATTAGCATTTAAGTTAAATATAAGTCATAAAAATACATATGATGTAGTATACATAATACTGAACTATGTACATTCGTTCACTAATAAAGTTATATTAAATATTATAGGTGCATAGGCATAAATTACATATTTTGAATCAATGCTTTGAAAATAATAATAAGTACATATTGATTTTCTTTTTACAAAAAGGGTTTTGTCTAGTGTAATGAACCATTGTGCAGTTAGGAGAATTACAATGAAATTCAGATCTACTAAATTTATGAAATAATTTATTTCCTGGATTGTGCCCACAGTGAAAAACTGGCAATAAACGCAGACGATGCGGATGTTATAGATGTATGACGGCAGAGAAAATCTTCGAGCAAAAAGAAACGAAGCGGAGTCGGTCGGCGACCGCACGTCACGCTTGGTGTGGAAACGAACAAACGTGCAAATATGGAGGCGGCTGTAAGGGGCCGCAGAAGCGGGGAGACCGCAGCCTGCCACCCGTTGACCTTGAAACATTCTCTCGCTACCTGCTGTTGCGTCGCACGAGATGGTTGTAGCCTGTAGTCGTTTGTTGGAAAAGTGAAATTTCAGCATGGGACGGTGAAAGAGTGGGAATTCCCAACTGCGCGCGAACTCATGATTAAAACAGAGGTCAAGCAACACGGGAGTTTTATGTTGCTGACTCTCATTCAGCTTTGCGTTGGAACTAAAGAACTAACTGAACAAAATACAAAATATGGAGAAGATATTGTATGCTGAGTGTCTTGGTTATAATGAGCAAGTGAAATTCGACTTTTAGGTTAGTGCCAATAATACTGTAAATAGACAATTAGCAATAATACATGAACAAGACACACACTAAATCTTTACCCCCTATATTTTTTGTTTATTTTCGGAATTTAAAATTAGGTATAAAAATGCATCTCTATTGAGTAAATACTGAAGATATTATACATGTTTAGAAACTACACTAATAAAGTGAGCCAACATTCTTCTCGACAATTACTACGATACTATACTCGTGTACGACGTCCACACTACATTTTCAAAATTCCCCCAGAAATACCCACCGATTTTATATTTAAATATTGTTTAGAAGTAAATAAACGTGACCGTAAACATATGGTATATGTTCGATTTTCATTAAAATTGAATTTTGCTAAAATTGAATTGAAGCTAATATATTCTCTTAGTACAAACGATTTGTCATTTTGAGCACTTACATCCATTTCATATACAATTTTTCTATAATATTAGCAAATTTCGTAAAATTTTTAATCAAATCGTGACGATTTCCCAGAAATATTTAAACATGATTTTCTGCAACGGCTCTGTATTTTTCTACAAACATTTTATACGGATAGAGAACAATGCAATCTTATGACATATGGATTTTTATTCAAAACATTAAATTTAGATCAACTACACAAAAGCGAACCCTTTGTTGAGGCTGCGAAATATTGCTTAGATGATTGAGAGAGCATTTGCAGAAACTGCGCCGAGAAGTTCTGTGCATCGCCTTTCTGTGTTCTCGACAGACGAGAAGATTCTGAAAAGACGACACATGTTTAATCACTTGCCATAAGAATAATTAAGTATTGATGAAATTGTCGTGGTTTTTGTAATCTTTGTCTGGACGAAAATAAGCTCTTTACGGATTTAATTCGTTATGATGCTGTTTTTACCGCTTTTCGAAGCGCTGGTCCACTGAGACTACATACCGCGCTGCCAACATACAAACCACTTTCAATGCGTCCAATACGCGTATTACTTGGATTCCCTAAGTGATTGCTTCGAAACTGCTCGCGGCTGCGGATTCTCAAACAAGGCGAACTCGTCGCGTCTTATGTGGAAAAAGTGGATACCGGGAAGTTACTACAAAGTGCAAAGCTTTTTCGCCGGCAGGTCAGGAGGTGGTGTGATCTACCGGTCACTTTTGGGAGCAGTTTGAAGGTTTATTTAGAAGAGTTCATATAAATTGAATTTTTACTTATTGTGAGAGAATTCTCGGGTTTTGGGGCTAAATTTAAATTATCTCGAACGCGCGAACTTGGATACGTATCATTCTTTCTTCTTAAATACCTCAAAGAGAAGCCTAATTGAATGAGCTTCAAGTGTGGCGCCAAATTTGAATTAATTTGGCTGCCTATGTGCCAACACACTTCTTTTTGGAGGTAAGTGGAGACGATACATATTATTTACCGTATTTAAATATAACAAACATGTAAATATATTATTCATCTGCAAAATATAACTTTCCGCTATTTCTACATTTCAAATACCGTTACGATTTTTTTCTTCATCGGTTCAAACTGCGCGCCCAGAAGTAATAAATAAAATCTATATTTACATTAACAAACATTTCAATTTATTAACTTATCAATTACTTACTTCAACTGCTTCCTCGCATAATATATACGTAGTTTGGAGAAAGTAATATAACGCTGCAACAAGAAACGGAGATTTTTCGACAGAAAAATAGTTTTGTGGGTCCCGATTACGCAAAAGGGGATAATTCTTGTTCCAGCATGTAAATTAACCTCTATCATGACGTGTAGACAGAATACCTTGATACCGAAAAATGTAGATCCTTGATACCGAAAAATGTAATTATGGGAAACTATAATTTTTTCTAATTGAAATATGTTCTTCAAAGTTGTTAATTTAAATATGATGACGTAATATACAAGCAATTTTAAAACGAAGATTTTCTAAATAAACTGCCGAAATTTGGATTAAATTGTTTTCTGAAATAGAGAAGACAACTCTTATAAAAATGACTCATTTTCAGCAAACTCACTTCTTTTCCGAAAATTTGGGGATAGTTTGTTCCTACATGAAATCTGTTTTTCACAATTACATTTAAGGTCACGCACTCTCCAGGTATCTCTTACCAACACGGCATGGCACGGCACGGCCCCAGCCGGGACAAGCTCTAAGTTCCCGATTGGTCTTTCGTCATGTGTGAGTGCATAAGTGCGCAAGTGTAATTCTATTTAGGGAGAGAAGATAGGAAAAGGAAAGCAAGTTCGCGCGCGATCCGTGGCCTATTTGTTAGGGTTCTGTTCCGGTATTCGCCTGGTATTAATCGGAGAAACCTCGGAAGGCTACCAGTCGGCAGCAAGTGGACTAACGGTCGGATTTTATAGCGAGTAGGTGGTTACGAGGGCAGCGAGCTCGAATTGCACTTTGGGCCTGTATGTTTTCTTTAATATCGTGACATAGTGAAGCATATCCCAACCGCCACCTTTTCCTTCCCAGACCTCCCCGATTACCTGTGTATGAGGTAAGTTCCATAAGGGTTTATGTGAGCGCCGCCAAACCTCGCTACCTGTATCACGGTCCATGCGCCGCCCCGGGCGTACGAAATACTAGCGGCAGGAGACAGTTCTCGGCTGCAATCGGATTACGAGCCAGGCGGGAACACGATACTCTAAGGTGTGAAAAGGCATTAACAAGATTAGAGGGCAGGGAGAGTCAGATGATAACCAAGAGGTAAAGCAGACGGCCGATGATGACTAAAACATCGCCAAAAAAGATGCTGTTAAATGTTTTAAAAAGGCAAAGCAAAGAAAAATGTAATAAATTGGTCAAAACCAGTTCAGATGAACCACGCAAGGTGTTGGATATCTATCTTACTGATGAAATCGAGGCTGCTTCTTTTCGTTGAACTGAACTCAGCTTACAAACTGTTCGTTTGGACAGTTCTTTATTAGGAAATCCCGAAATTGGCCGAACTGACAATCACTCTGATACACGGCGTTACGGCAACCTTAGATTACATGCAACAGATAAATAATTTCGGAGCGAAGAAATCAAATAGGCTTCTGAGTAATTCCGTGGAGAACATTTGTTGCATCTATTAAATATTGAAACATTGAAAAGGTAAAAAATGACTTAGTCGAAATCGACGAAAAATGCAAAAAACAGTCATATAATAATGGCTCATTTGCTTTTGCATAACATAAAATTAATGTCTGTACTAATAGGCATTGTTCTAAAGTGAAAATAAAAAACGAAATATCATTAAAATGCGACCCTTAATGATGATGATGATGATGTGATGTAACGTGGTGTTGTGGCCGCAGTTCGGCGTTGCCGGCGGCGGCGGCGGCTGCGGCGGCGGTGGGCGACGATCGGCCTGGCGTGGCCGAATGGCTGGCCGGGCGCTCGGTGCTGGTGACGGGGGCCACGGGCTTCCTGGGCCAACTGCTCGTGGAGAAGCTGCTGCGCTCCTGCCCCGAGGTGGCCACCATCTACTTGCTGGTGCGCGAGCGGCGCGGGGAACCGCCGCAGAAGCGTATCGACCGCATCCTCGACGACCAGGTGAGGCGCTCCCGCCATTCTATTCTCCATTCACTTCCACGTAATATCTTTCACGTTAATATGAGGGTAGGCGACTATTCTGTCGGTGTAACCACGTAAAAGTTTGTGTTGTATGATAGACAAAGGGCGCCACCTTGCGAGCGCGCCAGAAACTACCGCAACGGCCTATTGTAGGCCGCTTGACAGACTGACGCTGGACGCCGGACACGCCACACAACAGTTTGATATACGAGAGAATATTGCAAACCTACAAGTGTCACTGTTTTATTCAATACAATTGTAGGGCTCAGGGCAAAACAAGGCTAAGTGACATTTTTGGAAAAAAATAAGTTAGGTGCTTATTGAGACGCTAGATATAGAGCGATTTTTATAAGAATGAGCCAAAGTGACAGTTCGCTAAACAAGCGGACATCACGTGCATCATCGATCGATGTCGATTTAGTTTGATCATCAGAGAAGTATCTCTCCGCGCGGCTGTTCAGCCGCGCCTCTTGGTAAGGTGTTTGTTTATGGCTCCCTTGAAGATATACAGAAGTCTACGAGTTTCGCTCAGGTATATACACGTACGCGAGTCCGAGAAATACTGAAATATAATTACGTACGTGGGAATATGTCTCAAAAATGTCTCGTGGCGTACTATATTTTCGTCGCTCGAGGACATCCCAAAAGGAAGCGTCGAAGCTATTTACAAGTTACTGCAAACGAACGAATGCTGGAAGGAAAGTCTAATAGGCTCAATAACACAACGATCACAGAACCTTCAGTTGTGTTGCCAACACTAGCTATCAAAGTGGTCCATTCTTATAAAAATAGCTCTATAATAAATACTGTTAGAGGAAAAAGAATCAAAGCCTTGTCTCTTTCGACTGATAACTTCTGTTGTCCGAAAGTTGAACGGCTTTAAAGATTTGTTGTTTCGGTTGGAGGAAAGGTAGTCTAAGTGGCAGTGTTTGTTGTCGTGACTACGAGAACACCCATTATTTCAGTCATAATGAATGACAGTCAGATAACTGTCTATTTAGGTCTGTGGCACACGAGCGTTGCGTTGACACGAGTTAAGTAACGCCTGTATGTTATGCGAAACAGCACACGAACGCTCTTGGCCGTTCGGCGTAAAATACTCCGTTCTGAGTCAGTGCAACAGTCGTGGAACACAGGCCTTAGGGGACGTCCATAAATTACGTAACGTTGAAGAGGGGGGAGGGGGTTTGAGGCAACGTTATTCTGCATGGCATATGGGTAGGGAGGTCATAGTTTAGTGTTATGTAATGCTGATATTTTTTTAAAAAATCTTTCAACAATTGCTGAAATAATTTCTTTTATTCAGTTTTATACTAAAACATCACCATACTAACAAATAAAATTAAAAATGTAATAAATGAAAGAAGGTATATTCTATAAATGTTACAATAAATGAAACTATTTTCATCAATAAAATAGGTATTGATTGAATCTTTTAGATTACGAAGAAAATATTATTTGTAAACTGATCTATAGTATATTCCAATTAGTCGTAAAATCCAATTAGTCGAGTAAAATCCAATTAGTCGGCGCAATAGACTCGGAGCCTATGCCTCATCCACGTCGTCATGTGCACGACTTACCAGAAATTTTCTCGCTTACGCGTCCTTCCTTCATTCAACAAATAGTCTCCAAACTTATTGTTATGCGAAGTCCGCACCATCAACTAATTCTTACGTTAATAATAATAAATTTCATTGTATAGCACAAATACAATTATTACAACTCGTTTCTGCTATGTAATTAAGTTTTACGTATTGGAATTGGAGGGGCTGCTTGTCGCAAGTGTTGCGTCATCAAGCGGGTTCAAGCGCGCGTTGCAGGTGGAGACGGGGTATTCAAAATACTCCAAAATTGCGTTACGTAATTTATGGAAGGCCCTTACTGAAGAGTTCTGGTAAGTATTACATACAGGGATGAATTAGTACGACTTGTAATGATTACAAAAACAGTTTCTGAGAGTGAATCTGTTACAGAAGATGGTAGCGATGATTTACTCATTAGTGAGTATGAAGATGAATAATGAAAAAAAGGGGAAAAGGGAAAAATGTTCAAATATAACGGAGTTTTCTCTGCTACCAATTTCTGGTTATCTTTACATTTATTAATATTAAATAGACTTGAAGACGTAGTCTTCCCATTAATAATATATATGAATTATCAAAGCAAACATTATTTTATTACTAAAACAGCATTACCATCCATTTTGTTGTTACTTTGACTAATTTAACTCAGTAATCTTTGAGAAACATTAATGTTGAAAATTAGTTTGTCACTTGCACTACTTTTGCTCTTAAGCTATTCAATGCAAAGTAGTCTTTTCAATTTAAAAAATGAAATATTTAAAATTTGAAAGAAACTGGAAAATGATACGTACATAAGAATATAACCAAGATCAATGTGATGTGCTAGACAATTATAATAAAGTTAACAGAATTTGGTATTTCAGGTTTAACTTTGAATGTAAATATCTCAGCAAATGAAAAATGTCACTTAGCTTAGATTTCTTCAAAGCCCCTCAATTATTACACTCAATATTGAATGATTATAGGACTATATTACTACTAGTAAAGCTATATAAAAGGGTTCCACTGTGATTTTTAATAGATATAAACAAATTAATTAATTAAAAACTCTCTAATAAATTGTTAGAATTGGCAACGTGTTATTGAGCTTACAGATTACGTGTTACGTGTTATTAAGTTTTACAAATGAAATACACTTTCGTGACAGTAGACTTGTTACAAATACAAATATTGTTCCCATATGAAATGCAATGAACATAAGGTTAACGCTAAGGGTAGTGGTGCTAAAACAGCACATATTTTCTCGCCCTTAATAATGTTTATGTAATACTATTTACACTGCAATTTCTCTCCAAATTATCAGATCTCATTTATAATTTTTGTATTACTCATTACAAATAGTAGAATATCAGGTACGAAAATTAAATATTTTCAAGTAAATATGAACACAAATTTGACAATTATACAGCTAAATCATGTCCCAACAAAGAGGCCAAATTTACAGAAGTATATCTGCCGTCTCGCGGGGTGGAATGCCATTCGTGCATTCCAATCTGTTAGTCTCTGACAGTTAGCAATTTTTCATTAATATTACATTTAAATCATATTCAAAAAAAGGAAAAAGTAATTGGGGTAATTTTAATCAAGGTTTGCAGACTGTTTGAAACATACCTACGGAGTAGAGAGAAAGTTATGTAGTGGTGCGCGAAAAAACGGCAAATTTTCGACAGTAAAACTCTTATTACAGGGCCCTAGTAACGAAAAGTAGATAAATCGAGTTGCTAAACTTAGAAACAAAATCGTCTATCGCTTGGTGTAGCGAGAATTCATGTTTTGTGGTTCTTTGATACCGAAGCTGTCAGGTTTGCGATGACTCCATAAGGGATTATGGCGGTTGAAGTCGCCTAGCAATACGAAGGGTTAGGAAGTTGGTTACTGATATTGTTCAGTTCATCAACAATTAATTCTTGACTATTAAGTAAGTCTATATTACAAATGGTTAAGGTAAAATTCAATTTAACTCTCACTGCTGTGGCCCCTAATGTAGTTTCGAGTTGTACGTAATGTAAAAAAAATATTCTGTTCTTGCAAAATAGCCACTCCACCACTTGTTATGAATTTTAGAATGATGAGCCGAATCCATTTAAATTTGTACAGTGAAGGTTTTTGAAGTTTGTTTCTTGCAGGCAAAGAATTTTAGGTTTGCATTCGTCAACGAGGGATTTTAGGTAGAGCTTTCTTGCATAGAAACCACTGGATAATATCCATTAATAGCGCAAAACTATTATCTTATGTAGACGAGAGTAGAGTCAAGTCTCTGTTACTAGTAGTATTTCAATCTTTTTAAAATTAAACGTGAACATTGTTTTTTTTTACATTTTTTGCAGCGAGTGTAGGACGGATTTGACTTCATATTCTGACAAGGCCAGGCAGATCAGTAGTAAATGTTTTCACATCAGCTATGGGGTTAACTCCTTTTATTTTCTTCAGTAAGCTCATTAATTGATTTAAAGAAATGGGGTATGTATTGCCATGTGATTCAATTACTTCCTTGGTATGCGTCCATTGTAAATATTTGTTATGATCAGATTGTACTTTAATCGTCTTAGGTAGACTGCTGGAAGTTTTGTTTCTCTAGTTTCTCCTACGTTTTTTCTGGTAGTTCTGTGTTAGATGCTTTAGAGTTGTTGTAATTGTTTCATTATATCTCTCATTGACAGATGAATGAACAAGAGCAAACGGTCGACAGCAGACGTTTCATACTAGTCACGGGAGTGTAGGTCGGATCACCTTGGATATCTGTTGTGGAGGCGGGAGTTGGGTCTGCGGAGAGTGGGAGGACGTTTGGGGGGAAGGAGAAGGGGAAGGGGAAGGGGAAGGGGGAGGGGAAGGGGACGAGGAGGGGGAGGTGGGTGGTGCTGAGTCGCAGAGTGAAGGGGTTACTTCTGTCGGGGGGGGGGGGGGAGGCGAACCTGAGCAGTTGCAGGTACAGTCTTCTTTCTCATCATTGGACGCTATTAGTTCTTGTCCAAGGAATGAACAGTGTTCCATAGGGTAGTTTGTGGCCAAGTGTCCATGATGTTTACAGTGAAAATACAAAATAATATCAAAAGTTATGTATATCCAATGAGGCACTTCTGGTATTGTGTCTTGAAAAACTTCTGGTGACGTTCTGGTGACGTGACTGGTTTTATCTTCCGAAGCAATGAAGGTTTGACGGCGAAAACTCATATGACAGCCTGGGATCAGAAAAACTAGCTCTGAGGAAAGACATTCGTACCGTTGTTTTGGTGCCTAAACTCATTAACTTATTTTCTAATACTCTCTGGGGGATACTAGAGCTTACATTCGACAAAATAATTCTCTTGCTGAGTTGGAAATGGTCTGATGGAGATTTCTTGATCTGATACTGTGATTGACTTACAATCAGAAAGTAGTTTTTCTGAAATAATTATACGAGTCGTCATTGCCATCAATATTGTTTATTACAATAGCAGCTTTCTATGGCTTAGCCATCATCATCATCATTATCATCATCATCAGTTTTATGCTGTAAGGAAGTCACAAAAACGACAAAAACGAGTCGTTTTTTGTGGCTTCCATTCAGCAGAAAATTGATGATGAGGGCTAAGCCATCGAAAGCTGCTATTGTAATTAAAAATATTGGTGGCGATATAATTAACGACTGATATTATTATTTTTTTGTAAATGCCAACAAAAACTCACCACAATACCAATAATAGTTTATCTGCTATCACTTTACTTGTAAGGTAAATGCAGTCTGTAATTTGATATTTTTGATGCAAATGTGATTTGTGATGGCTCCATTATTTTAGCCAATGCTTGCAGGAAATCTACAATTGGAGCGAAAATTTCTGAATATATAACTAATGCAATATCCTTTTTAGGAAACATTGTACCTCAAGATGCTTGTGTTTAGCTCATTCTGGCTGGTGGCAGACTTGTAGAACTGGTAGGGGTAGAATACATATTTGTTCTTCTACGATGAACATCAGTATAGAAGTTTAAACACGCATATTAAAAAACACGCACAAACACAGAGAAGGGCACACATACATCCCGTTTAACTCTAACTTCTCTATACCAAGGTTACACGACACAACGCGCCGAGACTGTTGCTTCGATAGGAGGCGTCCGAGCAGGTCGGTGTCGCGACGAGAACTGGTTTGTTTCACAATCTCGTTTCACTATCTCGCCTCCCAATGTTTTGAGCATCAATGTCAATAGTTCGGTTCTGACGCAGCTGTTCGATCGTGTGCGCTGCCGCCGGGACAAGTTGGTGCTGGTGTCCGGCGACCTCAGCGAGCCCGACCTGGGGCTGAAGCCGGAGGACCGCGCGAAGCTGGTGCGGAGCGTCAACGTGATTCTCCACAGCGCCGCTACGGTGCGCTTCGACGCGCCGCTGCGCACGGCCGCCGCCATCAACGTGCGCGCCACCAGGGAGCTGCTGCGCCTGGCGCACGAAATGAAGGAGCTGCTGGTAAGCGTTTCAGGGGCGCACGGACTATGCGCTGCTGTGCATCGCGTCTGAACGGAGGAGTTAGTTTAGTTCACTCGGTTGGTACTGAAAGGGGGGGGTGGTGGAAAGAATTATGAAAAAAATTCTTTGGTTATGATGTAAGTACTCAGGCTGTAGTCGAAACACCTCAGTTTTCGATCTCCTAGACACAGTACTAACTCCGGGAATCCCGAAAAAAATGGTATTTTTCTGACTTTCTCGGGGTTTTCTCTATAAATTTTTAACCTTACGTCCTTTAGAAAATGGTTAAATTCAATTTTAAAGAAAATACTATTTCCTACAACTTTTATAAAAAATTTTTTTTCGAAACCAATTACCAAGCGAGTAATAGCTTTTCATAAAAATGTGTGTAAAATATATGTTTGTGACATTATCTAGTAAAGATTCTGGGGTGTTGTAATTATACGAGTCGTCATTGCCAACAATATTATTTATTACAATAGCACCTTTCGATGGCTTAGCCATCATCATCAGTTTTTTAGTGCAATAAAAGAAACAACAACATTAAAACGTGAACATATTTTTTGATTCCTCCACCTCCTCCACCGCACAGCCGGCTACTTAAGCCCTTACCTCGCCCGAACACGCGTAGTCGTTTTGTGGCTTCCACACAGCAGGTTAGAAACGGCTCAACTTACAGTTCATGTTTTCTCTTTCAAAAAAATTTGCATGTCCAAATTCAATTTCATTCATTTTTCTTGTAGCATTAAATGATTTAACACCCCCTTTCTTTCTTTCAGTTCTTAATATGTTAAATATATTTTCTAAAAATTGAAAACTATTAGTAATCAAAATTTTATCATAATTTTGTTGTCAAATAAAAAAAATCACGTTGTAATGTTGAACTGAAAATTGAGCCGTTTCTAACCTGCTGTGTGGAAGCCACAAAACGACTACGCGTGTTCGGGGCGAGCTAAGGGCTTAAGTAGCGGGCTGTGCGGTGGAGGAGGTGGAGGAATCAAAAAATATGTTCACGTTTTAATGTTGTTGTTTCTTTTATTGCACTAGAAAACTGATGATGATGGCTAAGCCACCGAAAGCTGCTATTGTAATAAATAATATTGTTGGCAATGACGACTCATAATTATTTCCTTGTAAATGCCAACGAAAACTCACCACAATACCAATATTCTGGAGTGTTCTTTATGAACACTAAGGTAGAGATTATTATTGAATATATGTTGTATGAATTGTTGGATATTGTGTTCTTTTTCTTGTTGTGTTCATTATTATTGTTTTTTTGGGGGATACAAGTTTTATTCAGGAATTCCAAGTGTTCAATTTTCACATGCGAGTAACGGTACCTTACGCCCTAAATCCATAAGGGCATCCTGTAGTTTTACGGTTGTAAAATTGAAGAACAGTCAAAATATATTTGTATATAACTTTCATTCTCTTAATAAACAATTGTCCGTACTCAGTCTGGGGAGTACGGACAATTGATAAGCCCCCCTCGTTTGGATAAAATAATGTGTGAGGGTGGGGGCTGCAATACAGCGAAGACAAAGGAAATGATTTTACGACCTTTTCCTAGGTAAAATGTACCTACCGACTGGACTAGTTTTCAAAGTGACAGATCTGCTGTTTGGAGGAGCATTCTAGCGGCCAGCTGCTCAGATTAATAGATTTGCGTGATTCTCCGATCAACATTATACGAATGCCGGAGAAATATTCTAACAACCGGGTCATGGACGCCCGCGCGATTTTTCTTTCTTTTCATTTCTTTATCCTAACCACTTACGTGCACTACATTGCCACACATGATAGAAACCAATCGGGAGCTTACAGCTCATCTCGTCTGGGGCGGTTCCGTGCTGGGGGAGATACCTGGAGAGTAAAATCACCGCTAGTGGACGTATAGTTTGGCGGCTGATGTCTCCATCCAGAGGGGGAGGATCATCGATATCTTTTGCAATAAAAATGCCGACGGATCACGCCGTCCTAAGGGGAAGAACACCATCACCATCTCCTTTAGTAATAAAGAGGCACTATATTTATGGGACTGATAATCATGAACGTTGACGAACCCAAAAAGACGAATTGATCAATGAAAATGAAATGATCAATGATCAATGAAAATGACAGTCAGCTGAATTAGCTCAAGATGCGAAATGACACTGTAGCGACTCTAGCCGGGAGGATCTAGTGTTCGATTTCTGACGTCGACTGATTTTCGGTACTAGTTAAATAGTTACGTCGAATTCAGCCAATGTCCGGAGGAGAATTCTAGCGGCCGCCTGTTTTAAGCGGTCAGGGCCACTGACACGAACGTTGCCGTCACTATTACAAAACTTATAATTTATTTCGATCATGATACTTTAATTTTCTGGTAATTAATTTTGTTTTTACTTTCCCACATATGTTCTTATATTCGGAGTAATATGCGGAGTAATATAGTGAAAGTTATCTAATGCTGCGAAGATCGATTCCGAGATCTCAACAGAAATACACGTTTTAGGTTTCCCTGATACCGAGAAAGTGTTTTTCTTTTCTTCAAAACGTCCGTCCGTCCATCCGTCCGTCCGGTGTATGTGAACAACACTATCACGTAAACCGTGCGTAGGATTTTTTCCAAATTGAGAAAACCAAAGTCCATTTAACCTGAGTCGAATCTCTGCGATGTTTGAAAATCATTTATTAGTTTTTAGGGATACTTTACATGAAGCCTCTGGGACATTTTCAAACTTTTCTCAAACACGGCTCTAAATTTTTTCTTTAAATTTCTTGTAAGTATAGAGTAAAATACACTTATAAAGGTGAAGTAGGTCCGATTTTCATGGTTAACTCTGAATTTTCGAAACTTTCAAAAGTTATTAAGAGTTATTTGCCGCGTCTTCCTACAACTACAGAATTAAAGGTGGAGATTTTTCTTTCCAATGAAATTTGTTGCTCATAATTAGTTCTTTCAATACGGATTTTTTGTTCTTTAAATAATTTCCCCAAAAGTTTTTTTCCAACTTTTCGAATGTGTACTGCTAATTACACTGTTTAAGATGATATAAAACTAATTTTGCTGGATTCATTTGTTTTTTCAAAAATTATACAAATTTAATTTTTTAAATATTTCTCACGCCTTTAAAATGCACAGTTCCAGCAATTTGTAAACAAAGATAATGATTTTAAGTAATATAATCAATACAATGTAAACAATTTGCAATATATTAACGCCCAAATATCACGAAGTACCGATTTGGAGCCCGAGCTGCATCCACTATATGGAAGGTTAAATTTTTCGCAATTAAATCTGTTCTTCATAATTAAGATATATTGATTAATTATACAGATTACTTTCATAATTAATACCATCGGCAATCTTGTAAAATGTGATTTTTGCTTAATTTTCAGGGAAATCGTGACTATTTTTAGAAACGTAAACAAGATTTTCTGATATGGGCATGTCTGAAAGCTTTTGGGCGCATCAACTACTATGGTCCTTAGTACCGTAGGTGTAGTGCATGTTTTTGTCACGGAAGGTGATGGTGTTCCCCCGATGGATGGTGAGATCCGGCGCAGTCATACACGTCAGCTTGCTGCTTGTTTTCAAACAAAGTATCGCCCACAACGGGGCTCCGCCCCATGCGGGGCAAGCTCTAAGCTCCCGACTGGTTTCTAAACATGTGTGGTAGTATAGTGCAAGAAAGTGAAAATGTGTGTGTGTGTGTAAGGGACGAGGGCAGGACAATGAAGAGAAAGGAAAGATCGCGCGTGACCGTGGCCCGTTTGTTAGGGTACTGCTCTGGTATTCGCCTGATGTTGATCGTAGAATTCACGGAAAACTACCGATCAAAGCAGCCGGCCGCTAAAATTCCCCTCCAGACACCGCCTGAATTCGACCTAGCTAACACGCAAGTGTCAAAAACCTACCACCGTTGGAATTCGAACCCTAGGACCTCCCGATCCCAGACACAGCAGTGACATTATTGAACTGTTTCTGCTCTTGCGTAGTCGCTGGTGCACGTGTCCACGATGTACTCGCACTGCCCGCAACCCCGCATCGAGGAGCGCGTGTACAAACCGCGCATGAGCTGCGACCAATTGCTGAACATCGTCGAAGCTCTGGATGACGAAACCTTGGACCGCATCACCCCCGAGTAAGTCTCTAACTCATTACAATAAACCATTTACCACCCTTCAAACCCTATTTCAAACATTTTTTGTGTGCTTGACCAACATTCAAGATCGCTGCATGATGGTTGTTAATGTTGCCGTCGGTAAAATGCAAGAATACAACTGAACAGATTTTGTTCATACTTCATTTAATGTGTGTCCAAATAAATAAAAAGAAATGTTAGGAAAACGTAATTGAAATATTTTTTAAAGAGATATTTTAAACCCCACACTCCGGTGTTCGAGTTTGTTTCCGAGATGACGATGGTAAAGGAAATAAAATATGCTCGCTTTCAAAAAAAGTAGTACGACCAAATGACGCACTCGCAAATGTTGAAGTATCTGATGTTAAAGTGGTTGCCATTTCTTTAATAGCAAACGTTCGGAACTCGCGAATAGCGAATTTGTGGATGTCAAGGGATAACTGTTCAACGCATAGAAATTGTTTCGTATGGAACGGCCTAGTAAATCCACACGTTGCTACATCGCTACTAGTCGTGCGCGCATTATCCCAGATTATACTGAAATGCTTTTTAAATTTTCTTTTTAGATGTTGGTAAGGGCTGTTACTAGATCTTAAATAACTAGTAAAATATTTTTAACTCAATTACGTTTTCGGTTTGGAAAATATTCGGCATCCTATAAATAGATCAGTAGGATAATATACTTCTGTAGGGTTCATTTAATTAGTATATCGAAAACACCAGAGATATTGGATGGATTGACTAGGATTCTCTCTCTGAGATGGTGTACTGAGATATCGCTTTTCAGTTCTTCTGTATGTTCCTAAGAGATCTCTCCATCTGACGGACAAACGGTCAAGAATTCTACCATTTATTCTGTGGAGAAGACATGTATTTTGCTCATTCAAATCAAAACAATGCATGCTTCAGAGTATACTATCACTTGTTCCTTCTGACTGATACACTGTATAATCATTCATTCTGATCTGCGCGATCCACACCACTGATAATGTTATACTTTGAATTAATATTTGGTTGAGTCATCTGATTTCCCACCTAAATTTCATTCTATCATTAATTTGTTTGAAAATAGTATAACGCGTAATTAATAATTGTATTGGATGGGCGACAATGTTAAATTTCGAGAGTAAGAGAAAAAAACAAAGATTTCGGGAGGATTTGGGGCATTTGACGTTTGGAATTTCTTTTCAAGAAGGTAATTTTGATAGCAAGATGGTATGGTCAATAACGTCAAGAGCTTTCGAAAGATCTTAAAATATTCCAATAGGTGCTTCATTTTGGTCCATTGATGAAGAAACATCTTTAAAAAAAGAAAAAATGACATTTTCCGTAGATTTTGGTTTTCTAAACCCGAGAGTCTGAAAACGCTCCGTTTTTTCTGAGAAATGTTTCCATTCGCATATAGAAATGCCTTTTAATATTTGAGAAACCTGACAAAAGAGAATTTGGTCGGGTTTTTTGAATTTAATTTTTGCTCATTTTTTTTTTAAAAAAAAGTGGTTTAAATTTTGCTGTTTTGAAAGTATTTGGAAATATTCCTGTGCATAAAGAAGCATTGAAAATGTGAGTTAACGGGAGTATAAAAGCAAGTACACAAGTTTTCAATGAAAAAACCGGAAATTGATCTAAACCACATTAATATTTTCTTTAGTTTACTGACCTTTCTCAGGAATTTGTTAGAAGAAGTTTTGGAAATAAAAATCGTGTCGAAACTTCTGTGGAAAGGTAATTGATAATGAATTTTGTGTTTTTAGTCCAGCCGTATTTCTAGAAACATGTTTGTTGATGAGATATGCCACTTTTTCCGGATTACTGGCTTCTATTTCATTATCCTTTAAAGAACATTCTCTACTATGAACCGGGATGATGTTCACGTATTATTTACGATAAAGATAAAGATAAATTTATTTGAATGGGCAAATGGGCAAAACCCGATGACAGCTAATTACATAAATAAAATACTACAGCTAACATGCAAATTATATAATAATAATATAATAATGTAATAATATAATAATATAATAAAATAATAATATAATAAAATAATAATAAAATAAAATAATAATAAAATAAAATAATAATAAAATAATATAATAATAAAATAATAAATAATAATGTTAATAAAATAACACCAATAATAAAAATAATAATGATATAACACTGTCTAATTCATAAAACATTTAAAATTACCTTAAAAAAAGAAACATAATTAAACTTCGCACTGAATCTTTGTTCAACTGCACTTCACTTCACTTCACTACACTTTTCACTATGACACTTTAATCACTTCTTACGTTTTTCTCTGTTCTACACTTCACGACACCTCACTTAACAATATATTACTGACGCATCGCTCTATAACCTACTATTGTCAGCTAATTCCCTCATTTATATAGTAATACCCTAAAGTAACTTCCTAAATTGTTGTACACTACGAGGAAAGGGTTCAAAGGTTTTTGCAGGCAATGTATTCCATTCTTTTATTGTTCGATTTGTAAAAGAAAATTTCCCCACATCTGTTCTTTGCGGCCTTAAATTTATTTTGTGCCTGTGATCCCCCCTACTGATGATCTAGGAATACTTAGCCGCCGATTACTTTATTTCCAAGCTGGTTGACCGCTATAAGCTTAATACAAAGCGCATAGCCTTGCTACTGATCGCCTATTTTCGAGAGAATCCCATTTTGCCAATTTCTTGTCCCTGAAAGTAAATTTAGCTGCCCTACGCTTAATTCTTTCCAAATTTTTACACTGTAAAATTTTGTGCGGATCCCAACAAATTGTCCCATATTCCATTATCGGTCTACCAAGCGATAAATAGGTAATTTCCTTCGCGTTTGCCGTACTCTTTTTTTAAGGTGCGCATTACAAAGTGGAGAGATCTCCAGGCTTTCCCTACAACAAAATCTTGGTTCTTTTCCAGCTTAATTTACTATCGAAATGGATTCCTAGGAACTTGCAGGAGGAAACTATCGGAATAATATCTTCATTTAAACGGTAATTCGTTTCTCTGTAATTATTCCCCCTGCCAAAAGTGATGGATTTGCTTTTGGAGCTATTTATGGTCATTCCATTATTTTCCGCCCAGCAATGTAATGCATCAAGATCCCGTTGCAACATTTCTTCGTCTTTCGAATTCACCCTACAATATATTATGCAATCGTCTGCAAATAGCCGAACATTGGATATTAATTGCGCCGGCAGATCGAACGCTAGAAATAGAAGAGGTCCAATGACACTCCCCTGCGGTATTCCTGACGTAATGCTTGTCCTGTAGAAAACACATGGCCAATTCGGACTTTCTGTTTTCTGTCTCGCAGAAACTCGCTAATCCACGCCACCACCCGGAAATCTAAGCGTAAATTCATGAATTTCTGTACGAGCCGATCGTGGGGAACGACATCAATCGCTTTGGCAAAATCTATAACTATTGCGTCTACTCTCCCGCCCGCGTCAATTTCATCTGCTAGATCCTGAATTAGCGTGGCTACCTGACGTTCACATGAATAACCACTCCTGAAGCCGTGTTGGCCGTCATAGAGCCATTTTTTGATTTCCAATTCTTGCTTAAGGCTAAATGCACCGAAAAATACTTGTAGGAAAATTCAATAGATCGCAGCACTATCACAGGGGAATTTACTTCACTGATGACATCTGAACCAATGGTCCGATTTTCGATCTGTAAACAGCATTTGACGCCTTTTTAAAATAGAATTTACGCTACGATATTTTCCCAAAAATCTGGCAAACACGCGAATTTGAAATTAGTTCTCACACTTCCAAGAACTAATTAAAAAATGTGGGCTTATAGCGCGATGGCGACATGCTTCCTGAATCCAACGCCGCGACAATCATGGAAATCAGATGAATAGGAGCGTCGTAAAGTGAAATTTACGAAAACACCTCCCCCCCTTCCCCTTCGGCGCCGTTGCGTCGCCCACCCGATTGTTGTGGGCCCTCTGTCGGCGCGGGGGCACGACCAGGCCGGGCGGCGTGGGGCCAGCCCCGGCGGAGCAGGCGGGAGTTGCGGGATACGCAAGCCAGACAGTCGGTTTATGCATCTCAATCTATTTTTCCACAGATACCAAACTAGAGATGCTATACTACTATTACAGACCGAGGTAAATGGTCTGTAATAGTAGTACATAACTATCTTTTTCACATATCTCCGTCTTCCTTCGAATACCATCTTAAAAGTTTTTGAGGCATTACTCAAAATATCGATTCCGATTTGGAACTGTTTTTTAAAAAAAGGAACTAATTGTGTAAATATCAGCATTATTCCATCTTCTCACATCTTATTTTAGATATATTTTACTTCTAAGGTCTTCTGTTATCACTCCACCTTGCTCTAAGATCTTCCGTTGTCAAATACCGAAAAAAATGAGCGGAGTATACGCACGAGCTCTTTTATCCTACAACTCAATTTTTGATCTCAAAAGGACTGCTTTAAAGAGTTCATCTGGTGAATATCTAAATAATATAAAATATAATTACAAATACATTTATTATTTACATAAGTATATGTATACAAAAATATACACCTCCCGAAAAATAATCTGCTGGATCCGCTCCTGCTGTGACACCTCTCCTAACTCCGTAAGCGGAAGGCGATAACACAGAGACCCTCGTATGTCATCGGAAGCGACCGCAGGCCCTGCACAAATCTGGCGTCTCCCACGGCACCGCTTCAGGGAGAGGCGAAGCGATGAGGAGGACACTGGAATTTTCATGACGCGAGCTGCAATTACTGGTAACATTGGGGAAAGTTTTATCTCGTAAACTAAAAGTAAATTATAATTTTGAATTTCTTGGTTCTTTTTATGCATGTAGCCGAAGTTATCTACAGTGTAATTTTTATTTATTATTATTATTATTATTATTATTATTATTATTATTATTATTTTTATTTCTATTCACATTTATTCAAAAGCACCGAAATCAATGTGTGACTGTGAGACCGGAGTCGCTAGGACAGACATGCAATACTTTCACAATCTCTGTTGTACAGACTAACAGGCATCTAAAAAGAGATAACACAAAGCTTTTGTGACTGACCAACGTAATTCTAAAAGTTTGTACATTATATTTATGACATGAAAAAAGT
Source organism: Gryllus longicercus (assembly GCA_038098605.1). Classification (NCBI taxonomy): domain Eukaryota; kingdom Metazoa; phylum Arthropoda; class Insecta; order Orthoptera; family Gryllidae; genus Gryllus; species Gryllus longicercus. The sequence continues at coordinate 1,365,057 of JAZDUA010000324.1, read as the reverse complement.
AAATTATGAAAAATGAGTGGTTGTCTCTGCGACATCTTGCACTGAAGAGTGGTGCAGTTTTATTGAAAGAAATGTTTACAAACACTCAATTCATTGACCATTTTGTACTTGAATTACAGTGCAGTATACTCCTCTATAAATCGAAGTTTTTAGTACCTGAGATAGTACAATCTAAAAGCCACTTTCACACTTTGCGGTCTCAACAAATTACGTTTGACGTTGAAAACCTGAAAAGTGTTCACACTAGTGTAACCATCTTTCGCAAGGCGGCAATTTGACAATAATCTCTTGAATAGTGAGGGAAATTCAATTACATTGCACAAATAAATATGTTTTCAAAACTTTAATAAACCACATATTTAAATATTACTGTCATCTGTCGTACATAAGAGGTTGAACTAAAGAATTCGCCGAAGTATACAGTGTAAGTATTCGGCATATTGACGTGTTTTGCAATTTGCCGCCTACGCGAGCAGTCGAGGAAATAGTATATCTACTTTGACAACATTGTATGAGGTTCATTATCACTTCATCTGATATAGATATTCTGATTCATTATCACTTCATCTGATATATTCTTGTTCTGAGAAGACATGAACTCAATGAGTGAGTGACATGTTTGCTTCTTGTTCGTAACACAAGAGTATAGCGTATTCATTTTAATTTGGTTTCTGACTTTTGGTGGAACGGCATGGCTTCTATTCGTAGTAAAGGCCAAACAATACACAGTTAAGCTAGGCAAATTATACGTCTCGTTATTAAGAAATGTGACAAACAAAAGAATTCGGGCGTTCTTCAACACACGCTGCATAACAACAATTTTCGGGTAGTAAACTATACTAAAGTATCTGTTCGAACTGTGACATCAATTAAAAAAGAAGGATTTGAAGCCGGCGGGGCAGCCTTGAGTTCTCCCGGTAAGAAAAAGCCATATTGTGAAGATAAAAAATTCCACATTGATGACATCCACTTATTGCTTATTTGTTTTCCTTATTCTCGTATGATGTTTTAATTCTTGCCTATGGATACTTAGCGTAATATATTTGGGACAGCTAGTAGTTGCAGATTAGGCGGTGGGGGGGATCGGACTAGGAAATCCCGGGCCCCCTCCCCCACGGCCACTTTACGCAAGTCCAGGCTCGTTCGTGCCCTAGTCCCTGACCTCGTCCTTAGCGGCAGGTGGCGATGAAAGACCAACCGCCCGATGCATTCGGAGCAGCAACCTGCTCAATAGTTTTCACAATCGACAGACTGAATTAGACCTTCAGAGAAAATTCAAGATTTTCTCCGTGAAATATAAAGAAGTTTCCCAAAATCTTGGAAACACAGACATCGAAGTGAAGATTCAATGGATTATATAGTACGATGTAAGCAATACTATAGTGTAGATACATTGGTTTTTACTCCAAACGCGTGCCTATTATTATTATTATTATTATTATTATTATTATTATTATTATTATTATGTATAACGGAGTCCTTATATTTCTTTTCAAACATTATATTTCTCTGCAAAGAAAACAAATGACCAGACGAAAGTCAGAAACTCTACGGGGATTCCAGCCCAGACCAAGACAAGATAAAGAAAAGTTTATTCAAGAAAAAAAGCGAAGAAGTGGAAGAACATAACAACAAATGGAAATCTTAATAAATTTTCCAGGTCATCCAAAATATGATCACGAAGTGGAAATCAACAATAGCGAATGTTAAGAACGAGAACGACAAAATAAATACAACAAAAGAAGAGATCACGAAAAGATGGGAAGAATACACGAAGAAGTTACATGATAAGGACTTACAAATTGAGTAGTGAATAAATATATATGATTACAAATAAGAACGTGAGATCGAAGAAATGAATTGGATGACAAATTAACTGAAAAATGGGAAGTCCCCGGCTGTAGATAATATTCCAATCGAACTATTCAAAGATACTGGGGAATAAATCTTGGCGAATCTAACACAATTATGCAATGTGATCTGGAAAAGAACAGAGTGACCAACAGATTTGCAACGCACTATAATTACTCCATTATCAAAGAAAGGGGACAGCCGAGATTGTGCAAATAACAACACAATTGCATGAATACAGTGTGATTCAGTCAATCGGCAAAAGTCATCCCTCGGAAAAAGAAAAAAAAAAGATTTTAAAAATGTTGTTGATGTAAGCATATACTTTCTTAAGATTTTCAAAAACAATTCACATTGAAAGAAACTTCATTTTCTATCTCCTCTGGAAAGTTGTGTAGATTACATTACGTCGCGTAAGCGTTAGCGTAAAGCATATCCTAAGATCATACTCACAGAAAAAGATTTCCTTCGTTTTTAAACTCGTTTGAATCCTCCATATTATTTGTATCATTGTGGCCAATATGTCACGAAAGTGTCACGTCTAACTGGTTTGCATACTGCAATTTCTACAGATAACTTTTTCTAGAAAATCCACTTTTTATAAAACAAAGAAAATGTAAGGGAAAACACGCTCCAAATGCAAGCAAACGTCTAGGAGTTATCCAATTGCATCATTACCCTTTATTCATTTACGTAGTCTGTATGAAATGACTCACCAGGAATTATGTATTCCATTCAAAATTCTACAAATATAACATATTTATTTTATATTAAAATAGCTTACCAAGTAAGCTGGGATAAGTCATGATTCATACTATCTTATTTCGATGCTTGTTACGGCGTTGGAGTCAGGATGCAACCCGCCAGCCCGCTATTTTACCACCTTTTTTAAATTTTAAGTCGTAGGCTTCCGCGGCCAGAGTCATGTGCATGATCTTGGCTGTCCGGGTGACGCCGCGTCGAACATTGTGTTGACGATGTTTCGACCATCATGCATTGTTTTAAATTTGTCCGAAAGTACGAAAACATTTTTAAAATTAGCTTCGGCTATTTTACTTGGGAAAAGAGATTCACCAGATGAACTCTTTAAAGCAGATAATCGTCGTTTTGAGATCAAAAATCGAGTTGTAGGATAAAAGAGCTCGTGCGTATACTCCGCTCATTTTTTCCGGTATTTGACAACGGAAGATCTTAGAGCAAGGTGGAGTGATAACAGAAGACCTTAGAAGTAAAATATATCTAAAATAAGATGTGAGAAGATGGAATAATGCTGATATTTACACAATTAGTTCCTTTTTTTTAAAAACAGTTCCAAATCGGAATCGATATTTTGAGTAATGCCTCAAAAACTTTTAAGATGGTATTCGAAGGAAGACGGAGATATGTGAAAAAGATAGTTATGTACTACTATTACAGACCATTTACCTCGGTCTGTAATAGTAGTATAGCATCTCTAGTTTGGTATCTGTGGAAAAATAGATTGAGATGCATAAACCGACTGTCTGGCTTGCGTATCCCGCAACTCCCGCCTGCTCCGCCGGGGCTGGCCCCACGCCGCCCGGCCTGGTCGTGCCCCCGCGCCGACAGAGGGCCCACAACAATCGGGTGGGCGACGCAACGGCGCCGAAGGGGAAGGAGGGGAGGTGTTTTCGTAAATTTCACTTTACGACGCTCCTATTCATCTGATTTCCATGATTGTCGCGGCGTTGGATTCAGGAAGCATGTCGCCATCGCGCTATAAGCCCACATTTTTTAATTAGTTCTTGGAAGTGTGAGAACTAATTTCAAATTCGCGTGTTTGCCAGATTTTTGGGAAAATATCGTAGCGTAAATTCTATTTTAAAAAGGCGTCAAATGCTGTTTACAGATCAAAAATCGAACCATTGGTTCAGATGTTATCAGTGAAGTAAATTTTACTTATTTTCGTGCTGCCACGTGGTGGCTACAAATTGTACTAGTGTCGGGACATTTAGCCTTAATGTAACTGGCAACTAGATACTCCATACGTTTGCAGACCACTGACGTAAGACTTACCGGTCTATAATTACTTAATATAGTTTTGTCACCACTTGTAAAAATGTTCCACATTGCTTTAGGTTTGTTACTAGCGTTCAAAATATCCTGATAATTTCTCTTTATTTTTGCCTGAACTATTACTTTTCTTAATATTATTTTGTATTCTCGGTAGTAGACATGAAAACCGGGTGTTACGGTATGATGGTTAGAAATAAAGTAATGCGTACGTTTATTTTTACACGGTATTCTAATACCAAGTGTGATCCAAGTATTATTTTTCAGTGAAATGTTAAATTTTCTCTTTTTAAGAGGAAAGCATGAAAGCATGAGAGGTTAAAATGAAAGGAAAGCTTTGAGAAAAATATATTATATTTTTAATTTGTGTCAACAGCGTTATAAACTGTGTCCTATGATTCTTTCAGCAAGTAATCCGTAAATAATGTTATGTTAAATTTAGTGAAAGCTCCTCTCACGATTGTATTATTTATTGTGCCGGTGATCATGTTATCCGTAATTGTAAGAATTTGTGCTTCGTGGTCACTGTAGCCTAGATTAGTAATTTTAATTTCATATCTAGTTGTGGTTTAATTAATTATAATTTGATTTATTGTTTTTTGTAATTTGAATGTATTCCGTGTAGGTACATTCACTGTAATATATAAATTAAAATAATGCAGTAAATTGAATTCGCTTAGAAAATCAATATTGAAATCTCTACATATAACAATGAATTTAAAAGATAGTTACAAATTTTGTTCGTTATGGCTCGATTTTGTATGAAAATGAAATTATCTAATGCTTGCTTTGTTGGAGGTCTGTAGATGGATAGTAGTAACATAGTTTTGAGCGTAGTTAAGATGGACGACTGTTATTTCAAAAACCTTTTCAATTGCATATAAATTGAATTCTTACTAGAAGATAGAATCAATATCATTTCTTATGTTAATACACGAACCTCCATAAGCTGAACACTTATTTGATTCCCTCGCTCTACGATACGATCCTGCAAGGTAAAAGCTAGGAATTTGGAGTGTGTTTAGATCATCATGAGATAAAATTCTTCTTCTATAAAGCAAAAAAGAAAACATCTATTTGACCTAGATGACACTGTAGTGATGCCTTCCATCATACATTAAATAACCTAATGAAATATGGTAAAATAGCCTCTCCACCTAATTTAATGTAATCCATGGAAATAGAATCTGGGCGTCGTGTTTACCCTCTCTTCATTAATTTTATTCTTTGCCGAAAAAAGGTATTTATATTTGGCATTGGCCTGAAAAGGTCAGAGGAATAACTGATTAGAGCCATCAGCCCACGAACTCAATTATTTTGAATCCCACAACTCCCTGATGTCAAATACATCAATTAAATTTCACCGGGAGAGGTGGCTCAGGGCATCTCAACGGCACGTCCCAGGATCGAGTTCTGATGGTGCACCGGTGCCACCACGGTGGCAGGATTTTCGACACTAGCTAGGTAGCTAGGTCGAGTTCAGTCGCTGTCTGGAGGACTATTCTAGTGACCGACTATTCTGATCGGCAGTTTTCCATGGTTTCTGCAATCAATACCAGGCGAATGTCGGAGCAGTACCCTATCAAACCGATCACGAACCGCACGCGGGCTTTGCTTCCTCTTCCTTGCCCTAGTTCCCTTTCACACACTCCACACACGTACATACTTACTTGCATTACACTACCACACATGCCTGGTGGGGAGCATATGGCTTGCCTCGATTAGGACGGTGCGCCGCTGGTGGGAGATAACTTGTTAGAAAAAGCGCTAGCCTATGGGAGGATCTCCCCATTCAGCAGGAGAAGATCTCTCTCATCTTTTGCAAAAAAACACTCACGACACTTACGGGAATAATGATTAATTAGCAGTTGACGCACCCGGAATCGCTATTCAATCAATCAATTACATTTCTGTGAACTTGCCGGGATTCAACCCCTGATCTCAGGCACTTGAACCGTAAAGGAAGGTTGTTATGTTCGCTACTACCGGTGTTGGTGCTTTTAATCCTAACAATTCTTGCAATTAAATATTTTTTGAATTGTGATGTGTTGTTTACCAGCATTTGCTAGCTCATATGAAATGCATTTGCATGCAAGATAGTGCGTGTAAAAGCATTAAAAGTTCAATATGTGCATGTATGCAATATGTGCAGTATGCAATAATGCAGGCATGCATTACATATTTATGCCCATTTTTGTTGCAACACCCAACTTTCGTGATTTGACTTTTAACATTTTGCAATCAGACGCATATAATAAAACCAAACAATTCAAAGTAAAAAAAACTTAGTACCTTTGGAAAATATTGAAACTTCATTTCTCAAATATTTCTACTGAAGATATTGATTGTAAGAGTGGAAAGGACGAAGATCGAGAGAATTGGCTAAAATTCTTTCACTGTTTCTCAGCACTAAATATTCAAAACGAAGGGGTGAAAACGGGAAAGGTATAAATGAAATTTTATAAATTCTGAGAAATTCGTATATTTAAGTCAATATAACTGTAAAGTCGTGGTGTTTTCTTCCATCATTAAAACCATAGCAATTCAATTGTTCATTAACACTACGATAATACATTGCCACTGAAGTATAGCCTAAAATAAACACGTTTTTCTCAGAATTTATAAAATGTCACTTATACCGTTCTGGTTTTCATCCATTCAAATGGTAGACAAACGTTTAAACCAAGAATACCTACTCTTTAGGAATATTGAGTTATCTTTTAAATTTATGAATGTATATTCCCTTCAGGTTAATGAGACCTTGGCCTAATTCATACGTCTTCACGAAGGCCATCGCAGAGGACGTGGTGTTGCGAGAGAGCAAAGGTCTTCCTGTGTGTGTGATTAGACCATCTATGGGTAAGTAGTTTCATTGAATTACTTTATTGAAAACATAGTAATTACTGTGATTGCAACCATACCAGATTCTGATCAGGTCATCTAATACTTCTCAGCTAGCCTAGCCTTCAACACCAATATTAAGTATTGATAAATGTTTTCAAATACTGGACTAACGCGATTAGAACATTTTATAACAAATATGTTCCTACGGAAGCAAATCATAGTACTGCCTAAAAAGAAATCCGTGGGAAAAAATCCTGAGGAAATTCTAGGGTGGAAAGGGCAAGCCATGATTCCGTTCCTTGCTAGTATTCTCAAAGTATTAATGATGGTAATGTCCCAAAAGTCTGAAAAAAGCTACAATGGTTACTAACTACAATGGTTACTAGCTACAAGCTACAATGAATCCTTTATAATTATAAATAATTATAGATAAATTGGCTTAACATCGGTGGTATGTAAACTGTTAGAACAGCGTTTGCCAACGCTGCAAAGGGGAAGGGCGAGAGGAGGAGACGGCGGTCGCCGATAACGAAAACCAGTAGGCCTTTGCCGGTATTTCAGGGAACATGAGTGGAAGACCATCTACACCCGTTAATTTTCTTTCGTTTTTTTTTTGGGAAGAAAGGTTTCCTTTTGTAGACACCGTAACAATAGCTAAGAGTTTAGTGTATTCCAAAGAACTTCAGTATGTTAAAGAGTTCAACTGACAGAGGCATTACGCAGCTTTGCAACTCCGAGAAACCCGCGAGATGAAAATAATTTCTGAGAATTTACAGATAGCCTGCAATCATGAAATGAGAAAAGGATATTGCAGTTAAAAGATTATATAAAAGTAATTGAAAATCACGAGTATTTTCAACAATCTCCAACAAAACTGTACTATATAAATAATCAAGCTTGGAGTCCAATTCGTACTCCCACGTGACCCCTTCCGGGTATCTATTTGTACCTATTTGTTAACATTATCTACACAGGCACACAAAATGAAATAATTTTCAGATCCAAAGAGTTGACACATGTTTTTCTATGTTGACGCGCTTAATCCTTTTCTGAAGCCAGAATTGCGCGAATTATTTCAATACCAGTGAAGGAAGCAGGTCCGAATAAGTGACTGCAAATGAGTACGGTAAAAGGAAATATCGATTAGGGAAAGTTACAAACTAGTGTAGCTGCCAAAGCACATAATATCTCGCAATATTTCTAAACGCTTTAAAATTTCAAAATACGAAAACGATATAAGAATTAGAATTATTTAGAATCTTAATAACTATCGGGGACCTGTACCATTTTTAAAACGTTTTTTGCATTATTGAACAACAGAATTTAATTAAAACAATTGGAGCCAGTTTTTTGAAAATTTTAAAAATGTCGGAGGAGCTTCAGCAAAGTACCCCCAAAATTAAAATATCGGTTTCAAATGCCAGAAATCGCGACATTAGCAAGATCGACTGGGGAATACCCTGTTTGGAGAAAATGGGCTAAACGGTTTAGCCGCTAGGGTTGACCAGAGACCGAACCACAGACAGACAGACGGACAGACAGGCGTTTTGCCGTCAATAGGTTTTTCGGTATTAAGAACCACCAAAACATGGATTCAGGCTACACCACCAGTTACAGGATTTTTCAAAATTTAGTTACAGGTATTACCAGAACCCGGCAATAATGTTCCGACGAAATTTCGTCGTTTTCTGGCGCACGATTACATCACTTTATCGTTTTACAACTAATTTGCAAGGCAAGAAAGTAAAAACGAAAAACTAAGGTGAAATATTTTTTAAGAACTGTGACTTTGCCAGACGCTATTCAGATAGGGCAGGCGACGTACATTTATGACGTTTCGGAGGCGGAGGATGTCTCCCGTCGGGAGATTTTCGTCGAGTCGACTATCAGCTTTTCGTTATTTCAAATTCGTTTTACCCTCAGAAAGATGTCGAAATCTGTACTTAATTTTAACTCCTTTATTTGCTAATGACATTTTTCAAATTTTTTAACATTTTGATGATGACCGAGCGATAAGTTTTAGAAAATCGTGTACGCTATTAAAAATAAGATACCTTGTGCTTTTGCCCTTTTTAATCTTATTTGCTTACGACATTGTAGCTGCGCAAAGTGTGTTTTTAATTTTTTGTCGCAATATAGGAATGCAACTATTTCTTTGGAGTCTGAATTTCCTTGTAAATCAATTAGATAGTGTTTCAAAATAAATTAAATGTTATGAAAAATTAAAAAAATAATTTTTTTGTTTATGATTTTTTAAAACTTTGTATTATTCAAAAAAGAGATATATTGCAACAGATACTTTCATCATACTTTAATTGTTGCTTTCTTTATAGGATTTTTGCCATTCTTACATCAGTATTGTCTGTGAATTATAAATTTACTGTTCAATCCATTGTCCTAATTAATGTATATATGTATTTGTAATCCTAAATTAAAACCATTAATACGAAATGTATTTTTTACAGTTGTTAGTACTACCAATGAGCCGGTACCAGGATGGATCAACAACATCAATGGACCTGCAGGTGTAATAATTGGTTCCGGTTTGGGGCTTTTGCGTACCCTTCATATAGACACCGAAATTTCCGATTTGATTCCGGCTGACCTAGTGACCAACACTATTTGTGCCGCTGCATGGAGGACTGCAAACAGCAGGCGAGTTCTCGCATTTTTTCCGCTTGATCAATTGTGTTTATATTGTTATTTTCATTGCATAAACACTCTTTTATACAGAGAAGTATAATTTAGATCTTAAAACAGTATTATCTCACAGTGTAAAGTATTTGACTCATTTATCTAGACATTGACATATTTTATAACTACAACGTTAATCACTAGCGAGAATATGTGATATTGCCCTTGAATAAGTATCCATGACCCCAGGTACGGAAGTTTACTGCCTTCACTGAGAAACACTGAAAAGTAATGATTCAGAGTCGAGCAATGCTCCAGTGACTATCTTCAAGGCCGGGAGAAAAAGTGGATTTTATTATAAGCAAATGAAGAACTAACGTGAAGCATTCGCTCCCTAGGAAGTTAATTATTATTTCAAAGAGATTATATATTGTATCCCTTGTTTACATTATTACAATGGAAACAAATGACAAATTTCAGTAATAATTTATGTATTTGAACACAACATGAAACACAAGTGATTTGTACTTCTTTGCTTCCTCACCGAAATACGCCTGCAAGACGTTATCACTTATATTTCATATTTCTTTATCTTTGCATCAATCTTAAATTTTTTGCATCATACGCTTTTAATTACACAAATGTAATTTTTTAAATATATTTTAATATATCATGCCTACAGTAGGTATATTTCCAACAATTTGTAAATAGTATTGCATTTGTGAATAGAAGTGCTTCATATAACTTTCAGTAAAGTTTCTCGAAAACTCAAAATATTTCCGTGAATGCTTCAAATTTCGCGTTTACAGTAACGCTTAAACGCAATTTTTCTTAAAAAACGGCTCTAAAGTTTTCAATAAAAAATCCCTCATAGAACTAATTTTTACAGTTCAATAATATTATTAAATTAAATATTTCGGTTCTACCATTATGAAACCGAAGAACTGAGTGTCTCAAAAAATGAAGTTCGGGCGGTGATAGATGGTCAGAGTATGTGGCAAATACGAAAAGTTACACCAGATCAAAGAAATTAGAATACTAACTATAAAGAGAAAGCCTGTGCCATTCTGTTGCATCCCTATTTTTACCTTCTTGTGCACGTACGTACATACGTAGTAAAGAGAAAGTTATGTAATGCTGCGGAAAAGGGATTTCTCCTGAGTGAAAATAATACTTTTAACTTGAAGAAACTGTCGAAGTTTGTTTCTAAGTCTTGAACTCCAGACCCTCCCAGCAATTTTCGACGAAACACTGACAGCTTCTCTTTGCGCTCTTGCCATCTCCTCTGAATGATTCGACAAGCGAATTTTGTTTTGCTCTCAAGGCCAGCTCAACAGCCCCGCGCTGGCATGTGCTAGCTCTTCGGGAAGCAGAATCTTTTGTCAATAACTGGTAGCGGCGTATCAAGGAGATGGGAAAACGTGTGTTAAAATCGTGAAATTTAAATGAAAAACTTAAAAATAATTTGTGAAGTATTGGAAGGAAAGAGAAAGAAAAAATCTATGGTAGATGAATTCGGTATTGCTGCAAGTACGTTTTCAACGATTTTTGAAGACAAAAGCCAAATTCGTCACGTAGTGGAGGAACCCCGTTTTTAACTTCAATGAAAAATAATGAAATGTTCAAGTTACCCGCAGCTGGAAGAAGTATGGTTGCAGGGGTTGAAGTGTGCTAGAAACGAGACATTCCAATTCAAGGATCATTAATTAAGGAAAATGCAAAAACATATGTTCAAGAATTAGGAATTAAGTATTTTCTAGCCAGTGCAAATTGGCAGCAAAACTTCAAAAAGGAATTATGCAAAAATTATAACTGGCGTAAGTGCAAGTGTGTGTATGGAAGACTATGAAAACTATCAATACAGTATTCTACCACGGTTGCTAGAGAATTGTAAACCAGAATATGTGTTTAATGGTGATGAAACCGGATTATTTTTCAAATGCTTGCCTGAGAAAACATTAGCGTTTAAGAGTGAAAAATGTCAGGGCAGTAAACTAAGTAAAGAGAGGACAATAGTGATTGTTTAAGCGAATATGCGAATATGACTGGAACTAAAACGTTGAAGCTCTTGGTGATCGGTAAATCGGCAAAGCTTTTCAGGATGCTTTTCAAGAGTGAAATCCCTGTTTGTAGAATTCAAACATAATAAGAAATAGTGAATGATAAGTTTTATTTTTGAATCTTGGGTAGGGATGTGGACAAAAAATTCCAAAGAGAAAATTGGAAACTCATTATTTTTGTCGACAATTGCCCCGCCCACTCCAAACACTGATAACTTAAAAGCAATTTGACTGATTAACTTTCCACCAAATATGTTTTGGAACTGCAGCCTATGGATTACGATTTCATTAAAACTTGACGCAATTCTACAAGAAAGGATGTCACTAAACAGTAGTGAGAAGTATTGAATCATACAATCAGGTAACTTTAATAATGCAACTTAACTTTACTTGGCTGTATTGTGTTGCTACAAAAATCATGGTCAGTTGTGACATGAGGAACAATCGCAAACTGTTTCCAAAAAGACGGATTCTGGCAACGTGACATGCAGCATCAGGAAGAGTAGGACATGAGCATTTCTACGTCTGACGAGTTGCAAGTATTTACAAATTTGGTTTCAAGCAAAGACTACTACATTTTCATTAATGTCATAGCAGAACTCACCGTATCAGACCACCTTACAGACAAAGAAATTTTAAATGCCGTGGTGGTAGCAGAACAAGAGGATTCGACAGAGAAAGAAGAAATACGAGAGGTGCATTATTCTTAACATCCTTCCCCCCCAAGCTCTGAAGGGATTGGTCACTTTTCGGCTATAAGTTCAGTGTCAGATTTCAGTTCGTGAGGACATTTGGGGGACAGTGAATTTACTAGAAAATGTTGTGGAGCAAAGACTGCTAATACAAAACAAGAAAAAATTGCTTTTTTGGAATCTTGAAATCTAAACCTTAGCTGTACCAGGTAGTATTGATTTAATAATGTTATTTTTAAAATAATTTATTATCTTTAGGCTTTACAATATTTTGTGCCTGAGAATAAATGTTTATTAGGTTTCTAATGAACTAATTTTACGACTTAACGATAATATTTAACCGTGCCTATTTAAAACCGTTCGTATTTTAATGTATTATTTTGATATCTCGAATTTTTGAATTCGAAGAAATATTTCTCTCGGGAGAAGCTTGAAGTATCAAGGTTTGACTATTTATAGTCTACGTTGCTGATTTATTTTTATCTAGAGTTAAATTTCACATGTGGCTTGTGCTTATGATACTCAATTGTTACATTGCTTTAATTCTGAACAATATATATATATATATATATATATATATATATATATATATATATATATATATATATATATATATATTCTAACGTTAGCTACCGTAGTTGCCGGCGTCAGATCGAATGCTCTAATTGAGCTTTGAAATTTCAAGGGGGCAAGATCTTTTGTGATATGAGAAAGATTTACATGCAGACACAGAATCAGGTAAAACTGCGTAAATTCTCCAGAATATGACACACATATCAGCACTGAACAAAGAATACAAAAAAATTCGAATTGCACACAAATATGCAACACGAATTCAAATTGCTGTAGACACCCTTTGAAAATTGAAATCATTTGCTCACTCTGATTCGAATATTTCTACTTAATTCACTATTCTTTTTCCAACAAAATACCCGTGCACGGTAACTATTGTTTGACCAGCACCAGCGTTTAAACATCAAAATCTTAACTTCCTTGGCTGATAAGTGCTACAAATTATATCTATATTTTTACATAAAATCTTTGATTTTTACACAGACACATTGGTAAATGACCTATTAAATACAACTATTTACAGTTAGTATCCTCGTCAAAATGACACAACTGAAGAACAAATATTAACACAGCTTTTCTCGTAGCATTTAACACTAGAATGAACTGTATTACCGGCCTACAAGGTTCTTTCCAGTGCTATGCCCTTATCGAGATCTTACGTGAATATGCAAATTTATAATCACAGCCTTTCTGTTGCGGCACTATCGTTCAAGTCTCTGCCGGGCCTCAATCCATTTACAAATTGTTTTGTAACCTTTGCCGGGCACACAATGCGCAGCTTGCAAACCGTTCGGCGTCACCGTCGTGTGACCTTGCCCCAATTCCGGCCAGGCCGTTGCCTCGTTCCCTTGCAGACCAGCCGTCCGCGATGTCGCTGAAAACGCCGTCATCTCTCTCCTGCCACCAGATCCACATCCAATCTTCTTTTGTCTAGCCTCTTGGCCGCGCCCGGTACCAGAATCCTCACCTCTTCTTTCTTCGCCGCTCTTCCTATGCGGCACGCCGACGCGCATGTCAAAGTCCTTACGCGTGTTTGCTTACGGCGTATCGGTTTTCTGGCGTTCTTTACAACACTTTTTACTAGTTTAGCTAACTGCACAGTTCTACTGACGCCTCACAACAGCTCATTGTTTTTGTTTCGCGGCCACTATTCCGCGTCGTACTAGTTACTCCACTACTTCGCCTAGTTAATCACAGTTCAGAAGGCTGAATCTTCCACTATCCCACTATTCTTTCGCATGAACAATTACGTCGCACCATAATTTCTACAAACTGGCTTCTCACAATCCTCACTGACCTAGCTCTCTACGCACGTCCGAAATCTTCGATATCCCGTACAAAAGAAAGCTGCCCTCTCTAATTACTACCGCTCTAGCTGACCACACTGAACCTTTCACCTCAGTGTCAGGTTCAGAAAGAAGCTCTTACTAGCGCTGTCCCATGACAAGATGTCGACTCCGCCCTACTGGCCTTCGCTCACCGCACTCGACGTCTCGTACAGAAGAGGGGCCGATCCGTCAGCTGCTCCGCTATTTGTGAGTAGCGTGACGAATCCTTCCGCGTTTCTGTGAGCTAGAAGTTCGCCGCCGTCGCGCTGTAGGCAGCAACTAACAGATAGCGCTGTTTCGTTAGTAGGTTATTCGGCCCACCTGTGCTCCGGTGATCTCTGGTTTCGCCGACGCTCTGTGGGTGTTCTGGGGTTTCCGAGATTGTCTCAAACGCTCATGTATATATATATATATATATATATATATATATATATATATATATATATATATATATATATGTAACTAAACACTCAATTATCCTATTTCCACTGCATTTTTATTTCGCGGTTAATTTTTCTTTATGAACAAATACATCCATTTCTTTTGTAAGTAATAAACAATGTACATGTTTATGAAGTATATCTACGCTTCTGCAATGCAAATTTTTATCTAGAAAGCACTTTTTCAAACCAACATTTGAGTGCTTATTGCGGCTCAACCATTATGTTAGCAATATTTTTGTAAATTACTCTACATCTTACTTTCTCGCTTCTGCTTCCGCAGTATATAACAGGATCAGGGATTTCAACGAAATTGAGGACAGAAACATTCACTTAAGCGTCCTGTACGCTAGCGGAGAGCAATTTGAAGCCATTGTTTTTGAAAATTTTGAAAATGTCTCAGGGGCTTCATTTAAAAAAAATTAAATTCCGTTTCAAATTCAAGACGAACATCAGTTAGCTCGAATGGAGGAAATAGGCTGAACGGTTACCATTGACCTCAGCCACCATTGCCCACAGACGAATGGACGGACGGTCGGACAGACAAGAGTTTTGAAGCAATCGATTTTTCGGTGTGGAGATCCCCCCAAAAATTGATTATGATCACACAGCGTGGTAGAGAAAGTAATTTATTTTTAAGCATGGGCAAGATTTATCCACTTTTGCCTTATCAGAGCCCGAAGTGTCAAAAATACGCCGGTTTCCGGCACACGATTACAATATTTTTTCCTTACGTGCGTAAGGATGAGAAAGTCAAATCTGATCTTTAAAACAAAGTCATGCACAATTTGAGAAAACGAGTAGTTTTTTCTAATTTCTATTTGAGATTATGCAATTATGCAAAAAAAAAACATATTCTAAAAATACTCCAAAATTTCCTTTTTTCACGAATAGAACAATGACTCGGGAAATAATGGTACAGGTCTAATTTGCATTGAAATCTCTGTATTTTTTGTTGCAGAAGTTAGAAATAATGCGAGAAAGTGCGCGCTGTTAGCGTACCCCTTCTTTTAATTTTAATGCATTAATTTATTATTTTATGATTGCAGGAAAGAAAATATATCTGTGATTGCGGAAGGCGAAGAAATACCTGTTTACAATTGCGTGTCGTCTGCAAGAAATCCCATCTCATGGGACAAGGTTTTTGAGATCTGCCCGGAAAATGGTTTTCATTATCCAAGCGAACATTGTATTTGGTATTTTTGCTTATTCAGAAACAAAAGCTTGTTAATGCACTACATTCTTCGCGTCTTATTACACTTAATTCCGGCAATTATCGTCGACACGTTTCTGAGGATCGCTGGCAGAAAACCCATGTGAGTAAACTACAATACTGTGTTGTAGTAATTTGATAATCAAGATCTTGATATTTGACATACGGTCTTTACGTAATAATGAAAGCCCAAACATCAGAAAATTATCGCAATATAGTTGCGATGTATATATTTTATACGAATACACCTTAAAATAATTTGGCGTGTATATTTTTTTTATGTTTTACGGGAAATGCTCAATTACAATTACACAATTTGTGGCTTCCTATTTGTCTCACAAATGTTTTCCTTGATGTATACTCGCGCGTGAACGAATCATATCACAAACTGCATTTCAGTCAATTGTAAGTACTTATTTGCAATCAGGGCCTGATACTTAGTAAATCATACATAATTTTATTTCTAGTAATTTTTCAGTGTTGAGCTGTGTGATTTGACAGTGAGTTTTTCGAGAAATATTATCCACACTATGTCACAATTTTACAACAGTAAATTTAACTCTGAGTATTAATTCAAAAATTAATTCTGAAATTTAGTACTATTTTCTTGTGTAATGTAGAATTACAATATTGGGGCTTTAGAATACTTTAAATAGCCACATAAACATATTTACAAGTTTTAAAGATTTGTATGAACTATGTAGAATTCTTCAAGTGAGAGTAAGCACAGTACATACAACACATGACATTCATTCTACATATACCATTGCCATTCATATTTTTGTTCAAGGTTATGGAAAGCGTACGGAAAAATCCACAAATTTCTGGACATTACCGACTACTTTAGATCGCACGAATGGACATTTACAGACACCAATATGCAAAGCTTGTGGAGTGAACTAAAAGAAAGTGATAAAAAGATCTTCCCTTGTAACGCTGCGGATCTAGATTGGGAGGAGAATATAAAAAATTGGATTCCTGGCATGCGGATGTATTTTCTCAAGGATCCCTTGAATACCGTAGAAAAGGCCAAAGTGAAATATAACAGGTAAATATTTTATGCAATATCACTAGACCATTGGAAGTTTCGGATAAATTCGTTAGCACGAAGAGGCTTTACACTGTCGGTAAGCTTAAAATAATCATTCGAACATCAAAGTTACGTTAATTTCCATAAATTATGGAATGTATTCATCGTTCAATTTTATGACGCTGCATACCGTGATATAATTTTGAATAAATCTGAATTTTAAGTTGTTTTAATTCACAGAATGAATAAAACTCATCGGACACTTGATACTCTTAAAGTACTTATTGTTTTCCTTACAGAAAATAAATTACTCGACAGTTTCACCGGTAGCACCTAGAAACAAAGCAACAGCCCAGCGCCTTTGTTTGTGTTTGTATTGTTGAGCGTTCCACGCGTCTGCCGCACATCCGGAAGTGAAATTTAACCTCACTTTTTCTCGAAGAATATTTTTATTCTTGGATAAACTGCGTCTGCCTTTTTCATGAAATTCAACGTGTAATTCACATTATAGAATAAGTCCCAACTTGATTAAAGACAGTTTTTTAAAACAGTTTATTTAAATATATCACATAAGTTTTATTTGTTAAAGTACATTCTCTTTTAAAATCAAATAAAATTCGCCAAATATTGTTTGCCATCTTCAGGTGATCAATGGTGTAAATATGTATAAAAATTACAAAAAAATGTTTTTAAACAATTATCTAAGCAAAAATCAATAGATAAGCACACGCCATAAGTAAATTGCACCTACTGTTATCTTATAAGAACATAAATAAAACTGATACTTTCAAGATATGAAGTATTTTGTGAGAAAGTTGTATCATAATCCAAGAGGAAGTCGTCAAATTGGTGAACAGAGCCAGGACCGTTCTAACAGCATTGGGGGCCCTTGGGCCTGGGTTAATTTGGGGGGGGGGATTCTTACTTTTACCCACCCTCCCCCAATTTCGATCCTAAACTATAAAGAAAATTCCATCAATTTACATTGTATTTTGTACTAAAAATATTTTGAAAGTATTTCGTTGTGATTCAATTTAACATTTCTCAAACAAAAAAACTTAAAGATATTAGTAAGAATAATAGAATTATAGATTTATAATGACATTGAAAAAGACTACAAATTAAATAGTTTCAATTTTTTATTGAACTGTACAATATAAAGGGAAACGCATCATCCAGAAACATTCCATATTATAAATATTATCCAATGATGTGCGGCACATCACTCCGTTTTGCGTATAGTTTAATAACACTTAACGTTTTTATATTTTTAATTTTATTTTTTGAAAAAATTGGTATTAATCTTTTCAAGCACTTTGCGGGCCCTGGCACCGGGCCCTTCGGGCTCGTGCGTCAACGCGGCACCGAACAGAGCGCACCTTGGCGTGGACAAGGAGGGTTGTCGGTTAAACTTCTATATTTTTAATGTACGATGACATTAGATCATTGTTACACCCCCACCTTATAAAAAGAATCTGTTAAATCATTCGCAAACATCGTTCTCATCGGGGCTCTCAGGCGGCGCTATAAGGCAGGAGATGTAACAATGATCTAATGAAATCGGCCACGTTAAAAGAAATGAAATGAATTGCATTGGCGGAGGAATTTCTTTAATGCGGCACTCATTCTTTAAACTGTGAAAGGATGATATCATAGATGTTTGTGAATTTATGGCATTCCAAAAGATGATTAAGTACATTATGAATTTTTATATTCAGGTTTTCCAGAGACAGTCATAATACTTATTTTCAATTCTGAGTATTTTGAGATAATCAAAATTTAACGAGTGTGTCGTGTTAAGTCTTTGGTGTGTTATTGAATTTTCTTTTGTTGTAGATTCATTAATGTTTCGTAAATAAACTATTTGGTATAATATAATAAACATTATGTGAATAAACTGTTTAGTAAACTATATTAAAGTTGAGACTAATGCTTCAATGCGAATGAACAACAGACAGTTTATACAAATATATTCAATCTAGATTCTTGGAAAACTTTTGTCACGGAAGCTTCCGGTCCTGTATAAAGAAATTTCAACACCTTGAAAGTTCCCAGTGTTTACTGACTTGCCATGTTATTTTGCTTTGAAGAAAATTAAGTAAAAGAAACATGGACATAACAGCAAGTACAATGTTTAATTAATTTTCAAAGAAATGTGGAAACACACATTTGACCGAAATAACTTCGAACAAAGTAATCTATGAACTATATTTTGAAATATAATTTGTTCTCCGGATATTCCAAAATATATGCTTGTTTTCTCAACACATTTTTTTTCTGTTTTAAACGTTGTTTTTTAATTTACAGGCTCAAACTGATGCACTACACTCTTGTTGCTGCGTTTTGGCTACTGGTGATACAAATGTTATGGTGGACATTGTCTTGGGTATTGTCAATGTGACATACATCGGCAAGTTCTCACGACGTTCCTCCCAAATCCCCGTGTATCTTTGTACTTCATTCCTTTCCCTTGTTTTTATGTAAAAATTACTGAAAGTACATGTGAAAGTGAAAGTGCATGTGAGTGTTAGATTACGAGGTTAAAAGTCCTCATATACTGTATAAATCCTTTTAATAAAAAACGGTAATGTTATGTTTTCATTTTCAGAATAGATGTATTATTAATAAAATATAATAAATCACAAACGTGAAATGCATTTCTTTTAATCGGTCATGCAAGAAACGTGGGATGTAATTTTTCAAACCCTAGTCAGTGAGTATAGTGAATACACTTCGCATACGGATTATACTTGCGGGTTCGAAGAAGGTTCAGGTTAAACGATTGGATGAAGAACGCCCAGTAGTGTATTTTTAACAAGATAATCCGTGACCCCAAGATTATGTCGTCGCGTTCATTGATCGCGAGACGGTGAAGGAGAGAAAAGTGAAAGTGGCATGGCCACAACTAATACGCATATTGGGCTTAGAACGTTATATTACCCGCCATGGCTGGCGGTCACAGCCTGGAGACAGCGTGGCCGCGTGCGCCAGAGCAGGCAGTGACGAGCAGAGCGAGAGGGAGGGAGAGGCTCGCATCTCAAGGGTGGTACCTTATTTCATTTCATCAACCTGACTCAACTTCACTAGTTCACAGCTCTCACGATAATACAAAAACTAGACCTGAAGGTGTTCTAATACACTTGATGGATTTTATCCACGTTATAAAAAAAAAAAAAAAAAAAAAAAAAACAAACAGATATATCATTAGAATGCTTCAGAGGAGCATACGAGTGATGTTACGTTAAATTCGATGAATTTATGTTGAATTCTCGAGGTCCAAGGCGAATTTTCTAAACTAGATACATAGATGGTCGAACTCAGCCACTATACTGAGGAGATTTATAGTGACAGATAACTCTGAGAGTAGTTGTTCATGCTTTCTCCGTTTAATATTCCTTTCGATCTTTCTCCTCGTATGCCCTCACTCCCATACATGCACTCACTACCATACATATTGGAAGCTTAGAGCTTGTTGTGACTGAGTAGTGATCTGGTAACGGAGATACCTGGAGAGGGAATCTAAGAAGAGACGTTGTCGCCTAGATCTGCACCGACAATCACGAAAAGGCGGGGAAGAAACACCGCAACTTCTCGGGATGTAACATACCGGGAGAGGTGGCTCAGGGAGTCACTGATGTCATTGCACCGCATCTGACCGGGATGGCCTAGAGTTCCGATGGGGGCAGGGTTTTCGTCACTAATTTGTCACCTAGGCTGAATTCGTCGTCTGGAGGAGAACTCTAGCATACGGCTACTCTGATCAGTATTTCCTCCGATCAACACCAGACGAGCCCTAACAAACGGATCACTCGCAATCTTTCTTTCCTCTTTCTTGTATCCTTACCCCTTACTTACACATACTTGCACTACTATGCACTACACTACGACACATGGCGGAGGTCCGGTAGGGAGCTTAGAACTTGTCCGGGTTGGGGCAGTGCCACGACGATGGGAGATACCTGGTTGGAGAAAACTCGCTCGCCGACGGCGCGGATCTCGCCACTCAGCGGGGGATCACCGCCACCACCCGAGGGAAAACACACTCTAAACTTCCAGGAGTAATGAAGTTACCAGTTGACACGCCCGGAAACACTAACAATCAATCATCATCAGTCGTGATGTGTCATAGACGTCCTGACATAATAGAAGCGCCCGGAGTCAACTTTCCCTCGCTGAATTCGAATTCGATTAAACGAAACGCGAAGTCATGATCCACAATGTGCACTCTAGGACGATATGCATAATTGTGTAGCTCCAAATACACTCTCGGATTCCATAAGCATTCCAAAAACACATATTCAGACAAAAGTTAACGGAAATGTATTTGATTTTTTCGAAAGGAAATACTGACCTAATCGAACTAAAGATCAGCAAATGAAGGAATAAATCGCTCATTGTTCTTTTCTTTCTTACATAATTAAATTGTCCCTCTCCCTTAGGACAATATAATACCATATAAAGAGCAAGTAGTTTCAGATAGAAAACATTCACCACAGTGTTCTTCTCAATGAGATGAAGAAATGTGTCTAATGTCATTTTGCTGCGAAACGCATCTTTAGCAGTTTATTGACAATTTATCTTCTTCCATGTTGTCAAAGGTTGTCATTTAGTCTGGGCCGCGGAAGGTTATTAGTCCTATAAGTCCAAAGCCAAAAAAGTCCCTTTCATCCATGTTGGGCGAGAACATGGTGCGCCTAGCGCTCGCGCCCTGCCAAGTGAGTCTAAGCTCTGAAGATAATTCAAGTATTAAAAAAAATTAAAGTATAAATGAAAGACACACAGTGTACCCCGATAAGATGTTTAAAATTTCCCCTAAACAAAATGACATATAAATATTTACAGAATAATTCTAACAAAACAAGTTTTCTGAAAGGTTTCTTACCCCACGTCTCACTTCCCACACCCATTACAAAAACATGTTCTTTTAATTTTATTTTTTGTCAAATTACCACCTTTTTATCTGACTGAAGATATATTTAAATAAAACAATTTATAGTATCAGAAAAACCTTTTTTGATATTTTCTCAGAGAAATTACATTTGTATAATAAAAAAAAAATAATACAGAAAAATTAATTCTGTGTCATTTTGAACAGTACAATTAGTACGATCAGTTGGAAATTTTGAAGAAAAAAATTGGATCCGTTTTAGAGAAAAGGTGCGTGAACGTTTCAGTAAATACGGAATTTTCAGCCTATTTTCTCGGAAAACTGTTAAGTTTTGGGGAAACTTTATCTCACATTATTTAAAGCTCACGTACTCATAAGTTCATTAATGTAAAGACATTTCGATAAGGTAAAGTACATATTATCGACGTGAGAGATGAGTCAAAAAATTACATTTTTGTAATTAAAAAAACAACAACAAAGAATAGAGCAATGGCGTTAATGTCATCTTATAGAATGTATTTAGGAAAATCCCTAACAAACGTTTAAAGAACAAATTTGGAGTCATTTTTGAAAAAAATATCGTTTTTGTAATTTTAAAATTGCACATTTTGCTGGCAATATTGCGCGAAAACTACAAAAGAAATGTAGAGTACCTTAATGAAAGAACTCACTGTGGAGAACAAATTTACGCCATCTATTCTCGCAAGAAATTTAAAGAAAAACTTTGGAGCCATTTTTATCGAAATTATGTTATCGAAAAAGGATTTGTTTTTTTCAAAACATCCGTCTGGTGTCTGAACACTAGCTCCTAAATAATACACACGATTTTTTCCAAATTGAAGAAACCCGTGTCGATCTGGCTTGAGTCAAATCTTTGAGATTTTGAAAAAAAATCTTTAAAATTTGGGTGCACTTTACATGACGCCTCCGGACATTTTCAAAATCTTGACAAACACTGCTCCAAATTTTGTCTTTATATTTCTTGCAAGAATAGAATAACATACATTTATACACGTAGCATATGTCCGATTTTCACGGTTAACTCTGAACTTCCGAAAATTTAAAAAGTGTAAATATTTGTCGGTGTCTTCCTACAATTACAAAATCGAAGATGAAAATTTTTCCTTCAAATAAAATTTGTTCTCTGTAGTAAGTACTCTTTAATAAGACGTAAAGTTAATTTCGGTGAATTTTTTTGTTTTCAAAAATTACATAATTGTAAATTTTTTAAAAGATCTCTCTCGCCGTTGTTATGCACATTTCCAATAATTTATAAACACTATTGTATAAGTGAGTTAAAGTACTTAAAATGACTTCAAAATAAGTTTTTTGAAATCACAAAAATGTTTTGTGAAAAAGAGCTTCATATTTTGAATTAACTATAGGGCCTAAGGCAGTTTTTTAAAATCACCTACAAATTTTTCAAAGAAAATTGCTATTTAGTGCAAGGCTTTACTATTAATAATCTCAATATACTATTTTGAGACGAGAATTTACTGTTACTTAATAATCTCAAAATAATGTTTCCGCTCTACAATTAGAAAACCTAAAAATTAAGAAAAAGTTTAAAAAAATGTACTTTCGGCGGCGATAGATGGCAACAGGCAAGAATATGTGGCAAGTTCGAATAGCTAACCGAGACGAAAGAAAATATGAAACAAATAATATAACTAATTATAATAACTAAGTCTCTGCCATGCTGTAGCACCACTAGTTTAAAGCTTTCTAATCCGTTCCTATAACGCTGTCAATCGTGAATGAATTGTTAGCGCTATCTCTACGACATTTGCAAAGACTATAGTAACAAGTGAATCTCTTAGTACAAGAAGTATCTCAAAGAGTGCGCGATCAGTCGATTTATGAAGCTGACGGTAAATGTTACTGACGTTTCGGAGAGAGCCAATTGGCAGTGAATGTTGTGGAGTTAAATTTCAAACGCAATCACCACATTCTAATATGAAACATCCTAGCTTTGCAATTGTGTTACCACCTGAAATACACAGCCGCTATCATATAGCGTCTTCTTGTTCTCGAGTTTGCCGCTAGATTGCAGGAGAGTACGGAGGCTGAAATAGAAACGCCACACCGATGGGTGGTGGAGCACTGACAATATTATGTGCGTCGGTAGTTGGCTGCGTACCTTCTCGGATATTGGGGTTAGAAAATAAGTAGATGATTGTGACGATTGTGAATATTCTCTTTCAATGTATTTTTAATTTTTCCCAGAAAACGACTTTAAATTGTTTCATTGTGGCAAAAAGTAGACGTAAATTACACAGTGAAATTAAATGGATTGTAATCCTTCACTGAAAAACAGTACATTCAAACCTTAAAACAGATTAGATTATTTATTTATTACAACTTTTAGATTATATCTTGAGGCAAAGAACCATTAACTTTGTGTTATTCCGTTGAAGTCCTTACTTTTTTAGTTACATTCTTCGAGATGGAAATATTTTATTTCGGAATCCTTTTCTCTCGAATGGCCTAACCTTAATTACCTAATACCTAATAAGCTTGATGGAGATAATAAGCGCGATGAGTATTCAAAATGTGGAGGAATCATCTTTACAATTCTCTTAGGCACAATTATGTTTAAGTAAGACTTAGACATAGGTTAGACAAGAGTCACTATTAGTTTCTCTTTATATTTTTTTATTATATGATCTTGAAGATCAATGAAAATTCATACTCCTGCCAATCTCCAACATTTTAATTTGCTACACATTTCTCAGAATGCCTGGATTCTTTTAAATATGTTTATCCACTACTACATTAAAAAACTGTAAAAGCGATTGAGAGCTCTTTACTTTTGAGGAGAGGGAGGATATTTTAAAATAAAGTTGACGCAATTAACTTAATGTCAAGGGTAAAAGAGAAACCACGAAACAATTCGGAATTAAAACGTTCCTTACGTTCAATTAGCTTTTGACATTGGAAGTCCTTTGCGACGCATCGGTTTCATACCGTTGCTCTGATAGAGGCTTTTCAAAAGTCGTTTGGCCTTCACAAGCTACTTGCCCGCCTACGAAGCCCTACCCTCCTGCAAACATGGGCTCTTTCTATTGTCTCCGCTCTCATTTCCCCTCCAAGTCCCGAAAGGGTTATAGTGGGGAACGTAAGCACAAAGCGCAGATCGAAATATCACAATCAATGATGCCGTCATACGAAAATGCTTAGGCTAGCGACAGCCGAGCGTCGCAAAACGTACGTCGTTGACGTCCGCCAGTTTGACGCTCGTTTGTTGGCCGGCAACACGAAGACGACCATTGCCGTTCAACGGATGTCAAACACAACGCAACGGACACCCTGTGCTGTTGTGCTAGCAAACATGAATTCCGCGGAGTCAGCAATTGTGTGTTAGATAATGAAACTTGTAAAAGAAAAGAGAACGTGTATTCATGCAGTAAAGGTGAGCGTCTTTTGACGAGAACATTTTTCACATTTTTCAGATTTTATAAAACAACCGTGAGAATTTATTTTGGTAAGATTATTTTCTCAAAACTCGAATTTTATAATTTTTTTTCAAAAATGGGAACTCGTAGCAGGAATCAAATGGTCGAAACCACAATTGTTGCTGAGGAAACAATTTCTGCTTCAGGCGGGGAGGAATTGAATGGGAATAGTATTAGTAATATTGATATTACAATTGGAAATGATCCCCACGTTAACCCCGTTATGGAACCAACAGTAACAACAGTGGTCGAGACAGTACACGATGATCGTGATTCGCAGAGTCAAACACAAAGTAAAGATGACGCAAAGTAAAGTTGAGCGATTTGTGATTCGCATGATCAAATTATTTTAAATTTGTTTCTGGACATGAACAAATTTGAGGATACATTTGAAAAGTTAGAAAATAACAACTCTTAACTACACTCTGTTTTTCTCCCTCAGAGACCAGCTTCAAGCTATGCTCCTCGCCCCGCCTGGAACTACATTCACTCTCTGCAAGTGGCATCTAGGGTCTTGGGAGGGCAGGATCCCCCCACTCCCTCACTATATCCCCTCCCTCTAGTTCTCCAAGCCTATCTGTCGATAACCCGCTGAGGTAGCTGCAGCACTTCTCGGCTAGTTCTTAGGTTATGGCCTTGGCGCCGCTGTGGTTCGTAGATGTTTAGCGGAACGGTTGTTAATGAAGAGTAGGGTGAGCAATATCCGATGGAGCGATCCGCTGGAATGCATATTGGCAGGGGAAACGGGAATACCCCGACAAAACCTGCCAAGAACCCGCTTAGACCACCTCAAATTCCACTCGCCTGGGATGGAACCCGGGCACCAGCGGTTGAAGGCGTGCAGTCTATTACGCCACGGGCAGTCCTGCAACTCATATGCTAAATAAACTAGGAAATAATCATTAGGAACTTCACAATAAATTTGAACAAGTTAATAATAGTAATGCCGGTATAATGGCAACAATTGAACCACAGTAGTGAACAATTATCTTCAATGTAGCATTTCTCAGATAGGGAGAAAATGTTGAAATCCGGAGACACGGAAGTAGGGGTCGCTAACATAAACGCAAAAATTGTCGCGTTCATTGAGCAATCTAAGATCTCAAAATGCAATCAGGATAATAATGTAGCAAATATTAACGCCAATATTAATGTCGTTAAAAAAACTATTGCAGCATTGGAAGGAAAGGAAAAACAACAATGTGAGCGTATGTCGAAGCAAATCGTATGTCGAGCGTCTGTAGAAGCAAATATCGAACAAGTACGCCAGACAACACAACCCAATCTTGCTCGATACAATTACAATTTCGACTAAACAATTATATTCTAATATAAATATATAGAAGTTGAACGGTATGTTGTCGAAGGGAGACTTGCAAATGTACAATTTTTTAAATAAATTGCCTGATAATGCATTAAAAGAATGTACTCTCCAGAACAACTCTTCTGAGAGCGTTTGGATTAGGCTCTTTGATACCGTCATCTGCGGATGGGTAGTGGCCATAGCCCCAAAGAACATCTGACAAGAAGAGATCCGTCTCACATTTTTGTATTTTTTATTTTATAATTTCAAGGCTTAATAATCAATTTTTGCGTACTACGTCTGAGGATGAAATATACAGACAACTGTATGTTTAAAGTAGGTATATTTTTATTAAACTTCGTGGTAGAAAGTTTTAACATTTAATTTTTTAAACAGTTTAGCGTCGGCGACACCATCTTTAGCTAATTATAAAATACGTTGAACTTTTTATTCTAGTTTTGTGAGGTAAAATACTAACATTGAAACATTTTTTGATCTATTCATTGTAACACAGTGAGAACAAAACTCTTCTCCTCGACTAAAAACAGCAAGGAACTAATTTTTGATCTAATGTTATTCCCAAAACATATTACGTACTGTAAAGTTAATTCCATGTAGAACTCGCAAATTGAGTCGTGAGAAAAGTTGCGTAGGCAATTTCATTTCTGTCGTGGCAGCTGTTAATAAAAAATTCACAATTACAACTTAGTGGCTTCGTTCGCTCCCAAGAGAAGGCGGCACGAACTCCTTGCGTTGGGGACCTCGACTGCACGAAGATTTCGAGTTTAATGGTGACCTGCGCAGAGGATTCGCTTAAAACTCTTGCGTTTGCAGTAAGTGCCTGCAGGGCGATGAAAGCTAAATCTACTCTTAAAATAATAAGGAAATGAGGAAATAGGTGCGTTTTTACACATGATGTGGATTGTCTTAGAATTTTGCCCTTGAACGACGACGACGATGTGCTATCGCGTGTGAGGGCCAAGGAAAACATTGTTTTGCTAAAACTAAGACTCCTCTAGCAGCAATCTGACTGTGAAAACCAAACTCCAATAGTTTTAGCGGCCAGTCTATGAGAGAATTCAATCGGAGGAAATAAAAAGGTTCGATGTCCAAGAGCTTGAAATTTTGAAGAGTAAGCAAAAAGGTTCTAAGTTTCGGACATCAAAGATTTTTTCTTATCAATAACAGTTGAAGGACACTCTACGGTCGTCACAGACAACGGACTTTATGCAAGAAATGTTGAATTTGTATTTTAAAAAGTTTCCCACTGTTAAAAAAACGATTCTGTCACTCAAAAAAACGATTGTTCCCACTGTCAAAACCGACAAACTGACATCCAACCTTTTTGTTTGCTCCGATTCAATTGATCAATCAGTAATAAAAAAAATTATTGGTTTTCAGACTCCATATTTATATGTGAATAACCTGAACATGGGAAGGTGTCTAAAATATCATTTAATATGAATATTTTGTTAATAATTGCAAAGAATTCCGTAATAACAATAACGAATTCCTTATGTGACAACTTACAAGGATCCATTTTTTTAAGTGCTCCAGAATTGAATAATATGGTATCTCGACCACCTCGAAAAAAATTTAAATAAATTTCCTTATGTTTTCCGTGTTTAAAAAATCTTTAATTTTTTATTATACCTGGTTTATTAATGGCGGCCATTTTTGTTTTACGCCGATAGTTTTCGCGCTTGTAGATATTTACTCTTTTTTAAATTATTGAGCTATGGGTTGTTCTAGCATTCTAGAATAAAAGGAATTGGATTCTAGATATACTCTGTCCTACAAATCGAAATATTTTTTACATACCTTGTATGTTCTTATTTGGGAAATATTTGCTTCCAAATCTATGGAACGCGAAAGAACGAAATTCGATTTTCAGAGAGTAATATCTCAAAGAAGAAATATAATCAAACTTTAATTTATTCTGCACTTTTAACATAATAGTATAGTTGGTTTTTGTAAAATACATTTGTTAAATAACGGGCCACTTGAAAATTACATACTCATAAACTTGGAATTTTGGATTTCCCCCCCCCCCCAATTTTCAACCGTAATATCTCTGTTGGGGAACGAGAAATATATGAAAATTGCACACATACTATCGCACAATCACATCGCTGTTATTTCAAACTGCAGTAACAATTTTAACTATTAGATTTAACTCGGAAGCATTTTTTTTAAATTATTAATTACGCAAAAGAAGGCCTCATTTCCACATTGAGAATACGTTATATCCACTTGTAATCATATTATTTTGATGCTATTTGAAACTAAAATATACATTGATTTTAAATAATTAATTATACTATATTATTAATATACATAAAAGTATAAATATCCATTCTAATGAAATGACAATCTTTAAAATTGAGCTCATTATTTGCCTGAATTCTGATTCCTCTATAGATTAGCAATTCCATACTGTATTTCTTTCTGAAAAAAAGCTCTTAAGCTTCCGGAGGTATCTTCGGAGATGATCTTCAGGATGTCTTCTTCCTGGATATCGTCCGGATGATGTTCTCGTTGCACTCCTCTCCACCGCGGCAAATTATACCAGCGGCTGAAGTTCCCAATATTTGCCGAATGTTTTAACTGTTTAATAATAATATTATCTGGTCTAATTCATTGAACAAATATCCTTTGCGAACGCCACTTTCCCTTCCTCTGCTGCTCCGGGTGAAGTGCCTACTCGCAACTGACAATCTTTTTTTAACTTAAATTACAGAAATTAATTAATCATGCCCAGGTGCGGTTCTTATCTATTATAATTCCTCGCAAACGGAGTCTATTTCATTTTATTTATAACTCATAAAATACAACACATGACATAATAGCCCCCTTGAATTCTAATTTATATTGGGCACAAAATACACCCAATTAATATACGTTCCCGCTACTTAACACCAAAATTGCTACCCAGCCTAAGTCTGCAATATTAGTACCGTGCTAGTCGGTTGCGGAAAAGAGAGTGATCCATTCTCAATAATTACGGAACCTCGATTTCCCAACGCCGTTTTATCTCTTATTCAAAATTATGTCCCGGGGCCATGCTCCGCTCAAGAAGGTCGCGTTCAGACATCCAGCATAGAATACCACGCTTGGTGAGTTGTGCTGACAACGTGTATTATTTGGTCTAGAATGTTTTGTGTGCATCCAATTCTATAGTAATTATACGTTCGATGCATTCCTGTCTTAAATGCCTTGGGTGTTTCTGACATGTCACAGTATGCTTTGCTTTAAAACAATGTTACAACTTGACATCTACGTTTGTAATCGAAAATATGGTCATCATGATGCTCAAAGATGAACCGACGAATATAAAAACTATTTAAAAATACAAAAATTAATTATGAATTCAGCGTTTATATTTGCCATTCTGCTTATTATTTCTGAACGTTTCTTCGGTCCTCCATTCTAATCAGTGGCCTGGTGTGTCTGTACCCTCCATGGACCGATAACTCTGGTATTCAAATAACTTTTTCTATAACAAAAACAGTTTCTGTAAGATAAAATTTGCCTCGCAATCCAGATCTAATTTCAAAATTTCTGTATCAGTCTCAGTTTTTATGTGATGATGGTTTTTGTAATTGCGTATGCCTTCCTATGTAGTATCTGGCAAAATGACACGCTCTATTAAG
This sequence comes from Gryllus longicercus, assembly GCA_038098605.1. Taxonomy (NCBI): domain Eukaryota; kingdom Metazoa; phylum Arthropoda; class Insecta; order Orthoptera; family Gryllidae; genus Gryllus; species Gryllus longicercus. The sequence goes on along the minus strand of JAZDUA010000324.1, from coordinate 1,335,062 downwards.
AACAGATCCACATGTATTTAGTACGAAATACAACAATTTAAGTGTTAATAAAAGTGAAGAAATGGCTTGCAATGTTTCGGAGGATGCGTCACATGTTGGGTCAGCATGAATATCTCCTCCATTATTTTCTGAATGTTCGTCACTGTAGCATTCACCCAACGAGTAATGCGCTGTCACGTTCTCAGGAGAGAGAGGGTAGTGGTTCCGGCAGTTCTTCACTATGACACACAGGCCTTTCAGCGGGTGGTATATTATGATATTGCACATTATTATTTGATTATTTGCTGTGATAACAGCTGTTTAAGACAGGCAGAAATGACAGTTTGTTGTGTGATTAGTTGGTTCCCTTCATGGGAACAGTAAAGGTCACGTGTCGTGAACCTTTTAACCATCGTGTCAGGAGCGTAACACACGACACACAGCATAGGAGGCCCATTTCTTGCCTCGTCGTCTGCCTTACACCCGAAATAAAACTTCTAACACTTTCTTCTTAGAGGATTAAGATTCGAGTTTTAATATTTAATTTTCCACGGATAAAAACTCATGTATTTGAGCTTTTTACACAGTTACGAGGCTTTTCGTCTTCTGAATTACTTCAAAGCACAAACCTTCATGAACCTACAAGAACATGCTGTCACATTCAAGTTGCTTTACACGCTGTCAGATCTCTTAATACTGGGACGCAACTGGGAAAAATCACGAGATTCTATCTGTTCCAGCATGACTTAATAGCAATTATGCCAACCCTTTTTCCTAAAGGTGCATTTTATGAATTCAGTGTTATGTATAGGAATTTTGTGTACAAATTTCGATTGTCCCTGAACAATTACATCTGCATAATTATTAAATGAAGGCACCCGAAATTAACGAATATGCAGTGTTTTCAAGCATTTCCGTAAATAGAGAGTAGCGTCTAACAAGAAAACTGAGCCCGATAGGCAAGAACTGATTTCATATTCGAATTCAGTATCGAAGTGTTAGCGAAGAACACCATTCTCATTCTTTGTTACAAAAATGCTGTTGGCCAGTATAACAGGAAGTCTTAGAGTTCATGACATTTCCCTCTAATTTTTTCCCATTGTGGATGCTCCTAACAAGGAGACAGACGCTGTTTGCAGCCTCCCGCTGCGAACCAGAGACTGCAGTTGTGTGTGTTTGAGGTGCCTCTTCCATCGTATTCATCAATCCTTCTTCTTCTTCTTCTTCTTCTTCTTCTTCTTCTTCTTCTTCTTCTTCTTCTTCTTCTTCTTCTTCTTCGTCTTCTTCTTCACCTTCACAGATGCCGTTGAGGCGGTCCTCTGTAGTAATTCTTCGTCTGACCCCTCCTCTTCAACCGATTCAGCATCGGTGGCCCTTCCAGTACCTAGGCTACCCCCGACAAAGCTCTCAGAGTGAAGGTGGTACTCAAGCCCCACCACTAAGTACAAGGTGTGTACTCCCTCGGAGGAGTAATTTTACTATTGATATTGCTATTGCTATTGTTATTATTTGCTTATGGTTCATTTCTGGTCACGCTAGACGTTCTCTTTCGAGTCTCAGTTATTCTCTATCCCGGAGAGATTGACGGTGTGTTATTATAGGGGTCAGATTTTCGGCTATATCCCTAGGTAATACAAGGTTGTTAAGCCCTGAATTATGAATTCTGAGGTGAAAAGATGATGAGAGGTGATCATGGTTTTTTAAATCATCCCAGAATTCTCCTGCATGACCGAGGGAAACCACAAAAACCTCAGTCAGGACGGCCGGCCCGGGGATCGAACTCGGGTCTCCTGACTGCAAAGTCAGCGCGCCTAATAATAATAATAATAATAATCATAATAATAATCATAATAATAATAATAATAATAATAATAATAATAATAATAATAATAATAATAATAATAATAATAGATCAGAGGCAGCATGAGCAACCGACTTTTTCTTCTCAGTTGGCTTTGAGCTGTCGTGGAGTCCACATCACGCTCAGTGAAGTATCTGCCGTTAAGGCTTATTTAACTTATTCAAAGTGTATGACGGAGTGTCAATTATTAGTGCCGCTAATTACAGCACTAAATTCATAAACCATTGAAAGTGATTTAGTACCCAGCAGCCCTGGCCTAGGGCAAAGCATAACCGGGGCAATGGTCGTTCTGTATATAATCAACACTGCGCCATGGACATCTCATTCATCACGACACCCCCATACCATGGTGAACATCAAAGCGGTGCTACACAACAAGGAAACATTGGTCTTCAATATGCTATTCTCAATCAACATCCGCCGCACGCGGGAGTCCAGGAAATTTCAGTTCCATAAGTTTAATAACTAACGACAAGCGGCGCTACTAAAGTCAGTGCTCAGCATACGGCCAGCGAAGGCATTACGCCCTGAGGAAGGTCGCAGAATGGCGACCGAAACGTCGGCACCTTCGCCATGGACACGGCGTCACCCGGACAGTCAAATAAATACTGAGTCCGGCCGCGGAAGCCTATGCTCTCACCTTAAATCATTTACCCATCTTCCTCTTTCCAAAATTCCACCCACTGACACCCTCCCTTGAAAATTATCACATATAACACGAAAATCTGTCCTCCACAGTTTATTCTCAAAGTACAATGCATCATCAGATCCCTGAGAGAGGAGGTAACGTTCGCAGATGTACATCCCTAAAAGTAAATGTGTAGAATTTTGTGTAATGAACATCCCTGCAAGGCAGAAATGCCGAGCAGGCAGAAATAAATTTTAAAAAATCTTTATCTCTACAGAAAATCTACGAGATCGTCAAAGAGAAGTGCCCTTCGCTAATCACTGTTACCAGACTGTACAAAGACAACATTCCTATTCCAGTGGTAGCCGCCGAGTTTAACGGTCAACAGAACATAGACATTGTATTACAGATAACGGAAATTTTCAACTTAAAAATGAAAGCTGAAAAAAGACGTAGAACTAAAGGACCAATACAATGCCTAAGGTGTTGAGACTTTGGTCATACCCGCAATAACTGTAACCACACTTTAGCCTATATCTATTGCTCAAAAGATCATTATTTGGTAAATTGTCCAAATAAAATGCTCGCCCCTTTTTGTAAGAACTGCAACGGGTTACATCGTGCAGACGTCTGCTCTGACGAATGCTCTTTCAACAAAAAATTAACAAAAAAACTACAAAAAACAAAAACAAAACAAAAACAAAAAAAGAAAAGAAAAAAACAACAAACAAACACTGAACTCCACCCCCCAACAGAGCTCCTAGTGGAGACCTACGCTCAGTAGAAAACGCTTATCACAGAGAAAATCTAGAACCGCCATCTAAAAATTCACATCCAACCAACCCCAGAAAGAGACCCAACAATAACACCTCATCTCACAATTTTCTTCGCTTACCTTCTCACAATTTTCCGTATCTTCCACCCACAAACAGCATTCCTAATTTTACTTTCGTCCCAATTACAGCCTCGAACTGTAATTCTCTTTATCAACTCAACCAATACCGCCCAGAGCCAAACAATACAAACTCTAATAATAACAGCAATAATAGTAATTCATTCATATATTCCCTAATAGATTCCATTACAACATATATCGTACACAAAATTCAACCATCCCAGCAATAATCAGTAATATATAAGCTTCATTGTCATCTTACTCCAATAACATCCATGCAAATACAACACACTAACAACTTAATAACCTTAATGAATTGGAATGCGAATAGTATTGATAATAAAAAAAGAATCTACGCAATTTCTCCATACCTATAATGATGACGTTACTTGCATTACGGAAACTCATTTAAAACACAGCAATAAGTTCTACTGTCCAGACTATGTCACATACAGAAAAGATAGATCACCGAACAAAGGAAGAGGAGTAATAACGACAATCGTAAACGTAAAACATCACCACATTAATACCTAAATTCAATGAAATAGATGTAATTGCTCTTAATGCCGAAATATTACAACAATCTTTGAGAATTATTACAATTTATAACCATCACAATCATAAATTATACTTAAATAGCATAAAAAATTTATTTCAAGCAGGTAATAATGTTTTAATATTCTGAGACATGAATGTAAAACATACGTCAGGGAGCTGCAAAAACAATAATCGTGACAGAAAAAACGGCACATTTCATCAATAATTCCACATTGAAAATGATAACAACACCGGAACTAAAATTGGAATTAAATTCAGACCAAACTGTCAATTCCCCTACTACCCCCATGGCAACTCAAAGAACCCCGACGTATTAGACATAGGAATAACAAACTCATCCCTCAAATTTCACACTTCCACGATATTCGAGTTAAATTTAGTCCACGTCTCCATACTCTTAACCTCCCAACAAATTCCTCCCCCTCATGCTCCATTTCTCAAAACAAATTGTGTAAGATCAATTGCCCCAAGTTTGAAGCAAAATTAAATTCATTAATCCCCGAAATTAAAATACTACACCCCCTCTCGAGATCAAACGGTATCATTTCTAAGTTCTAACATCCAAATCCAACCCAAACTATCATCAACCAAAAAGTCGGAATTAAAGACAAATGCTTGGAAGAAAACAAATTACATCAACTTTCTCCCAGAAATAATAAAAATAATAAATATTAAAAACAAAACCAGAAGCTTGTTGGCCTTCTCAAAAAATAATAGCCTTAAACGCGAACTAAAAATTCTCATAAAGATCCAAAGAATAGAATTAAGGAATCATAAAAATAATCAATTTCATGAACTCATTCAGTCTCTCAATGCACTAAACAACACAATTTGGCAATTCACAAAAAATATACTCAGGAACAAATTATAATTCTTCCAATTAAATCAGCAACAACAAAAGCATATACTCCCTTTCAAAAGCCAAAAAATTTCGCCAATTATTTTTCGTCCACCTTTACCACCAACACCACGCAATACCATCCATCTCACGAAGTAATCAATAATGCATTATACTTCCACTTACGGATCACACCTAAGAATTAAGTTAATATCACCCAAAGAAATAAAAAAAATATAATCAAACTGCCAATTAAAAAATCCCTTGGACACGATAACATAAGGAATATAATAGTCAAACATTTTTCTCCCTATGTTCTGGCCTTCATCACAAATATACCGTGTGGCCCACCTAAGATGTTCCCTTTAATTTTCTCCTGAACCGTTGCAGATACTGAGATGCGGTTTCCACTAAAAATACTATATGCAAGGGGCACATATGGTCATGCATAGTATTATTCTATTGCATAAAACCAGATCAGCTCGCATCACTCTCCGGTCAGAGAACAACCAATTGCCATCAGTGGAACGGGAGGAGACTCTTGGTCTTTAACCAGGCATGTCAAACCGCGCCCGCTCGAGATACTTGGCCGCCTTAGGGGTGTCCAGCGCTCCTTCGGGCATGGGCAACTTTCCCCTGACTCCGCACAAATTTCCCCTTGAAATCCAGAAAGGGGTGTACACGCGCAAGCTGAAGCGGCACGAGGCGGGGAATAGTGGTTTCCTACGATCATATGTTTGCCACATTTTGTCTATCAAATAACCGTCAAGTATTTTTTTGTTCTTCACTACTTATTACTATTTGATGTTTATTTTCTTACTAAATTCTCCTTTATATAAACATTTTTGATAATTGACAGGTATATATTTGAATAGTGAATTCTTTCCTTGTTTTTGTTTTGGGTTGTGGTATTAAATTATTCAGTTATTCATTGTATTTACCAATAATTGAAATAAATTAACAAGCCTCTTTAAGTTAAAAATTCTTGCTTACGGACGGAGAGCGCTTTAAACAGGCAAGAATAATTGCCTGTTAAACCTTCTAACCTGAACCTCGAAAGTTCATGCTTTTGTATCAGTCTCGAGTTAACAGGATTACAAAATCAAGAGGTTACTTTTGATTCATTTCTTTTTATTCTACTCTCAATTGAGAATTTGAAATCTGGGTGATGTATTATTTCATTTTAATGGATCATATATTTACCTTAAAGAGAAAATGAGAATTAATATGGCTACATTTGGAACAAAAACTATCCAGTAACTTCTCCCAAAGACTGTCATGGGTCAGGTATCCAGTGACGAGCCGCCATTCCGTATCATTTGTACAACCCTCACTTTTAGCGCCAATAAATCCAGTGCCAGTTTCTCTGGGCGCAGTGCCCGCGAGCTCTAGTAAGCCTGTTACCTCGCCCGCAACCTTGACATGCCTGACGAAAAAGAAAGAAAGGTTGGGTATCATCATCATTATCATTATTATTACAATTTTAACGTAAGGGCTTTCTGACATGACTCATATTGGGATTTCTCTCCAGTAAGATTCCAATGAAGGTTCAGAGGCTAAGTTTACCAAGCCAAGCCGTTTCTACATAATATGTAAATAAATTGAAAAAACAACCTGTAAAAGCTAAATGAAATATAGTCTATCGTATTTTAGAATTATGATAGAAAATGCGAATGGTAGTTGTTCCTTTTCAAAATACAATAATGAACAATTTAAGTAGAACAATTTAACTCATGAATTAAAGGATAAAAAAGGTACTTCCTGCTTCTTTCACTCCACCCCGAAATTCATGAAGTCCTCTTTGACGAATTATGGGGTAATTATGAAAATTTAAGAATAGTGAGGGAGAATATGTTTGACAAACCTAATTTAGATGAAATTCAACTTGATTCGACTTTTTAAGGTTCAGATATATGCGACATGCCATTTTCATTATTGTAAACAATTAAATAAGCGTTATTGCAGGAAGTGTTCGAATGTCAGCGTTGTATAAAATAATATAATTAAAAGTAAAGTCTTCACAACAACAACAATTTCCTGTGCTTTCCAAATGTGTGTAAAGAGCGTTAAAGTAGAACGGAGATGATTAATGACGACATGGAGAGCAGTTCTCTTAATCTCATCGACGTGCACGTTATTGTTTTCGTTCTCGTCTTTATCGGAGCCGCACAAGGTCGTCCTTTCTTCCACGCAGAATCTTTGCATAAATTAGTTTACCTCGTGCGCAGCAAAACTGCCGGCGAGGAGGGGCGGGACTGGGCGGGGGGGGGTAGTGTTGGCGGGGAAGCGAGGAGCGGCCGGAAGCTATAGGGCGACGTTAACTAATTGTTCACCGTCGAAAGCTACGAGTCTGAAAGTTGAGCGTGTTTTCGAAATTGGCGCCGGGTTATTGAGCGGTGTAGGGTAGAAGAACTAGAGTCTGTTTCGCCTTCGTATCGGCAATAGGGCGTTTCAGCGAATCGTCTGTCTGGAGGACGTATGTCTTCTCCATGGGCAACCCAACAGCAAGCGCTCAGTGCTTGCCAAGGCTTCTGAAGAAAAGCTATAGCGTTGTAGTCCGGAGTGTCGTGTACTTCGTTCTTCTTTTCTCTGGTCACAGGTTACGCCGTTTAACATATTGCAATATTTCGAGCAGAGCAATATTGTAATATTTCAGTGACAAATTGGACGTCTTTGAATCAGAGTAGTGGCTACTTAGAGACGCCTAAACATTATGGAATGGTCATAATCAGCAATGAAAAAGGATTGTCTGCCATTAGACGAAATAAAACAAACTTTTAACACGTAATCAAAGAGGGCATAAAAATGACACTTTAAATTCAATATGGCTGACTGTTCGTGACGTCACATCGGTGTAGCATACAACTCCTTGGCCTTTTGGCAATCTAACGTACAACACACAACAACAACAACAACAAGAATTAACTGTGTACTCATTCCCCAATGGTATAGTTTTTCGACACATTTTCGACGTTTGGTGACGATCTGTCTCAAGTTGAATATTTGTGGTTTTGAAAAAAAATCTTTAATTTTTGGGCGTACTTTACATGATTTTCCACGGAAATTTTCAAAAATTACTCAAAAAAAGCTCGAAATTGTTTTTTAAGTTTCTTGTAAGAATAGAGTCAGGCGGATTTTCAGGTTTAACCCTGAATTTTCGAAAATTTTAAAAATTTCAAAATTTCTCGGGCGTCTTCTAACAACTACAAAATTAAAGATAGAACTTTTCCTTCATATAAAATTTGTCCTCTATATTGAGTTCTTTCATTAAGGTCATTTAAACATTTTTGAAAATTGTAGTAATTTTCACGCAGTATTGCGAGCAATTTATGCAGTTAAAAAAAAAAGAATATCTCAAATCGGATCCAAATTTTTTCTTTAATATTTTTGTAGGGATATTACGAAATGTACTCTATAAGATGACGTAGATGCTATATTGGTCTATTTTTTGTTTTTTGAAAAATTACAAAAACGTGATTTATCGACTAGTCTTTCACGTCGTTAATAATTATATTCGCGGAAATTTGTTCACATTATTATCTTTATGAGTATCCGTGCTTTAAATAATGCCATATAATGTTTCTGGAAAACTCTACAGTTTTTTTTGTGAAAACGCTCAAAATTCCAGCATTTTCAGAAACGCTCAAACACCATTTTCTCAAAAACGACTCCAGATTTTTTCTTTAGTGCTAAATGGCACTCTTAAATATGACGTAAAGGGCATTTCGGTGAATTCTTTTGTTTTTCAAAAATTACACAAATGTTAAACATCTCTCACGCCGTTGATATGCACATTTCCAGCAATTTGTAAACACTATTGTATTTGCGAGTTAAGGTACTTTAAATGATGTTTTTCGAAACTGAAAAAAATTCTATGAAAAACAGATTCACATTTCGAATTTACAGTAGCGCTTAAAAAAACGGTTTTTATAAACGACTCCAAAAAACTGAGATGAAAATTGTCAATTTGGATGATGTTTTACTGTTCTTTAATAATTTTTACTGATCTTTAATAAACCCAAAATAATATTTTCGATTTACAATTAAGAAACCAAAAAATTAATAAAATTGACAAAAATGTTCTTTGTGTGGCAATAGATGGCAGCTGGCGAGAGTATGTTCCAAGTCCGAGATCAAAAGAAATAGAAAACTAATTCGGGAAAGTAGTAGTGTTGAGAAAGTTATGTAATGCTGCGGGAAATTGACTTCGAGATTTCAACGTAAATACACGTTTTGGGATTCCCAGATACCGAAAGAGTGTTTTTTTCAAAACGTCCGTCCGTCCATCCGACTGAGCATCCGTCCGTCCGTCCGTCAGGTGTCTTTGATCTCTACTATCGCCTAAACCATGGGTAGAATTTTTTCCAAATTAAAGAAACCCCTGTCCATCTGAATCGAGTCAAAATTTTGCGATTCTGTAAAACATTGTTCAAAATTTTGGGGTAGTTTGTATAAAGCCTCCAGACTTTTCCAAAATTTTCTCAAAATGTATCAACATATTTTTTTAAACTTCTTCTAAGAAAGCAGTAAAATACACTTATAAGGGGTGATATAGCTCCGATTTTCACGGTTAACCCTGAATTTTAGAAAATTTCAAAAGTGATATTTTTTCGGGGTCTTCCTACAACTACAAAATTAAAGATAGAGGTTTTTCATTTATATTAATAAAATTATTTGTTGTCCATATTTCCCTAAACAAATAACATTATTTGTTGTCCATATTTCCCCTTTCATTAAGGTCATGTACATTTTTTGACATTTCAATAGTTTTCGCGCAATATTTGCAATTTAAAAAAATAACAAAACACGTTTTTCTCACAAATAGTTTCTAATTTTTTCTTTAACATTTTTGTCGGAATAGTAGTAAATTCACTCTGTTAGATGAAAAACATCATATTACTTTATTCTTTTGTTTTTTTCAAATGTTACAAAATGTAATTTTTTGATTTGCCTCTCACGCCGTTAATAATTACATTAGCGGTAATTTCTTTAAATTATTGCATTTATTAGTACATGTGCTTTAAATAGTATTAGATAAAGTTTCCCGAAAATTCATCAGTTTTCCGCGAAAATAAGCTCAAAATTTCGCATTTTCAGAAACGCTCAAACGCCATTTTTTCAAAACGGCATATCACCCAAAATATCTCGTTCAGATTACGGAAACCAACAGTCAGCGTGCGTCTTTAAAAGTCTTAATATGTCGAAAAATTTTTAATGTAACATATGGCAATATGCATATTTATGAATTCGTCTCGTCCCGCTTGTTATGATGAGCCAATAATATATAGGATTCCATTTAAAAAATCGAAGTTGGGTCAATATCTCTTTTATTGCATAAAAAGTGCAATAAAATAATATTATGCATGACCCTTGCATACGAGTATAGTAATGTTAGTGAAAACTGCATCTCAGTATTTGCAACGGTTCAGGAGAAAATTGAAGGGAACATCTGAAGTAGGCCACACACTATATATATATATATATATATATATATATATATATATATATATATATATATATATATATATATATATTGTGGCGTTATGAGATTGTGCAACCCCATAACACCACCGGCTCGTATGTGTGAACACTACGGAGGCAGCGAGGATAGCAGGCGCGAAAGCAAAGGTTCATAAACGCGCGGCCTGGTATCCGTTACCCGTACTAAACGAAGGCGAACTATCGAGCAACGTTTTCCTTGTGAAGGGTTGAGAGAGGGGAAGCAGCCCCACCACTGAGAATTTCCCCAGGCGTCGGACGATAAATACGCGAACCCGCAAGCGGAAGCTCTCTTTTTCATGCCACCACTCGTCGAGTAAGCAGCTCTCTTTTTTTTGATCACCGATCGCCGAGCCAGCAGCATTTGGAACACCGCTCGCCTAGCCAACACTTTCGTTAACATTAGTGTAGATATTGTTTGCCGCTGCAACGACTACTAAGTAGGAGTATTCGGCGTCGAACAGACGTTCTAGTCAGTCATCCGCGAGATAGTGCAGATTCAGTAAAGTATTCCTTCAATTAACGACACGGGAAGTAAACGTTACCCGTTGTGAGAGAAGCATTGAAAGTTCTGGTTTTGCAAAGTGGAAGTAGCAACGAGCGAGGAACTTGCACGAGTATTCGGTGAAGTGCAAGGGACATTTTCGCAACGTGGGCGTAGTCAGAGGCGCCGGTAGCAGACCAGGAAGAAGAAGAGGCCGACTAGGAAGAAGAACGGAAGAGGACGCAAGAAGACAGCGTACACGGCAGAGGCGAATCCCGTTTCTTACGACGCAGAAGCTGGGACCGAGCGACGTCGACGCAGAGACGAACGCACGACCATCAATGCCAAAAGTGGGAAGTTCACGAGGTAACGGTGAGGGCGCGGAAAATAGGTCAAGTTCACGTCGGCAGGGAAAAACTAGTATAGGAAAGTGTTAAGAAATTGAGGACATGGGTGGCAACAAATTGCAGTATTATAGTAGGAGACATTTTGATGCACTATTGCCTGCATAAAGTATTCTACTTAGCACATTTATTATTCAGCTATTTTCAGACACAGTTAAATTGTAAATGAGAGTGGTGCACTTGCACACATTTTGTTCTTTGCATGTAATATTTTGAAGCGGGAGATTGTAAATTGAAATTTTGGTTTCATGTGCAATGTAATTAGAATAGCATAAATTTAGATATAATTAATTTTCCAAGGGAATTCCCAGTGTAGATTAGGATAATTATTTCAGAGTATCAATTTTGGTGTAAATTATATGTGTTCATTCATATGAGTGTGTGTTGTAAAGGTTTCTATTTGTGTTTTGATCATTCTTTGTAAAAGTGTGATTCTATATTCTTGGTTTTTGTCATGAACTTATGCCACTAAAAGTTTATGGGTAAATTATACGCTCGTTTGTGTGCAATCTGTGTGATTTTATTGTGTCAAGGGTTCAAACCTTTCTCCACCCTGAAGATCCTGCTCCCTAGATTTTTAAGCTCGCTTCACGAGCAAAATCTTGATAATCCGCTTACGGTTCATGCGTGCTACTGTGAAGGTGGCAAGTTGTGGGTGTAGGTGGGTTAGTTAGAATATATATATATATATATATATATATATATATATGGAATTAAGATGTTAATAACATTTCTATCGCACGAGGGACAAACTCTAAAGATTGTCGCCTCGTAGCTTCTGCATTAGATCATATATAACACTTTACAAAGATGATTTTGATAGCGAGGTTTTGACGCCACGTAGATCTGGCAGGTTAGTAGGCCTTGCGAAACGTGCCTTGACCCAGACACGCGAGTAGAAAATACCCCGCAGATCAGCACAGTGAAGTTAGTTTGCGAACGCAATTCTTTGTGAGTCGCAAAATGGTTTAAAGACGAACTCTGAGGTCAGAATGTCACCGAAGTCTCCGGAGTCTCTGAAGATAGTCGTACAGTAGAATTTACAGTTTATAACTCTTAACTCTCGGTTCGAGAACGGTACGAAAAATATACTCAAGCGATTACAAGAGTATTACAGATACACATTGGCATGACATGTACACTTGTCCAATATCGTGATCGCCTTAATTGGGCATCAAAATTGCATAATGCTACTAAATTGTTATGTAGAGAACAGTGCATCTATTCACCACACAGGGTCGATAGACTCCAAACAGCTGTGAGGAAGCAAGCGAATTATCGTTTGTGAATAGGAAGCAGCACCACTCAAACCCGTAATTTTTATAGTATTCCTACAACTGGCGGTGTGATCCACTCTGTTTACTTGTATGACTCCTCTATCTCCGACGAGGGCTCCGAGTGAGTGCTATCTGAGAGATGACTAATATTGTTCCCGTGTAGTCCTACCGTGGATCATCCCCCAGCGGCTGCACACACGCCGCGCCGCGTCTTGCCCTGTGCGCTCAAATCCCCTCGCTAAAAGGTTCAAGGAGGCGCTCGTTAAGCCGGAGGTCGTTACTGGAAGTTGCGCTTCGTTTAATTCACCTTGCCTGCGGCTGTGAGTAAACGCTTTTGAATTCTCATCAGAAGGGAAATTTTCTCTCGGCTCGCTCGGCGGGGCTGTCCGCGAAGTTTAATCCGTTTAAATACGCGGTAGTTATTTTATGTAGCGATGAGACTCTTCTCTGAGTACTGGCTTGATGGTGTTTCTAAGTGTTTGCGGATGTGGGACACTCCCAACATTGTTCTTTCTCACTTGTCAATTTTATTGTAAATCATGAAATCTGTGTCAGCATTTCAAGAAGCGATTGATTGAATGCTTTTTTAAACAAGCAAATATTGTAATATCAGCAAGATCTACCAATTTACCGAATATTATTTGGAGTTTCACGAAAGAATACCATAAACGGAGCATGTTTTTGAGCATGCATAAACGATTGCCAAAAACGGAGCATGTTTTTGATGCAGTGTAAATGTTCTCTCTAAGCGTGTGATAGTGTTTCTTTAAGACATTTATTGAGTTTTAATGCACGTATTACATTAAATTCAAACATGGCTGATTCATTAATTCTGCCCTAGCTTCTGAATTTGTCTATGCATTTCATTATATAGTACTTCGTTTTGTCGTTTTCGTATTCTGGTTGTCGTTTTATGCACGTCTTTGAAAACCTATCTCTAACTCATTTTTAAATTTAAATTTCTGAAATTTTGTGTTTATTGTATTTTTTACATGTGTGTTTCGTTCTAGTCATGTGCAGTTGTCATGTTATTTATTTTGTGATCTACTAAAGCCTTTTCATACCGTAAGTATTAATGTAGGTAATTACAAGTCGATAACTGAAGTGTCGTAATACGGGAAGTCCTAGGCTCACCAACGCCGACACATTTATCGTCACCAGTTCAGAAACTGGTTTGAGATCACTGAACTGCCAGGTTGAAAATTGACCTATTTTTGACTTCAAATTAAGAGAAATAACAATCAAGCTGAGACCATACCCTTTTATATTGATAACAAAAAAAATCATATTGAGGTCACGTACATTCAGATCGAGAATAACGAAGGATAATTATGAAATTATATAAAATCAAATCTTTTGATAAATTATTTATTTTTCCCTCCTCCATTTTGATTTGAGTGTTATCAATTTCAGTTATTAATCTAAAATTGAATATGAATGTGATTATGTTAAATTGAATTTGAATGTGATTGTGTTAATTTTACTATGATAAGAGTCGATTTAAATAAGATTAATCTCAATTCGAGGTTTAACATTTAGGTAACCTTCTACTCTGATTGATGTTTTCAAGGTTTCTCCAGATTAATTCCCATCGAATGTCGGGGAAGTATCTTCAACAAAAAACTCACCCGATCCTTCCTTCCCTGTATTATTACCACTCCCATTCTTAGTGATCTCTCGTGCCCATCTCGTACCACTGGCAATACTACGAGTGCGAGGCAGCCAGATCGTGGCCAATCTGTGCAGTAGCAGCGTTGAAGAGAAAAATATTTCGTCATTTTTTAAATCATTTTCCTCCTCCCCTTTCCATATTTTCTCGTTTTCCTTTCTCTTTTGTCGTGCACCCCCCTCCAACGGCCCTTCGCCGCCCACACGTGCGCCCACCGTGTGATGGAGCGCGTCTTTCGTCCCGGCATTATTGTGCCGCGCCGGCACACGGATAATTGCCTGGCGCCGCGCGCAAAGGCTTCTTGCGAGGCGGCGCCGGCGGGGCCTGCGAGCCTTGATTGATGGCGGCGCCTGCGAGAGGGGGATCCTCACCCATCCCCCCTCCCGCTCGGGGGGGGGGAGGGGGCGCCAGAGCGCGGTGCGTCGTCATCGCTGTCGACATCGTCACAGTCGCCTTCGTCGTCCGCTTCTGCCGTGCTCGGCTCGGCACTAGCCTTTGTCGCTCCAAGGCTCCTCTTCAATTGGAGGTCTGGGGCCTAAGAATGATGTCTCCTGTGTCCCAAGGCCTTGAAGCGTAGACTTCGTGGATCGATTGTCCGTGAATTGGTTGTCTATCGAAGTTTGGTAGAGTTCGGCTTTGGCTTCGCTTTGATCAGAAAACTATGGAAAGCTACCGATCAGAGCAACTGAGCGAAGTTCTCCGCCAGACTCCTCCATCACAACCTCGCTATCAAGCTGATGTCGAAAATCTTGACCCTGTCACATCAATATTCGAACTAGGACTTCCCGGTTAGAGCCAAGTTCATGGAGCTGAAATTCGAGTGATCAAGTCTTGTGTAAGTCAACAGTCTTTTGTAAGGCAACACAGTGCAAGGCTTGCAGCGTGTTTCAGTTCTCAAATATCCGTCAAATATTCCATCTGTACCATACGTAATTTTATAATGTTCATATTTCTTTCTACCCTCATGATCTCCTCTGCTATCATCTGTACAGTGGAAGGTTAAGGTAAACCACCACTGTTGTCATTTGTCCGTGAATCCAAAGGTGTCAGCCTCCTTCCTCGTCGACGATCATAATTAGAACTCATCATCGTTGTCATCAACAACAAATATTTTCTGCAAGGAATTAGGCTGATTCCGCTTGTTGCTCCACGACTATTTCTCTCGAGTTAGATTTTGTCTAACCAACTCTTTGGAGACCTGCGTCGCATCTCACCCACTTGCTGGATACGTCCATTCCAGCAGAGTTGTTTAGTTCGAATTTCATCCATTTCTCTAATGCTCACTTCCTCGTCCTTTATTTGTATCATAGTTTTGTTACTTATGAGATAATTTTGAAACTTTGCAGGCACTATCCCAGTTCAAGAGCTATGCACCTACCTTTATTTCTCTCATTGCGTTTCTGTTGTATCTGCAGATACACTTACTGTCTATATTGGTCTTGTTTGTTTCATAGTTTTTGAACCCTGAAGTCGAAATTTTAATTGCTAGATTAATGTTTAAACTGCCCAATTTTGTTGGAAATAACCTGCACTTACTTTTCTTGACATGCTTACTTCACATGTATTAAAAATTTTAGATATCGCTGTACAATTCGTTGCTGGCAGAATTTTTGACAACTCCCTAGGAACAAATAAAATAAAAATTTTCTTTCCGCTCATGTCTGGTATGCAAGATTGCAGCTGCACATTGTCTCTACATATCACCCATACAATCACAATTCTGGCATTTAGGTCGAAATCTTCATCGACACAATGGAATCTCTGAGGTTTTGAAATATTATATAAAATAAACCGGTAAATACTATAAATATGGATTTTTAGCAATGCCAGGTAAGAATTAATTAATTAATTAAAAGTGATTTTCACATTTATCACACATTTTGACATATAGGAAAGAGGAAGATTGTGGGATAAATATGTATTTGCTCTGACAATCGAGAACACCGATTGGGGAATATTATGTTGTTTCAGAAGCACCGAATAAACCGTATGATTTGTTGTCACTAACAAGTCCTTTGCCTTTAGCCACATGTAACCCTGATGGATGGATGGAACATTTAACATCGTGCACTGAATTATTCACTACTAGAATCTACCGGTCTGAATGTTTCATGAGTGAACACTGGGAATAATCGACAGTCTGTCTCTTACATCATTAACGGGTGATGGAGTGTCAGTTGCATTGATCGTAGTCTGGGTAGCTTAAAATGGGTTGTCAGGAAGTTATATCGTGTTATTAAAAATTCACAATTATATTTGTGACTGACCACACACTTATTTCCCTTGTGTGAATTGTATAATATCTTAATTACAAATTCTGAGCCCGAATAATTAATTCTACGCTTCATAAACATATATTTTCATTTCAGGTTTCATTTAACCAGGAGGGTATTTGTTGAATTGGTTTGGAGTTGTTCTGTCATGTCTATTAATATAACATAACTTATGTTATATTAATAGTGGAACTTAATACTTGTTACTCGTTAATAACACTTGTAGCAATAGCACTGCTAAAAAACAGCATGGTAATGTAGACAAAGTTATATTATTGCGCACGAAACTGCAGTAAGATAAACTGGAGCGAGATAAACAACTCAGCTGTAGTAAAAGGCAGAACGTTTAATTAGTTTGGTCATCTCCTCAGTTCAACAAGCATCAATACATTCGTATCAATACATATACTATAGTCAACACAGTGGGTGTTAGTATTGACACCCACTGTATTGACTTTAGACTATTGACTTTGTCTTTTGGATTTGAAAAACTTTTGACCAAATATTTGTGCAAATCGATGTGTTTAATAGCACTGATATGGACCTGCTCTGATACTGATATCCTTCGTTAATTTAATACCGAATGATCGTAAAGAAATAAAGTAAATAAGGACAAAATTTAACCGATAGGTTTCAACTATGCAAAATAATATCACACTGGAGTTTTGATGGCTGCTGTACATAATGTGCGTTTACAAATCATTAAAAAGACATACTATTCGACGAGTTTGATTATTGTTTATCCGTATTAAGTATATTGGAGTAACATTTAACTTTTATACTTCTAGGACAGTTATTCATTTCTAATGAATAAGTGATTAGTACAATAAGAAAGGATGTTTTTTCAAAGACTATGAAGATTTTTTTCACCAATTTTCGGAACTAGGTGATAATGATCTACATTCTTGCTTTTAGTATTTGTGCTCATGCAAATGTGCTATGAGCATTTTTATTCTTGTTAGCAAAAAAAGCATAGAAATGTAGCTGTATTAAAATTTAACTATTAAAATCTAAATGTGCAAGTATTTGATACAATGATTATAATTTTGAAATTGCAATAATACCAGTTCATATCCCGTATGGAGGTATCGCACTAGACCGTTGGGTGTTGGGAACTTTTAAACGGGAGTATATCATTATCAGCTACTACGATTAATGGGCAAATCCAATACTAGATACTGAAGGAACTTATTTGAACAAATATGAACATGCAAGAAACGAAGTATGAAGTTTTCAACACAAAACTATTTTTAAAACAGTTTACAGCGTCGGCGACACCACATTTTACTAGTATGCAATAACACACTTGATGAATTTGATTGTCATCATGTTGACTGTTGTAATTTTACTGTCTCACTAACGCTTACGCAGTGGAGAGAAGGTTATGTAATGCTGCAGGAAAATCGGCAAATTTTCGGCAAAATCACGCTTCCTTGGAAACGAAACAGTGAATAAATTCAGTAGATAAATCTAGGAAACAAAATTCTCTAACATGTCATGTAGCCAGAATCCATGTTTGGTGGGTCCTTGATACCAAACAATTGATTGACGGCAAAACGTGTCTGTCCGTCCATGTGAACAACGCTAGCTAGATAGCTAGGTTTTCCATGGTTTCTCCGATTAAACTAAGCGGATTGTGGAGCAGTGTGCTAACAAACTAACCGCGAAACGCGCGTGACTTTCTTTCATCCTTCTCCTATTCTCATCCCTTATTCGTACACACACTTATATGCACAACACTAACGCACATTTCGGAAGACCAATTCAGATCTTCCACGTTCGGCAGACCAAGACAGATCTTCGAACTTTTCCCGGCTGGGAGTTTCCACGCGGATGGGAGACATCTGGATGGGGAAAGCCCCGCAAGGCGACATTCAGTTCCGTACCGCGACTCACCATTCAGCGGGGGAAGATCACCGTCACCTCACGAGCAAAAGCTATGCCCTACACTTACGGAACTAATGACCTTAGCAGTTGACGCGCCCGGAATCACTATTCAATCAGTCCCAGTATATTGGAGAAATAATATGAACTAAATATGCTATATAGATCTCTGACTATTCTTACAGAAAGACCTGAGCTTACACTTGTTTCTTCTGCAAGTGACAAAACTCCGTCTGTGCCTAGTAATAAATGCAAATACGTAAATCAAATAGTGTAAATTGGTGAAAAATAAACGATATACTACATTGTACCCCTTTAAAATGATAAGTTAAAATGTATAGCTCATCCCTCCTCAATACATTATTACACAGCCAGAACTTGGCTCATGTTCGGCGCCAGCACTCTCACACCACCGAGGGGAACACCGCCACATTCGGTGTTATAGCATGCTTTGCACTTTTAAGACTCACGACCTTAGTAGTTGATGGGCCCGGGATCAGTACTCTCTCGCTAAAAAGGCACTCGTTGAAACGTTCAATACGACGAACAGCTAAGTTCTCTTCTTGAAAAAATGCTTTGCTACTAATCGGGCTCGGTCAGCGAAATTCGAAGTCGGAAGGAGGGCGTAACCCAATTTCCGAGACCCTCATTCCCTGTGAATTCAATAACCTCGGCGCTAACGCGCCCTGCCTAAAGGAGAACTGAACTCGAGAGTCCTTAACATCGTGTCAGGAATGGCGAGGATTTTTCATATAAATTCACTACGATTTTGTGTTTTGTTTTTGTAGACAACTGCTAAAAATCTGGGAGATCCTTTTTCCTTTACTGTAGTCTAATATTGAGGAGATCAAGGATTATAAGACAGGAAATGAATAGTAAGAGTAAATTATCAGACGTTGAAAAATAACATTTAATTATTTGATTTCAATTTAATTTTAACGTTCCTCTTTTTTATTATTGTGCTTAATTTTCTTTTCAATTTTGTAAACATAAATTTAATTTCTAGTAGTTAAATCGTGATAGAAATTTGTTTCGTTGTAATTGCAGTATTTATAAAATCTGCAAGCCATTCTAAACAAAAAGATAATCAAACTAGTTGATCCCGTACAAAAAGTTTGGGCATTGCCCAATCAAAGAACAAATAATTACTTGAGTGTTTGGCAATTCTATCCTTGAAAAGTTATTCAAGGATTAAATCAAAGTATGTTTGGCCTGTATCAATTAAATTCATTAGACAACATAATTTTATGGTCAACTTGTGTCGCTTTGCTCAAGCCCAAATTTTCTACGAGAATCGAACCTTTGGCCTCCGCATTCTGCCTAAAACAGCCTTGAGTAACTGCAACATGTAATTTTTTGCAATGAATATTTACAACTACAATGGCATAAAGAGGAACTGAGTTGAATCTGTGAACCCGCGACAATTACTCGTACGCTACCGATTATGCTATCGGAACGGATGGACATCACAGGCCATGCACTTCAGGATTTTAATATCCTATGCTAAATATGGGTGATATGTAACGCAATTTGAGTCACTGCACTGACGCCCGTAGTCCTTACAAATGCCTTTCAAATATACCACACTTCTCTTACAGTTTCAGTATTTCGTCTTGAAAAATGTTCTTTCCAGTAAGCTTACTTAAAATGCTCTTAAAGGTTGACAGAAATAAATATGGAATGTATACTTGTGAGGGAAAAGTTAACAAAATTGTATCGTTAAGAATTTATTTATTTATTTATTTAAATTTCATTGCTATATGTTCTAATACAAACACATTCCCTTGCTCGTAAAGAGGTGTCGAACACGAACTAAGAGAGATCAAGCCAAACACACACACACAAAAATTATGCATAGGTTGTGTGAATCATTTTCCGTGCGGAAAGCGTGTGTGTCTCATGGAGAAGGTCTTTAAACTAACTAGTTTACATAGCGAAAATCAGAGAAAAACAGAGAACGTTTATTTCCTTGGCTTTCTTTAGGGGAACAGGAAATTTTGATACAAACTATATTTGGCATAAACTTTGGATCTTGATGTGCGGACAACACTATAAAGCATCTTCGTTTCTTCAAGAGATTCTATGTTATTATTATTATTATTATTATTATTATTATTATTATTATTATTATTATTATTATTATTATTATTAGCCCGTTCCAGTCCCTTAAAAGCCAGGGCCTCCTGGCTTCCCAGGGAAATTCTGCACGGGTTTGTGCCCTTGCAGTATGGTTGAATACAACTATGCAAATGCATAAATTTCACATATTAAGCTGGTATTGATTTCTACTAACTAAACAATTGTCATGTTAATACAATGTGTCTTTTAATATTTATATTGTTTCTACAACACTTCACTGGTTTCAGTTTTCATTTCCACGATTCAGCTTGTTTGAAGGGACATCCATGATGTTCTGTGTGCAGCCAGTATTGTCCAATTTCTGCCAGCTGACTCCTTAAAGTTGTCCTCCCACCTTTTTCGTGGTCTTCCTAGATTACGCCATCCGATTCTTGGTTCCCATACTGTTGTAGCGTCGTCTTATGACGTGACCTCTCCATTTCCATTTTTGAGTCAAGGCCTTTTCTATCGTATCTTTTATTTTAATTCTACGTCTTATTTCTATACATGTAAGGTGTTATTTAAGACTCTATATAAGATGAGTATATAGTCTTCATAAGACGACTCCATATAACGATTACGAAATGGACGTTGTATATCTAATTACAAACCACATATATTATTTACATCTTAGTGCTTCCCTTTTGGTGTTGTTTTAAAAGCACTGATTAAAAGCTATCCCTTTCAGAATTTATAAATAAATCGCATGTATACAAAACATGTGTTTGAAAAGCCGATCTCCCTATACAAGGGCACCCAAAGGACACTGACATGAAACCAATGGGATTTCCACGAAGATTTGAAATAGCGCTAATCTGTGAGGCTATGTGGGGCGGCGCTTTAAACTTTCTCAGCGTTGTTATCTTTTCAGCTAAAAGTATTTCAAAGAAGGTTTAAAAGAAAAGGAAACGTAACATTTTTTAGCCACAAGGACAAATGAAAAATATAAAATGTAAGTTATTCGGCTACAAGGGCAAGAGTATGTTAGGGGGTTACTTATTAAGCTTCCGGATAGATGGAAAAGAAAGAAAGTAATTTCTTCAGCTAGCGGTCAGAGAGGAACGTAATGTATAGGATAAGATCCTTTCGGTTGGTTAAAGGCATTATTGTATAAGCTCGCGACTTGCCGGTCTTTCACGTCATCGCGACATAATTATTTTTTTTCTATTTTGCATATACAACTTAATATTAACCATTTTACATATTACGTTAGTCATTTTGTAGTAATTTGAATAACTGTAAGTACTTTAGTGCATGTATCAAGAGAATTCCTTTAATTTTTATACTTTAGAGCGTACTAATCAGCAAGTTTCTACGAGTATTTAACATTACAATATTAATATAGAGTTTGTAGGATAAATACAATTTGTTTCATTATTTTCATTTTATGAGAGCATTTTGTTAAGTTCCTTTTTTTATTTTTATTTGTCAAGATTGACAATATTTATTTTGTATCTAGGATGAAGTTGTTGACATAAGTTACTTTAATAAATATTTAATATTTAGTCTTTTCCGGAGGGTTGGTGAATGTGGGATGGGTCATGAATTTATGAAAAGGCAAAAGCTTTGAAGAAATAATCCGTTTAATTTATTTATTTAATATTCCCATCTGATTTCAATTGTTTCCGTCGGGTATTGGCGGTTAGCGTGCGTTCAACAATACCTATTTGTTTATCTAAGATAGAGAGCGAGAAAGAGAGAGAGCGAGAGCGAGCGAGAGAGAGAAAGCGAGAGAGAGAGCGAGAGAGCGAGAACGAGTGATAGAGACACACCCACACACTGCCCAGATGGGAGCCTCCTTGCGGACGGAAGGAGAGCGAGGGGCGAGGAAGAACGGAGGGCAGTAAAGAAGGAAGGCGATAAGGGCGTCGCAGGACAGGAACGAAGTGGCTGTCCCGGCTTTTACTCCTCCCCTCCTCCAGATACGGGCGAGCACGAGCCGAATCCTCTCTCCGCTGCTCAGCCTCACACGCTAAGCTTCCCTCCCCGCCGCGGAAGCACTGGCAGGAGAGGAACGATGTATTAAATCCCGAGGGGACTATCAGCGTCGCGTAGTGTGAATCTACAGCCGGTAGTAATTCAGGCACATTACGAGCTCTGAGCACCGTGTTTGCGCCGAAATATTACTACTTGTTCTCTTCATTTTACGTCGGGTCTCCAGATGCCATATTCATCTTCATTCAACGTTGAGAATAAAGATGAGTCTATAGAAATGGAATTGCAGGAACGGTGAGGTTTTAGATTGTCCAGTCGGAATTGATAATTGCGTTTTATCGTTCATTTTATCTGCTCGCGTTGAAAGTATGGTCCCTAGCGAAATCAGTTGAGCACGGCCGTGTAGAGACTGGCTGAAACACCAGCGTTGGACTCTCAGGAAATCCCTATATGCGCTGGGAATTTAATGAGTCATTAGCTGCACGCAGTAAAGTGCCGAGGTGGATGCCAGAGATTTCGGACCGCATGCGCTTTATAACTGCTTCTAATTATCCCTAGTCTTCTCTTAGTGAAAGGACAGCATGTTGGTGGTTGCATCAATATGGTGTTCGTTACATTCTTGTCTTGTTTGTTTATGGAGTAGAACATTTATTGCTAATTTCTACCATTGTCTGCACATAACCTTCGAATTTTCTCTCGTGTTAAGTCGCAAATGCATTAGAAGAAGTGAACATGAGCACTTTTTTACGTATGTATAAATCAGATATATAATTAATTTATAATTTTTGTTGAAATATTTTTAACCTTACGCTCCACAATTCATTGCCAGAAAATTTAATTTAAATGTTACAGCTAACTTCCTGCATATGAGTGTTAGTTTTAAGAGTATCATTTGCGCCTAACCATTGCATTACATATCAGCTTTTGATTACTATTAATTTGTCTTCTCTTAATTTTGAAAGAGTCCTAGAAAATCGGCAAATTCAGTCAATGTGGGTATTAGCTAAAATAAAACAAGATGTGAAATACACGAAGAGATTGTACATTCTATGAGCTAATAGTCATTATTCATACATTACATTATATTCTGTCTATTTATTCAGCCTTTGAAGAGAAAAAGGTTGTTAGTTTGATTAAATTACTTCATAACTTCAGTAGTTTTCCACGAAAGCAATGTTTATAAACGAAACCACATATAGACATGTACGTTTTAATAATTATATCAATATTTCTAGATATATGGTGCTCGTAGTTATGAAATTTTACCCTAATGAACACGTATCTGGGAGGGATGCATTTAGCGGAAATTGACATCCGAAATCTGAAATTTTGGTTCTCTTCATAATGCGCTATGTCCATTTAAGGAGAAGGGGGGCATTTGAGGCACGAGAAACCGATGAATATTCACAAATAAAGCTTTTACTAATTTCTTACAGTAACGGAAGTCATTAAATATCTCAATATTATATTCAACATTATAAAATAACTATAAACATATCAAGAAAAATGAATTTTAAATTCAACATAAATTGAAATCACATTATAAAATATGGGACACGTAACTTAGAGCTCTCCATAGAAAAAATACTGGCTGCGCCACACATATCAAAAGTCCATATAACGGTCGTTCATTGTTATTGTGACGGTTCAGACAGACATGTCACAATACCAACAACTTTAAACTTTTTTAATATAATAAATACATGTGGTGTATTGACAAATGACTGTTCGTGAACGTAGGAACATTTTGTTATTTATATATTACGATGGATTTGAAGAACATACGAAATTTAATCAGACTGGATCAGACATAGATAAAATATATTTTAGAATGATCAGGAACGGATTTACATTAGGTGTTAGAAAACAATTTCGAGAAAAATTACAACTTTATTGTGAGACAAATGAACGAGAAAACACCATGTAAGTTGAGATGAACATTTTAATAAACTAACTATAAAAGGAATTACGAAAAAAGTACGTACGTAATTTAGGTAGAGAGTTCAATAAGGCGCCAGGCAAAATAAGAGAGAAAATGCAATTTTAGGGAAAATATGCTAGAGACAAATGACAGATAACGACGGCTTTTGTTTTGGCGAACACTTCAGAGGAAGTTAGGGAAGACGAGGGAAGAATGCTTATGGACGTGTAGGGTACAGATACGGAGGACGCCATGTTAACGTATAAAGTATAGTATTAATGAGAGATAAAAATGGAAGTCTCTGGCAGATACGTAAATGGATGTAATGCGGAATGATAAATATGGAACTGTTATTGTAAGCGGATGTGTGGAATGTAGCAACAGAACTCAGCGTCAAGGGAAGTAATCGGAAGTAACCACAAGTCTGTGGCGATGGTGTAATGGTTAGCGTATCGAACTGTTATATCCAACTGGCGGGTTCAGACCCGATCGTTGCTGTGGTCGCTGTGATTTTTAAGGGCGAAAAAACCCTTCGTACACCTTCCCTTGGAAAGGGAAGTAAAACCGGCTCTACCATGTTAGTAGATTTACTTTCATGTAAAAGATCCTCAAGCCTAAATGACGCCTCTGAGCTAAATTCAAATCGCCTGTTTCATCGCCCAAAGATATCTCCTTTCTCCGCTAGTTGGTGAAAGGAGTGTAGCAAAATTTGCGTGGTCAGACGGAAGAGTGGGCCTGATAGCCCGAGTCTCGCCACGTAAATTAAGGCATTCAATTCAATTATTTGTAATTTAGTTTTCGTCATGTCGACATCGTAAGAAGGCATAGTTGTGTAATTTTAAAGGGGGAAATATTTAAAACTCAAAAGAGGGCCATTGAAAAGGAAATGAATGCGCGCTCGGATGAATTTCTTTTTTATCTTAATGTTAAGTGTAAATATTTTCTATTTTCAAGGGTGTATAAATATGTGTTTCTGTTTTTTTTGTTATTTTGTGTGTGTTAGCCAGGAGAGGTGGCAACGGCGCTCAGTAAAATTTTGTCATTAATAAATACATTTCACCAACATTGGCGGTGACAATGAGTTCTTAAAATATTTTTTGTGTTTTTATTAAATTTCTAAATAAGGAGAAACAGGTTATGCTGAAGATGAAAAACACCCGTTTCCTGTACAGGAGGCTATTTGCGTCCCACGATCAAAAATAAATTTCTAAAGCGTCCCATAATTTCATCTTGTGTGTTAAAAAATATTGATTGTAAAGACCTTTTGAAGAGATAGAGACCGGTTCAGCACTTGTACAATGATTATTATTATTATTATTATTATTATTATTATTATGAATTATATTATATATTATACTATATTTATATTATATATATTTATATATTATTATATATTATATTATTATTAATATAATTATAATAAGTAAAAACAAAATAAATAACTGACCCTTTTCAGTGGCACTGTCAACGTGTGGCAAATTAGTATTAATATTTTATTCCGAGGATGCATAATATCACAAGAGTGGAAAGCTAAATGTGGGACCCGTTTCATTATACTAATGTTACACGCTTGCACAAGCCAACATATTTCTGTTTTGAATTAATATTTAAGTACTTTATACAGTTACAATGCGGCATGTGCTGTAATAAATTTCGTACTAGCACTAGCGCTCTTAAGTATGACTTTTGAGATAGTTTTCGATTTTATAGTAATTTAATCTAGCTTCCAATAATTATTTATGGTGCCCGGTTACTATTATATTTATAACGATATTGATTAATAGTGCTATTTCAAACATTACACTGCTTTTACAAACCTAAATACGAAAAATGTAACACGTACTTTCTTATTTTACTATTATATGGGGACGTGCGACTCTTTAGAGAGCCGCAATGCCTGAAAGTTATGCTGTTCGTGTATTATCCTGTTATAAAAAATATAATGGCAACTTCTCCAATTATTAGCCTTATGACTTTGTTTGATAATAAAACGTTAACGTTTATTCTGCAGATATACATTTTTTGTCTTTGAGCGCATTAATGATTGGAATTATCTTTAATATGTGCATGTAAAAATTCCGTAAGGTGTTTCTTGTACGAATGTTCGTAGACTTACGGAAATATCTTCCACGCCGGTCTTCAAGATGTCTTCCGTCCGGCTGCCGTCGATCCTCGCGATGCTCCTGCGGTCACCGCAAATTCTAGAAGCGGGAGAATTTTTGTAATGTCCCCTGAAAATTCTGTTTGATAATATTCTATAACTTGATCTATTCAATTAATGTAGTCCGCGTACGTGACTTGCCCTTCGTGGCCTCAGAAGAAGCGCCTACTCGCGACTGCCTGTCATCAACATGTATGCCCAGTTACGAATCTATTCTACATTAATTCCCCATGTACGAAGTCTATTTTATATGAATACCCAAAATCACAAATTACAACACAAGCCAAGAATGATACCCTTTCACAAATTATTATGCCCCAATTACAAATTACATACTACACATAAACAAACGACACAATTAACGTAAGTTTCCCGTTTTCTAACATCAAAATGTTACCCAACCTAGTTTTCATAATTATTACGGTCTTCGAATTTCATTCATGCTTTTTATTTATTTATCCGTCCACTTTGAATGCTGCCAAGAGAGAGACTGGCCCATTATAAATAATTGCGAACCTGGAACTGCTACGCTGTCATTTATTCAACATTATATCCCGGGGCCATGCTGCGTTCATGAGTATCGCGTTCAGACCCTCGATCACGGAACATAAAGTTTGTTGACACGTTGTCCTGATGAAGTATATTCTTTTGTCTACACTATTTGTTTTCATCCAATTCTAAAGTAAACATACGTTCAATGCAGTTTGCCATTATTAAATGCCTTGAGGGGATTTCTGGTATGTCACACTTTATAATACTTGTAGGAGTGAACTAAGCAAAAATTATATAATCGTCGTAGATAAACACTATTAAGTATTAATTTTATAGTCAACATGTTGATATTACAAATTTTATGAGTGAAATTGTAATAAACATGAGTGATGAGTGGAAATAAATGTAGAGAACTAGATAAGTATTCACAACACAAAGCTAGTGTACTACATTGAAAATCCAAAACTCATGAAGTAAAACCTATAACTTTACCGATGTAATAAAATGCATGGTTTAGGCTTACATTTTATGCTTACGTATTAAAAATATGTTTAGCTACGTTTAAAACTTTTTGCAACGGTGTAGTGTAACAACAATAATACAAGAAAATTTATGTCAATGTTTCATTATTTTCTCCTAAAATTGGCTGATCTAAAGATTAAAAAATGATTGCAATTATTTTTAAGACCTTAATGAAACAAAATCAGTATTTTTATTACAATTTTTGTAATAAGTCAGAAACCACATGTTTAATTTGAATGTGAAAAAACGGCATCAACTGGGTATAATTTGATTGTATGCAGACTTGGGAATCAAAGAATACACGTTGTTACGGCAACAAATAAGCAACGTATAGTATTCCATGTTTGGATGTCTCTTTGCTGGACACGGCCCGGAATGTATGAGATGCGATAAGTGGTAAATGGGATTTGAAGGCTTTGATTCTGTGGGAAAGTGAAAATAAGTATCTTATTATCTGGACACATGCAAGCAATTGATGCGATGTAAATGTTAGTTTTCAGTCTAGTCTCGGGTTATTTGTAAATAGTATTGAAGCGGGTAAATGATGGTTAGTGTTGATACATTAACATTGTGCAGGACAATGTTTCAAAGCTGTGAGTAATATTAAATTACGATTTGATTTTCATTTATGTAATTTGACACTTAAATCAAATAGAATCCGTTTTTCCAAAAGGATTTGTGTCAGGATAGCTCCGTTGATGGGGAGAATATTTTATATATTTCTGCTGTAGGTAGTCGCGCATAGGAGTTTCACCTAACGCCCAGCGAGGGTCAGTAATTTTGATACAAATTATTGAATTATATAAAGTATAAAATAGTCGAGGACATTCTGGGAACATTTGATAATTTATTCGGACCATAGGCAAAAAAACTATAACAGGAGCAACGAGGACATCCCTTGGACGACTTCAGCCGAGAAGTACAGCCGTGCAAACTTACGAACTTTATTTAAAAACCACACGGTACATTTATGTTGTATATATGAAGAAATTACCCAGTTAATTCAGGAGATCTAAAACTTTATGTAAAATTGTTATAGAAAATGCTAAATTTGATTTTTGTAAAGAGGAAAGGCTGATAATTTAATAATTAGTTTGTTCTGCAAAACCTCCAGGAATCATGATTATGTTTGGAATTACACATACACATGTAGTTGGTTAGACAAGAAATGTATGTCGAAACCCCTGATTCAATTGAAAAATGAAATTAATATAATAATATTTTAACATTGGGAGACTTTGTGAGAATAGAGAGCAGCGAAAGAAATAAGTTACATTGATTAAATCAGTAGGAAAAAACAGGAATGTTACATAATTGCTTTTGACGTTTCTACTCTATTTGGAGCCCTTTCCAAAAATCTATTGTTCAGGCTTCTTGGAACCGGATCATTAACAAACAGTTAGCATTTTGATTTACCAACATCCATCTGAATTAGGAATAGAAGATAGCAATGAGTGTGTTAACAACATTTGATATCAAAACATTTTCTCTCCAATGGAATAGAAACAATTTGCATTGTAAAACGAGCTTCATATTTGATATAATAGTATTACTGTTATTGAAATAATCACTCTTGCATGAGGTAAAATGAGAGATCAAGAAAACTTGCTAGGAAGAATACCAAGCTATCTTATTTACAAGGAAGGTTTATCAACAGATGTTAAAATTTTGTACCTACCTATATTTTTAATAAAATGTAAATTGATCTACGTCATACAAATATTACAATGTAAGTCACGACCGTATGTTAAATATGATCTGATGAACAACACACTAGTGCAGACAAAACACTCGGTTGTATATTTTACAAATTTGTGTAATGTGTATTAATACAAAATAATGATGAGTCGCGAAGAAACTTGGTCTGATAAGC
Organism: Gryllus longicercus; assembly: GCA_038098605.1. Lineage (NCBI taxonomy): Eukaryota > Metazoa > Arthropoda > Insecta > Orthoptera > Gryllidae > Gryllus > Gryllus longicercus. The sequence continues at coordinate 1,305,791 of JAZDUA010000324.1, read as the reverse complement.
CAGTAATAAATAAAAAACTCACAAAAAGGATTTTGCTCGCGATGGACGAGGGGTCCTGTGTTTGCCCAGAACTTGCAACCCGCAGTAACCTGTGGTCTGTGTTTTATGGCTACGAGGCTGAAAAGACGAGGTGCGTGCTCAATGGTCCTGCTCGAGTGCCGCTGCCAGATTGTAAGTTCTATGGCCTCGTAAAATTTTCAACCAAACATAAATCCTTCACGGGTTCATTTAACAGTTGAAAGGTAGTAGTCCAGTAAGGTGAGAGATGAATGTGATGTCGAGTAGTACAGGGGGTATTAAAGAGTGAAACACGGATGTAGCGGGAAACTGATTGAGGGAAGATAATCGGCGCTCTCTTGCTTTCCTTTCTTTTTCTTGTCGAATTACATGCTTAATAAAAATATGAGAGACAAATGAGAAGATCAAATATTAAAGCCAGGACGACAACAATGAGAAAGAGCGGTAAGGAAAGAAAAGTAAACGGACGAGCAGTTAAAATAAAGAAGCTAAATTGTACTGTAGACACACTGCATGCTCATTCTTTGAATAACTCGTCGTAAATACATTGGCAAGGTCCCACAGTAAAAATAATAGACATTGACAAAGTTTTAAATAATTAGAATATTGTAGAATCTTAAATGACAAGCGTACTTAGATTTTATTAGTCTTGGAACAGTATCTCTGTCGCAACGGTATACTTATTGCGAATGCAAGAACATCGCGGTATGAAAGCACAATAAATTATATTAAAAATATTACAATTGACAACATGAATAAAATCAATGCGCCTATCAAATGTATCAATATTGCCGTATGAAATGTAAGATAAAAAATTGTACAAATACAATTAATTGATAATGTCCACGTGTGTCTCAGAAATATATTACTTCACAAGACACATTAAACTACCTTAATTTGCGAGAACCAGCAATATATATCGATAGCTGTCAATTTTACTCCAACTAACAAAAGAAACGATAACTTACCAACATGAAATAAGAAGTAGAATTAGTATTAAAAACGTATGCTCATATGAGCAAAGGCTGCGAAATCACACAATTGCAGCGTGAATTACAATTCACACGATTGTGATACATCTACTTTACATTGCAATCAAATTAACTGAATGCAATGTGTTACCATCGCGATGCGTGGCGGCACACCGACCCTCTCGGAGTTTGCTGGCCGAGTGGACGAGGCGCTTATTCAATGTTGCCAGGCGATTAAATATATATCCCGGTAACAGCTTTCCACAATCCTGGTACTTTCCCTAAAATTGCTGGTACAAATGTCAATTGGTTTAAATTCTAAAATTGTTCTTATAACTTTTTATCGCGCACAAGAACTTCGATAAACGTAACTTGTTATCGACTCATTTTATATCGATAAACTACTAAATGGAAGAAGTGGAACGTTATATCCTTTTCTACTATAGCATGTGCTAGAAAAAGACAATCCTATGTCACCCTCATGTTGTGCAGTGTTTTCATCAATATAGTAGTTATTTGTAATATTGGTGTTTGAATTAAAATATTGAATAAAAACATTAAACGAATCTTAAATTGTACATCAATTACCGTTGATTCAAAATCCTGGTATTTGAACGTATCAGGAAGTCTTCACCGTGGTACATGGTATCTTCATTAAACTTCTGGTACAATTACCAGGATCCTGGTTCGTCTGGCAACACTGCGCTTACTGGCGCCGGAAACCGTTGCTCCTTAACGCGCGCAGCACAAGAAATTCGCAGTTGCACAATAAAGAATAATAAAAGCGTAAATTTTAAATAAATGGACTATAGCACGATAATTGGAGTAATTTATGAAAATCTCTTGTTATTTAATTTATTTAAAAAGGGGCTTTTAGAAGAATTTTTAATATAATAATAAATCCATTCTGTGAAATAAATTTTAAGGATCAGATGAGTTAGTTATTGTCTTCTTCGCATGTAGCGCTGTCATCGTCGGGGCTGCAGGTGAAGTTTTGAATGGAAAGAGTTGGTTCTCACTGGTTTCAAATTAATTGGATCGAGTAAATTTTCGTGTGCCTTTCTTGGGAACAATGAGTACTTCAGTTCTGTGAAACTTAAAAGAATGTAAGGGGGTTGATTTCATGAGGCACAACTATAAACTAATTTTAAATTCACGGCATGAATTTGTACAATTGCTTGTTTACACTGTTGGAATAAGTATAAATTATCAAACACGAACAGTAAATATTATTTTAGAATTTAATACCAAACCAAGATTTGTAGGATTCAATTATACGAAGTAACGTTTTTTAACCATCAGCTTATATTACTAGCGATTCGGCAATGAAATTTTCCCCAAAGGAAGCAAATACGTTCCAAAAGGGTCATAATAAAGTTATTTTATCCAGTAATCAGAAACGAATACAACAAATCAAAACAAATCCAAGAATGTCAGTAATTGTGTTACGAATATTTTAGTGGAAAAAGACAGAAAATATCTTGACAGTTTCCAAAAAATCAATGTTAAACTCTTTATACGTATAATATTTCCAGGTTGGTGATGATAAAAGAAGTTTTCTTAAAAGAAACATTTGGAAACTTTGGAAACATTTATTCATCCTGATAAACATAACTGTTTTAAATACAGTGTTCTTTCACTTTCATATTTTAGGTTGATTCTTACAATCTGAAAAGTTTATAATCTTCATTTGTTTATGATAAATATTAATGTAATTCAGTATTCAATTTTGAAAGCAATTTTTTGATGTAATTTACGTAATATACTTGATAAGTTACATTTTTCTAATATTTAAAAGTTCTTTGGGTTCGAAGCATATTCTTTGTAGCGTGACCACCTTCGAGAATTTGTTCCGGTTTTCCTAATCCAATTGCACAATGCAAAGTTGAGGGAAGCAACTGAACGCTACAGCTGGCCGAGATGTGCAGTAATGAGAAATGCCGAGCAGTGAAGCGCGTCAGTGGGTCAGGCGTGCTTTAGAGGGCCGTGCCGAGGGTGCGGCGTGGGGCCGGGGAAGGGAGGAACAAAGCGCGACGGTGGCGCACCGCAGTGGCGCTCAGCGCACTCCCCTCACGCGCTTCCGTCAACGCTGCTGGAGGCGGCGGCGAGGGCCCCAGGGAGCGCCCCTTGTGCGGCAAAGGTCAGGGGCGACGCGGAAGAGAGAGGCTCTAAGCACCACCCCTCCCCGTCCCCAACCGCAGCCCTTCCCGGACTAAAGAACATGGGTGTCATGGAAGCGCGCAGTGAAGAAAACATTTCGTTTTAAGGACATGGAAATATGAATAGGACATCACGTAATGGCATGACGTGATATTATGATACATTGGAATTTACCGGCAAGGAAATATAAAATTAGAAGTATTCAACTTAAGAAATGTCACATTTTTAGTTAATAAGAACGAAGTCTGTTTAATTTAATATGTGCATATTCTTGAACATAGTGAATAGTTTTAACTTGATCATAAAGAATTTGATATTTTAAACAGGGCGAGTGTGCATTAGAGTGGATACATTTTTTGTACGTTAACATGTATAGTTTCGAGTTCAAAGCTTTTATCGACCTACAAGGTTCAAGGTCTGAGTCACAGCAGTGTTGGTTTTAGAACACCATTTAATCGTCTAGGACAAATCACAGCGTCCTTCGATCAATTCCAAACTGGTGGCAGAGCATTACCTACAACGTGGGGTCACAGGTCGTGTGTGATCATTTCGTTTCCATCCTGTTTTCCCCACTCATCATTAGACTATAAACTGATTACTCGGCCTAATTTCCAATTTAGTACATCATTAATGATATCGAAATACGTTTGGCATATGTATTGAATTATGAAATTATTAAGGAAGCGTAAACTAATGTAATGTGTTGAAACGCATTTGCGTTGGACCAAAAATGTTTGAAACTCAATGCATAGATACGGAGTTGTGACATGTTTGGTGTGTTATTGCTATAAACTGCTTCGTAAGTGCACTCATTTGATTGCATGTAGCAAACTATTATTTTGAACATTGTAAATTTACATGTATTAACCTGTGTATTATTTATAATTTCACCTGCAAATCTCATATTTAGACAGTCGTTCGACGGAACTGCCCAGGCGGATGCGACCAAGACACCTGCAAAGACTGAAGCGACCCACCTGAACTGCAAGCATCAGTTTGCATACTCGTCCTTCTACGATACTGCAGTAAAATTGAAAGAATTTTGTTTTAACCCAATATGACAAGCTCTACATCTAGCACTCGTCTCGTGCCTGCTTGCGAATGTGATACGCACTCTTGCTTCTTCCATGTACGAAGGGTTGCGTTCAGTAAATCTCTCATCTACTGCAGGCATGTTAGGAAATTGGTGTTTGCCAGGGAGGATCAATTAATTCCAGTTTTGAGGATTATTTAATTACAGTAGAGTAACTTGGCTTTACGGACACCGATAACGGCATCTTCACGGCGCCCAGACGTTTTATTTGCAATTCAAACTACTCAACTTTTTAGACTTACATCCGTTGGCGCGATGTTTATTTGAATCAAGACTTTAATTTCGATAGTTTCACATTGACTCTTACAGACAATATGTGTAGATATATTTATATAAACTAATATATTAATGATTTTTATAGAATTTGTTTCACTCAGGAGAATTGTTTTAAAATTGTGACAATGAATTGAATAGTTTTATCCGATTCATTCGTTTCATCACCTAAATAATGGTTGAAAAACAAACATCGAATTATACAATCGCCACGGAAGGGTTGAACTCATCAAGAACGTTTGCGCTCCTACACCAACTCAGTATCAGAAACGGCAAAACAGTTTGGGGGGTTGTGAAGGAAGTAGTTATTGAATTACATCAGGCATACAATTTGCTCGGATTTAGGAAAAAATGACATTAAAGATATGAAATGTTTCTATTTCTTTACATTACGCGTTATGTTGAAAATCCCAAAACTCCATAGTACAGTAATGTCATTTCCTTGTCAGATGTTCCTCGAAAAACAGATGTCCTTCGAATCAAAACGAATTACTTATTATTATAAATATTAACACTACTATTTGAAGGGGACACTTATCAAACTGACTGTTTTTTCAAACTGACTGTTTTGCATATTTACAATTTTTTGTTTGCAACGAAAAACATCAACACAGTCGCATAAAGTGCAATATAGGTTCGAACTATTACAATTGTATTTATCACTAATTTCCAAAGCGCAGAAATAGAAAGATAACCAAATACGAGACAAATACATGATTCTCTTCGATATAGAGGGAGATATGTTCAAGTTGTATCAACTCCTAAGAAAGAGACAACTGAGCTTCGGTTGTTATGGCCGCAACGTTTGTTGGAGGAAGAATGGCTGGAGTTCGTAAGAAATGAATGTATGAATGCAGGTCGACATATTTGAAGGGATCTTCTGGTTTAAAACCCCAAGTAGTTGTGTCTTCAAGAGATTAGAAGATTGCCGAAACCGGGGGCAAGGTACTTGGGAGAGGGGTAAGAACATTTATCGTGTGATTATAGAATACGGAACAAGATTTCCGCGGAAGTGGAGCAAGTAATAGTTTGTCAGTTGATTGTGGTAATCCGAATTCACGATTAATATATTTTTTGTGTTATTACTTTAAGTGTTTTATTTAAAATTATCTCAAGAGAGAGGTTAACGGAGAGCGATGTTGAGTAGGTGAAAGTCGAATTTGAATTAACTGGTGATACCAACGATTTCGGGCACTATAGTTGCGTACACTGCCGCGAAACATAAGTTCATTAGATACATAACACTGTCCTAACCACTGTGATATCAAACACCAGTGTATAAGATTGAAAGATTTTTTAGTTTACTTACGATTAAGTTTACTTACGTTTTGCGGAGTGATTAAAACATTTTATTTTTGTCTTTAATAACTTTTTATGCGGTTGGGCAGGTGTGAGCTGTGTCTATACAAATTATGAAATTCAGAAAATGTTTTTTTCAATTTCCTCGTGGTAAGTTGTAAGTCACAAAGTTCTGTAAGCCCTTACAGTCTTCGTGTTGTCAGTACTTCATTATTTAAATATTTACCATTATCTAATTAAATGCAGGTATTAAATATTCAAATAACTGTTTGGCATTGCTTGTGGTATTGTACATTTACATTTACTTTTGTATTCCAAAAATATAAAATTTATGTATAAGTATCAAAGAAAATATTTAAAAAATGATTATGATAATATAATAATAATAATAATAATAATAATAATTTATTATATATACCACAACTCCAAACGATTTTGTTTACATATTGAAATTTGAATTTGTCGCAGATTTTTCAAGTCACGTCTCCAGGTTCCCTAGTTAGCAGTTGTCTTCTATTAATAGTACGAGAAACGTTCAAAATGTCCTGCATTGACTATATAGTATTTGAGATATCTATGGAGATTCCGGCCATGTCAGATGTTTATAGATGCGTTAGGTAGTCCGCAGAAAATCCAAAAACACCTATATTAATACGCAAAGAAATGGAAAGAAATGTACATAGTCTCTAGCCATGTGAGAAGTATCTTTGGTTGAGTTAGATACCCAGTTTTGCTGAATTCAAAATGCGAAATTTGATTTTAATTTTAAAAAATGCAAATGTTCTTTGAAAGTGTTATTACATGTATTCTCGTACTTAGCGTGTCTACTGAATTCTCATCCTCAGTGCAGTGGACGTGTGACGTTATGGAACAGCAACTTGTTTGATATTGTTGGTATATAATGATCTGTTGAATAGTATGACTGTGTAACCGTTCGCTCCACCTATTACATGTTGTCGCTCAAGAGCTTCAAAATTCGGCCGCTACTTACCTATCAAATTCTGTAATAGACAGAGAGCACTGTGCAAGCTGAGATGAACGTAAATTATACGCTTGAACAGCTCAGCCAATCTCGGAATTTATAAGCCTGTGGGCGTAGAATATTGAAATCGACCGTTCTGACTTCCAAGAAGAAAGTTTTCTCGGAAGCAAGACTGGTGTTACACGCAATCGCTCCAGATACGTGAAACTGAAGCTCGAAAATAGGTAATTAAACTCCTTTAATATACTAATTCTTGAATGATCTTATCGTGAAATAAAGAAAAGTGAATAATTTCAATCTTAATTTAAAAATAATGAGTAGTATTATTTTTTAAAAATACTTTATTGATCAGATGTCGTGTATATAGTGTTTCGTAGCGCATTGAACTTGAACTATGTAATATAAAGAAACTAGCACATGGCTTATTTCTTTACAGCTATTTCTTGTTTCGTCCATTATTACTATTCTTTATTCTCATATTATTCCACCAAGGGAATATTGGATTCTTTTCCACGACTACTGAACGAAATAAGGCTATCGCCCCCGGGTGAAGGAATGGACGTGCATGGTTTCTAAGCAGGAGCTACGTGAACGGAACAGTGATCTCCAGCCTGCGTTCGTCATGTGGCTGAAGAACAGTCATCGGAGGATGGTGGAGTGAGTTTTTGAAATGCCAATTACCGGTTTTCGTCTATTTCTTTCGCTAGTTAAATGCGTAAAATACTAAAAGGTTAGAAAGAAGATTATAATAATATTCTGTAAATGTTATAACAAGCTCAGCTACGAGAAGTCGGGCCGCCAGAGAACATATTAGGAAACCGATGGCTGGAGCCAGGTGTTAAATGTTTTCAGAAAAACTGTAGTTTTGTAAATTAAATGTGAATAGGGAAAAATGAAACATGGACAGAGACTGTAATTACATTTATACTCATTCATTAACATATGAACATTTCAAAACTATTTTGTAACGTTCTTAGTTAATTTAGTTTGAAAATACTAATACGAAAGACACTTTCTATTTCAAGACAATGTTTCAACAAACTTCTATTAAACTGAAGCAATCACTGTTGTAAATATGTGAATTCGTTTTTTTAAACTTATTTTTAAGTCCATTTTTATTTTGTTCTAATTCATAAACTAAAGGTTTTTTGGATTATTTTTCTATGTTAATATTTTTATTAGTGTTTGTTGTATTACTTAGTGTGCATGATGTTTTCTTTTGCAGTAATGTGTTATACTCAGCGAATTATTTCGTTCAAAATTTGTGTTAGTTTCCAAACCTGTAACTGTAATTAGTCTTTAAAAAATCATTCTCTCTTTAAGATTGACTTGTTACTTGACTATTTCTTCACATTTTCAATTCTAAAACGCGAATTCCAGACCATGGATGTAGTTTAAGTATACATTCAGCTATGATTATTAAATGACATGTGAAATCCCGGATGCCACTCATCCAGCATTTGTTTTTAGTGCTTGAGGCATCGGGGCCAGTGGCCTGTTAGTATACAGAAAATCCGAGAAGTGACATACGTAGGTATATAATGTAATACAACACGCTCCCCGACTGCTTTATTAAGCACTATCGGAGTTGAAAAACACAATGAATTAGTTTTAGAAATAAAAAAGGAGAGGAAATTTCTTTCGGAGAAAAAGGATTTTTTTGACGATGAAAGGCATATAATTAGTTTTTTATTACTTCAATTTAATCAACTTAGTTTTTATCAACATTCATACTCACTAAATTGCATTTAATCCTCTCTTCAGTACTAAAATATCTCTGCGAAAATCAGTTCTACTCGTCACTAGCAGATCCAAATCCACCACTTTCTTTTACTAATCATTAGCCATTTCCTCGCAAAAAGAAACACCCTGTATTCATTCTAAATTCTAAATATTTACACACAAATAATCTTACAACATAATTATCCAGCATACATTTTTGTATTAATATTTGCCTGTGTCACCATCCTTCATTAAAGCACTTACGTACGAGGGTCTTTCAGAAAGTAATGCACCTCATTTTTTTCTCCAGAAATATTTATTGGAAGAACCTGAAATTTGCACACAATGGCTATTATACTCAGGGAACTGCAACGGCATTTGGCGGATGTTATTCGAAGAATGCTCGAAAAACTGCAGATCAGTGCAGTCGACTGCTAGAAATCTCCTCCAGATAGAGGCTGAAGGAGTCTCCTCCAGATAGCTGTGAAGCTAGGTTCGAAAACCCTTCCACAGTCTCCCGGTCAGAGGCACAGCAGTTCGGAAATACTCGTGTCTGTCCGCCGTCGCTTGGGTCGGGCGGCGTGATACAGCCGTCGACGATTTCCTTCACCACCACTTCTTCTCCCTCCACTTTCCGCCAAGCCACTTACAATCAGTGCCCAGTTCGATTATATTGATATCTGGGGCCTCAGAACTGCTAAACGCTTACCAATTGACCTCACAACCGTCCGTTTTCAAAACACTCAGCCAAGCCAAGCGGGTGTTTGAAATTCCATACTCTTGTTATTACCACACAATGAACAATGCCGATGTTTTTCACATGCTCAACAACAATCAGTCATTTCTCGCGTGCCTATCCTGTCCCGTTAAGGGCTTTGGCCTACCAGCGGTGACCCAGCCTCTCGGCAATGGGATTAGGGGTTTGTGTAGTTCTGGTCAGATGTTGGGCTTTATCGCCACAAAACAATAGATACTGGGACATTTGTAAGTAAAGCGCACAGTTATTTTTCTCTTGCCGGGAATAGAATACGTGGTTTGGGCTCTGGAAAACGAGCACCTAGTCAACGAGCAACCGAGGGCTGATTCGCTTGCCACGTCGTAATAAATCCGCGCGTACCAACTATCAATCGCTTCACTTCCACTCAATAACTTTTCCTGTATTCTCTTTGTTCCTTACGTTGAAACACGCAGTTGCACCAGTTTTACCTCAGACTCCACATTTTAACACCATTTCGACACTTTACACAATACAGTTCATGACAAATACTAACGCCGCCACGTCGATCATCCATTTGTTTTGGAAATTTTAAAAAAATAGTTTAAGCCTGCTATATGTCAACTGTTGGTTTCAGACTTGATAGATCTACGGCATTGATATAAACCTGAATCTTGACGGAAACCTGAAACTTTGAATCAGACAGATTCGACGATAAAAACGATGTTTATCTACACCCGCGATGCCATGCAGACGCGTTCGACAGCCTATACACTAATTGACTGCATTTGACAAAGACCGCATTTTGGGACTTCATCAGGCTGGTTGGTCGTCAATTTGCAGGCATGTGGGCCATTCAGATGCCATTGTGACCAATCAATTGCGATGACGTGTGTAGTGGCGTGAAGGGCAGAGAGAACATCCTGCCCAAAATGTGGAGAGACACACAGGCGTAACCCCGATCACCATGGCGTGGAGAGCCATCGGATATACGTTCACACTCTATAATAGTGCTTAAGGCGACTTTGATGGCACAGCTATACGTCACTGACATTCTGCGTCCGCACGTCTTATCTTTATGGCACAGTACACTGTAACAGTGTTCCAACAAGCCAAAGCACACCCACACACATCATGAGCAGCACACACTGCACACCCTTACACAGAACAGTCTACAGATTGCTTAGAGCATGTTAAGATCCTCCTATGGCCAGCACGGTCGCCGGACCTGTCCCTCATTGAACACGTGTGGGATGTCATTGGAAGGAGGCTCTCTCCTTGTACCAACCTGCAGATATAGAGAAACAGCCGCAACAACTGTAGACAACCTTGATTTAAAAGAGGATTCAAAGGCTTTCCGAAACCATTCCGAACCACACAGTGACATGTATTGGAACCAGAGGGGATGCGACACGCTACTGACCTGGTGCCAACTTTCCACCTGTAACTGTCAACGTCATTGTCTATTTCATCCGATATTGTAATGAGTTCAGTAAAGTCACATGGGCTTTCAGCATATATATATATATATATATATATATATATATATATATATATATATATATATATATATATATATTGAAACGCGGAAAGCGTTTCCCTACGCAAGTACAGATAATTAATATAAGAGTATAATTATTACTCATTTGAACCGCGCAGTATAGCGGCAGGTGCGAGCCAGCGGTGGGGGATTTGCGAACGCGACCGCCGCCGTTGCCCAGCGAGGGGGGGGGACCCTCGGCCGTTACAGGTGGCGACGGTTGAAGGAGAAGCCGGGTGGCGGTTGCAAAATCAGTTGCGAGTAGACGCCGTGTGGCGACGGTTGGGCAGTCACGGAGAGTGAGCGGCAGAGGAAAGACGGACGGTGGTAGACCGAGTGAAGCACTGCCAATGACGAAAGACAGTTAATAGTATCATATTTGTGTTATTACTGATTAGAAGCTGGAAATTTAGAGCATAGTGTAAGGAACGCTGGCACGAAGTGTGAGCACGTGCATAGTAATTGCGAAAGGGAAGTTGAACAAAACCAAGGAGGGGCGCAGTAATAATTCACGTGTGTGGTGTGAACGCAAGGGACATTTACGAGACGCTGTAATTACGCGTGTGGGAGCGAAAGCAGAAACATCCGAGGTTGCGGCCGAGGGACTCTCATCGCCACTTCTGCCGACCAGCGCAGCACGTGTCTACGTCATCAGCAGCCCAAGGACGCCAAGCCGCGGTGGAGATCAACCGTTGCAGTCGCCGGGGTGAGGAACCACCACTGTCGAATTGTTAATGGGGCCCCCAAGGTATGATAAGATTACACGGTTAACAAAATCTTGGTACCAAGTAATTGAGGTTTTCTGTAATTGATCAGGTGTATTGAGCATTCAGTTATGAATAAATTGTATTTTTGCTTATACAAAATTATTACTTTGACACACCAATATATTATCAATTCCTCTGATGACCCATTCACGAGCAAGATACCCGTCCTTTAGAACTTTTAGATTTGCAGTGAAAAGTACCGACCAACAGATACGTCACAGCTGGCGCCCGAACAGTGTATGCACTGATAGGTACGTCACAGCTGAGGCATTACCAGGTACGTCACAGCTGGCGCCCGAACAGTTTGGACTCGTGTATTTAAGAAATGTGGCTCTGAGGAATTTGATGAAATATTGGGAAATATTGTGTGTGTAATTGAATTGAGAATATTAATGCTAACGTATGTGTAATGTATGATAATGTGATGGTGCAACAAAGTCAATGTGAAAGTAATTTGTAAGCAGTAAGAGAATTCATTATTTGGAGGGAAGGAAAGTAACATATTTGCACTGACAAAATATAGGTAAAGAGTGAGAAAGTATAATGATTACTTGGTCATTACTAAAATTTTAATTAGTAGCGGGCATGTATATGTGATTATGTGGGAAAGTAACTAGTGTAAATTTGTTATCATTACATGAACAGGGGTAGAAAATATATGTTGAGGAATTATAATAGTAATAACCATAGGCATTAGTATAATTTGAGAACAGTGGCAGGATATGTACTGGGTTTATGAAAACAAACAGTGTGCACATTGTAAGTGATGAGAAGTAGTATAATTTCCAAGATTATGTAATGCAGGTCAATGTTAATTTGATTATTTGTGTTTTTCATGGCATGATAGCCAAATCATTTGTGAAATAGAAAGAAATTTTGTATAACCATAGAGGTACTGGATATTGTTGTACAAGTTGTACACATTCTGTAATGCATTGGTCATTGGTTGGTTATGGAAAATGTTAAAATTTATTGGAAATGATATTACTTATGAAGTATTTTTAGTAGCATTGTAAATCTGCATCTGGAATATTCATACATTAGTGCTGAGGGAACTTGATGGAGAAGGCATTACCTTTAATTGTGTGTGATTGTTGCACATGCAATTGAGATGCGAATTAATCCAAAAGCAAATAGTGGATTTACAGAAGTTTGGGGGGCATGATTGTGATAATTTTAAGGAGTTCATTAGCAGTGTATATGTATTCAGGTGGTAGGGGTATTATATTGTGAAGAATATTTTTTATGTAGTGGTATATGATTGGGAATTTATGTAATTACAGAAGTAGTGTTATTGTGCATTTTGTGGTGAGTGAGGAGTTGTTATCCATTAGTTAGTATCTGAGGTAATAGTGCGTTAAAACAGTTACGAAGAGCATTTATTGCAGTGGTTGGCATAATAAATTAAGAGGGTAACTGTTGCATTGCTGTTAAAAGAGGCAAATGGAAAAATTGTGCGAGCATTTTGGTGTAGCTGGGGTCGAACGGGAGGTTCAAGGCAACGAAATGGAGGCGCAAAGCATAGTGTTGGACCTGGATGAGAAGGTGGGACAAGTAAGGGAGTCAGATGAAGGAATCGGGAGTAGCACATTATTGGAAAGCGGGGATAGTGCTATCGGAAGCCAGTTAGACGACACGTCGGGAGAATGTTTTGATAAAAAAGTAAAAATTACATCAACACCGATGAACCAGGCAGCAAGAAACCCAAATCAGGAGGGCCGAGTAGATACCCATCCAGATTTAATGCAGATGATCATGATGAAATTAGATGAACAGAAAAGATTCGCAGAAGAACAGGATAGGAAAGCAGAGGAACGGATTAGGAAATTGGCAGAAGAACAGAAGAGGATCGCGGAAGAACAGAAAATATTCACGGAGGAGCAGATTAGGAAGTCGGCAGAAGAACAGAAGAGGATCGCAGAAGAGCAGAGCGGGAAACTAGATGAACAGAAAATATTCACAGAGGAACAGATTAGGAAGTCGGCCGAAGAACAGAGCAGGAAATTAGAAAAACAGAGTAGGAAATTAGATGAACATAAAACATTCACAGAGGAACAGATTAGGAAGTTGGCCGAAGAACAGAGCAGGAAATTAGATGAACACGATAGGAATTTAGGCGCCATTTTCATATATATACTTTGTTCTATTCGAAAATAATTTAAAAAATTAGGTAGAATTTTTGAGAAAATTGTGAAAATAGCTTAAGTTCTTCGAGTAAAGTAGCAGAAAAATTAAAATATCTGTTTGAAATGAAAGAGACCGCGACTTCATTCAGATAGATCCTAGAATATGAATTTTGGTGAATATTCTAGTTTTTTTGCAACCGTTTAGGCTACATAACGTTTAGGCGCTAATGTGCAAACAAACAGACGGTCAGTCACCTAATGAAGTGCAAATGACACAAAAAATCTGGATTCGGCATGAGTTGGCCCGAATTCAGAAAATAATTATCCATATGGTGCACTAAACATTCACTTTTCCGTATTATGGCTCACAAAACGTGTTTTTCGTGCCAAAAGTCGACACGTTTCCCTAACGAATTACATAATTGTCTCTTTCTGTAATAAGGATAAGATACATTTTGTAATGAACACGAACACAATATTTCATATATTCTAGAGAGTCAGACACTGACAATGTTTTGGCATAATAAGCCTTCCTTAAAGAGGTACTCATTATTTACATTTGAAATCTTGATGCTTTATCTTAGTTTCGTATTTAATGGTAGGTATTGATATGTTAAAATGGACTTAAAGCGAAGATTGAAATAGCAGTTTGAATTAGAAATTTCAAGAATTATCTCACACCATTGGGTCAGAATCAAACATTTCTGGCTAATTATTAGTATTTAAATGTGAAATAAATTTTTATTTGTATTCATATAAACGCTTGGTTGCGGTTTAATAATAATTCTTTCTATTATTATTATTATTATTATTATTATTATTATTTATTTATATTATTATCATAGTAATAATCATCGTGACTACTGGCAGAGAGTGTTTTGAATTACTCTGGTGCGCCTTCCACCGCCAGCGAGCGTTGCGAGTGCGAGCAAGACGGCTCGTGGGCGCCGGCGAAGCCACGCAGAGCCTCCGGAAGTTCTCAGATTCGCGACCGCTAGAGCGACCGCAAGCTTGGCGGCTGGGGCGGGCCTCGGTGGTGTTGCAGGCGCGGCCGCGGAGAGGGGGCGGCTGGGTTGAGACGCTGCGTGGCTGGGAGAGGTGCGGAGCAGGCGGGTGGAACGAGGGAAGCCAGGTGTGCGGGGGGCGAGGGCGGGGGCGAGGCGAGAGAAGCGTTGCTGAGCGGGGCACGTAGGGTGGAGCGGGGTGCCTAGAGAGGGGGGGGAGGGAGGCGGCGGCGAGGCGCATTAGTGGCGCAGAGGCGGCCGCAGCCAACCTCACCGAGAAGCTGCCGAGTTGAGCTGGAGTTGCGGTCCGCTCCACGCGATGACAGCTTTCTAACTCATCTCGGTGGCGGCTCTCCGCCTCTTGCCTCAAGAGAGTACCTTCGTGTTTTGGTCTCCGATGGTTTTTGTGTCGTGTTGGTAATAACCTGTCTCCCTCAGAGCTCTCTCATTGCCTCTTCCGATAGTTTCAATTAAGAGGAATTTAAGCACAAAATTCAAACATCAGAAACGAATATTAATTTATCACTCACAAATACAAAGTAATAAATCTCCATGTGTTTCTATCAATCTTCTGAAATAAGACGTATATTCCTTCAGAAATTTTTTCCACATTTTCAGACTCACAGACACGACTCTTATATGCATCAATCAGTTCTTCTGAATTTGTTTATCGATCACCAAATCGGAACAATGTGTTATTGGGCTTAGTGTCATTGTATTGACACTAACAGTAGTTGTAAAAGCATTTTGCCTGTAAATGACTTATTGATAGAATTTGTCAATCAGTACAAAAGAGTTTGAAAATATTTCCATTGATGTATTTTATTACGATGTCAATTTGGACCTTACTTTACATTGCTATTGTCTGCAATGAAGAACGGCAAGTTATAAACTTTCAGGTATTCGAACTCAACTAAAATCTGTCAGTCTTCGTGTCAAAGACCATTTTACCCTGCAAATTTCTCTAATTTTCACAATATCTATATTACTAACTTGCAGTACTCTCGAAAATGAAAGAAAATCGCGGCCATGTGAGAAGAGTCAGTTGTTTTGATAGATACCCAGGATTTAGGGGAGAAATACCAACACATCTACATTTCCAGCTCTCACAGAAATTTAAAGAAAAGTATGCAGCCCCTCGTTAGAAGTCTACGGTTTTGTTAGATGTTTATGTACTCGAGACAAATCGAAAAACAATGAAAAAACTTCCATTTTAGCTGAAAAATGCAAATATTTCGTTATGTTTATTCCCAATTTCTTATGCTTGTTGTTTCTATTTCCTCATTTTTGCCTACAATTTACTGCTTACAACACAGTGGACATCACGAGACGAGAAAGAAATAAGCTTCAGTATCCTCGTGTGCTGTTTCAGAAGTCTTTTCAGAAGAGATTTTTTATGCTCCAGAACACGAATTTCAACACATTCAACGGCAGGTTTTTTGCTGCTGCATAGGTGCTAGTGGTCACTAGTAGTATATAAAATGCGTTCTTGCATGCTTTAAACGTGTCACATCGGTGACAGAAAGATTAAAATTAAAGAACTCGGATGAGACACAAAGCCTGTGCCGTATGAATCGCAAAATCAATGCGGAAGACATTGCAGTCGTCGCCGTAGCAACATTTGTAGAAGAAATAGTATTATATACGATGAAGCCATTGCCATTGTTAGTCGTTGGATGGATTACGTGGAATTGCAGTTTGTTCAACAAAAGACAGAAATGATGTTCGTAACTAGCAGGAAAAAGAGAGAATCTCTCTCTCTCTCTCAAAGTCAGTCATCCAAAAATTTCATCACGACCAGTGATAAAATACGTCGGCATCATGATCGACACGCGCTTGGCCTTTAGAGACACTTGAGCTATGCCAGCAAGGAAGAAGCAACGGTGAATGCTGATTTACCTAGATTAATGTCAAACACTAAAGGGTCTAGTCAAAAGAGAAAGCTGCTTACTTTACCCGTCATATCAGTACTATTAGAACTCGCTGTGTAGACGACTATTTACTCTATTATTCAATTGTATGCTTTAGACAATCCACGAGTTGGGTACTCTCATATAATTTCATCTAGATCTCGTCGGCTATGTTGAACTAGTTCTGACGCCGACAACACGTGCACCTCATCTTGGCCGTGTTTTCGTCAATTAAATTATCTCACTCAACCCAAGCGGTCTCACCAGCGTGAGAAATCGGCGGACGCGTCCTAGTGTTCCCGAACGCACTGCCCGTCGACCTGTGGGTCTCCAGAGAAGCGGTTACAGATTTCTCAGTCTGATGCCATGCCTTCGGCAAGAGCGGACGTGTTTTCATAGCTGCTCACGCATGCAACTAGGCATCTCCTAATTAGCCTCATGGCGCCATGTGTGTTACATGCACTGTGCATATGCTCATGGACACATGACCTTTCAGTTACAATATAGAAGTGATTAACCTCAGAATTACATATCCAATGTTGCCAGGTCCGATGGACATTCGGCCGCTAGATGGCACGCGTAATTCCGCTAGATTCCGCTAAATTTAAAACTTCTTGCTGCTAACTTCCGCTAAATCAAGATATTTAATTTTACATATAATAACAGTTGTTTTTAATAATTAATATTTATAATATCGAGTAATTGTTTATATAAATAATTTATAAATATTAAATGAATATGCGATACAAAAGTATTAAAAATGAAAATATTTGAAATTTATGAATCAGAACTAGGGTGATAAATATGCCATGTAAGAAATAATATTAATTACGCGTGTAGAATAAATAATTTATAATTTTTTATTTTATTACATGATAATAAAAATACAAATTCGATATTTACAACTTATTTTAAATATATATAAAATATACAAATATAAGCAATGATTAAATATATCACATGTTTGTGTAATTATATTTATAATTTATAACTTAAATCTAACTATATAATAGTTTACACAGACGAATCGCAGTAATAATTGAATAATAATATTGATTTATTATTACTATAATTTTACATTACTATTCACTACTATTAAGTTCTGAAACAAGCTCGTCTATTATTTGGACTTCATTATTGTCCTCATTTATTTGCTTATTATATTTCGCATTTGAACCTATAAGCCTAAGAACTTCATCTGGAAATCGAAAATTATTACAACATTTTCCATGCCGTTTTAAACTAAATCGAATGTTTAAAACAGCATTCACCATTTCGCTTTCCATACGATTTCTTAGCTTACTTTTCACGATATTCTTATGTCTACTAAAATAATACTTTTTAAATATTAGTTTCATAATTTAATATGATGGAATATTAACGCGGATGTAGAAAAAATATTAAAGTATATTACTGCAATATTATTAAAATATTGTTCTTATAGAGACTTGAATTTGCAGGCTGAATATTTATTTATTTATTCACAAACTATTACGCTTAGCATTTCAAAAACTGTACAAAGAGATATTGCATATTTAAAGAGAACGCGGATAATATTTTCTCCACGTTTGATTGGATATTTGGTGGAGAATCTCCGGCCGCTAGCCAATGAGAAAGGCACCACGCGCCTAGTTGAGGGTTAAGGTAATATGACTCAGATATCAGGTTTATGGTTCCAGCGGTATTTGTTTACTTTGGATAATAAGGGACGGAATACTTTACATGTCCCCATTAGTTTTTGGTCATCGAAACAAAAGTTTATAAATGGAAACATGTTTCAACCATGTCGCTAGAAATTCCGTCAATTTGCTTTCATTCCGCTAGATTTTCCGCTAGCCGCTAAATCATTATTTCTCGCCGCTAGAACGGTTGAAATTCCGCTAGATCTAGCGGCCAATCCGCTAAACTGGCAACACTGTACATATCGCGTGTGCTTCAGGTGATGACGCCACGTGTACGTAAGTTCATACTTCCCGTTACCAATTCACGCTGGATGAACTAGTGAACTGCACGTTTAAAATACGTTGTTACACGTCCAAACATTCTCTATTAATAGTGATAATAATTCTCTATTAATATGATAAGTTCATGTGACTTATCATTTCAGCATAAACTAAGTGCGCATTGCAATTCATCAGATACATTAAATGTGCTCAGTGAACCACGTGTTAAAATACATTCTATTCATTATGAGTTGAATTCAAGCCAATATTAACTGTGAATGTGCTCTCTACCGTGAACAGCCATTAACTCATGTGGTGCAATCTAACACACGTGCTACCAACCCCATTTATCGTGCCACTATGTCTGCTTCTGCAGCGTTCAATGCAACTCCTGCAATTACTAGTAATCAGTCACTGTACTACTGGCTACTGCAGCGTTCTTATCAGGCAGGTCATGGTACGTACTCCGACACACTCCGCGCGTCTGCACTCAATATGTCTGCACTGCATTATTGCCCCGCGCGTGCGTATCTAAAAGTCCTTACGACACGCGCTCTGCGCGTACGTACTTTACCAGTCTGTACTGCAACAGCATGTGACACTGTTAATATTTCCTATGTTTCTACTTCAGCTTTGTTGTACTATCAAGTCATATTGCATACTTAAACCCATATCATTCATTACGTGCAATCAACATAGATTTCAACTGTAGTTGTCTACCCACGCTACTCAAAACTGCTTGGATCAACACTACCCTCGTAATAAAGAAAGACAGACAGACACAGATAAACTGATGGGTGGGCAATTTTTCAGATCTACACGAAAGGTTTTTCTTTTTAGCACTTCATGTTCGTAAGATTGATTGATTATGAGAGTTGCAAAACGAGCCTTTACTATAGATGTAACATAGGTGACAATAGGAATTCATTAATTGTGAATGTGTTGTGTCCTCACGAAATTAAATCAATGAGTAATGAGGTCAATGAGTATTGAAAAATATTTAGCCGTGAGCATTCGCTTTTAGATATATTGTTGGGAGTTGGGATATTATTTTTATTAGTTCTTGAATTCACGATCAAACAATTAATTCTAGGAATAGTAAATGGGTGTTGGTCACTTAATTAAGCTCCTAGTTTGCCAACGTTTTGAAACAATTGTTACCTCCTCGGGGGTTACTAAGGCTGTGCACTGAAGAGCTTCTCACAAAACTGAACCTGAATGGCATTTTATCAAGGGCACGTGCGACCACAACACCACCACTCTCTGACTCCATGTTTAAGACGGCCTGAGCTGTTTTTTAAATTTTATACTAGTGCTCAAACGTAGATGACCAGAACAATATAATCCTGTTTTATTTTCGCATATATACCAATTATAGAAATTTATGTCATACTTCAGAGAAAAGTGCCTACTTTTCGACAGAACTCGTTTCATGATATCCTGATACCCGAAAAGTAAGATTTTCTTGTTCTTACACGTTGTGTACGTATGCGGTTCTCGTATACGTATATTTCTTGAATACGTATTGCTATGAAAATGTACGTTCTTTGGTTCTTTGTCCCAATTTGTTCTTTCAAAATGAATTTCTTTGAACAATACTACCGTTTGAACCGTACTCAGGATTTTAACGCAAATGGATATTCTGTAATCTATCTGGCCCCAATCAAGACCATGGACAGTAGATATGGATCAGTAATTTTGGGGGACATGAAGATCTTGGAAAACTTTAAACATTTTCTCAAAAGTAGCTCCACACAGTCTCGCTCTAGACGTCGTGGAGTAAGCATCGCATCGCTCCGCTTAGCTCTGTGCTTCGGTGTTACGCTCAAACTCGTGTTTAGTGCAAGTACAAACGGGCGCCGCTACCAGCGGCTCCCCATTTTTCTAACAGTGGTTGTTTTTTTAAGAGCAATAGAATTGTTTATTGCTCATAACGAAATATTGTGTTACTCAGTGAAAGTGTAGTGGTGCAGCGAAAGCTGTATGTTCGCAACAAGTGCCCCCGCTTTTGGGGGTCAATTGGTGTCAGCAGCCCACGTTCTAAATGGTGACACGCCAGATCAGTTCACAGCAATGAATGGAGATGTGCTTCCATTTCCACCACAAATGGAAAATATTCAACCCTTGGAACAGTTCAACACATCACAACCGCCCGTCCTGCAGCTGGATGGAGAGGCGGAAGGGACTCTGACCAACCTTCAGTCAGTAAGCACTAAAGATGCTTATTTTAACAGGTATGGTGTTGCCCCGCAACAATCAGTTAGTAAACAGTCAACCAGAGGTTTTAATGAAACCAGTAAAAGTCTAAAACGCATGCACGTAGATCTACCAGATGAAAACAATGCTTCTAAAAGAATATTGTATAACGTGCCCGTCAAAAATAGGTACCAAGGTTTTCAAAATATGACCGAAGAAAATTCGCCAAACGAAAGGAAAGAAAGTAAAGAATCCATCATTAAAATACCCCCCTTTTATGTCCATAAAGTACTCGATTATCCCCTATTTATCAGAGAACTAAAAGCTATTACAAAAAACATTTTTTCTACTAAATTAGAAAAAGACACTATAAAAATTAAATTCAACTCAATAGAGGACTATAGAGAATATCGAAAATTCTGTGAAAAAGAGAAAATCGAGCATCACACATATAGGGATCCTACCCAAAAAACTTTTTCAGTTGTCATAAAAGATCTGCCAATTACCTATTCAGAAGAGGAAATATTTAACGAACATTCGAAAAACTTTGAAGTTTTAAAAGTTGTTAGACTGTTCGGAAGAGAACGTAAACCGTTAACTACCGTGGCGGTCGATCTAACTGATAATGAAAATAACAAAGCAATTTTAAAAATAAATCAGTTTATATATAGCATTGTCAGAGTTCAAATTCGCATAAAGTCTAAAACTCCAATCATGTGCAAAAATTGTCAGACTTTCGGTCATTCACAGGCAAATTGCGGAAGGCAACCTAGATGTGTGAGATGCTTAGAAAGCCATCATTACTCGCAATGTGATAAACCTAAACGTAATAATGTACCAAAGAGTGTTAACTGCAGCGGGGAGCACACGGCTAACTACAAAGGCTGTGGGGTGGAGGAGGGCACCGCACCGCACCCAGGCCAATGCCCTCCTCCACCCCACGGCCGGGTACTTAAGCCCCTTGGCTCGCCCGACCCCGCGTAGTCGTTTTGTGGCTTCCATCCAGCAGGTAAGGAATAGCTCAACTTACATTTCTATGTTTCTCTGTTTAAAAATTTTACGTTTCCTATTTCTATTTCATTCGCTTTTCTTTAGTATTAATGACTTAACCCCCCCACTTTTTTCTTTCTTCCTGTTTCTAGAATGTTAAATTTATTTCCAAAAAAAATTTGTAAATTATTTGTAACCTATATCATAATCTTGTTGTATTCACGTTCTAATGTTTTGTTCTTTCTTCTTGTATCAGACAACTGATGATGATGGCTAAGCCATCGAAAGCTGCTATTATATTAAATACTTTTGTTGGCAATGACAACGTTTACAATTATTTCATGAAAGATGCCAACGATAACGCACCACAACACCTATCTTCTAACATAACTTTGATTGCAGCATATAAACCTCCCAACAAAAAGTTTCCGTCAAGTTTCTTGAAAGCATTGTTTGATGGTAGATCACAAATAATATTAGCAGGAGACCTGAATTGTAAAAACCAAATTTGGAACTGTAATACTACTTCATATAATGGGAAACTTCTTCATAAATTCGCATTGCAAAGAAATCTTAATATACTAGCTCCTCCAGAGCCCACATACTACCCTTATAACCCAAATGTAGTTCCTGATATTCTAGATATAGTTATTACACAAAATTTAAACATTCCGATCTACCAAAATGTAAAACCAGAATTAGACTCAGACCACAATCCAGTAATAATTTCGTTCAAAGCTGAACTTCAGACTCATCAAAACGAAACAATTATAGAGGGAAAAGTAAATTGGGACATGTATAGAAACATTCTAATAAACGAATGTCAGTATCCTAAGAATCTTAAAACATCATCTGATATAGACAGTTGTATCAACTCTCTCGAAAACATTATTAAAAATGCTATCAAAAGGTCATCTACTAAAGTTAGGAATTTCACCAAAAATTATACTCCGCTTCCTAAACCACTACTAAATTTAATTAAAGAAAAACATAACCTTCGTAGATTGTGGCAATATTCACGCAATAAAACAGTGAAACAAAAATTAAACAGCATATCTGTAAAAATTAAACAAGAATTACATAAAGTGAGGTGTACACATTTCCAAAACTTTTTAGGCAGCATCCCCCCAAACTCCAGGACAATGTGGAATACAATTAAAATGATTACAAAGGAAAAATCTTTCATCCCTCAGTTATCCTCTAACTCAGGACTAGCAACGACGAATTTCGAAAAAGCTGAAACTTTAGCGGAAAATTTTGAGAAAATATTTACAACTAACCCGGTAACCGACTTTGATTTCCAATTAAAAGTGGAAGCAAACTTGTCAATACCGCGATATTCCGTCCCAACAAAAACTAAATTTATAGCCCCGTCTGAGACATATCAAATAATCAAGGCTTTAAAACCGAGAAAATCAGCAGGCCATGACTTATTAAATAATAAAATGATGAAAGAATTACCTCGCAATGCAATTGCAGCATTAACAAGCTCTCTATAATGCTTGTTTAAGATTAAGATATTATCCAAAGACCTGGAAAACTGCTATTATAACACCAGTATGCAAGCCGAACAAAAATCCACAAGATCCTCTTAGCTATAGACCAATTAGTTTGTTACCGAACTTTGCCAAAATGTTTGAAAAACTTATAAAATCCCGACTATTCAAATTTTTCACCGAAACCAATGCACTACCAAATACGCAGTTCTGATTCCGTCCAAATCACTCCACAAGTCATCAACTATTAAGAGTAACAGAGTACATTGCTGAAGCATTTCACAACCGAATGTACACAGCTGCAATTTTTCTCGACATTGCACATGCCTTTGATAAAGTGTGACTTCTTGGGCTACTTTACAAGTTGCAAACCTTAGGAACCCCCGATTATCTCCAAAATATCATTAAAAGCTTTCTGTCAGAGAGGGATTTCAAAGTTAGTATAAACAACAATAAATCAAGAGCACATATCATCAAAGCCGGCGTGCCGCAAGGTTCCCCACTTTCTCCCTTATTGTTCAACATATATATAGCTGACTATCCACAAATGACTTACTCAGAAATAGCACTTTATGCAGATGATACAGTATTATTTAATGCAAATTCAAACATTACCAACGCTTGCAAAGATCTCCAGTCGGACTTAAATGAATTTGTCGAATGGACAATGAAATGGAGAATTGCCATAAACCCTACCAAATCACAGCCTAAAATATTCTCACTAAGAAAAATACATCAACCATGACAAATTAAAATTAATAATACTGCAATTCCTTGGCTTAATAATGAAACGCCCGTAAAATATCTGGGTGTATTACTGGATCAAAAATTAACATGGAAAAACCACATTCAAGAAATAACGAACAAAACATACGCAAAAATGAACAAACTTTACCCCATAATTAATAACAAGTCATCGCTTAGTCTGGACTGCGCATTATCAATCTTTAAAACGATAATACGTCCCTCATTAACATACGCCTGTCAAATTTGGAACAATATGGCAAACACACATCTAAAGAAACTACAAATCATTCAAAACAAGTATCTAAGAAAAGCCGTACAAGCCCCTTGGTTTATTCCAAATATGCAAATTCACAGAGAGCTAAACATTCCTTCCATTAACGAATATATTCAACGGATGACTAACAGATTTTTCACCCTTCTTCCGTCGTGTACAAGTGCACAAATATTTGATCTAGGCAAAAATGCTTCCATCCCAACCCGCATTATCTCTCGATACCCCAAAGACTCTCTTAAACCACCTTAAATTAGAATAATTTCCATCCCCTCCCATTAATCAATTCCGCTGCTGAAAAAATCAAATAAATGCATTAAAAAAATTAAATAAATTTCTTTTGAATTACTGCTCTGCAGACTTTGTTTACGAGGTAGCCGTGTGGTCCTCCTCAAATACTGTCAGCCGAAAGGCAAAAAAATTATGTGTAATAATAAATTGTAAATTAAAACCCCTGAAAGGCATATTATGCCGAACAGGCAGAAAAATAAATTAAAAAAAGTAGCTCCAAATTTGTTCTTCAAATATTTTGTGAGAATAGAATAACATGAAGTTATAAAATGATGCAAGTCCACTTTTCAGTAAACCTTTGATTTTGAGAAAATTACAAAAGAAAATTACGTTTTTGTAGCCTTTCACACTACTTCATCGAAAAAATGTTTTTTCTGAATGAAATCTGTTTTTCAAAATTATATTTTTAAATAGCTAATTATTATTTGAAAATATGATTACATTTTGTTTATTCAATTAAAATGTCCTTTAATATATTGATAATTTTGTTAGAAAAACATACTGAATCTGGGGCGGGTGGCGCGGCGGGTGGCGAGGCCAATTAACTGTGCGCCGGCGGCGGCGGTGGCGTGGAGCGGAGATGCGGCGAACCACCCGTTGCAATCGCAGTCGTGATGGATTGCTGATTGCGGGCGCCGCCACAGGGCAGCGCTACAGGCGTCAGCACCCTGCGGCGACGCCAGTTACTCTGTCTCGCCGGAATCCCTCCCGACTGCGGTAGGTTGATGGCTACGCAAGGGAATAAAACTGCGTTTTCCATCAGTGACCCAATCGCTGCGGAGGGCCCTGGAGGTTTCGTTTCGAGCGGTCAGAGAATGTCAGATTTGTGCTGTGATGGTTCTCTGATTGCTAAAAAAGGAAGAATAAAAGGAATAAATTCTACATGACTTGGACGAAAACACTGATTTGATTATGGTAATTCGATTTTCAACGTAAGTGTATGATGAAAAGTATTGAAAAAATATTTTATTTCATTGCCAGACAATATTTAAATTTTAACCAAAATTTTCTCAAACACGGCTTCAATTTTTTAAAACTGTTTTCCCCGTACGTAGCAAAAACTGTGAAGAAAGTGGTGGTGGTCTTAATTTCGGCAAATTTTCTGTATTTTTGGAAGTCGCAAAATTAATTCATAATTGCATTTTCGGATTTCCTGTGCTTCGTTTGACGAGCGGTCAGTTTGCAAAATGGCAACACGTCGATTTTAAATTCTGCGAATTCTTCTCATTGTTGGCGGACGTAAAATCGTATGGTGAACATAATAAACAGATGTAAGGGGGGTAGCGGATTTAACTGAGGACTAACAAATATACTTCTTTTACTTTAAGAAGTTTTGATCGCTGATTATGGTAAACAAAAACTGGAAGACCGCTTGGCAGATCCCTTTGATGCAATTAAGGTGAACTTGGGAGAAGTTATTCTTGCTTTTCTGTATAAAGTGCAGCAAATAATGATAAAGTTAAATTTATTTATGTTTGTTTTATTTGTAAAATTAAGAAATTATAACTGTTCCTGACTATCAAAATAAATGGAGATATGTACCACGTCGTTTAATTGGACTTCTCTATATTTGTAGCTGTGGTGTTCGTAGGACAGAAATTTCAATATTTAAGTAATTCTTAACTGTTTCCAATAATAGAGAATGTATGTGCAATTGTAGAGAATATGTTTTAATTTTAAAATGTAGATTATACTTGCTATCTTATTTGCCACGAAGAAAGTCTAGTAGAGCATGTTTCTTTTTCGTTTAATCCAGGCATTTTCAAAGAAGATACTTGTTGATTTAGGAACTATGTGTTTTACAAGTAATGTATGAAAGAATCAAAGGAAGAATGATCTAACAACAAACACACAATCAAGTTGTTTGTATATTCAAAATGTACGCTTCCCGAGACGGCATCTCTCATCTTGTCTGGCAAGTTAGTTTGAATGCATTATGAATCTGTTTAATTCTGCAGATGTTTAATGGCCAAACGCAAACAAACTACAGAGTAAAATCATACATATACGTCTTCATGTTTTAAAATTTATTCTCTGGTTTTTCTTGTACTCCCGTCTAGATAATTATACTCGTACCTCGTGAGCATTGCCCACAATTTTTGTGAAAATCTTGCTAGAAATGTTTCTGCGCTTCAGAGCTTTTATTTCCAAAATATTGGAAGGACCGTACATTCCACGCAAAATGGCAATTCATGTGTATACTTATACGAGGACCAATATTATTCACAATTGTAATTTGTACTATACGGTACACATTTAATGAAGCCGTTTATTATTGTTTATTAGAGCCGTGTTGGTTGCTGTCTGTTGGTTGAATAATTTTGCACCCTATTGCGAGGATCCTTGATTCTAATCGTTTACTTAGCGAGGTAATAATACGGAAAATATCATCTTTAGATTCTGTAATAAATTGTTTGGATTGAATATTTTTATAACACATATTTTAATTTTCTTTAATTATTAATTAATATATTTAGTTCTCGGTGACATTTTTATAGTAAAAACTACTGTCTTTACCATTTTCTTGATTACTAGAGCCGCTGAAATTTTTTATTTTAATTTATTAACTAGAAATCGTAAAAAAAGACTTTGAGGAACATAATGATTCAATATATTAAAATACATTCATTTCCACCTTCTTCTATTGATAGAAATATTATTTATCTACTTATAATTTTGTGGCTAGAGAAGCTTGAGAAAGAATGATTATCTATTTTACTAAATGAATATGCATCGACGTTTTGTACGAAAATATGGAGAAACCTCACATAGTAAAAAAATTGAGCTGGAAACCTCACGTAGTAAAAAAATTAGCTCATCACGACATACATCAACAAATAATCTTTCAACTATTTGGGCAGAATACCAATAATATGAGAACCCCCTTCCCTCCTCGGGGTGATAGGGATATGCATTTTCTTCTAAACGTGACGTTGTCGAAATAACCCGGAACTTCCTGTCAAAACATATTCTTTTAACTCCGATTTAAACATAATGGTTTATTTGAAGGTCTCGAGCTTGAAATTACAGTAAAATTTTAACATTGAAATAGTTTCATATCCGTTTCAGTTTTTCTTGTGACAATTTCGTTTACGAAAAATCGGTTTTCGCTTCGGCGCAACGAATTTTACACAAAACTTTTTTTCTTACACAACATTTTTATTAAGATACGTATAAACGTATGTACGTGGATACGTACAAACTAAAGTAATCAAATACTCATTTCAATTTCGTTACTTTCCTAGAGATTTTGAGGAGTGTGTTCAAAAAATGTAAATATCGGAACACTCAACCTAAGTAACTCTGGTCTGTTTCCTTGCACAGGAACACAACTCTTTTCTAAAGGTATGTAATTGTAACATATTGCCGTTTATCTCCTAGATACACCATTATAAAATGTAAATTTATTTAAGAAGTGAAAATATCTTTATTCCAATATCGTATTTAAAAGTATACATCAGATAGATACAACTTCAAATTTTCTATCGTTAATGTAAAGTAATGAATTACTGTGGAAAATTTACTGTGCGTTCAAATATGTACATTTTCGTATTCCAAAATTAAAAGGTCAAGCATTTTATGTATAATCAGCAGAGACCTTCAAACTTTTTTGTGCTCTCTTTTTCCCACCCTTTCTCTATTTTCTTCTATCTTTTCTCTCCCCTCTCTCTTTCTCCTTCTCTCTCCTCCCCCTGTCCTCCTGGACCTCGTCCCGCGTCACACGGCAACGCCCAGCAACAATAAAGCCCAAGAGGATTGGGAATTACAATGAACTGAAGCGCTATCTTGTACTGCAGCACCATCTAGAGGAGTTACATCAAAATTAATAGGATAAGAAACTTCTTCATGAAAAAACATGTAGATGTGCCAACGTTCAAGGAGACGGATCGAACGGTGTCGAAGTACAGCGATCATCTACATACCAACACACACACACACACACACACACACACACACACATATATATATATATATATATATATATATATATATATTATATATAAATCTCGTGTCACAATGTTTGTCCTCAATTGACTCCTAAACCACTTACCCGATTATAATAAAATTCGCACACCATGTGCAGTTCGATCCAACTTGAAAGATAGTGTAGTTTAAATCTCAAATTATAGTCGCAATTTTAATTTATTGCTAATTTATTACAAATTTGATTGTTGTAATAATTGTAGATAATTGTGACTGTCAAATAATAACAGACAAATAATTAGCAATAAATTAAAATTGCGACTATAATTTGAGATTTAAACTATCCTATCTTTCAAGTTGGATCGAACTGCACATGGTGTGCGAATTTTATTATAATCGGTTAAGTGGTTTAGGAGTCCATTGAGGACAAAAATTGTGACACGAGACGAGATTTATATATATTAAGAATACAACAATCAGCTAGCTGACCCGGCCACGCGTTGCACGCGTTGTGCTGCCACGGAAACAAGGAAAACCACATCCTTCCATTACAGGCATATTCAAAGCTAAGACATTGGGGAGACTTTACACGGTACATCCAAAGCAACGTGAGTGCTTCTATTCACGTTTGTTATTGGTGAATGTTTCCGGACCAACGTCTTTTGAATTTTTACGAACAGTTAATGGTCGAGTATTCAATACATACCAGGATGCATGTCGTGAACTGAAATTGCTAGAAGACGATAACCATTGGGACTTAACGCTTGCTGATGCTGCGTTGACATCAACACCGAATAACATTCGTCAGTTGTTTGCAATTATTTTGACGACATGTTATCCCTCGCAAGCACAAACTTTGTGGGAAAAATATAAAAATTGTATGACAGAAGACATATTGCACCGAATTAGACAAACAAATCAATGGCAAAACATAGATTATACACCAGAGATGTACAATGAAGCATTGGTCTTGATCGAGGATTTATGTGTTCTTATTTCAAATTTACCAATTAATCATTATGGTATGCCATCACCTAATCGTCCAGCCACCTACTTAGTCAATACCGATTTACAACGAGAAAATCAATATGACCATGAAAGTTTAGCAACAATTATCATGAACAGTGAACCATTACTGGCAGCAGAACAAAAAATTATTTATGATCGGATTACGCTGGCTGTTGCTGCTGAACAAGGCGTTTTTTTTTCTTGGATGCACCCGGTGGAACCGGTAAGACATTTTTAATATCGTTGATTCTTGCCAAAATACGGTCGCAACAAAAAATCGCATTAGCAGTAGCATCGTCAGGCATTGCGGCTACTTTACTGGATGGTGGGCGAACAGCACATTCACCATTCAAGCTGCCATTGGACGTTCATAATAAACCAGATGCAATGTGTAACATCAAAAAGAATAGTGGAATAGCTGCAGTGTTGCGGAAGAGTTCTATAATAATTTGGGATGAGTGCACAATGGCACACAAATATTCACTTGAAGCATTAAACAGAACTATGCAAGATTTAAACAGCAATAATAAACTTTTCGGTGGTGCTATCTTACTTTTGTCTGGTGACTTCCGGCAGACCTTACCGGTTATACCTCGCTCTACTTTCGCGGATGAGATTAATGCATGTTTGAAACAATCATTCTTATGGCGAAGTGTTGAAACACTTCGATTGACCATAAATATGCGAGTACAATTGCAAAATGATCCATCAGCACAAATATTTTCCGAACAACTACTAGATATTGGGAACGGTAAAATAGAACTGCAACCAAATACGCAATGCATTAAACTACCAGACAATTTTTGCACTGTTGTTCAGGATAAAAATGAATTGATTCAGAGTATTTTCCCGGATATACAGAATAATTATTTGAATCATGAATGGCTTAGTCAACGGGCGATTTTGGCAGCCAAAATCGTTGATGTTGACGAAATTAACTTCCAGATACAACAGTTATTACCAGGCGATATGATGTCTTTTAAATCAATCGATACTGTTGTTGATGAAAATGAAAGTGTAAATTTTCCGATTGAATTTTTAAATTCATTAGATATCCCTGGAATGCCACCACATAATCTTCGATTAAAGATTGGTTCCCCTATTATTCTCCTCCGTAATTTGAATCCACCTCAATTATGTAACGGTACGCGTTTGGTCATCAAAAAGATCACCGGAAACATTCTTGAAGCAACCATTTTGGCTGGGAAGTTTAAAGGAAAAGTGGTCCTGCTGCCACGTATTCCGATGATACCATCAGATTCTACCATACCCTTCAAAAGGCTACAGTTTCCAATTCGTTTAGCTTTCGTCATTTCTATAAATAAATCTCAAGGTCAAACAATGTCCATTTGTGGTTTAGATTTGGAAAATCCATGTTTTTCTCATGGGCAACTATATGTTGCGTGTTCACGTGTTGGGAAAACGTCTAATCTATTTGTGTTAGCTAAAGACAGGTTAACCAAAAACATTGTGCACCGATTGGTGTTAAATTAAATTGAATTCGAAAGTATTTATAATTGAATAGTACTTATATTTGTTATACAAATTAAATGGAAATAATAAATCTGATAAATTTTTATTTTGTACCTATTGATTTCTGCTTAATATCAAGTGTAAGAACATTTTAATTAATTGTGTTCAACGTACTTCCCCTTCAAATCTCAATCCAGTGAATTTGTATACCAACATCAATATTTTCGTCTTTATTGGTAAATAATTTCAAGCACAAACTTTCGCAAGCACAAACTTTGTGGGAAAAATATAAAAATTGTATGACAGAAGACATATTGCACCGAATTAGACAAACAAATCAATGCCAAAACATAGATTATACACCAGAGATGTACAATGAAGCAATTATCTGTGAACTCCAAATGATTCTAACAGATGTCGACACCTTTCGACTGGGTTGAGTAAGTAATCAATAGATGGCGCTGCTATGGTAAAAAATCAGCTCCAAGAATCAGGACAGCAGAAGGTCATGCACAAGAATCTCAATAACAGTGTAACGAACGTATTCAAGAGAATATCATAAGAACACTGTGACACGAGATTTATATATATTAAGATTATTTAACCTCCATTTAAAATTATTTTGCACTTATTATTTCAATGTGCTATGATAACATGTTTTTCAGTTCCTCTTTCTAATATTTAAACTATTATTATTATTTTCAGTCAAATGCCACCGAAAAAATCTAACCTCAACAACGCGAGCAGCAAAGGGTCACGACGCAAACGTGTTGAAAGAGCTCAGCAATTACCAGAACAAATCGAAACAAGAAATGCAGCTCAAAGAATCAGGACTGCAGATATTGGGAACGGTAAAATAGAACTGCAACCAAATACGCAATGCATTAAACTACCAGACAATTTTTGCACTGTTGTTCAGGATAAAAATGAATTGATTCAGAGTATTTTCCCGGATATACAGAATAATTATTTGAATCATGAATGGCTTAGTCAACGGGCGATTTTGGCAGCCAAAAACGTTGATGTTGACGAAATTAACTTCCAGATACTACAGTTATTACCAGGCGATATGATGTCTTTTAAATCAATCGATACTGTTGTTGATGAAAATGAAAGTGTAAATTTTCCGATTGAATTTTTAAATTCATTAGATATCCCTGGAATGCCACCACATAATCTTCGATTAAAGATTGGTTCCACTATTATTCTCCTCCGTAATTTGAATCCACCTCAATTATGTAACGGTACGCGTTTGGTCATCAAAAAGATCACCGGAAACATTCTTGAAGCAACCATTTTGGCTGGGAAGTTTAAAGGAAAAGTGGTCCTGCTGCCACGTATTCCGATGATACCATCAGATTCTACCATACCCTTCAAAAGGCTACAGTTTCCAATTCGTTTAGCTTTCGCCATTTCTATAAATAAATCTCAAGGTCAAACAATGTCCATTTGTGGTTTAGATTTGGAAAATCCATGTTTTTCTCATGGGCAACTATATGTTGCGTGTTCACGTGTTGGGAAAACGTCTAATCTATTTGTGTTAGCTAAAGACAGGTTAACCAAAAACATTGTGCACCGATTGGTGTTAAATTAAATTGAATTTGAAAGTATTTATAATTGAATAGTACTTATATTTGTTATACAAATTAAATGGAAATAATAAATCTGATAAATTTTTATTTTGTACCTATTGATTTCTGCTTAATATCAAGTGTAAGAACATTTTAATTAATTGTGTTCAACGTACTTCCCCTTCAAATCTCAATCCAGTGAATTTGTATACCAACATCAATATTTTCGTCTTTATTGGTAAATAATTTCATTGTACTAAAGGGTTATAGTAGTAGAAAGTCAAATAAGGAGATCACCATATTTTTTTACAAATACCATCTGTGTGAAAAAGCATAGTGGACTCCGTGACTGATGTTCTCTTATTGTTCCTCTTAGATTGTTTACTATAATGTAATATAACAAAAACTTTAGCCACAGCAACGCGTGGCCGGGTCAGCTAGTATATATATATATATATATATATATATATATATATATTATATATAAATCTCGTGTCACAATGTTTGTCCTCAATTGACTCCTAAACCACTTACCCGATTATAATAAAATTCGCACACCATGTGCAGTTCGATCCAACTTGAAAGATAGTGTAGTTTAAATCTCAAATTATAGTCGCAATTTTAATTTATTGCTAATTTATTACAAATTTGATTGTTGTAATAATTGTAGATAATTGTGACTGTCAAATAATAACAGACAAATAATTAGCAATAAATTAAAATTGCGACTATAATTTGAGATTTAAACTATCCTATCTTTCAAGTTGGATCGAACTGCACATGGTGTGCGAATTTTATTATAATCGGTTAAGTGGTTTAGGAGTCCATTGAGGACAAAAATTGTGACACGAGACGAGATTTATATATATTAAGAATACAACAATCAGCTAGCTGACCCGGCCACGCGTTGCACGCGTTGTGCTGCCACGGAAACAAGGAAAACCACATCCTTCCATTACAGGCATATTCAAAGCTAAGACATTGGGGAGACTTTACACGGTACATCCAAAGCAACGTGAGTGCTTCTATTTACGTTTGTTATTGGTGAATGTTCGACTGGGTTGAGTAAGTAATCAATAGATGGCGCTGCTATGGTAAAAAATCAGCTCCAAGAATCAGGACAGCAGAAGGTCATGCACAAGAATCTCAATAACAGTGTAACGAACGTATTCAAGAGAATATCATAAGAACACTGTGACACGAGATTTATATATATTTATATATATTTAACCTCCATTTAAAATTATTTTGCACTTATTATTTCAATGTGCTATGATAACATGTTTTTCAGTTCCTCTTTCTAATATTTAAACTATTATTATTATTTTCAGTCAAATGCCACCGAAAAAATCTAACCTCAACAACGCGAGCAGCAAAGGGTCACGACGCAAACGTGTTGAAAGAGCTCAGCAATTACCAGAACAAATCGAAACAAGAAATGCAGCTCAAAGAATCAGGACTCCAGAAAGTCGTACACAAGAATCTCAAGAACAGCGTGACGAACGTCTGCAACAGAATATTACGAGAACAAGAGCGGCACGAGAACGAAACATAGCTACAATACGAGGACAAGATCGACAAAGGCAACGGATTTATATATATTAAGATTATTTTACCTCCATTTAAAATTATTTTGCACTTATTATTTCAATGTGCTATGATAACATGTTTTTCAGTTCCTCTTTCTAATATTTAAACTATTATTATTATTATTATTATTATTATTTTCAGTCAAATGCCACCGAAAAAATCTAACCTCAACAACGCGAGCAGCAAAGGGTCACGACGCAAACGTGTTGAAAGAGCTCAGCAATTACCAGAACAAATCGAAACAAGAAATGCAGCTCAAAGAATCAGGACTGCAGAAAGTCGTACACAAGAATCTCAAGAACAGCGTGACGAACGTCTGCAACAGAATATTACGAGAACAAGAGCGGCACGAGAACGAAACATAGCTACAATACGAGGACTAGATCGACAAAGGCAACGGATCAGCCGCTCATTAACACGTGCATCATTCGTTCGGCTTGCCTTTGAATATGCACCAGATATTAACTACTCGGCGCATTCAAAAATTGCTATCGGTGGAATGGATAAAGTATGTCAATATTGTCAGGCATTGAAATTTCGGAATGAAGCAGCCGGCATGTGCTGCGCATCAGGAAAAGTTGTGCTGTCACCTCTACCCGCTCCGCCGGAGCCTTTATTATCCCTTCTTACTGGCAATTCAGATGATTCCAAATTATTTTTGCGTAAGATACGCAAATTTAATTCTTGCTTCCAAATGACGTCATTTGGGGCAACTAAAATTTGCGATCGTGCATCCGATGGACGTAATTTTGAAACTACATTCAAAATTCAAGGCCAGGTGTACCATAACATCGGATCACTGATGCCAATGCCTGATAACAATCCAAAATTTCTTCAAATTTATTTTATGGGCGATTGTGAAGAGCGCGTGACGACTCGGTGCCTGTATAATTTTATTGAACAAGCAGAGGAAAGAGCAATTGTGATATTATTGGAAAATTTTTTAGAAGATCACAATCAACTAATTCAATTGATCAAAAGAGTTTCGCCACGACTGCAAAATGACAATTATCAAATCGTCATAAAAGCCGACAAAGTACCATTAGGTGAACATGCTGTTCAGCTGCTGATATGTATGCTGTTCAGATGGAACAGCATACATATCAACAATGTATTGATGGAACAGCTGACGATATCGAAGGATATAATTGTCTTGATGTTGTCTAACCATTATTCGGTGTGCGTAGTAGTTCATTGAGCTAACTTTATTATTTCTGTAATCACCTAAAAAAATAAAAAATTAAATGCAATACGAAATTAAAATCTATACATACAGTAAGAAAGTAAATAGATAATTGTAAAATTTACCGGTATTTGGATCATACTGTTTGATATTAAGGTGATATTCATCTTGTCCTTGCCAAAATATCAATGGATATTGTAGTGCGTCATATGAACGGTGTAGATCCGAAATCGTACTGACAGTGTTGTCTCGCCGTGTAATTTTTATAGATCTTTTGTCAACTGGATCACCAACCATGATAACAGCAACCTCATGCCCACATTTTGGTTTGGCTTAAAGATAGAATCCGTCCTGAAGAAATCGATCAAATAATTTCAGCCGAAATTCCAGACCCATTAATTGATCAAGAATTATTTGATATTGTCACCAAACACATGATCCATGGGCCATGCGGTGCTTTCAACATGACGTCACCGTGCATGGAAAATGGAAAATGTAAAAAAAAATCCCAAAGCCGTATACGAATGACACGATCACGGATATTGATGGTTATCCAATGTATCGCCGCAGAAGTACTGAGAATGGTGGCCACACATTTACAATGCGACTGCCGAACTTTCCAAATCAAGTTGAGTTTGATAATCAGTGGGTGGTACCATACTCACCACTACTTTCAAAAACTTACAAAGCTCATATCAATGTTGAGCTTTGCAGTTCTGTTAAATCAATTAAGTATATTTGTAAATATGTAAACAAAGGCAGTGATTTGGCCATATTTGAAGTACAAAACATAAATAAAAATGACGAAATAGCACGATACCAAATGGGCAGATACATTAGCAGCAATGAAGCTATTTGGCATATTCTCAGCTTTCCCATCCACGAAAGAGATCCTGCTGTCCAACATCTGGCAATACATCTTGAAAACGGTCAACGTGTATACTTCACTGAAAAAAATGTTCTCCAAAGAGCGTTCGAAGCTCCGAAAACGACTCTAACTGAATTTTTTACATTGTGTCAAAAACCTGATGTTTTTGGCCAATTCGCGAAGACATTGGTGTTTGGTGATGTTCCACGTTATTTCACATGGAACAAATCCAGTAAAAAATGGGAGCCACGGAAACAAGGAAAACCACGTCCTTCCATTACAGGCATATTCAAAGCTAAGGCATTGGGGAGACTTTACACGGTACATCCAAAGCAACGTGAGTGCTTCTATTTACGTTTGTTATTGGTGAATGTTCCCGGACCAACGTCTTTTGAATTTTTACGAACAGTTAATGGTCGAGTATTCAATACATACCAGGATGCATGTCGTGAACTGCAATTGCTAGAAGACGATAACCATTGGGACTTAACGCTTGCTGATGCTGCTTTGACATCAACACCGAATAACATTCGTCAGTTGTTTGCAATTATTTTGACGACATGTTATCCCTCGCAAGCACAAACTTTGTGGGAAAAATATAAAAATTGTATGACAGAAGACATATTGCACCGAATTAGACAAACAAATCAATGGCAAAACATAGATTATACACCAGAGATGTACAATGAAGCATTGGTCTTGATCGAGGATTTATGTGTTCTTATTTCAAATTTACCACTTAATCATTATGGTATGCCATCACCTAATCGTCCAGCCACCGACTTAGTCAATACCGATTTACAACGAGAAAATCAATATGACCATGAAAGTTTAGCAACAATTATCATGAACAGTGAACCATTACTGACAGCAGAACAAAAAATTATTTATGATCGGATTATGCTGGCTGTTGCTGCTGAACAAGGCGGTTTTCTTTTCTTGGATGCACCCGGTGGAACCGGTAAGACATTTTTAATATCGTTGATTCTTGCCAAAATACGGTCGCAACAAAAAATCGCATTAGCAGTAGCATCGTCAGGCATTGCGGCTACTTTACTGGATGGTGGGCGAACAGCACATTCAACATTCAAGCTGCCATTGGACGTTCATAATAAACCAGATGCAATGTGTAACATCAAAAAGAATAGTGGAATAGCTGCAGTGTTGCGGAAGAGTTCTATAATAATTTGGGATGAGTGCACAATGGCACACAAATATTCACTTGAAGCATTAAACAGAACTATGCAAGATTTAAACAGCAATAATAAA
Source organism: Gryllus longicercus (assembly GCA_038098605.1). NCBI lineage: Eukaryota > Metazoa > Arthropoda > Insecta > Orthoptera > Gryllidae > Gryllus > Gryllus longicercus. The sequence goes on along the minus strand of JAZDUA010000324.1, from coordinate 1,268,391 downwards.
CTTTTCGGTGGTGCTATCTTACTTTTGTCTGGTGACTTCCGGCAGACCTTACCGGTTATACCTCGCTCTACTTTCGCGGATGAGATTAATGCATGTTTGAAACAATCATTCTTATGGCGAAGTGTTGAAACACTTCGATTGACCATAAATATGCGAGTACAATTGCAAAATGATCCATCAGCACAAATATTTTCCGAATAACTACTAGATATTGGGAACGGTAAAATAGAACTGCAACCAAATACGCAATGCATTAAACTACCAGACAATTTTTGCACTGTTGTTCAGGATAAAAATGAATTGATTCAGTGTATTTTCCCGGATATACAGAATAATTATTTGAATCATGAATGGCTTAGTCAACGGGCGATTTTGGCAGCCAAAAACGTTGATGTTGACGAAATTAACTTCCAGATACTTCAGTTATTACCAGGCGATATGGTGTCTTTTAAATCAATCGATACTGTTGTTGATGAAAATGAAAGTGTAAATTTTCCGATTGAATTTTTAAATTCATTAGATATCCCTGGAATGCCACCACATAATCTTCGATTAAAGATTGGTTCCACTATTATTCTCCTCCGTAATTTGAATCCACCTCAATTATGTAACGGTACGCGTTTGGTCATCAAAAAGATCACCGGAAACATTCTTGAAGCAACCATTTTGGCTGGGAAGTTTAAAGGAAAAGTGGTCCTGCTGCCACGTATTCCGATGATACCATCAGATTCTACCATACCCTTCAAAAGGCTACAGTTTCCAATTCGTTTAGCTTTCGCCATTTCTATAAATAAATCTCAAGGTCAAACAATGTCCATTTGTGGTTTAGATTTGGAAAATCCATGTTTTTCTCATGGGCAACTATATGTTGCGTGTTCACGTGTTGGGAAACCGTCTAATATATTTGTGTTAGCTAAAGACAGGTTAACCAAAAACATTGTGCACCGATTGGTGTTAAATTAAATTGAATTTGAAAGTATTTATAATTGAATAGTACTTATATTTGTTATACAAATTAAATGGAAATAATAAATCTGATAAATTTTTATTTTGTACCTATTGATTTCTGCTTAATATCAAGTGTAAGAACATTTTAATTAATTGTGTTCAACGTACTTCCCCTTCAAATCTCAATCCAGTGAATTTGTATACCAACATCAATATTTTCGTCTTTATTGGTAAATAATTTCATTGTACTAAAGGGTTATAGTAGTAGAAAGTCAAATAAGGAGATCACCATATTTTTTTACAAATACCATCTGTGTGAAAAAGCATAGTGGACTCCGTGACTGATGTTCTCTTATTGTTCCTCTTAGATTGTTTACTATAATGTAATATAACAAAAACTTTAGCCACAGCAACGCGTGGCCGGGTCAGCTAGTATATATATATATATATATATATATATATATATATATATAGTGACCGTACTCACCCTAGAACATCCTTTGACGTGGTGTGTCAGCACATAGGTGAACTGATGATCACATATTATTTCATCAGATAGATGAAATTTATTAAAATGAGGCAGGAAATCTGTTTCGGAGGGATGAATCTTATTGATTGCGTGCACTTGTTATGCATTAAAAAAGGAATACCTATTTAAAGAAAAACAACACGAAAAACATTTATTACTAAAATTAAATAGAATGACTACCTTTTGGGTGATCACCACTTATCTTTATCACCACTTACCTTTAATTTTTCTTTCTTTACCCTTGCGATCGCATGCTACCTATTTTGAAATTACTAGACAGCCGGCCAAACCATTACAAATTTGTCAGCTTAATTACCGTAAGTAGGTCCCTTCCACAACTCCCCTCACCAATACGTGAAACCTCTATACTGATTCGACTTCTACAAGAAAACTCTACCTGGTTTTAACTCCCATTATAATACTACATAAATACTTGATGGTACGAGCCAGTTCTAAGGTTACTCCTTCTCAACCGACGCCCCGGGCATCTCGGGTTCGTCCAGTGGCGCTCGGCAATGTTCGGTGCTGCCCGAGGTGGAGGCTTCCGCCGCTAAGTCCGACGCCGACGCCTTTCTCGCAATGCTGACGATGACGTTCTCTCTTGATCTCCAACGCCTCGCTACGTAATTACCCGTTTCCACGGTTGTAAACAAATCCAAATACTTACACTGGCATCGCACTATCCACCGTCACTGTCTCTTTCATTCACTTACACTGTTCTGATTGCCACGTGGTAGTTATTCATCACCGGCGCTGACTCCTTTCAATATACTGAACTGTCGTTACCTTACTTATTCATTCCACATTCAGTTTATAATTGTCCATCATATTTATCACCCTACGCTCTTGGCAATCCTATTATTCACACTTATTCCGACTTATCACCGTTTTTGATACAACATCCACTCTTCCGTTTCTTATACACTCGCCTGCCTTCCACGCTAGCCGAGCCTCTACACGCGTCTACCTTCTCCTCGCTACTAATGGACTTCTAGCCTCTCCCGGGCTTGGGACGTGCGGAAGACCCGTTCTTCCTTAGTCGCTACCGCGGTTCGCGGCGCCGCTTGGGTTTGCGCGCGTCTTTTGAATTAATGCCTTAATTAATGATTTGTTTAAGGAGACCGATCGGGTCTCTCTCTCTCTATATATATACATATATATATATACATATATATATATATATATATATATATATATATATATATAATTTGTAAATTAGAAGATTCAATGAAACTGAAGCACAGTGAAGTAATAAAATTGTGTTGCTTTTAGCACCGTGCACGGTCACTATTAGATAATTATGCTAGCAAACGTTTGCAAAATTATTAAGTTGAAACTTCCTCCACTTTTTCAAAAACAAATCAAATCAAATTTACACATCAAGAAAATTTTATACCACGATTCTAAACATTACAATATTTGACATATTAACCAACACTATCCTGAAATAACCACGTTATTTGTAATATGTACACTTGACTCGTTTTCTCAATGAATCATTAAGAGATGAAACGCAAGAGCAATAAACTGTTTACAAATTTGAATTCCGACTGCACAATATATTTATTAACCTTCCAGCTCTAAATTACGACTTATTTCCTTCAACCTTTGCATAGTTAGAAAATTTGCATAAGCCGTGCGCGTGACCCTTTCTAGTAATAGCAGCGGTCGTCTGCTCGTCGCTCTCCACGCCTCTCAAGCCCCGTTACGGCCTATTCTGTTACCTGGCACTTCGCTCGTACGTCGCTCGACCTCGCCTCCTCGCCGAGGACGTCCGCGCTGTGGCCATACGACCTTGGCCTATTCTCGTGCCTCGCCGTCGCCTCGCTTCCTCCCAAAATTAGCTGTCTCGCGGTGCCGCACGAAGCGCCCTCCACCTGATCTCGGCCGAATCTCCTCCCGAATTCTTCTCTCTTGATTCTCCATGCACCGAAATATAACAATATCCTCTTCTTCTCTCTTCCACGGGTCTTCTCATGGGGCATGCCGACGCGTATCTTATGTCCTTACGCGTGTATGAAAAATGGCGTATTTCCGTTCCTGGCGTCGTCTGCGGTACACTCTGAATTACATGGCGGTTTGTATGAGTTCTTTTTGCCGTTTCATTGCAACTTCAGTATTCACCTCGCGGCATGTATTCCACCTCCAACTCAGTTTCTCTCTAATCTCCACAGTTTACACTAATTATTCTACTCACAAGTCGAATATGTAGATTTTCTGTACCTCTGCCCAACTACTTGCTCTACTCTAATCTGCTACTGCCTCTCACACTTGCCAAGATGGCGTTTACTACTCTCTTTCAACGAACGACAACGACCCAACCCACCCGTTCGTCGACTCCACCAAGAAGGAGCGGTCTGACCTCTCCTGGAGGGGTGACACCGCGTTACAATCCCTCCCGTTTGACCCTTCGCGCACGCCATAAAATGCAAGTCCGGTGTCTGAGCTGCGGGCTGCGCTCTTTCGCACTGATCATACCCTTACGTCGCCGGAACGTTTTTGGGGAGGCGCCGTAGCTGCGTGGGCAGCTGGGGTGTTTTGTCCATGGACCAAACCATTTATACATATATACATATGTGTATATGTATAAATGTATATATGTGTATATGTATATATGTACATATGTATATATGTATATATGTATATATGTATATATGTATATATGTATATATGTATATATGTATATATGTATATATGTATATATGTATATATGTATATATGTATATATGTATATATGTATATATGTATATATGTATATATGTATATATGTATATATGTATATATGTATATATGTATATATGTATATATGTATATATGTATATATGTATATACGCGCGTAGAGAGCTAGATGTGAGGAATGTGAGACGCAATTTTGTGGAAAGTATGGTGCAAAATAATTGTTCATGCGAAAGAATAGTAGGATATCGGAAGATTCAGCCTTCTGAACTGTGATGAACAAGGCGAAGTGTAATTTTGCAGAAAGACTGTGGAAAGTAGTGGAGTACCTAGTACCAGGTGGAATTGTGGTCGCGAAAGCAAGAATTATGAGCTCGTGAGAGGCGTCAGTACAACTGTCTATTTAGCTCTGCAATTAAGAAGAGTTGTAAAGAACTCCAGAAAACCGATACGCCGTCAGCAAACACGCGTGAGAACTGTGAAATACGCATCGGCGTGCCGCATAGGAAGAGCGCGAAGAAAGAAGTAGAGGCGAGGATTCCGGTGCAGAGCGTGGTCAAGAAACGAAAGAATATTGGACGTGAATCTGGTGGCAGGAGAGAAAAAAACGGAATTTTGAGCGACATCGCATGCACATCGCGGATAGCTGGTCTGTGAGGAAGCGAAGCAACGGGGTAGCCGGAAGTGGGCCAAGGTCATATAGACGGCAACGCCGAAAGGTTTGCAAGCTGCTCTTTGAGCGCCCGTCAAAGGTAAAAGAAATTTTGTAAAACGATTGGGAGCCGACAGAGACTTGAATGATAGCGTCGCAGCAGAAAGGCTGTGATTGTAAATTTGCATATTCACGTAAAATCTTGATAACGGAAAATCTATTGAAAGAAACTTGTACGCCGGTGATACAGTTCATTCTAATGTTACGAGAAAAGCTGTTCAAATATTTGTTTCTCAATTTTGTGTAATCTTTGCGAGGAGAATTTAACTGTAAATAATTGTAGTAAGTAAGCCACTCAATAACGTGTTCTGCTTAAAACCTAAGATTGTGTGGAGAAAGAGGGATATAATTTTGTTACACTCCTCAGTAAAGGAGTTAATATTTGTGGTTTAAACGGTGCTGACCAAGCAATAGTTACCGTGCCCGGATATTTGTTGTATTATAGTAACGAATAAGGAAGTAATACTCGAACCAGAGTGAGTAAACCCTAATAATTTTTAAAGGTTGAGAACAGTATATTTGATGTCATATTGAATATTTGTGTGCAATTTAATATTTGAGATTTTTTGTGTATTTATTGTCAGTGCTGATATATGTGCCATATTCTGGAGAATATACGCACTGCTTTTACCTAATTCTGTGTCTAGATGTAAATATTTCTCATGCCCCAAAAGATCCTGCCCCTTGAGATTACAAGATTACAAAGCTCGTTCAGAGCATTCTTTCTGACGCCGGCAACTACGGTTGTAGCGTTATATATATATATATATATATATATATATATATATATATATATAGTGACGTACCTGGTTGGCGGTACTGCACTGCAATAAATTTGGAAAGGATGGGTGACTTGTCTCGTGAATGAGTCTCTTAAGGATTTTGGCATCACATTGGCAAAACAAAGTTATAATTTTGAACACGATTTATTTCTAGAATTACACATTTAGTACATTGCCTTAAATACAATTATTTTCTGTTTTGGTACCAAAACTTAGCTTACAATTTTAGATTTCACAATACCTCGGGCACCGAGAATATGTCGTTTGTTCTCTGATGATTTTCAACGGCTGCCACGATCGGTGACCTTCGGTGCGGCTCGGCGCTCTTTCGGGCGGTCGGCAGGGCGGGCTCCCACGTCGCCGGCCCACGGCGGCGGTTGCGCAAATCCTTCTGCTTTGACGCCAACCGTTGCACGTATCGTTCCACTGAAGTATGCACTGTCTCTAGATTACTGTTCGTCTGGTCCTTGCAGTATATCTCGCTGCTCGATTGTAACACAGTTCGTTGATTCTCTTCCACTTTCTTAATTACCACTATGTGAGCACGTGGCCACCACTCGTGCAGGTACCAGCTACGCGATTTATAGTTTTGCCCCTTTTCTTCACTGTTTCTGACCCTATGAACACGATCATTAGCTTGCACTGTTCAGTATTTGCCACTATCACGTTTCACTAACTTCCTGATAGTTTTCCTTACACTGGTCAACTTGATTTTGTCCTCTTTACCACGCGCACCAAATATCCCATCTCACACTGCCAACTGCCGTTGTCTCGCGTCCGCTCTCGCCGCCTTCGCGCCTGATTCGTTCCCTTGTCCCGTGTCGCTGCTCGCCGCTATGCCGCGCAGTTCAAAATGGTCGTAATTAGAGTAACACGCTCTGTGTCTCTAATTAATTGAAGAAACGCTCCGCGTTTCAATATATATATATATATATATATATATATATATATATATATATTGAAACACAGAATGTTTCCTTATACTAATTAGAATCATTAGCATAAGAAATTTGAGTTCATTTTGGACTGCGTAGTACAGGCGGCAGACGCGACGGACGGCAGTGGGGAGGCCCGCCGCCGCCGCCGTCGCTGCCGCGAACACAGCGTGGGAACGACCGTTGCAAACCGAGCGTGGAGCGGCGGAGAATTGAGCCGTTACGACAGTTGCGAGGAGGGAGACGGTCGAGGCGGTCGCCAGGGATCGGCGGTGGCCGAGGTGTGGCCGGAATGTGGCCGGTGAAGTAGAACGTTAGTTAATGCAAGATCTTTTGAAACAATAGTTAGGAGGCCGGAAAAGTAACATGTAGAAGAGATCAGTGTTAGGAGAACAGTAAATCGCGCTTATGCTATTTGACGCAGTGAGAACAATACCAGAACTGTGTGTTGCGAAGCTGACGCTGGCGCGTGCAGTGGCCACGTGTTATGTAGTTTTATCAAAACGGTGAAGGGTAATTAGAGGGAAGTGCGACGCCGAAGTACCAGGAGCCGAGATCGAGGGACCTGCGAGGCCGCCAGCCAAGGCGACCACTACACCACCAGCCGCCGACTACGCCAAGCTGCTGCGGAGGTCGGCGATACCTGCCGATGCGAGCCGTAATTCAAACAACGAAGGTATTTGTTGGGGCCCCAAGGTATGATAAAAACTCATGTTAAATCTGATCTTGGTACCAAGGCAAAGCGTATAGGTGTGATAAATCATGTAATTAACAGATTTGGTTTGTGAATAAATCCTGTCTATGATTGTACCACATTTACTAATTAAATCTCCCAATGCTATATCGACTCCTCGTAGGGACCCATTCACGAAAAAGATACCCTCCTTTAGTAATTTCTTGCAGTGAAAGTACCGGCATTACCAGGTACGTCACAATATATATATGACAGAGATGATGAAACAAATATCAAAATTTAGAAATATCACCAACAACAAAATATATCTTTAAGACGAGAAAGAAGCGATAGAAGGCGCAAAAAGAGATGCGAAAATAGACAAAAAACATTCAATGTGGTCACAGCATGAAGAAAGTACATGAACTATAATCACCTAATCAAAATAATTACAAAGAACAGGCCGCGCAGTAGAAGTAACACTCAAAGACATCTAAGATAGTACTAAGTCAGAACAGGCCTAAACAAGGTGAATAAGATAGTCAATACCTACACCTTAAAACCTTAAAATTAATTAATTTTAAATTTTCTTTGAAACTACTAAAAACACGTGTGTAGATTCAATTCTTCCGTTTCTTAGTATTGATTATTATTCCGTCCAAGTCTGTTGTATTCTCTTTTCTACTTTATACACCTCCGTGCTTACCTCTTTTGTAGCCTTCTGGAGGAGTAAGTGTGATTGTCTGGCCGTCACTACGTAATCGAATTGCTCTCGCTGACAGCACCCTGTCAGGAAATTTAATCTTATTTACATACGATAAAAGAAAAGATAGCCGAGTCACCTAAAAGACTACGCTCTACAGTTAACTGTTCCTTTAAGGAAAACACCGACTTTAATATTTATCTCAGAGTTTCATTCCTTTGAAACGAATTTAATTAAATGCGAGTTATCATCAATAAAGATACTTCATTATCGCATTGAAATGAAGAGCAATCTAATGCGAAAGTGAAATTAATTTAAAGCAACTCCGGGGCCATATGATAGAAAATAGTGTATTGAATATAGTTTTCGGGCAAATTCAATAAAAAAATATGCATTTAGCATTATGCAATAGGCATGAGCAATTTTGCATTTAGATGAAATACGCTGCTTCTTAATTTGTGTTATTATTCATCATAGTTTTATTAAAACAACCTCAAAATATTTTTTGTAGTTTTGGGATTATTTTGTTATATTTATTTAGTGGCAAAACAGCAAAAACAATTTGTTATGTTTCAGAGAGGTATAGGCTACATTTTTGGTAACAATACGATAACGCTTCCGCCCCAGTCATTAGATCCAGATGTCAGTTTGAATTATTGTCAGTTTTTGAAAAACAAAAACAAAAAACAAACAGGAGAGGACACACATAACACTATATTAACATCAGCCTCTGTCTGGAATTTAAAAATTCTTCAAGGCACTACTATATGTAATCATTACACACACTTTACTCTGAAACTGAGAAATACTCCCATATAATACTAAGAAACTTACGCTTGGAGGGGCACAAGCACTATTGTTCAATTGCCGGTCTTGTGGGTAGCGCCTCAGTGGTCAGAGGGGCTCCTATCAATGCGTTTTCACTAGTGTTTAAGTCGAGGGGGCGTGGGCCATTCGCTGCGCACCACGTCGGCTGGGGGGATTGACACTCTCTCAACTCGTAGGGCACAAGGTCATTTCGGCCGATGTGGCGCACATAGCAGGTATCTCTGTCCGAGATTGCTACAGCGGCGATAATTCTTTCTCTCAGTTTTTACTTTCTCGCCCCTTGCATGCAACAAGAGAAAGTATTGTTATCGTGCGCAAGAAAACGGCAAATTTTGGACATAAAAACTCGTTGTCGTATTGTCGGACCCTGCTCACAAAAAAGTGGATAAACCATATATACACTTTTGGTCTATTACTTTATCTAGCACGCGGTGTAGCCAGAATTCATGTTTTGTGTGTTCTTGTTGCCGAAATATCGATTAATCGAAAACGTTTGTCCGTCCATCCATCTGTAGTCAACGCTTGCACCTAAACCGTTCAGCCGATTTTCTCCAAACTTGATATTCCCCCATCGATCTGAAAGAATTCCAAGCTTTGGAAGTTTGATACGGATATATCAATTTATGAGGATGTTTAAATGAAGCCTCAAAAACATTTTCACAAAAGTGGCACTAATTTGTTTGTTTAAACTTCGGCAAAAGGCGCTTAAAAGAACGGTATAAGTTCATTTTCGTAAAATCCTTGATTTTTCGAAAAATACAAATGTTCAATTTTTTCGGTCTTTTCCTACTTAGTAATAGAACATAAAGATTTTTTCCTTCATGATATCTGATCTCTAATGACGGATCATGAAATAAGATAATGTACAAATTTTTGACAATGTATGTAGTTTTCCCGTAATGTTGCACGAAATATAGACAATTAAAAAATTTGTTAAAACAAAGGTTTTACTAAACCGGAAAAAATTTTTTCTTTAAATTTCCTCGTCTGTATCAAAGAACGGTAAAAAATATGGTTCTAGCTCCATTTTCAGCAATCTCTTCATATTTTTGATAATTGCAAAAATATAATTCTTCGAAACTTACAAAATTGGTGATAGAGATTTTTACCTCAAAGTGTGCTCTAAAAATCTACTCTTTTAAAAAAGGTCATTTAACATTGTTTGGTGAAACAAGTAGTTTTTGTCTAATTTGTGATTAAAATTTACGCAATTTCTGGCAAAAAATTCTCAAAAACCGATACAAATTGTTTCTTTAAATTTACTCATATGTAACAGGAGGGTAAGAGGAAGGTGCTAGTCCCATATTCGGCAAACTCTCCACATTTTTGAAAATTGCAAAAAATTAATATTTCAAAACAACAAAATGACATAACGGTATTTGTCTTAAACAAAATCTGTTCTAAAACTTAGCTTTAAAAAAATTATGTTCAATTAAAAAAACAGCATGGTATTCAAGAAATTTCTGGTTGAAATTAATAGAAATTTAAAAATAACATTTTCTCAAAAACGACTTAAAGTTTTCTGTAAATTTATCCATGTGTAAAGCAAGAGAGACTTAAAATAATGGTGTAGGTTTTATTTTCGTTGATCTATCTAAATATTATAAAATTCCATGTTAGAAATATTTTGTTGAGAGAATTAGACTTTTAAGCGTCAGCCCAATTGAAACACCACACCGTTTCCTTGATGAAGTGGTAAGGCGATCAACGAGTGAACTCTAAGGACTTGTGTCCGAGTATCAGTGCGGGAATTTTTTGCTGATTTGAAACACTTTTGCAGGTTTACATGGTTCTAAAACATAGAGGAGCAATTGAAGCTAATTGCGAGAAAGTATGTGCTGTTGAAACGAATGAAAGTTGTGCAAAAATGTATCCTCATTAAGCAGACGTAGAATGCAATTCCTTAATACACCTCCCACTTAACATGTTTCTTTCTTAGCGAAGTAGGCGAAGGAAAGAAAGTTGAAAGTTTATCTGAAGATATAAGACAATCAAATCTTACTTCAAAATTAATCGTACACATTTTCGTCAATACACCATCAGCTACGAACAGTTCGTTAATAACTAAACAAATAATTCAACAAGACTTTAATGGAAGCTTTTTCGTTGTAGCCTAAAACCTCTTTGTTGTGACGGCCGTTGAAATTGGATAGAGAAGGTGCCTACAAACAATAGTCCGCGGTAATTAGAGCGTGGCGCCGCGCCGGGCAGTGCACAGGGCGGGTCTCGGAAAGACAGCTTGAGTCGTGGGCGGGCGGCGCGGGGGCAACGCGCAGCGGGCCGCGGCGCTGTTGAGCCGTCAACTGTCAGTCGCAGCGCCGCGCCGCGCCGCCCTGGAGCGCCCTCGCCCGCTGTTCCGGCGCCGCCGCCGCCACCGCCGCCGCCGCACAACGCCCGCCCTTCAATCTCCACCGAACGCAACGGCCCTCCCGCTCTAGAGCGGATTGAGTTCGGATGGGTTTTGCTGCGATATAATGCACTGTGCTGCGGCTCGTCGAAAGAAAGAAATCAATGGATTTGTTTCGGCTTACACAAGTCAGCCTATTGGTCACGAGTGGGTTTTGGGAACGGAAGGACAAATGAAACGAGTAGTAGGGATATGGAAGGGTGGATGGATTTGTAGGGGCGTGGCTGATAATACTTTTGTTCCTATTTGTGTAATGTAGAAGCGATTCTATTAATAATTTCATATCCAATTCATAGTGCTTTGCAATTGTAAGTGTAGTGGGAATGGTTCTTTTGGTCGTTAATGTGAACTGACCTTCACCTCTTTCAGTTTCTCTGCTTTCTCTCTTTCTCTGTGATAAAAACTGAACCGATGTTAATTAGAAAGGCAGACCTTTATTTTTGTTGTATCGAACCCAGGACCATCTCACAGAAAGCTAGCACGGGGCCGAAATACAGTTACGAGATTCAAATTATTAGTTAAGAAGTATATTTAAAATGTTTAAGCTTCCTCTGAAGAACTTTTATTGGATAGGAACACATGATGGATAAACCTAAAAATCAGAATGGCTTAACCACGCCTGTCGTTTGAGATGTCTTCAGAGCATGGAAAATGCCCGGGGCAAACCTCTTCCCGTAACAGAGATTCAAGTACAGCGATGCCCGTGGCTGGACAGTGTGAGCAACTGTGGCCTTGTGAACCCTGAGAAGATGTTTGGAGCAGATATGAGATCAACGGTTTAGTTTCTCTCGTAGGCGCCGACCTTCGTTGGTATTAAAGAAAAATAAATATCAGACCACGTTTACATTTCTTACATTTATATTGTTTGTCATCTTACAGCGTTTGTCTGAATCGTTACAGCGTCGAACACACACGAAATCGCTTCTGGAGGATGGGTCGCATATTTTTTTGACCTTTTTGGGAATATTCTCACATAATATAAACGAATTTAAATAATTCTGTAAACATTAATCAATGGTTAAAATTCGTGATTTATATGTGAACGAATTTGCGATTTCACAGATCAACACTTTAATCATAAAAACGATTTTAATGCGTATTTGTTTTGAAACTAAACTTAATAATGTGCGATTGAGTATTGATAAACACTGCACCAAAATATTTAAACAACCCAGTACGGGATTAAGTCCATCAGAATGGCGTATATTCATTTCACTACTTGCGTCATGTACGCTATTCACTTTATATATGGTTTCTTCTCTCAAAATGCGGACAGTTAAATGTATTATTCCTAAAAAATTGTGAGAAAAGTGAATTAGTGTATCTGTAACGATCGTCTCTCTTTAACATACCGTAATTATCTTACATTCGCACTGTCGCGAGTGCTCTGTGTTAAATTTACTGCGGTGAGAACTACAAGCATTGTCTTACTTGTTATGAAAGGTATCTCAAGAAATCAGAATGTAGATAAATTAAATAATGTTAATATAAATAAAATTGGGAATGCATATAAATAGCAATGTGAATGTAGTTTGTCATATATTTCTAGATATACGTATTTTGAAGAATTCTCTTTGTATTTGTATGGGATCTTCAGATGTGTTGCTCTAAAAAAGAGAATTTATAAAAAATTCAAAAATGTTTGGTAGGAAATTGATTTCTATTTTCATTGAGAAAAATATATATCTATTGTTGACAAATCGATATGCATGATTGTTGATTTCCCACGACTATTCCAGTCGTGAAATTAAAATCAATAGTCTTTAACTGTACATACAAAATGCTCCAATCGGGGCGGAGTGTCTCAAAAGGTTTATCACTTTTTCTATCCGATTTTTCTTACCGCATCTACCAACTTTCCAGTCATAAACTGTGACTCATCTATCTTAGGAGACGTTATACGGCGATCGCTATGTCGATGTCAAATAAGAAGGGTACGCACTATAACATAACATCTGATTTTAACATAAACGCGTCCAGTTAATTTCAATATTTGACTGATTTTGGAACAATGTTGAAAATAATTTCACTCGTGGAAAACTTCTCTTAAATACCACTCGTGCTTTGGAATTCTCAGATAAATCTCCTCCTCGCTTCGCGAGTCGGGAATTTATCGACAATTTTCAAAGCACTCGTGGTGTTACCTATGATAATGCTAAGATATTTTACATTTATTGTACAGTTTTTAATACTTATATAAATACCAAAGCTTTTGTTATTGTTTGTTTTCATCTATGGATACAGAAATCAAAAAGAAATACAAAAATTCGGATGGGTTCTAGACAGTATTTATAGTATCATCTGACAATACCATCAAAATAATTATATTTCCCTCTTTTTAAAACCAACATAATATAATCCTAAACTTTTTTATGAGGCTGAGCAGATAGCAGGTAAAATATTTTTTTATCGTCCGCAGTCCCTTTGTATTCATCTTCTTCGTTTCCTTTTTTATTTTATCTCTGTTAACTCTGAAAGACCAAATCTTTAGCCTTCATCTTTTGACACTAATTCCTCCCTCCTCTTTCTCCATACTTCTCTTCCAATAATTTCTCTCAATGGCTTGGTTTCAATCATTGGCGAGCTCAGACTTGCAAATTTCCACCTCTGCGGTGACCCGTAACCCCCCGCGTGGCTCGCGCTAAGCCCCGGCCCGTTATCGGGGGATGTGCGTAAGCCGAGCGGCGGCTGAGGGCCCTGCGCAGGTGGCACCGGCGGCGGAGGCGCTTCCTTTAACTGGAGGTCCGCGGCCGCAGCCAATTTCGGAGGGCTATCGATCGCGCTGCGAGGGACAAGGCCTCTCCCCGTCATGCGAATGACTCGCCTTTTCCCAAATCACGGCCTCCGCGCCGCGCCCTTCCCCGTCTAGCGCACGTCTTCCGTCCAACTCCTCCCTGACCCCCGTCCTTCTTCGGCGTATCCACGCTTCTCGACCTTCCTATCCCCACCGTAGCTCGCCCCCCTCCCCACCCAACCAGGCCAGTTCACGCTTTCCTTCCACTGCATCGCCACCCCAACTCCCACCACCGTTTCAGGCCCATGCATCCCATCCGTCCCAACCCTGGTCCGCCCCGCCCTTTCCCAACACACCCACTCGTCCATCCCCTCCCATCCCCACTCCGCCAGCGCCGCATCGCGTCACCCGCCGTCTTCTAGTCCTACGGTGCGCCTTTGCGCCTTTGTGAGGCGAGAGGCGTGATAGCCTAACTCAGGAAGGATGCAGAGATGTGCTTTCAACTGTGGGATTTTGCTCAGACGCGCCTAAAGTGCGACGTGATGGATTGGGATACCCAAAGTTTTGATAGTGCATATATTACAGCGAATGGCCTCGAGAACTGTAAGAGCATAATTTCTAACTTGTACATTGTGCTTCAAGTGTTATTGATGAATTAGTATTGTCGCAACACAGAAATAAATCTGTGTAAACATTGGGCAGTTTTACTTTCTTGCACTTACTTCGTAAGAAGAGAAAGGTATGTAACCGCGCGCTAGAAATCGGAGAATTTTCCACCGAAAAACACTTGTTGCCCGTCTTTGGTTAGAAAAAGTGGATACATGTTGTCGCTATAGTAAATTATTTCCTATAAGAGGTGGTGTAGCCAGAATCCATGTTTTGTGCGTTCTTAATACCGAAAAATCGACTGGCGGGAAAACGTCGGTCTGTCTGTCAGTGGTCAACGCTAGCCCCTAAACCGTTCAGACGATTTTCTCCAAAATTGATATTCCTCGAGAGTTTCAACAGAATATTTTGATTTTTGAGGATACTTTAGATGAAGCCTCAAAAACATTTTCAAATTTTCTAAAAAATATCACATTTTTTATTAAACTTTTTCTTTGCTTAGAGTAAAGTACTCTTAAGAAAATTGTGGTAGTCTCATATTCGGTGAAATACTCGATTTTCCGAAAATTGCTTAAGTGAAATTTTTTGGGCGTCTTTCTACAACTATATCATCGAAGATATTCTTACCTTGATGAAATCTGTTTTTTAAAGACAGATCATGAAATTAGATCACTTTTCATTTGTCAAGCTCTTGAGTAGTTTCGTGTAATTTTGCGTGAAATAGAGACAATTTTATTTTTTTTCTCAATAACCGGTCTAAATGTTTTCTTTCAATTTTCTCGTCATATGTAACAAGTGACAGAAAAAATATGGTGCTAGTCCCATTTTTGGGGAACTCTTTTTTTAAAATTTAAAAGACGTTAACATTTCAGAACTACAAAATTGAAGATACAGATTTGTGCTTCTCCAGTTGTTGTAAGTCTGTTGTAAAATATAAGTTCTTTAAAGAAGGTCATGTAAAAGGTTTTGACAAAACGAGATTTTGCGTAATTTGTGAATAAAATTTATAGAATTTCTAAAAATAATTCTCGAAAGCCACAAAACTTTTCATTAAATTTTCTCCTCGTAAATATCAACAGGTGGTAAAAAATATGGCGATATTCCCATTTTCGACGTATTTTCGAAAATTGCAAAAAGATGGTTGTTGGAAAAGTTTTGATTTGCAAAATTGGATTTTTAAGGGTTGATCCAAGTTTAATCCTTACGGCGCTTCTATAGCGTAGTGGTATGACTGACAGCGTGTTAACTCGCAGAAACTGAGTTGGAGTCTCAGTGCGGGAAATAATTTTTTGGTTCAAAAGTCTGCTGTGTGTTGTTTTTTCGCGTATAAGCCGAATCGGACTAGGCGTGCGTCCTGCTTCAGCAGATGCAATTACCTTTATCTGGGAGGGATCAGCATTTTAGTTGAATCCCGATTTTTATCCCGTAAGGTTGTTACCCTTGCGGGTGTGAATGGTGAAATGATGATGGCAGTGAGAGATGAAAGGACGGCACACACATTAACAAATAAACAAATACACCCATGCCCGAGACGGGACTCGAACCCGCGGTCTTCTGGTACAGCAACACTGCCCTAACGATCTCGGTCATCTTGAACGACTTTTTTCATGTTCATGTAGTAATATAATATTCTTTCTATTCAATCTGTAAATAGTAAGATCCGTTTTTGTTGTCTTAACTTTGTATGATGGAATCATCCCACACAGGATTGAGCTGAAACAAAAATCAGTTGATTTTCATTGTTGACGTTTAGCAGCTGTGTCTAATATACATTATTGCGTATGCGTCATTGCGTTGAAGTTCCCTTGAACATGCACATGGTAGGCAAAGTAAGATGAGACGTTTGGTAGTGAAATTAAAGAAAATACATTGATTAATGACATAGATAATAAAAGAATGACATTCGAAATAATAAAATATTTTTCAACAATCGCATTTCATGACCAAATATATTTTTAAGAGTGCACGTTAGAAACTCTGTAATTCGAAAATAGTGCTACATTTCACAGCCCCTTATCAGTGCGAAGATCTGCAACACGCTTTCTGCAGCAGCCTAATCGAGCACTTGTCAGTAAGTCATGGAACTTGTATTTCAACCAAAACACTAGAGAATGTCTCAGAATAAGGTTTCAAATTTCTAGGGATTTTGAGGTGTCTTAGATGATCCGTTTTTGCCAATGATCATGAGGTAGGAAATTTCATCTTCCGAAAGTACATTTTGATATTTGCCCCTGATAGTTATGCAATTCATCATGCTCTGTTGTTCGGCAGGTAAACGAAATGTTTTTGACGGCGACAGAACGTGACGTACCAAGAACATGAGCATATTTCGTTGTTTACCAATCTGAGACAAATGTAACAAGTGAAACATTGAATGAAATATAAAACATTTCACCCTATGTTCGTTGGCAAAAAAATATAACCTTCAACCCACTCCGTGTCCCAGACGTTTGAAACACTTTTTATTCTACGAGATTCAGTATAATTGCAAATTTGAAACGCACGACTTAGTATTTTGCCATACAATAATATATTATGAATTTGGTAATCGTCATAACTGCGTATAACGTATATGTATCATATTCAAACTTCCTGCTAGCATGACGTTTTGCATCAGTATTTTCAACTAACATGAACGTACATCTGGTTTTGACACATATGAAAAACTCCCACCTCATGAAACAGCCATTTACAGAAATAGTGCTGAAGCAGATAGGTGAAATCGAAAACAAGCGCTCGCGGGAGATTGGAGCGGTCGCCGGCGAACGTTCCGACGCGAATGAGCGCCATTTGCGCTCGGAGCGCGCGCGGCGCCGCCGCTGCCCGATATGGGTCGTCATGGGGCCTATTAGCGAATATTGCGTGGGAACGCACCCCCGCCCCGCCCCTCGCCTCGCTCCGCGCCGGGCGAGCGCCACGCTCATTCGGCCGCTGCGCGCCTCGCCTCTTGCCTCCGCGCCACTCGCCGCACCTCGTTTATGACTAAACTTCCACGTGCGCGCCCCACAGGGAAGTCTTAGGGTCAGGGCGCTGTATTGTGTCTAAGTCCAATTCCGACGTGTGGAGTAGAATCCTAGCGGTTGGCGGCTTTGATCGATAGTTTTTTTGTGGTTTCGCCGATTAATACAAGGGGAATGCCGGAGCAGTACCTGAACAAACGGGAGACGTATCGCCCACCTTTTTTCCTTCTTCGTCCTTACCCTACATGCTTACATACACTACACTACCAGAACAACGTAGACAGTGAATTATGGGTTTTCTACCTTAAAATATGGATTATCACCCATTTAAATAAGAGTGAAAAGAATTTCAGAGCATTAGAGGCCCCGGCATTCAATCTATGGGTCGAGTCGTGAAACGTCAGTCTTGTCTCCTCCCCGCAAAGGATCCTACCTCCTACCATTTGCAGTGCATTTCGGCTCTCGCGGGCAGTGGTAAGTGGAAAATTTCCGAGGGAGCAGGCGTTGCGCAGACCTGTTTTTGAAGGTTTCAAACCAAACTTTTTATTGGGGTTGTGAGAATAGCCAGGTAAGAGCGACTACTACACAAAACATTTGGTAATACGTTATTGTTGTACTTGTTATTATATTTGATGTTATTGTACTTGTTACTATACTTGTACGTTTGTGACCCTTTAACATGTTCCTATTTTATTTCTTTACTATTTCATTTGTAATACAGTTGACTTTTTCAAGTTCATTTTTCAATTTCCAGTCCAATTTATCATTTAACTAATGGGGTGAATGAATTTACAAAAAATGGGGGTGATGGAGATTTTACCTCTTCGGTGAATTATACGATCGTGGCCTCGCGGCGGAAGACGCCCGCCAAAACACCGTCGAAGTGGCCCCGTATGCAGCGAGAAGGACACGGCGCTCTCGTAGGCTGCATCAGAGACGTCAGCAGCCGATCGCGTCCACACAGGAAGCGGAGTGTACCCAAATCGGTCAATCGAGAATCGTCAGGCGTCGTTCCTGTTCACGTTTAGCAGCCGTACGAACGGACTGCACACCCTTAACACAGCGTTTTCGGGTGGCGACCCGAATAACTGGTCACACGGAATAAATTTCGTTGGCAAGTGACAACTGATCGGACGATTTAGGGAGGAGGATGTCGGCCAGTCCGCCGGTGAACATGTTATTTCGCCATTTAACTACCTAATTGCTCGCAGCCGTGTTCTCATGTTATTGCCTGGTTCAAGTCAAAATTTTTTAAGTGCTTCGTCAAGAAGAATTTTGAAGTGACTCGTTCAAGTAAAATATGCAAGCGCATGGTTCAGGCCGAAGATTACCAGTGAAGTTCTTCCAACTTATTCAAGCCTCCTTTACTCCTCCATCCCCACCTCCCACTCACAGCTCCAAATTCTGTCACGTGCTTAGCACATTGCCTCTGATTGGGTCTTGCCATGCGCTTCTCGAACATTCTATCGGCGCATCTCGCTAATAGGTGAAGGCAATCACTGCTCTTGGCGACCTACTTTTCTGTGTATTTTAATTCGTTGCCCTTTGTGCACTGTGGGCGCGGGGTGCCTGCGCGGTGCCGCGAGCCGCTGTCAGCTGTCGCCCGCCCTCATGATTGCGTTACTGTACGCCCTTTGGGTTTGGCATGGTCTTAGCTGCGACGTCGGTTACTTCGAATGTCTCGGTTCAGTTGGCGTCCCTGGCGCCAAAAGGGTGACGGGGTTGTCGGCGTTCGAGGAGACCCGTAGAGGAGCGCCTTTGTGAAGAGCGAGGGGGATCTCGGTGGGGGCAGTTGCACCGCGGGCCGTACATGGGAGTGTCGTACCATCTCTTTGTGCGCCGAGGCCCTAATTCGCGTGATGAAGTCGCGACATGCAGGAGTCTATCAGATTCACTGCACCACTGAAATAATATAGGAGGGGATTTTATATAATACAAACAATAAAACATGAGATGAAGCAGTTGCATCTGGGCTATCATACGCTGTACCAACTTTATATCCACATATTTTCAATGATTAATAAATCGATCTTCTTAATAATAAATTTAATTGGTATGCATGTAACATCTAGATCTTTTCCTAACCCGCTCAACAGAGCATTTAAAGTACTGAATGTACTACGAGAATAGTTCTCGTGTTCTTGCAAATGCTTCAATTAGTCCAAAATATAAATTAATTTGTTCTCTAATTCACACTCTAGGGAAAGTATTATTTCCTAGCTTTCTCATTGCAGTATCATGTCTGAACACGCTGACTTGAAAATTCTACCGAATCACTGCTGATAAAGAAAATACCGCCACAGGTAAAACAGAAACCAAGAACTAACAAGACACAGTCTTCACTCTTCACTGTACACACTCTTCACTCGTGCATTCTTTGTCGATATTGATTGTTTCGTCGTTTTGACGAAGAACAGCAAAATATGTAAGAGCTTTCTTTCTATCTTTGTTTGATTTAGTTTCCAAGCTCTCTCAAAATGACCTTCTTAAATTTTCTTGACCCTTCTGCCTTCTTTTTTGGATTCACACTCAGAGCACCCTGGCCATATTGAGGACATGGTTCCTACCTTGCGTCACGGTCGTTCCTTAGTACACTGGGGCTCCGCTCATGACTTTTCATCTGATTACTGATCTTTTTACTTGTACTAGGTCTTTAAAGTCAACCACACGAGAAAAAATAAGCAATGTTGTGAAATAATTATTGACCTATGTTTTCATCAAATTTATTTTTCAAAAAAAATATTTTCCTCTCTTTAACTGCCCTGTACATGAATGTATATTGACTTAAATTAGCAGCGTTTGAAATTTGAGGGGTGAGCGATAAAAACGGCCAAAAAGATTTTCAATAAGAATAAAATGAACGATTAGTGATTAGTAGATATTATGAGGTACCGTACCAAGTGCATGTGTACTGTAGGTTATATCACAAACGTTTCACAAAAACAAGAATGTTAGTACTTATATTCGGTACATGAGTGCACTTCTAATTGTTGTTGCGAGAGCATTTAGGTTTATTTGCATAATCTTGATTTAATAGTTATACAAATAAACCTCATCCGTCGGCGCAAACCCCGGTATACACAGAAAGCATACGTATAAGAAGGAGAAATCTACGCCTTCTAAGCGTGACGACACAAAGATCGTCTCCAGTGCCGTGTAATATAGTTAGTGCTGGATAATATCCTTAAGCCGCGGGCCCGAAAAAATGTAATAAATTGTCCAAGAATATCCTGTAGATTATGGTATGAGTATTGAGGCCTTTGGAAAAAAATGTCAAGTTTTAAGGCCCTAGAACGCTTCGTTTAGAAGTTATTTAACTCTAAAGATTTTCACAATGTTGTTGAGGGCTGCGGGTTGCATTTGAAACGAAGCGTTTTTTTCCAAGAAATCTTTCACATTTTTAAGATTAAATTTAAGAAAAATGCAATTTGTTACTGTTTCGTAAATTTCTCTTTCTTTAAAGCCCTTGTTTATAATGATTGATTGACTGTCAGTTTCGCAAAATGTATATATACTTCCGAAATAATGTAGGAGACGATAGTTAGGTGTTACAGAACATGTTGTAAATACATTTGCCCCTCTTACATGTCGCAAAACCTCCAAATATTCAAGAAATGAAACAAAAGCTGTTCATTTAGGGAAAAATGAGAGGACAAAACGTGAATTGTTCATAGGCATGGTATGGCATGGTTAAACAAGTATGGACTTGTTTAATTTTTATTTACGATATATGAACATCTCCCTAGAAATATACATTCTGTTCATGAAAATACTCAAGCGCCTGGGAAATATGTAGCCGGAGCTCGTTTGTGGCTGACAACTAGAGAAAATATTCACTGTTGACCTGTCTTTTCATGTGAAACAGCAGAGAATTCCAGTTTGAAAAGCGGGTGTCGACAAGAGAGAGAACAGGTCCTAAATGAGCTTGGCCGAAGAGGGAGGCCCGCATGAATATCGTATTCTGTGTGAACAGAATTCATTTCCGGGCTGGGAGAGGACTGTCGAAAGCGTAAAGCCATTTCAGAAGTCATAATGCACACATTTTCCTAATTACAGTGTCGGAAAATCTCGCTAGCTATTTAACTAATCACGTACAAATTGCAGCTAATAATCAGTTACACAATGCCCGTGATGCTAAATAATCTACATATTATTTACTCATATATAGTTTATTGAAATTATTCTTCCGGACTTACTGCTCAGTAAAATGTAAATTACTGTAAAGAGGGACATGCTGAACCTGAATGACCAGTAATTTGCATTTAAACTATTATGTCAAGTATTTACCCTTTTATTTTAACCCATGGGCCTTTGGGCTGAACGGTTGGAATAAAAAAACATAAATTAAAAATGCGTTTAAATATTAATGAGACGAATTAAAAAGTTAAATAAAAACTTGAACTATATTTATATATTGCACTGTATAACCGTATATTTTAGGTCACGTGCGAAGAGTAGATTTGATAGTATTCACGAATACCGTACAATGTGCAAAAACATAGCAGTTTCTGTTGATAGAAACAAATGCAATTGTGGAGAATGTAGCATTGTATAGAAGTTCTCAAAATGTGACATTTACCAAAACCATTTTCATGACGGTAGTCTTGAAAATTGGTGAAGATAATAATTAAAATCATAAATATCGTGCAACATGAACAAATTTCCACATTCTTTTAATAGCCGTAAATGTAATCGTGGAGAACCTAGTATCGCGTAGGAGCTTTCAAAATGCTACATTTAGTGAAACTATTTTCCAGTCTGCAGTTCTGATAATATTATTTTCTATTCCTGTCGTTTAATTCCGTCATTTGATGGCTGCAAACTGTTGTGTAATATAGTCATTATGATACAGGTTCTTGACCAATCACAGATAAGTTTACAAACCAAGTATTGACAAATAATAATTGAAAATCGTTCTAGTAAATGTTTCGTTTGATTGTATAATTAAAATTGCATTTAATATTATATTATGCATGTCAGGTTTATTATTTATTTATAAATTGGTTATTTTTCATTGATCCTATTTGACTAGCCCAGTGGTAAACCAAAGCCACCTGCGACAGGCAAGGGTAGGGAGCTCTTCGCTTGGTGACCTTGGCTGAACCCTGCATGTCAATTACAACGAAACGATTCAATGTAAAAGTGTAACTTAGAAACGTTTAACGTAGAAAAAGTACCCTGTGAAACTCGGTGTAAAGGGTGTAAAGAGTATAATTGCACTCGTGTGAAGTTTACGATACTCGTTCCTATCATTATATGACAATCATGTAATAACACCCATCATGCCATAATTCCATCGTCCCATAATGTACAATAGCATGGCGGTGCTTCAATTGAATGCTGAAACAATCCTGCTCCTGAAAGCAATGCTGTGTGGCGCGTACTTCATTTAGGACTGGAATAATTGGCGCTCTGGGAGAGGGGGAGGGGGGGCGCTGAAAAGGGCAAGGGTGCACGGGCTTTCGGGGATCGATCGTGGAAGCCTGGCCGGACCTCCGGCCTCCGTTCAGCCGTGTCCGTCACAGCAGGAGTGAGCCCGGGAGACGCTCCCGCTCCCTCTCCCGCTCCCTCTCGCTCCCACTCCCGCTCTCAGTCTCTCTCTTTCTATCTCACTCTCCCGTTCCCTCTCCCTCCGCCCGTAGAACCAGCGGTCAGGTCATGCACGCAATGAGGGCCTGGTGTACAGGTCCTACCGATTTGTTTTACAGAACTGGAAAATATTTTGGTGAAATAGTGTCTATTTTCTTATTCAATTCGTCAATTCGTGCGTGCAAATGACCTGCAAGAGTAAAAAATGATGTCGAGTATGTGGAAAATGGGTTCTTGTAGCAGAAAAGTTTCCTGTTCAAAATCGGCATACATGAATACTAAAGTTCCGTGTTCCATGTCGTATGACGCCAACTGGGTCGGAAGCAGAGACACACAAACTATGAGAAAAATATCGAAACTGATCCTGGTTTTTGGATCTTCCTGGGAATCTAACCAAATCATTGACACTGTGACAGAGCCTGATGATTCTTAGTTTTCCAACAATTCATGCGTTTATTCAAATTAATAATGGATATTTCTGTAACAAAAGGAAACAAAGAACGTCAAAGCCTCACCTTTCTACCTATTTTTTTAGGTCCAATATAATTGTTGTAGTAGTAAGATTGTGCCAACGTCACTACATTGATATATCAAAGAACATCCTAATACACTTAACCCTTACAAATAAATTGTAGTAATTTAAAATTGTTTAGTTTAGTTGGAAGTTTTTTAACTCACGCATGGAAAATTAAATATTTATTTACTTTGGAACTAATTGTTAAGAAATTAACCTAAATTATGAGTAGAATAATCTTCTAAATTCATTAAAATCAGGTTGAGGTGGTAGACAACGGGTATTAATTTTATTACGGTCCTGAAACTAAGAAAATGTAAATTATTAATATTTGTATATTTATGCGCATTTATTAAAGCGCAATCAATAATTAATTTCATTACACATTGTAACTTTTCATGTTTATATTTGGATTGTGTATTCTACATTTCCACTTATTGTACTGTTTGCTACACATTGTTGTGAGTGTGTATTGCAAATTCACAATATTTGATGTACTTCAAATACGAGTACATAATTAAAGTAAGTAATGCACTTGTAAAAATATGTAAACAGCTCTTCAGGATGGTTCGGCTCCTCAAAGAGGCGCCCAAGAGAAGCACAAATGAGTTGCTTTTGCTGAAGCACCCGTCAGCCGCACGAGTTCTCGAAGGCTTTTCCACTGCAAATGGCCACTACTCAGCATCCCCTCCGACAGCTTGTCTACTGCCCCAGCTACACCGACCGCGAAGTACTAGTGCTCTGCGAAAGGTACATATCGCTCTGGCGGGAATCAAACCCGGGCCCTTGAACACGAGAAGCGAGCACGTGATGCCATAAATAATGCGTTGAGAAATTGAATGTACATTGCATAACACGCTCGAAAAGTCATGCAATTTATATTCTATAATCAATTTCCTTCTTTGTAGTAATGAATAGATTTATAGTTTCTTTTTAAACAGAAAAAGATTTGTATGTGAAAAAAGATGTGTTGTTGCGGTTTGTTGGCCGTTTGCTTCAACAATTTTACTGCATGGCTACTGTTGAATATGTAGTTTCTCACTTGAATCAATGAAGTGAAATGGAGAGAGGGTTGCTCTCATCTAACTCTCGATTTCTTCATTTCGTCGTAAATATTAATTACCTCAAAGATTCTTCAGGTAAATACTACTAGTCCCTGAGACTTACGAACATACTTCACTAAAACATTTCCGCCCTGACTTTTCGCTACATGAAAGAAAGAAAGAAACGACTTTAAGGCGGTCGCCAAAGAATACATCTCTGTGAAATGATGAAAGTTGGCGGCGCGCGAAGGATTCCAAGGCACCCGGGCGCCCAATTTTGCTCCGCTTTCAAAATTCTCGTTATCCGCTCCGGCGGTGTAGTTACTTCAATGCTGTCCGGGTGACGCCGCGTTGTTGGCAGATAGGCCGACGTTTCGCCCGTCCTGTTGCAGGCTTCTTCAGGGTAGTCACAATAAAGTTCCTCCGGTGTTGTATCTTTTCAGTTTAGGTAACACGAGTACGCCGTGATTGGCGGAGAGGTCCATCTGATTGGCTTGCGGTCTGGGCCAACCCGGGACTGGCACCCGCCCTAGAAATCGGACGGAAAAGAAGTGTCCCCGCGCCGTCAGGAAACGGTGGAAAAATATACTTCCAGGCGTGTTTTAGGTTAAGGCCTGCATCCGCGTTGATGTTGTGCGGCCGTCTACTAATTTCAATTGCCTCTTTTACGCGTCTAGGCCAGTATCGATTTTCACTGTGGAGGAGCCGGGTCTTATCGAATTCAATAACATGTCCCGTGACCTCGGAGTGGAGTGCAATGGCCGAACGGTGGGTTTGGTTTCTGTTATAATAACCAATATGTTCCCTAAGTCGTTCAGACACTGTACGCCCGGTCTCACCGACATATGTTCTGCCACAGCTGCAGGGAACTTCGTAAACGCCTGCCGCCTGGAGAGGTGGTAAAGCATCTTTAATGCGTACCAGGGTCTTGTGTAGTTTGTCGGGAGCTGTGAAAACTGTCCGGATGTTATACTTACGAAGCAGTTTTCCCACGCGGTCTGTGACGCTGCGTACGTACGGAAGCACGGCTAATCGAGTCCTGGACGTCTCCTCTGCCTCCGGATTAGAGTGGAGGCTATCTTCGTTGTTGCAAACTTCGGAAACCCCGTACCCTTTGGAGTGGCTCGTGACACAGGCGAGCGCTCGCTTGATAGCAGATCGGGTGTAACCGTTAGCTCTAAAGGTGTGTTCAAGCTTCTCGAGTTCCTCAGGGAGAGAGCGCTCGTCGCACACCTTCAGAGCTCTTGTGAACAGTGTCTTCAACACCCCTATTTTTGTAGCCGGATGGTGATGCGAATGCGCATGGAGGTATCTATCCGTGTGGGTTGGTTTACGGTAGACAGTGTGTCCCAAGGTGCCATCTTCCCGTTTGCTGACGAGGACGTCCAAGAAAGGTAGACAGTTGTCCATTTCAGTCTCCATTGTGAACTTGATGTTGTGGTGGATGCTGTTCAGGTACAGTAGGAATTCGTCAAGTAGTTCCGGTCCGTGTGGCCTGATTACAAATGTGTCGTCCACATACCGAATCCAGAGGGACGGTTTATATTGAGCGTTCCGTAGAGCTTCAGTCTCAAATGCTTCCATAAACATATTGGCAGCGATGGGTGATAGGGGTGACCCCATCGCCGCTCCCTCCACTTGTGCGTAGAACCGGCCTTGATATTGAAAGAAAGTGGAGTTAAGGCAGAAACCAGCGAGATCCGCCCATTCAGTCGGCTGGCTCCGTTCCTGCAGTTTTTGTCGGATCACTTCCACGGCCTCGTTCACTGGAACTTTGGTGAACAGCGAAGTCACGTCGAAGCTGACTAACAGGTCACCACTGTTGAGCCTTTGTTGTTGAATGATCTCTACGAAGTGTGACGAGTTCCTCACAGCAGAGCGCATGTCTTTAGCTAGTGGTGCGAGGTGGTGGGCCACGAGCCTCGCCAGAGCGTGAGTCGGAGAATTGATGGCGCTGACGTTGGGGCGTAGGGGCACGTCGGTCTTGTGCACTTTCGGTAGGCCGTAAAAGATACAACACCGGAGGAACTTTATTGTGACTACCCTGAAGAAGCCTGCAACAGGACGGGCGAAACGTCGGCCTATCTGCCAACAACGCGGCGTCACCCGGACAGCATTGAAGTAATGGACTCGAGCCGCGGAAGCCTACGTGTACCGGCGGTGTAGGTCCTCGGAATTAGCGTGAAACGCTCCTCTGTAGCGCTCAGCGTCGCCGTTTGCTGCGCCTGGGGCGAGTCCGCTTCTCTTAAGGGAAATCTCTTTCTTAGCTAACACTTTTGGGGATGAAGAGTGGTTCTTTCTCTTTCTTATGTTTGACTATTTTGGAATCAATCAGATTCCAGGTCTGTTTAGGATATAGATAAATTAATGTAATTTCAAAGCTTAGTGGAACCGATAAATATTCAGTTCAGTCGCATATCAATGCCATTCCAATACTCAGAGAACACGACGGATATATATATATATATATATATATATATATATATATATATATATATATATATATATATATTGAAACCCAGAATATGTGTTTCATTACACTAATTAAATCATTAGTGTAAGAAATCTACAGCTACTTTGGACTGCGCGGTGAGCGCGCCGAGCGCGGCGCGCCGGGGCCGGCGAGCCACCGCTGCCTCCGCCGACGGTGCCACCGCCGCCGGGAGGCCAGCGTGTGAATTTCGGTTGGAACTGGGCAGCGCGCACGTGCAAAAGTTCGTTACGAGAATCGCGGACGAGAGCCGTTGGCAGGACGGTGATGAGGCAGACGTTAGCGGAGCGGCGACGAGTGCGGACGTGTGGCGGAAGCTCGCGAGTATTGCATGGACGCAGACGACCCGCAATGGAACTGTGCAAATATCAGAAACTGTAGTGTAGAATGAATGTAAATAGGACATTGGAAAGATCAGCAAAGTAAAAGATTAGTATCGGTAGAATAATTAATCACGCTCTTAATAGTTGGTGTAGTGGAATTGTCATAGTAATTGTGTGGTACGGAACTGAGTTCGGTGCACGTGATCGGCGCGGGTTGAATAATTAAACCCACTGACGGACGGTGATTCACGAGGAGTGCGACGCCGTGGTATCAAGATACTGGTCGGGGAAGAATTATCGGCGCATCGGCCGTGGACAACTGCCACGCTACCCACCGCCGACGGCCCGCAGCAGTAGCAGAGGTCGACAACCCTGTCGACACGAGCGGCTCTACGCATATCATAGGTATTCAATCGGGGCCCCGAAGGTATGACAATTGTATATTACTCTTAATCTTGGTACCAAGGCGGAGTATACAATCCTTGTTGGATGATGTAGATTGCAAATTTGGTTTAAAATAAATCGTGTTTATAATTGTATTTCAATTTATGATTAACCACCCCAACGTTGCACCAACTTATCCAGGGACCCATTCACGTAAAAGATACCCTCTCTTAGTGTTATATTGCAGTGAAAATACCCGGCACCACCAGGTATGTCACAGCTGGCACCCGAACAGTGTATTGCAGTGAAAATACCCGGCATCACCAGGTATGTCACAGCTGGCGCCCGAACAAGTGGATAACGTATAATTAAGAAATGTGGCCCTAGGGAAGTTGGTGAAATGTTGGAAAACAATGTGCATGTAATTGTTGTATAGTAATGCAGGGCACAGATGAGAAGCAGGCAGTGTAAAGTGTATTATTGTAGAGAACAAAAAGTAACAATACATGTGTTCGCAAAATATGCATAAGTCAAGTAAACATAATGAAATGTTGATAATTACAAAAATGTTGTTGTGTCAGTAATTGTGGGCGGATATAGGAAATTATTTGAGAGTAACCTATATAAAGTTATTATTGTAGTATTGGGGGTTATGGAAACCACACATATACATATTACAAATAAGATAATGTAATAGAATTTCAAATTTTGTAAGACATATTAAGAGTATTTGAGTTGGTTGGCAACTTTTAATAACATGAAAATTAAAGAAATGGGGAAGTAGTAATAATTCTTGTGAGAATATAAAGGTGGTTAATAGTGTTGTACAAATTGTGCACAAATTTGTTTTTCTCTGTGCTGGGAACATTTACTCAGTAGTGCATTATCTATTGGTGATGGTAAAGTTTGGGGAATTTAATAGAAAAGATACCAGGTTGGGAAACATATACTAGCAGTGTGAATGTTTATTGTGAATATTCATATGATATTATTGAGGAAAATTCAGGGAGGAGATATGACATGTAAATGTGAATGATGATTATGTACATAATATAACAATAAGTGTGTTGAAAAGTAATTTCAATTAATAAGGGATTTATTATAATCTGAAAGCATTTATGTAATAGTGTTAATGAGTTTATCAGCAGCGTATATGTGTAAATGGTAATAATATATGTGTTGTAAGGAGTATGTTTATGCATTGGTAGGTGAGTGGAGATTTATATGGCTACTGAATTAGTGTTATTGTGTTTTTGGTGGTGAGTGAGGGTTGTTCGTCATCAATTAGCAATTGAAATAAGAGTGAATTAATCCATTCACGAAGGATATACAGTGTTGTGGCGGGTATAGTTAATTAATAGGACAACTGTTATATTGTTGTCAAGAGAAGTAAATGGAAAGATCGGGTGAACAGTTTGGAGTAGTTGGGGACGAACGTGAGGGTAAAAGTACTAAGATGGAGGAGCAAAACGTAGTATTGAATTCGGAGGGGAAGGCGGAGCAGGTAGGAGAGATAGATGAAGGAATGGGTAGTAGTACCTTATCAGAGAGCAGGGATAGTGGAATTGGAAGCAGATTGGATGAAACGTCGGGGGAAGGCTTTGATAGAAGAGTGAAAATTACGTCGACGCCGATGAACCAAGCGGCAGGAAATTTAAATCAGGGGGGTGGAGAAGATGTTAATTCAGGCGCTATGCAGATGATGATGAAGATGTTCGAACAACTGAATGGGAAGATATTGGAGGGACAGAGCAAAGCAGAAGAACGGGATAGAAAAGCAGAAGAACGAAGTAGGAAGGTAGACGAACAGAATAAGAAGATATTGGAAGGACAGACTGAACAGAAAGCATTCACAGAGGAGCAGAACAGGAAGTTAGCTGAAGAATTGAATAGGAAAGTAGAAGATCAGAAGAAGTTGGCCGAAGAACAGAATAGGAAGATATTGGAAGAATTGAATGGAAAATTTGAAGAGCAGAGTAGGAAATTAGACGAACAGAAATTATTCACAGAGGAACAGATTAGGAAGCTGGCAGAAGAACAGAATAGGAAATTAGATGCAATAGGGGGGCGAATAGGACGCGCCGAAGAACAAATTGAGTTAACGAAGAATGAGATGACGAAAATCGCGGAGCGGGTAGAAAGTCACGAGCAACGGACCGCTGAAGAATTAGGGAAACAGAAAAAGGAGTTAGAATCCCAAGTAATCAATCTGGGGGGAGAATTAGAAAATAAGCTATATCAGCAATTAGATGTTAAAACCGCTAAGCAGGACGAGAAAATTGAAAGGATACAATCGGTAGTTAAGGAAGAAATGCAGGAGAATAAGCGGGAATGCGAAGAGAAGGTTGTGTTACTACGAACAGATTGAACAAATAAAAGAATGCAAGGCATCCCCAATTGCAGCAAGCGGGACGGTACCATTTACCCCCCCAAGATCATTAAAATTTTCAGGAGACGGGAAAGAAAATCCATGCATATTTATGAAGGCAGCAGAACGACATCTAGATGTTATCAATACTTCGGAAAGGTGTAAAATTCAATTATTATATTTAATGTTAGAAGGCAACGCAAGGATATGGGCCGATACATTCGATAAGTTTCCCGAATCAGTGAAGGCATTTAAAGATCGATTCCTTGAGCGGTATTGGAATGAGGAAATTCAAATTAATTTTAAAATCAGTTTAATGAATAATCATTACAACCAGTCAATGGGAAGTTTGCGGGAATACGCAACAAGGCGTATTATGGAATACAAAACGCTATCCCCACCGATGAGCGATCAGGAAATAATATGTGTACTGACGAGACAGTTCCCAGTTACGGTGCAGAATCTTTTACGTAGTGTGCAGCACACCGACCTGGAAAGATTCCAGAATGTGTTAGGAGGGTACGACTTGACATTTGCAGGCGTACCAAAGAACAGAAATGAAGGGAATGTTAATATGGTTAGATCGGAACGTAACCAGGGGCAAGGGAATGATAGGAGCAACGATTACCAGAGAAACCAACGCGGAAGAGGGGGAGACGGATGGAGACCAGAGCCGGGGAACCAGAGACCGGACTGGAACAGATCTAATTCAAACCATACGGAGACGCGAGGCGGGGGCGGGAATGCACCCGACCGATTAGCACAGCCTAGCACAAGTAGTGATCAAGGACACTATTTAAACTAATAGAGTCCGCGGTGATAGGTGGCCCCATTGCGGACGCGGAAATCGATGACGTAAACGCGGTCTCCATAAACGCTATGCAGCCGGTAACCTACGATACCCAACCGTGGCGGAGATGTAAGAACTCAGCGGTCAGAATCAGGAAATGTCCCACGATATTGATAGAATGTGAAGGTATAATTAAAGAAGCTTTAGTGGATACAGGGTGCACGACTACAGTAGTATCAGAAGAAATGTATGAGGAGTTAAAAGCAACAGGAAAAGAAGTAATGTGTTTGCCTATGAATAGGGCGTATGTGATTGGGGCAACTCAGAAGAAGTCAAGCCCCATCACAAAACAAATCATGTTTCAAGCCAGGATTGGCAACCAAGTATACGAGATGGTGGCCCTGGTAGTCAAAAAATTATTGTATTCGGTAATCATAGGGACGGATTTTCTGGTCGATCACAGAGCAAATATAGATCTAGAACGGCAGGTGGTAGAACTGGGGAGCCAGGCGGTAGGATTTGACCTGGGGATGGACGAAGAATACGAAGCGTGTACGGGCGTAATGGCAGAAGATTCATTAGAAGAACAGCTGAGGCAGCAAACGGAGAAGCAGATTGAGAAGCTTGCGGAAGAACAGAGCAAAGAATTAGGTAAACAGAAAAGATCCGAGGAGGAACAGAATAGGAAGGCGGAGGAACGGAATAGAAAACTAATAGAAGAACAGAACGGGAAGGTGGTTGACGAACAGATTAAGAAGCCGGCAGAAGAAATGGGAAGAATCACAGAAGAACGGAATAGGAAGCTCATCGAAATATGCGAAAAACCGTATGGGAAAGCGGAGGAACTGGATAGGAAAGATGAGGTGCTAAAATTTCAATCATGCCATCAAGTAGATGCTAGGGTAGCGATAACAGATAGAAACGAGGGGATGACGAACCAAATCCATGAGGAAGTCAAGACAGCGGAGGGCAAAACGGTGGAGGTCCAAATCGAGACCGAGGAGGATGTTTATAAAGTGAAAGTGAAAACGGAAGAATTGAAGTTAATAAGGGAAGAAGAAATGGAAATGAAAATAGAAGAAATGGAGCGCATAGTAGAAGAAGAAATCGTGGAAAATATACAAGGGTGCGAAGAGAAAAGAGTACAACAAGAGTTTAAACAGGAAGAAGACGGGAAAATGTCGCCAAGTGTCAAGTATGGGGTGACACCAATTATGCCTCCAAAGTCGATGAAATCTCTGGGAGATGGGGCGGAAAACCCTAAGGTAGTTCTGCGAGCAGAAGAACGGCACCTAGCATCAAACAACATATTGGAAGGATACAAGATCCAGTTATTACACCCAATGTTAGAAGAGAACGCCAGGACATGGGCAGAGAATTTTGGTATATTTCCGAAATTTTTGAAGGAATTTGAAAACAAGATTTCTGTACGAAAGCGGAATGAAGAAACCCAAATAAACATCAAGAGCGACCAGAGGAATGGCCATCACAAC
Source organism: Gryllus longicercus (assembly GCA_038098605.1). NCBI lineage: Eukaryota > Metazoa > Arthropoda > Insecta > Orthoptera > Gryllidae > Gryllus > Gryllus longicercus. The sequence goes on along the minus strand of JAZDUA010000324.1, from coordinate 1,235,903 downwards.
TACATCACGGGAAGTCGTAGTGAATACAGAACGAAGAGCGTTATGGAGCCAAAAACATTATTTGCTCCTATAAAATATCAAGGAATTATTTGCATGTCAACGCGACAGTATCCTGTCACCGTGCAAAGCCTACTGAGCAGAGCAGATCATACCGATTTAGGAAAGGGTTTGAAGATATTGGAGGGGTACAATTTTATGTTTGCAGATGCCCCAAAGTATGGGAATGAAGGAGAGGTAGGCAGGTCAAGAATGGAGCGAAGTCAGGGGCGAGGGAAGAGTGATGGTATGGTCAACAATTGGTACAAACGTAGAAGAGGTCGCAGCTGGAAATGGGATGATACTTATCAAGATGTGTTCAACACGCTGGAAGCTATGTCCTACAACTGTGACTTGGGAAATCAATGTCAGCAAAATGGGGATGAACTGTCGCACAAGAGACAAGACATAGTAGGACATTACAAGCTTCAAATCGGAAACCTGGTTCAACATGGATGGAAAATAGGGAAGTGTAAATAAGTGCAAGATTAGTGTTAATATAAGTAATCACATGTTAATTCGATTTTAGGTTATAAGTGTATATAGGGCGTCGAGCAATATGCAAACGAGTGCAACCATCGGCAGTGACGATGTTACTAGTGTGAATTTTTCCAGAAGTGAAAAAATTCAAAAAAAGAAAGGGGGGGTGATGAAACCCAGAATATGTGTTTCATTACACTAATTAAATCATTAGTGTAAGAAATCTACAGCTACTTTGGACTGCGCGGTGAGCGCGCCGAGCGCGGCGCGCCGGGGCCGGCGAGCCACCGCTGCCTCCGCCGACGGTGCCACCGCCGCCGGGAGGCTAGCGTGTGAATTTCGGTTGGAACTGGGCAGCGCGCACGTGCAAAAGTTCGTTACGAGAATCGCGGACAAGAGCCGTTGGCAGGACGGTGATGAGGCAGACGTTAGCGGAGCGGCGACGAGTGCGGACGTGTGGCGGAAGCTCGCGAGTATTGCATGGACGCAGACGACCCGCAATGGAACTGTGCAAATATCAGAAACTGTAGTGTAGCATGAATGTAAATAGGACATTGGAAAGATCAGCAAAGTAAAAGATTAGTATCGGTAGAATAATTAATCACGCTCTTAATAGTTGGTGTAGTGGAATTGTCATAGTAATTGTGTGGTACGGAACTGAGTTCGGTGCACGTGATCGGCGCGGGTTGAATAATTAAACCCACTGACGGACGGTGATTCACGAGGAGTGCGACGCCGTGGTATCAAGATACTGGTCGGGGAAGAATTATCGGCGCATCGGCCGTGGACAACTGCCACGCTACCCACCGCCGACGGCCCGCAGCAGTAGCAGAGGTCGACAACCCTGTCGACACGAGCGGCTCTACGCATATCATAGGTATTCAATCGGGGCCCCGAAGGTATGACAATTGTATATTACTCTTAATCTTGGTACCAAGGCGGAGTATACAATCCTTGTTGGATGATGTAGATTGCAAATTTGGTTTAAAATAAATCGTGTTTATAATTGTATTTCAATTTATGATTAACCACCCCAACGTTGCACCAACTTATCCAGGGACCCATTCACGTAAAAGATACCCTCTCTTAGTGTTATATTGCAGTGAAAATACCCGGCACCACCAGGTATGTCACAGCTGGCACCCGAACAGTGTATTGCAGTGAAAATACCCGGCATCACCAGGTATGTCACAATATATATATATATATATATATATATATATATATATATATATATATATATATATATATATATATATATATATATATATTGATATGCGACTGAACTGATTATTCATCGGTTCCACTAACCTTTTAAATTATATTAATTTATCTATATCCTAAACAGTCCTGGAATCGGATTGATTCCAAAATAGCCCAACATAAGAAAGATTTATATATATATATATATATATATATATATATATATATATATATATATATTGAAACGCGGAGCGTTTCTATGTGTAATTAGAAACAGTGAGCACAATAATAGTTACAGCTAATTTTGAACTGCGCGGCATAAGCGGCAGGTGCGACGACCGGCGGTGGGGGGGACTGTGAACGTGTCCGCCGCCGTGGACAGCGAGAAGGGACGAGAACTGGGCCGTTACGAGTCGAGCGCGGCAGTAGAGAATTGACCGTTGGCTGCGGGTGGTGTAAGACGATATCAGCGACAAAGGAAATTAAGTTCAGTGTGATATTCATAGAAATGCTGATTAGGAGCCGGTAAGTGGAATGTTGGAAGAGGTCGATATGCAGAAACTATAGATTGTGTCTGTGACATCAAACGCAGCGGAAGTAGTAATAAAACTGTGCGTAGTGTAATTGATGCCGGCGCGAGCAGTGACCACGTGCTCCGTAGTTACAATAGAGAAGTGAAAAAGAACTGAGGAAAGGCGTGGCGACATAATTAGAAGCACACCGCTGGGGCGAAATGGACTTCATCGAGAGGCTGTGAGTGCGTAAGCGGAACTGCACGTCAAAACGACCAGCGTCGACGCCGAGGAATTCGCGTCGCCGCCGCCGCGGGCCGCCTAGGCGCGTGTTTGCATCGTCAACCGCCCGGGACGCCAGGGTGCGGTGAAGGTCATCGGCCGCTGCCGCCGTGGGCGACCACCCGCGACAAACGAGGTAGTCATTGGGGCCCCAGGTATGATGAAATCACATGGTAAACCGAACCTTGGTACCAAGACGGAGAGCAATTATGTATTAGATCATGTACATAACGTGTTAAGGCAAGAATAAATTGTATTTGTGTTCATGCAAACTTACTACTTTGATTTTCCAATGTAATGTCGATTCCTTTAAGGGACCCATTCACGAGTAAGACACCCGTCCGTTACAACTTTTATTTGGAGTGGAAAGTACCGACAATCAGGTACGTCACAATATATATATATATATATATATATATATATATATATATATATATATATATAATACATTAAATCCTTATTAACGCGAATTTCTGGGGACCGAAATAATCGAAATTCATGTAATAAAAATTCGTGTTACCCGATTATTATAAATGACCGTATTCCTGTCTTCCCTTGCTAGAACCTGTTCTGTACGTGGTCGTGGTACGGCGAAATTCGTGTAAAACGAGTCTGTGGTAACGAGGGTTTACTGTATTTTCAATTATTGAGGTGTGGGAAGGCAAATACATTTCGAACATTGCATTTGCAGATCTTTCAGCAAGGACACAAATAGGTTCATCCCGTTTAGGAAAAACTACATCATTAACTATGCCGCTTCGATTGCGAGATTTTTGTCTACGTCAACATACACCAAAATGAAATTTGTACATGTTCCTGAGCAGGTCTTGCTCAAAGTCAACGCCGCAGTTTCCATGAAGCAATGCGAATTGCGACGTTTTTGATTTTCACTTTCTCGCCCTTACTTCGTAAGAAGAGATTGTATTGTAAGTGTTCTCCAGAAAGCGGCAAGTTATTGACGTAAAAGCTCTTATTGCTAGATCCTGTTAACGAAGAAGTGAATAAATCTTATTGTTATAATTAGTAAATTACTTCATCCAAAGCGTTGTGTAGTAATAATATACCTTTTGTGAGTCTTTTTACCGAAAAGTCGATTGACAGCAAAACGTGTCTGTCCATCCGCCCCTCCGTCTGTGGTCAATGCTAGAGCCTAAATCGTTCAGGCGTAATTTCATAATAGGATATTATTGTGTATTGATAACTTGTGTCTCATTGCATATCTTCCTGAATCTACAGAAGACAAATTAATGTTCAAGCTATTGAACAAATGTTTATGAATAAGCTATATTCAAATATTCATGCTGCTCGAGCTAGCACAATACTATAAAACAGGCTCAAAAAAACAAAACATCTGCGATTCACTACTCTTTATTTAAAGCTAGAATCAGGAATTTTATTTGAAAATAAAGCTCCAATTTCTTTCTAAACGATAACCCTTGGCGATTTAAATATACTGACAGGTACGCAAATTTTCAAATGAATACCATTGAATTCGACATTTGGGCGCTCTCGCCTAAACCCAGAGCGCGTTGATGCGGTGCAGGTGCGAGCGGCGGCAGCGGCGGCGGCGGTAGCGGCGGCGGAGGCGACGGCAGAGACGGAGGCAGAGGCGGTGGCAGAGGCGGAGGCAGAGGCGGAGGCGGAGACAGAAGTAGAGGCGGCGGCAACGGTAGCGGCGGCAGCGGTGGCAGCGGCGGCGGAGGCGGAGACGTACGCAGAGGCGGCGGCATCAGAAGCGTCGGTGGTGGCGGCGGCGGCGGCGGAGGCAGAGGCGGAGGCGGTGGCTAGAAGCCCATCTGCCTGGGAGGCTGCGGAATATCCGACCTACTTTGCAAAGGAGTTTAAGTGAATACTCGCCTGCTTGCAGCCACGCCTGCTCAAAGGAGAGAACAGCATTAGCGAACATTCTTGGATGTGAAACGGCGCCTTCCCCTTGACACCCTTGCGGGACCCCGCTACTGATTTCTCTAGTTCCACTTATTCAGGTCCTCACTTTGCAAACGAGACGTTCGCAACTTGAGTAACCCAGTTGGATAGTCATTACCTCTCGTCTTCTACTACACACGTCTCATGTCTACGAATGCACTGCTGGAGTCAATTCTGAGCTTGCGATGTTGATTGATTGTTTTCGGGCGCGGCAACTGCTATGCTCATTATTCCCGTAGCTTAGAGCTTGTCCGGGCTGGGGAGGTGGGAAATACGGTAAGTCGCCGACGATAGGTCGGCACCGGATCTCGGCAACTAGTGACACCTTTCGAAAAAAAATTGCTCACTAAACTTACGGCATTAATGACCTTAGCAGTTGACGAACCCGTAATAACGAGTAATTAATCAATCGATCAATATATTAGTACCATAAATGTAGTACATGTCTTTCAGCCCGGGAGATGGCCGTGTTCTTCCACTGCTGTATAATGAGATTCGGCCCCGACTTACACGTCGGATAGCAGGGATTTCCCTATTGGGTCAAGTCCTAAGCTCCAGACTGGTGTGCACTCCAGTGTAGTGCATGTAAGTGTAAGTTTAATGTTGATCGGGTGAAAATAGGACAAGTAGGGAGAAGGAAAGATCGCGCGTTCTCCCTGGCCCGCTTCGTAGGACCGTGCTCTGGGATTTGCTTGATATCGTTCGAAGAAACCACGGAAAACTACTGATCAGAGCAGCCGGCCGTTAGAACTTCTCTCCAGAGAGCGGGTGAATGCGATCTCACTAGGAAGATAGTGTCGAAAATCCGTCACCGTCAGAGTCAATGTTAGTAATGTGTAAAAAGTTAATGTTATACGGTCAAGTATTACTTTTAAGACGTATTTGAAGGTGAAGTATTTTTCTCTGACAATAGGTTAAAGGCAACCAAAACAAATATTTAATTTAAGTACAGTTATAAATATTCAATAAAATAAAATTAAATTTGAAATGCTACTAATTATCTGTTTCTTTTCTATTTATTTACAAAAAATTGCGACTAGGTTATCTACTGAAAGCACGCTATTAAAGTGATATATAAATTTTAGCATTGTGAAACTATGACAATATTAATTGCTTCACAAAATATTTTATATTATTCATAAGTAAATCATCTTAGAGACAATATAATATATAATATAATATATTTTCATATATTTTCAAAAATATGATTACGATTCATTATATATGTTTGTGTCTGTGAAATGTATTCAAAATCAATGTTATTGTGTATCAAGTTGGCGAAATAAATTTTATGGCTAAATGAAATCAAAGCACGTCTATTTAGATAATTTATTTCTAAATGTGGGTAACGCTGGTGATAATGCAAGATTTAAGAATTTAAAATGTATTCCATTATAAAATTCCACTCTTTTAAGCACTCCATTATGTTAAAAGGCCAGTTAAAAGCATAAAAGACATGAGCCATTATACGGACCAATAATTTACGTGTGTGGTACATTAAAATTGTAAGTAGTTTATATAATATTCATTTAATATTACTACTGCAATATTTCAATTTTGTCTTGCTTTCTGTGAAAATATGTGAAAACAATACAAACATCTCTCCGTGTAGAGCTATGTACGAACATTAACAACGGTAACAATCAACAATAATTTCAGCTATGGGAAAAGTTTATCAATTGATGGTTGGTGATCCTGGGGTCACTACTAAGGTCATTATTATCGCAAGTGTAGTGCATGTTTATTTTCTCGGGAGGGCAGTGGTCTTCTCTCTCTGTATGGTGAGATCTGGAGCCGACCTTTCGTCGACTAGCGGGATTTTCCCCAACATGGTATCTCCTACCAACGGGGCACAGAATCAACTGAGCTCCTGACCGGACTCCCGCCATGTGTGGTAGTGTAGCGCATGTTAGTACAAGTGTCTGTAAAGGGTGAGGATAAGACAAGGAAGAAATAGGAAAGATAGGGCGCTGTCCGTGGTCCGTTTCTTAGAGTACAGCTCCAGCATTTGTCTGGTGTTAAACGGAGAAATCACAGAAAACAACCGATCTGTGCAGTCTGCAGCCAGAATTCTCTTCCAGACAACGACTGAGTTAGCTTAGTCAAAAGTCGAATAGTTTGATTTTTCAACTTTGTCTAGGTTAGAATTATTGGATCATCTTCTGTTATTAAAACAATTCTTAACTCTTTGTGACATAGTCTTGTACCAACGCTTATTGCGTGTTTATAAACCTAGTGGTGATATATCACATAATTTCTCACATTACTTCTGAATTTGAAATTTTCGAAAATTCAGACCGTTCATCAAAAATGAGACCTGTGCCATTCATTTAAGCGTTCCATATTCTATGCTTCGACAAAATTTCAAGAAAAGTTTAAGAGCACTTTTTGACTTATTGAATCTTTTTATAAATTGCATTAATTTCAATCACAAATTTTGCGAAGTTAAAAAAATGTATAGGACCTATTTTTAACAAGCTTTTAAGAACAGATTTTGTTCCAAGCAGAAATCTCTATCTTCTATTTAGCAGTTTTATATTCCTAAAAATTTGTGATTTTTACTTTCCCAAATACGTACGTATATATGGAGTTACGTATTGCTGCGGAAAATTGATTTCGAGATTTCAACGGAAATACACGTCTTGGGTTCCCCTGATACCAAAAACGTGCTTTTTCAAAACGTTCGTCTGTCCGTCCGTCTGTCTGGTATCTGCTAACACTACTAGCGCCTAAACCATACGTAGGATATTTTCTTAATTGAAGAAACCCCTGTCCATCTTGCTCGAGTCAAATCTTTGAGATTTTGAAAAAAAAATCTCTAGAATTTGGGGGTACTTATGAAGCCCTTCAGACATTTTCAAAATTTGCTCAAAAACGGTTCAAATTTTTTTAAAAAAGATATCATAGGTCCGATTTTCAGATTTAACACTGAATTTTCGAAAATTTCAATATTTCAATTTTTTAGGGCGTCTTTCTACATCTATGAAATTGAAGGTAGAGATTTTTCCTTCAAATAAAATTTATTTTCTATAGTTTATTTTTCATTAAGGTCATGCACTTTTTTTGAACTATTTAGTAGTTTGCGAGCAATATTGCATGCAATATGGGCAATTAAAAGAAAAAAAGAAAATTTTCTCAGAAAAGGTTCCAAATTGTTTCTTTAAACTTTTGTTAGGGATAGTGCTAAATGTACTCTAGAAGATGCCATAATCGCCATATTGCTCTTTTCTTTTGTTTTTTCTAACTTGCCCCTCATGTCGTTAATATTTATACCAACGGCAATTTGTTCATATTATTGTACTTATGAGTACATGTGATTTGAATAATGTCATATAAAGTTTCTGAAAAAATCAACCGTTTTCTGTGAAAACAAGCTCAAAACTCCGCATTTTCAGAAACGCCCAAACGTCATTTTCTCAAAAATACGTCCAATTTTTTTCTAACATTTCGAACGGATATTAGTAATTACACTTTTTAATATGACGTAAAGTTAATTTCAGTGTATTTTTTGTTTTTTTCAAAAATCATTGAAATGTATATTTTTGAAAGATCTCTCACGCCATTGCTATACAGATTTCCAGTAATTTGTAAACACCATTGTATTTGTATGTTAAAGTACTTAAAATGACTTCTAATTACGTTTTTAAAAAACTCAAAAATTTTCTGTGAAAAGAGGTTCAAATTTTGAACTTACAGTAGCGTTTGAACGCCATTTTCACTTTAACGGATCCACATTTTTCAAAGAAAATTGCCATTTACGACGACTTTTTACTGTTATTTTATATTCTTAAAATAATATTTCCGTGCTACAATTAGGAAATCGCAAAATTGAGAAAATTTTCAAAAAAGGACTATGGGAGGCGTTTGGTGGCAGCTGGCTAGAGTATGTGACAAGTCCAAATGGTTTGCCGAGACCAAAGGAAATACAAAACTAATACGGGAAAGTCTGTGCCATTTGTAGCACCAATAGTGTATATTAAGATTTACAATGGTTTCATGGCTAGCTCTTGGTCCGCATCCTCGCTTTCCACTCCGAGGCCCCGAGTTCGATTCACGGTCAGACAAGATTATAGTGTGTATTTCCCTTGCAATGTCCCAGTATATGTTGCTGTACGACGATGAGAAAATTCACTTCTGAGCTTGAGAAGACCGGAATACGGTGTGGGGATGTCTATGCGCTCACTACAGGTACCCTCTTAACCCAAGACCGCGTGGCAGGGTCGTCGCCGGTAGACCTGAGCCCGTTCACCGTCTGCCGCGCGAAGTTTTACAATACCCCTTATGTGGTTGTACAATTGTAAAAAATCTAATCTTCAATGTTGAAAATTCTCTTGTCTGTTCAGTTTTTATGAAATCTTCATCCAGTTTAATATGTGTGGTCTATTAACATATGAAAGCTAATTTTTAAATTGCTCCATGTAAATACATAGTTTATTGTCGTCTCGCGTCATCCGCACGAGTGACCCGTCCTTAGCAACGCCGCCTCCGTCACCTCCGACGCTTCTGCCCTGATTGAGAGGCGCACACTCCCGCTTAAATATAGTGACTTCTGACGTTCGATTAGCTGGACAATTACCAAATGGGGAATTTTTTTAGGACTTAACTTTTAGTACTGAAGGTCCTAGAAGTCACTATAATTAAATCGGTGAGTAGTGTGTCTCGCGTGGTGTATCATCCAGTCTGTGGCTCCGCAACACCAGATCAGTTCCTCTGCTACAATTGAGAGCATCCGCGTATGGTGAAGCGCTCTATCCTAGACGATATGAACTCAGGATTGAAGCTTCGCGCATGGGTGATCCCTAGAGTTAAATGAGAGTTATGTCGCAAAACGTTACTCCATCAGAATTTTTGTGTCCGGTCTCGTATGTCACGTGATGATGAGGATAAATAGAATTTGTTCCAAACTGTGGTGGAAGAATGTGTTGGAAATATTGTGTTTCCGTGATGGAACATGTGGGTAGTCGAACAAATGCAAATCATAAGGATGTGTAATTAGGAGTATATAACTGTAGGAACACATTCTACAGTGAAAGTTCGAAAACACTTCCTTTCAGAACGAAACGGGAATGAAGTGTCTATACACTTTACAATACACAGATCACGTGGTTGGTTCACATCGAATTTCATCAAGCAAAAAACTCAAATGATTTCGTGCTTCTACACCTTTTTTTCTACACTTTTGTGTATATCGTATGCTCTCGTACATCTTTCAAAGGGGTCACCAACGCTCTCTCAGAAAACTAAATTTTCACTCGTCCAGAGCGTCAATTGTTTGCGACAGAGCGGACAGCTCTTCGCAATCACAAAACTCTTGCACACATTGCCGCCATCCTGATTGAGGCTTTCTGTGTTTACTTAATCGCTTGCGGTGTATGCGATGTATGGTCCCTAGTTTTGTACTCCCAGATGTAAATGTACAGCTTGTCCTCCCTTCTTAAAGTATTACTACTCTAAATTCAGTGGTTAGACGGAAGAGCAGGCTATATATCCTGAGCCTCACCATTAATAAAGGTATTATTATTATTATTGTTATTATTATTACCATTATTATTTTTATTATTACATTGTGTGCAGTAAGACACAAATACAAAGTACCATGCACCTCGTTTCAAATCTCCGCTCATTCGCTGAAAGAATTCGTCAGATTTGTATTGCTGCACATCCGAATCTCTTTTTCTTTTCTTAAAGTCTCTGATTCCTAGAAGTTTTAGAAATGTTTCTCACTACTCTCGCCGTATTCGCATACCCTTGATATCCTAAATGCACACTCAAAATCGTTTTCTCATTCTGTAAAACAGCTTCATTCAGTCTTTTATCCTTCACAGTGTTTTCTCAGTGCAACATTCACTCTTTCTTGACATTCACTACCTTTGTAGGGGTAGGGTCTTTTGCATCTACATTTAGGGGTCCTTCACCGCGTAGCCGCCGCCTCCGCGGCGGCCTACTTCTCTGAGGCGGCAACTGCGACCGCTGCAGAGCCTCATCGCCCAATGCCCTCTCGATCTATCCCCCCTGTCCCCCCTTTTCACCCAAACCCAGCCCCTCTCCGTGCCGTCCCATCCTTCTCAGTCCGCGCCCCAACCTGCAGTTTTCCCCGTTCCTCACCGGCCCATCCTCCTCCGCCTCGCTTCTCCCGGTCTCGCCCCTCCCCCCCGCCTCACCCCACTTTGCTGTATCTCGTCGCCCTGGCCGCGCTCCCGCTCCCGCTCCCGCTTCCTCTCCATGCCGCCCCGCCTGCCCGCCCGCCGCTCTGAGGGAGTGCTTCTGCGGCCGCGGCGCGGCGCACTTCAAAGGCGGGCGCGCGCCTACCTGGCCCGCTTCCTGCGTTCCACCCTGCGCTGCCGATTTTCCCTGCCCGCCGCTAGTTCTACCCGCGTCGCTCTGCCAGATGCATGAGCTTAGTGAAGCAAAATCAATGTCAAATGTAATAATCCAGCTCGTGTACTACATACTCTATATACAAGCTAGGGAATGTGGACGGTTTTTTACGATTTCTATGTCGATATGCACACAATACATGCAAGTCCGTAAACTGCTGGGTTGGAATTGCTCCTCTTCTCCGCGAGTACATAAAATATATTTAAGACGGAGAAAGAAATCAGCAGGAACACAAAAGACACGTAACATACGACGTGTATAAACAGAAGAAGGTGGATGATAATACCTTAAATCAGGTTTCTGGAAACCGAATGGGAGCTGATTTTCTAAATCCATACTTTAACTCTACATTTTCATTTTATTATTTTTATGACATTTTTAGGAATAGTTCTGAGTAACTTCCATCTCTATTTTGGCTGCTCACAGACGAGCAAAATCTCAAAATATATGTAAGACTAAATTGATAACCTATTTTAAGTAATGAGTAAATTAATTATATTGATATAAGAATTTCTTTGATATTAAAGGCTTACAAATATTATAATTTTCGCCCACTCAGATCTGGGTCTACTAAATGGTGAACGTAACGTACGCCCGATCACCGGCAGTCGGATTCAGATAGTCGGAAAATCACTCAGAAAAATAAGAGATAAAGCAATAAATATCGCCTTGTTTACAGTATTAAGCAGTTCTCATCCATTAGCCTTCCTTTGTTTTCCTACTCCTGAGAGAGGTAATTTATGGTGAAAATAATCAAAGATCTACTAAAACATGAAAACTTCACCACCTAAATGAAAGGATCCTACACCGAAGACAATGTAAATTCTGTTGATTTCACCTTGCTCCGAAAAAAGCTTTCAACTAAGGGTCTTTTCTATCATACCTACCAAACTCCAACCAAAGCTTCCATCAAGTAGTGTAAACTGTGAAAAATACATCTGGCCTCCAGTCGTGAATGTCAGATATACCAGAATAGTTCTTCCCACCCACCCGGTCAACCACCCTTCAAACATACCTCCAATCGTCTTGCTCACACAATCATTCACTCCACCAAAACCTTTCACCTTCTTTTCTTTCTTCCCTTCCACTTTTACTTTTCAGAGACCCTGCACTATACCCAGACCGACCGAACAGACGCCACTTCGCCTTATCTACCGCCCTTGAACTCATATTTACTAAAACCTTCAATACTATTCTTAATTATTCGTTTCTATTTTTTTAAACAAATAATTCCCTTTCTTACCAACACAATTATCCAATATCTTAAGTACTATTCTCCACAATTCTGTGTGAAAAAATAACCCTCGTCATTTAATTAGTTTTTTATCGTAGAATGAAAATGGCCTACTAATCAATATCCACATTCTTTCTAGCCTAGTCTGGCGGCTACTAATCAATATCCACTTTCTGCCTAGTAACCGGTGGAGTTAGCACTTGAGTAGCAGACTGTGGGGCTTAGGTGTGACCTAATTTGCAAACCATTCTCAGTTCATTCCTCCTATATCTCACCTTTAATTTACTCCGAAATTTTTTACTTACTCCGAATGAACACATGTGAATTGCCATGGAAAATTGAGCTCGTGAGTTTGATTGGCATAAATAAAATTGACAAGTTGTGAAGAATTCGTGATAGTATTAGCGCGTAACGTTGTAACAGAAATCCGAAAATGTTACGTCGACTTCTGGAAGTGGAGTCGAACTGCACGGCGCGAGGACGGAGTCTGCTCTGTGACGCACTGTTGACCCGCAAGTTCAGCTTGGGAATGCAGGCCCAGGCAACGCCAAGATGTGGGAACGGGGCGAGTCCACGGGAGAACATAATTGAGAGCTCTGCCGTATGCCAGGAGGCATACGATTCATTAAAAAACATCGCCACATTAACAGTACAGTAGGAGAGCATATGCTTGTTAAAATGATATCCTGCCCGAAGTCACTGTTCATAGACGAGCATTAAATACAGTTAAAATGTTTGCCCGCACGAAATAATTGTTTATAGATGACTATCAAATAGGACACTGCAATATGTACGGATTGGATGAACAAGTAATTCCGAGACTAAATCCACAGTTCGCAAACACACACAAGCGTGCACGTGCTACATAATTAGTTCATGACTTGATAATTGAAATGACACAGAACAGTTCATTGTAGATTATATTAAGCTGTTGAACTAGCATATTAGAAAAATCTTACACACGCGTATTCTTAATACATTGCAATGTGAAGACATGAATGCGAGCGCGCGCGACACGAAGTGCAATGAAACTTTGTACTCGACTGTACCTGAGTGAGGGCAGGCGTCGCATGCTGGAACCCGCGAGCTCCTGATTCGCGCCACCGCCAGCGTGGCCGCGCTAGTAAAAATGTGAAAATAAAAAATAAGATATTCTTAATTTGTTATTTAAGTAAATCATATGAATATGTAGAATTTTAAATGCTATGAATTATAGTGTAATTTATGCAGTTAACGTGTTTAGATAATCATGTGGTGCAATGAATTATTAGCAGGGGCGGACAGATGCGGAATCGCTGGAAGGCGTCGGTTGGAGCTCGCAGCTGCGAGAGACAGAAATTCCGGGAAGGTCTCAGGAAACCGTTAATGACTTACGTGATCTAATCGACCTGTTTAGAGCTCTTGGTGATCTCTTAAAATACGAAAGAATAGTATGTTCATTTAGTTTTGTTATTTACGGTCGCGTCAACATCTAGATCATTAGCGACCACTGTTGGATTTAACGTTATGGTAACTATGAAGATGACATGATATGGTGATGATAGGGGTGAAAAGACGAACACAAATACAACCATGCCCGAGGCGGGACTCGAACCCGCGATCTTTCAGTTCGAGGTCGCTATGACACTAAAGCCTGAACGATCTCGGTCATCCGGACGACAATATGTACATTGATTTACATAAAATTAAGTTGTAGTGACCTCTAGCTAGAAGCATTAGAGCAGATAGGAATGCAATATTATTGGACTTCTAAAAACAAAAGACTGTGAGTTGGAACAGTAATAACACCGATATAGCTTGTACCCAAGAAACCCATAGCAGTCCAGCTGTTAAAATGTTCATCCTTGAATACAAGATCTATCAATACTATCGCCCGAGAAGACGCAGCAGTGGTGGTGTTGCTCTTTTTTCAAAACAAATATCTTTCATTATCAATTTCATGAATACACAAACCCCACCTTTAAAAATGTAATCATAATAGGATAGAAACCGGAAAATACCTTCTCATCTTGAACACAATATATAAGCCTCCCAATATTCCTTACAGAACAGGTGATATCGATTTGCTGTTTTCATCAAATAAATAAACAATGTTGTAGGGGGCTGGAACACCAAGAATTCGGTCTGGGGCAACAGACTCACTTCTCCTTCCGGTATCCTTATTCTAGCAAATATTAAATGATTGAATCTAACAGTGCATGCTTTAATTTCCAGTTATTATCTCTACCAATCTTCAATACTAGCAGATATACTCCTCCTCGGTATCACTAGCAACATTAGCTCTAATATCATCGTAGAGGCACACAGCTATTGCCCTGCAGACCGTCACTCTCTTTTGTTTTCTTCCTAAATACGGCACTAAAAGAAAATGTCCTCTTCCGACCCTACCACCTACACAAAGTCAACTGGCCTCATTTTCTAATCGGGATTTTTCACTTTCTGCAACCACTTCCATCGCTGAGTAGAAGTTGACAAAGTCATTGACTCCCCCACCTACACCATTCTCGATATTTAAGACCTAATAGCTCTCCCAGTACGTTCGCGCATCTCGGAACCTCCTATTCCACCAGTCTTACAGACTGCAGTCTCACAAAAGGTATTTACGAAATCACTGGCAGAAACATTGATCCCCCTTCTTAAAATCCTACCTAAACTAATGAAAATAGTAGGAATTCGTTTGGCAGTATCCAACGTCAAACATCTTCATTTCCAAACATAAACCGCCAACCCAGCCGATCACACGCTATGGAGTATCACTCCGACAAACAACAAATATACTCTCCCTAATAGTCACAACATACATACGAACTCCACCTGCAGAAAAAAGCCAAACACTAGGTGGGTTCATAGCCGAAATCTTTGCCATCCTCCTTCCTTCAGAAAACCCGCTTCATAATAATTTAGTCCTTGAAGAAATCTGTCGTACTAGAAAAATAGTTCCAGAATGTCCAATTTATATCACCGACCGAAATTGGAAACACTTTTCTGTGCAACCTCAAAAGGCTTCAAGTGGTCGTGATCTAATTCCAACATACTTAACCCTCGAGCGGGCGCGCTGTTGTTTGGAGTGCAACACACATACGTTTTTGCTTCTCATGTATTTTAACGGAAAATTACGGAGCTGAGCACGGAAAGTATGCCAACAGCAGAGCTTCAGTCATCGAATGGTGTTGGGATGACTCCGAGTTCATAATGGCACTACTGCCTTAGCGAGTCTCGGCCATCTGGACGGACACCAATGTCGTTTGTATTCATAATATTTAACTATATTCATAATAATTAGAATCGTATTAATAAATTAACATAATATAACTAACATAATAATATAAATAAATATTATTGTCATCTCTAACACAATGAATTTTAATTATATGCAAGGTTACCAAACACCAAATTTATTTTTTAAAGAAAAAAGTAGTTTTCCTTCTTAAAACAATTCGGATTTGGTTAAAATTTCGAAGGCAAATTGTACAAAAACCTTACGTGCTGCAGATTTGAAATTAAAATGAAAAATAATTCTAGTCACCTTTCTGTCAAGAAATATCATTCCAAAAGTTATAAAATGCAGCATAGGGTTTTCATAGCATCAGACGTTTTATATAAACTTTTAAGTAACATCACTTAATTCTTAAATAATATGATGAGAATAAGAGAGATGAATAACATAA
This sequence comes from Gryllus longicercus, assembly GCA_038098605.1. Lineage (NCBI taxonomy): Eukaryota > Metazoa > Arthropoda > Insecta > Orthoptera > Gryllidae > Gryllus > Gryllus longicercus. The sequence continues at coordinate 1,220,184 of JAZDUA010000324.1, read as the reverse complement.
TAATGAGAAGTAACATCAGTTATTTCTTAAATAAAGTGGGCACACAGGGTTGCCACTTATTTCAAACGATAATAATGATAACAGCAATACTCTTAACAAAATCAGATACTTTGCTAAAAAACGATTTAAACTAGAAATTACCCACAATTATGTGAGTACTGTTCCTAATAATTTGGCAACTTACTGTATATATATGCTTTTGGGTTTCAACCACAGAAGAAAAGTTCAATTCTGATGAATCAATAGAAAAATATTTCATTCTGATCGTTAATATTGATGTTCATTCCTGTGTCTGTCGCGAAAATACCAAGGACATCTGTAGTTATGTCTCTATTGTTATTATTAGTTGTAGTGTGTTGTAGTTATGTACCCGTTGCCACCCATCTAACTCTCCTGACGCCGTAACAGTATTGGCGGCGCGAAGACCACCTTCCTCAAACACAAAAGTTTAGAGAGCTTCTACAGGCAATTTTGTCCGTTTAATTTAAAAGCACCTGTCACTAAGTACAATTTTACTCTCAAAAAACTATTAAAATATATAGTCCCATTTCAAAATCAAAGATGATTAAATTTTTCGAAAACTAAAAATATTCCATTTAAAATCTCTACGGCGAATTACGTATCCCATGATTACGCATTGTTGTACGGAATGTGAATTTCGTGAATCGTTTAGAAGTGATGAGGCTGGCCCTTAGTTGGTGGAACTAACAGACAATTTACGACGAATTCCAGCCCTGGCTAATATTTTGTGGGTGGGAAACCGTTTGGCGGATACAAATAGTATTATAATATTATGTAACAGACACAAAACAACCAAGTTAAGATAATGCTTTTGCAGCTGTTGTTTTGGATGAAATCTAGCAACAGAAAATAACTCCTCCACTCACTGCTGCCTCTCTTTTTATTATTGTTGTTTTATTTTTGTTAGACATTACATTGTTCAGTTTACATATTAAATGTGCAAATGTTTGATGACTTTAATCTATCTTATACTAACTTACACTAACTTAAAATTATACATTACAATTATATAAAAATAATATTTACAAAATATAGTGGGAGAGGAAGCAGGAAGCACCTCATACAAGTATTATTCCAAATTTGCGAACATATTGAATGAATGAATGAATGGAGGGGATATCTGTTGTTAATTCTCTTTTGATAATTGGAGGTTTTGCCTAGTTTATAGAATGAATAGAATTATATATATGATGCTTGAATTAGGGAAAGGTTAGTATATAAATTGTATGCGAGTTAGGCTATTTGGTTTTTATTGTGTTTATATTTAAATCATTATGTAATTGATGGTTACTGATGAACCATGGTGATTTTGTAATTAGTCTTAAGAATTTATTTTGGATAACTTGTATTTTGTTTAGGTTGGTATTAGCAGCATTAGTCCAGATGGGGCAAGCATAGATTAATGTCCGGATTATTGTTTTGTAGAGTAACAGAGCATTCGATTTGGAGAGTTGACTGTGTTGATTCAGTAAGGGTCGTAGTTGAATTAGTTTAGTTTTGGCTTGCTGAGTTTTACCTCCCTATGTTGCTTCCAGTTGAGTCGGGTATCGAAGTTTAAGCCCAAGCATTTTATTGTTTTATTAGTTGGTGTCCAATTGATGATGTCGTTATTTATGAAGAATGGAAGAGGGTGTGTAAATGGTTTTAATGTGGTTATTGCTACAGAATTTGTTGGGTTCAACTTTATTTTCCAGACATTAGCCCAATTTGCTAGTAAATTTAGGTGGTTTTGAAGCTATGTTTGAAGAGTTGTTAAAGAGTTCCCTGAGATATACAGTGCAGTGTCATAGGCAAATTGATCGGTGTTTATATGTGATGAAGTAGGAATATCTGCTGTGTATAAATTGATCACAGTAGTGAACCTTGGGGAACTCCAGCGGAAATTTTCCTTCGATTGGAGCACTGGCCTTTGACTGATACTGAAAATGTTCTATTTGTTATATAGCTAAGGATAACAAATTCTAGATATTTGGGTGTACCTATTGAAATTAATTTAATATAGAGAGCTGGATGCCATATTCTGTCGAATGGTTGCGAAATGTTTACTAATGCAGCGATGGAATTTTGTCCCTTTTGGAATGCAGAGTGAATGTGTTCCATAAGCCTTAGTAGTTGGTGGGTGGTAGAGTATTGTGACTTGACGCCAATCTGCTGCTGTGGTATACTGTTTGTTTTCTTGATATGTTTGTTCAATCCGATGAGTATTAATTTCTCTAAGATTTTTGACGTTATAAGTAGCAGGCTGATTGGTCTGTAATTCTCTGCTTTTGAGTGATTCTTGTTTGATTTTGCTATTGGGTGAATGACTGAGTGTTTCCATGTTTGAAGAAAATATACTGTTCTCAATTCAGAGTTGTAAATGTTGTTTAGAAAAACAATGGCTTTCTCCGGTAGATTTTTTAAAATGATTGTGTTGATCCGAATGTGGCCTTGTGCTTTTTTATTTGGCATATCCTTTATTATTTTTCTTATTTCATTAGGGGATATGATTTGTATTTGGTAGGGAACATTATATGGGGGAGCATTAAACATTGTCATAATTGTTTATATTGTAACACCTCCACGCATCTAAAAAAATGCGCGGTTAGCGGCCCGGTTGTAGCTCATTCGGTCCTTGTCCCTTTACTCGTTCAAAAATTAGGTGATGGAAGGAATTGTTAATTAGATTCTCATGGACATTCAAAATAAACAATTTGATTCCTGGTGAAAGACTACGTTTATTCCTGGACAAAGCTGTACCAGGGAAGTTACATTAATAAAATAAAAGAAAGAAGAGATTGAATAAAAAGAAAAATAAAGATTAAAATTAACAGGAAAGCTTACAACTAGGGAAGAGCATAAAATTATTTTATAACTAGAATTACAATAATAAATGACCATTCGATGTGCCTTGGCGCGGCACCGCGTTGACAAAAATTTAAAGAGGTTAATAGCCCCCAGTTACATTGCCTGAGAGCTTCCGTGTCAAAAGTTCAATGTGCCCGGACGGGCGCGGCGAAGCTTGTGTGCGGCCGGCGCGACCTTCTCTGGAATGTGGGATGGCTTGCACCCTCTCGGGCAGGGCGTCTAGCAGCGTCTGGCGGCGTCTGGTGACGTCAGCAGGGGGGCGGCTGGCGTCTGGCGGCGTCTGGTAGCGTCTTCGGCGGAGCTTGTAGGTAGCCAGTGATGTCGCCCACGATCGCAGGTGCGGAGCACACAACAATGTTTCCCTCCGATCTCATGAGAATGTTCTCAGGTACAAATTCAAAAAATTGCGAAATCCTTCAGAGGCGCACTCGCCTCTCCCCGCAACTGGCCCCCACCCCTAGAGAAGTTTCTCTCTGACTGATCTCAGCCCACTGAAATTTTCCAAGTGCCTTCAGAGGCGCACTCGCCTCTCCCCGCGAATGGCTCCCACCCCCGAGAGAAGTTTCTCTCAGCCCACTGCTCTTAGCCCACTGAAATTTTCCAAGTGCCTTCAGAGGCGCACTCGCCTCTCCCCGCGACTGGCTACCCCCAGAGAAGTTTCTCTACCAACTGCTGTCAGCCCACTCAAATTTTGTTTCTCAACCAAGTATGAAGTTAACTTTTATCCCCACCCTTTCTCCTCATATGCTCCTGCTCCCTACAATGATCGCGTCGCTATTGGCTAAAGGTGATGGCGTTGTACACTAAATTCGGCCAATAGCGACGGGGGAGTAAAGGAATTTTCCACTCTCTGTTTCTGTCGGAATACAGTGTCCCTTTGTTCCGTCTCGAAAATAGGCCATGTCTGTGAAGGGGCCTCCCGGTTACAGAATTATTGTTTTTGGTTTCCCCGATCACGACGACAGGCGTTTCAAAGATATTCCAGATGTGGCTGCGTCTGGGCAGTTTTCAATTAACCATTTGACCGGCCGTTGGGTGGGGTGTCATAAAAATCCGAAATGGGCCAGGGGATCGTGGCTGTTACTAGAAGGGGGGCTGCGCGCGTGACGCCGTATGTTTTTTCCTCAGTAAAAATTCCTTAGGTCTACTTTACTTAATTTAATTTGTCTTAAGAATTCTGTACCGCTACAATATTGTTAGTATTTACCAGCGGTAATCGTAGCGCGACATCCCCATGAGAAGTGTTTAGAGTTTAGATCACCTGCAGTAATGAATAAATTTGGTATTTGTAATAATGTGGAGATGTTATTATTTTTGATTTTTATATTTGAAGGTAAGTAAGCAGTTACTATTGTTATTGTCATGTTATTATTGTACTTTACATTTATTGCTGCTGTTTTGAGTCCCGGCATGTGTGGTAGAGTAATCTGGCTATGTGGTATACTGCATTTTATTAGTATTAATACTCCTCCATCTTTCGAGTTTTGTCTGTCTGATTTGATTGTTGTGAATCCCTGAATAAAAAAATGAGGATTCTTGGTTGAGATGTGCTTCTGTGACGCATGCTATATCAGTTCTGTTAGCATTAATTAATTAAGTGCTGTAATTCCGCTTTTTTGTTGATAATGCCATTGGCATTCCAATTTAGTATATATATATATATATATATATATATATATATATATATATATATATATTCTAACACCCCTTTTTATCACACACAAACTGTATACCTTCTGCACACACACCTCGTGCACTGTAAGCGGGTTGTTAAGATATTATGCTCGTGAAGCGAGCTTAGAATCTCAGGAAGCAGGATCTTTGGGGTACGAGAAAGGTCTGAACCCTTGACACAATAAAAGTCACACAAATCACACATAAACGAGCATATAATTCACTCAAAATTCTGTGGCATGAGTTGATAACAACGAAAAACAAATCAAAAATAGAATTATACTTTCAAAATGATCAAATAAATACAAATAAGCAACCTTTACAGCCTATTTAATGAATGAACACTTAATTTTGTTCAGAACTAATTTTCTGAAGCAATTTCTCTAACCAGTACTGGGAATTCCCTTTGAAAATTCAATACGTCTAAATTTAAGTTATTCTAGTCACAATTGCACGTGAAATTAAATTTAATTTACAATCTCTTGCCTTTCTTTAAAATATTACATACAATAAATAATATGTGGGCAAGCGCACTGCTCTCAATTTATCTTTTAATTATAACTGCTAATAACAGAATAATGACTGCTCCAATAGAATGGTTTAAGGCCAGCAATAACGCATTAAAATCTCCCACTACAAAGCTGCAAATTATTACCACCCGAGTCCTCAGTTTTCTAACGCTTCTGAATCTAGTCTTTTCCCTGCCGACGTGAACTTGACCTAATTTCACAGTTCTACAGGTTACCTCGAAACCGTCCACTTTCCAACCTTGAAGTCGCGTGCTGGGTTGCGCACCGCGTTGCTCGATTCCGAAGTTCTGCGTCGCCTGCGCTGTCCTCTTGCGTCTTTTTCTTTCTTCCTGAACGGCGTCTTCTCCCCGGTCGACTCGCGTATTCTTCCGTCTCCACTAATCGGTTTCTTCTCCTCCCACGGCTGCTACCGCCTTCGATTATGCCCAATTTGTAGAAAAATGTCCCTTGCACTTCCTTGACTGCTAGTGCAAGTATCTCGCTCGTTCCTAACTTTTATTCTGTTAATCAAGAACTTTCAGAGCTTTCCTTACAACGGGCAACTTTTTACTTCCCGTATTAGTTAAGAAAAGAATACTTCACTAATTCCTCACTTCTTCGCGGACGACTAGCTAGACGTCTTTGCAACGCCGTAAACTCCTATCTAAACAGTCGTTGCGGCGGCAATTACTACCTAACCTGACGAGCGCTGATAAAACTCTGCTTACTTGCCGAGCGGTGACTTACTAGAAGAACTGCTGACCCGACGCGTGCTGGCAGAAGAGAGATGTTGACCCGATGCGTGATGGCTAGGAAAAGAGATCTTCCGCTTGCGTGCCCGCCCATTTATTGGCGTTGCCTGGGGAAATTCTCAGTGGCGGGGGTAACTTCTCCTCCTTCAACCCTTCACCAGTAAAAACGTGACTTGATAGTTCGTGGCGACTAGTACGAGCAACGGATACCAGGCTGCGCGTTTTGCTACTCTGGTTTTCGGTCGCTCTTCTCGCTGCCTGTGAACGTTCATGGCGATGAAACGGTGGTGTTATGGGGTTGTATAATCCCATATCGCCACATTATATATATATATATATATATATATATATATATATATATATATATATATATACATATCTTAATGGTGATCCAAAATTGTTGCTAAATGACATAGCAAATGATTGGTGGATATTCTGTATAATTGTTGGTATTAATGCATTTATAAAATTAATGATGTGATTGGTTATAAACTGAGTGATGTTTTGTATGAACGAGTTACCTATATTGAAATTGTTGTAGTTTCTGTTTGTCTGTTGGTTGTTATGTTGTTGGTGATTTGTGTTTGTTGTGTTTTGTTGCATGTGAGAAATTTGGTATGTTGCTGGTTGGAGGTAGTATAGGAAAGTTTGTTGTATTGAACTGTGGAGGAATAGGATTGTTTCTAAGTCTGTCATTTGGATTATTTCTTTTAATGTCTAAAATTTTTCGGTAATATGGACATTCTACTGATCTGAGGTCAGCCCTATGCTTCCCGAGACAATGTTTACAAGTAGGAGTGGAGTTATTTTGTTTACAGTTTGCTGATAGGTAAGCACCTGTACAAAACACGCATGCAATTATATGATTGCAATTATTTTTACTGTGTCCAAGGTCTAAACACCGGTAACATTGAAGGGGGCCCTTGGTTTTCTTTCTTCTTTCTCGTTTCACAATGTTACTGCCTATTTGTTTAATTTCTAACACATCCTCGATTTTGTGAGTTCCATCAAAGACTACTGCCACTACTGGGATGGGGAAATTGTTTTTATATACTCGAGTAACTTTTGTAGCAGAATTGAATTTGTCATTGATTTCAGCTATTATTTCATTTTCTGAGAGTGTAGGGTGAATATTCTTGATCACTATTGAGTATTTTTTACTAATTTTATACGAATACGTATGAAATTGTTTTTTGGTTGCCAGCAAATATTTATCGGCTTTTCGGAAGTCGATCACTGATTGGAATTGGATTCGAATATTTTGATTTTTGAATTCTGTAGTGAAGTTGGATGAGACGTTAAAATTTATTTTATTCGCGAGAAAAACTTGATTTTCAAAATTAGTAACAAAAATTGGTGTGATTTCATTTTCGTTACTTAGATCATCAGGGATCTCTTCGTTTAGCCAACTAAATCTGTTCTTGACTTCTACATTGTATTGACTTTGTAGGTTCGACCCTGGCGGAGGCTGTCTGTAGTTTAAGGTCTCTGTTATCACTGTCGTTATGGCTGGCCCGCTTTCCTTGAAACATTACCTTGTTGTGATGCGGTAGGGTCGAAGCATCTGACTTGTTGTGAATGCATTCGTTCCTCGGGCTAGCCTGATGATCCGGCCCCGAATTGGATGTTGTTTGCAATGTTTTGACGTTGAGGCGGTATTTCGGTAAATTCCAGGCTGTCCACGAGATTCGCGTTGCCTTCGTCGGGAACCACGTTAGATGACTCTTCCAAATGATATAACAAATTTCGGGCCATTCGCCCTGTGCTGGATAAATCATTATCGTTCATTCAACTACTAAAGCACTAGTAGTGAATAATTATGATCACTGATCACTATTTCGAACACAAAGTTCCTAACGTTCGGCGTGATGTTGAGTTGCACTTTCACCGTTAACGATTCTAGCTGCTATTAGCGGAGCGACTGCACTGGCCCGCAGCTAAAGCGAGAATGTGACTGCTGCCTCTTCTCGTTTCTGAATTATGGTCAACATCTAAAAGTTTCGACAAGATTCGTTGCCCTGCTGCATGAAAAAACAGGATTTGTTACGATTGCTTCATTGCGATTCGTTACGATTCGTTGTCGATTCGCTCTGTGAGCAGTAAATGAGCTACCGGTTCATATTGATAAAGTATTCTGTGTCACAATGTAAATATAAAAATAATAATTTTCAACACATATCGATCAGGATTTTGTTCAGTTTCCCTGATAGATGGAGCAAATGCTGAGATGGCGCCGTGTTTTGCTTCTGAACGTAAATGTAGCTTCACTATGCACACATTTTGTTGAACTCTGCTTTTGCTTGTAGTGGCAGGGGTAGAGGTAAGGATGAGTTACTATTTTGTTAGCAATGCAGAAAAAGCTAACCTGCAGTTCTTTTACCGTTGCAAATAAGTTTTCTATAACTCGGGTACGAAAATGTCTAGTTTTTCAAATGTTGCTAATCTCGCGCTTTTTAAATTTTATTTCATTAACTTATTTATCTTTAAATTTTACTCATCCTTCAACTATTTATAGTTAAAATGATGGGAAAGGATTCTAGAACTCAAAAAAACGTACGCAACTAATCTTCACCAAACGTCACATACAGTTTTTACTGTTTTGACTAATGAATCTAAATAAATCACACTCTGATGATAATCATTAACATAGTCTTTGGTAGTTTTACCTATGTTACAAAATTCTCTCCATATCGAACCTTTTTTCTGTGTGAGAATTTTTGTTCTTGTAACTTGTACTATATTAATTATAAATAACAAACGGAACGCGTTCGCGAAGCAGAATATTGCAAAAGTATTTAGTATTTCTCTGATCTCGTCAGAGGAAGATTAACTAGTTTTTAAACTATATTTATCACGCTAAAACATTCTTATTTTCTAGACTAGTGTTTAAGTAACCAGCGTTTGAAGTAATATACAATAATTCACCATGTGATAAAGTTTTCGTATACTTTGGTCAATAATCTCTTAATATGATTAAGTGAGTTGCGACTTCCAATTAAACATGCCGACACAATAACAAGCGTCACGTGACTCGCGATTGTAACATTCCAAGTAAAGAATCGATCCTTCCCGGGGTGAACGTTCTGCAGTACACCTCTTCCCATCACCATGTCGCAGTGCACTTTGCCGCTCTCTGTTGCTCGCCGAGCTGTCGGCGTTCGTTCTAATGAGACGGCTGCAGCCTCTCATCAGCCCTTTGTTGTTTTTTAATTCCCTTCTCTGTGCACAGGTGGCACCTCGTACAGATATACGCCCTCTCAAAAGTTCCCTTTGCTGCTTTTTCAAAGCTATTTATTTGCTTTTTTCACTTTGCAAAGTAAATCTTGTTGTGTGTGTTTTGACTGAATGATTTTGTTAATTTTTTGATCAACAGATTGAATATTATTTACAACACTCACTATAAAGTTGATTATTCCAAAGTAACATCAGATGTTATGATCGTGTTACTTTTCACTCTCTTCGCGAATATCTACTGGCTGCTTTTTTGGGACACTCTGGAGACTGACCAATTAAATAATTATAAATAAACCACATGTTTGCATATGTAACAAAAATATATTCACAGCCATTTCTAGTTTTTTTGAGAGACAAAAATTAAAGAAATGAAAAGAATTAGAAATTTTTACATTTCTCACATATGTTGGCGAATTCTACGTAAAAATGGTGTAAATTTTAGTTGTGTTGGTAACATACTAAGTGTTAAAATAATTTGCGCAAGAAAATATTCCAAAAAACGAAAATCGAATGTATTAGAAAATAGCATTTCTGATTAATCAATTCTATCATAAAATGACACACATTGTAGCAACCAAAATCGAATGTATTAGAAAAGAGCGTTTCTGATTAATCAATTCTTCCATGAAATGACGCAAATGAGCATCTGCATGCTTGCACACACTAATACGAGATTACTTGTATGCCTTTTTAATGGACAGGGAGAGTGTGGAACAGGGAATGTCGACAGGAAAAGAATTTGTGCGTAGCGTTCAGGAAAAGAGAAAAGTTTCAGCGAATCCTAACGTATTACATCACTGCTACGTTGCCACTAAGCTCAAGATATTAATTTTTTTATCTAAAACGAAAATCATGAAAAATGACGCAGAATTACTCAGCAATTTTGGAAGTACGCTGATCGTAAATTTTACCAGAAGTCTCCCATGGTCGCGTCTCCAAAGGTGAAATGTGCAGCTTTCAATTTGCATTTCTTTCCAATACTTTTTTTTTTCAAGTTCAGCTGTTAAACTCGCTAACTTTTTCCCCTGTTGGGGGTCGGTCCCAGAGTCGAGGGTTGGGGTTGCTCCTTGTCCTTTGATCGCTTTATCTTCGTCAAGCGCCGGTGGCGGCGCAGCAGCTGTCACCAACGCAGCGGCGCCAGAAGTGGCAACGACGCCTATCACTCCGCCCGCTCGCACACGGGGTGATCGGTTCGCCTCTGCGGAATGCGATTACTACGAGTGGTGATGGCGGAAGTAGCAATTCAGTAGGTACCTCAAATATATTTATGGGAAAACAAATCATCACAGAAAAGGTCTTAGTGAAATTGGTTGAATGAAAATTAACATTTAAGAACTTCAAAATTTTTTTCAAATTTACAACAGGTGAGCTTGCAAAATGTATAATGTGTACAAATTTATTAACGTTTTACATGTAAAATTTGGAAATCATTTGAAGTAGTATAAATTATTTTTAATTTTTTAAAATGTAGAACCTAATGATGGAATGGAGAAACATACGGAAACTTGATTATTGTTATAAAATATTTTGTAATAAAATTTCTAAGAAGAAGAAGAAAAAATATTGTCTTCAGAATTGGCCAGTCAAAATACACTTCAATTTAGTAAGTTCCGTACAAAAAAACATATATTTTAAATGTTCATTTGCAGCAAAAATTGAATGTATTTAAATTTCAAAATTTGGTAAAAATACGTTTTACTATAATAATATCATTGAAATATGTCGACAGATTTTGATACGATTTGATGGATTATTAAATTTGATCGAAAATTATTATGCACGGTGCAGACATTTTGAAGGTTAGTTTGTAAGTGTCTGTGCGTGCGTGCGAGGTCGATGTGGTCTTATATAGTTTTACAAAACATACATGACAAAATTTTGAATTTGAATTTTAAAGTCTAAGAGAGACAAACCGAGTTTTTTCTTGCAAGCCTAAACATCTGCTGTGTACGAACTATGTATTTCATATTTTTTACTTGCGTCACATTTTATCGTGAAAGGCAAATTCTCAATTTTAATTGTTTCAAATGTGAAATTTAAACACTCGTAATTTGTTCACTTCTTCTGGTAAGTTTTTATATTTTTTTGATATTTTACGTACAAAAACACAAAAAGAATTTCCAAATGTAATTTACTTTTGTTTTCAGTAAATTTTCAGAGTTCATTTTCAGACACTGCGCTCTTCTACTACCATATCGTTTAGTTTGCCATAGGGTACGACAGCATGGGGATTGAGAGATTTTCGCACCCAAAGCAATTTACGTTATTTCAAGCATTTTATTTGCAGTATATTTCTTAGAAGAGTGATCTTCATCTTGTAGAAAAATAACAAAAACTCAAAGATCAAATTCAAACAACTAAAACATTTTATTTGAGTTATAAAAAAACTATCTGGAATCTTTATTCAACCTCAATTGCTACGTAAGGGTGAATTTACTGAAGCTATAAATTACGCAAAATCAGCAGTTAAACGTTCGGCGCCTGAGCAAGAATTTATCAGATATCCTCTTTAAAATTCCTTTCAGAATTTCACAGGCTTTTAATTAATAACTGACGTAACAACCACATTTTTCTAAACGTGTGGCCGAGGTTTTTAAACTGCAAAGAAAATTACTATTCTATTATAAAATGCAAGGTTCAATCAAAGGTTCAATAATGGCGTATGTTTTATGTACAGAACCCGTCACTCGCTTAAACTCAGTTTTGAAAGTAAAAAAAGCAATTTTAAAATTGCGGATGGAAATCTGTTGATACTACATGTGAGGTGTGTTATGTTTCTTGATAACGTCCATGCAATTGAAAAATATTGACTTTCGAACGGTTTTGTGTAAAAATGTATTAACCGTTACTAGCCTCAGTTCAAAATGAAAGAAAATTTGATAATTTTAGCGTTGATATCGTATATTCATGATATAAAAATTAGGTAACGGGAAAAGAGACCTATAGCTGCATTTGATCTAAAAATTAATTGAAAACGGGCCAATATCTCGAACTCAAGCTCATCGACGAGGAATATTGAAAATGCCAATCAATAAACGATTAATTGATTTATATTTAATTGATTAAAATAAACCTGATTGACTAAAATGACATGATTGTCTAATTGATGATTAGTCATTAATAATTAGTCAGTTGATGATTAATTGACTCAAATGATTCGAATGAACAATTTGATTAAAAACGTGTTAAACGTACTCGTATCTTCACAAAAATATACTTTACAAATTGTTATTAATCACTTCATTCTTCTGCAGAGTTTCTGACTTGGAGAAACTAGCATGCAAGTCCCGAATATGGTGGATTTTCAGTAATATGTAGAGAGATCATCCGCCGTATGGAGAAGAATTCTAGCGGTCATCTGAAAATATTAGTTAGTAGTAGCGGATTAATTTCAACTCCGTGATTGTACAACAGTAAACTTTTATATTACGTAAAAGTATCTTTCATTTGCATCCTGCTTGATCTTTTTGTGTTCAACTCAGTGCCTGTTGTGCCTGAAGACTTTCACAAGCCACAACAGTAAAAGATAATCTATTGAGGAGAAGGAAATAAAGGTCACGACGGCAGACAGCAGACCAACAAACCGGCAACTTGTGCATGCAGATACTCCAGGGCCAACGAGCACTCCGCGCGGAGCCCGGCAAAGGCGAAGTTTGGTCGGATACACGGCTGAGAGCGAGCGTTCAGCGAGAGCAAGGTAAAGACAAAGACATCTCCCAAGCAAATGCCTCAGCGCCTCTGTCCTAGGGGGGCCGGAAGAGTCCGCTCAACTTCGGAAAGTTCGCAGTCCGGAGAGCCGCCGCCCCCGCCCCCGCCGCCGCCGCCGCCGCTGCATCGCCGAACTACACGCTCATTTTGTGAATCCCTGTCCTCGACCGACGGAGCTCCCGTGGCGAGTGAGGAGGAGATGAAGGTGCAGAGGAGGGGGAGTTGGGCGCTCTCGAAGGAAATCGAAGCCCATACGTTCGTCACGGAAAGAGGTTCTTCTTTTCTACAACGACCACTGTTAGGGAAAATGGATGAACGCTCATTGCTAACTGAATCGTCTCTGTCGAATTCGAGATGGACCGATTTGTTGGAAGTGTCCTCGTTTGTTTCGGTTCTCTATCGCTCCTAAGGCAGGTCCTTCAATGCCTTATGGAGTTCTTATCTAGGTCATACGGTTCCGGAATTTTTTGTCGCATTTTGAGGCTTGGTGGAAGTATTATAGGAGTCCAAATGACATCTTATTTTTATGACAAAAATACATGGTATAATATTTTTCTTGTATTGTGCAGTCGGTGCGGATATAAATATTCATGAGAAATGACTTTCAGAGAGAAAATTAACTAAGACCATGAAAGAATAAAGTATCCATATTACTACCTTCTCAAATATGTTAGTAGAATTGGACAGATTCATGGTTAAGGAACCTTTTGATAGCGGTGATGACCTTCAAAAATTGTGTTAGTGTTATGAATGTTACTAGAATATGAATGCAAACTGAAATCACGATGACAACGTAATTACTAGACTGTGTGGCTAGGTGAGCCTACATTACTTTTCTTTCGAATAATTCGCGACTGAAGTTAATTATCATTTTATACTAAACAATGAACAATATATTTTCATGAATATAATTATTTGTTTCGCTTATCATTGAAATATTGTATCTTCTTACTAGCGATTTATTATCTCTCTTTTGAAAAAAAGATTGAAAAAAATTATTTGAAAAATAGGATCTACCTTCTGTGTATGGGAGAATATGCACAGGTTTGCATGCATATTACTCTGCTACGTCGGTCGTGGTCCAGTTTGCTAATCGAGCTTTCTAATCCGGCGTACCGTTCCAGTGAAATCAATTATTCATAAATATTCGGAACATATGGACGATAGCTGCAGGCTGACGAGCTCTCTCTCGCGTCGTGGCCATTTGAATACGGCTGGAGGGGCTGCGTTAAACTATCGATTAGGAGGGTGACACAAGCCTGTTTTAACTCGACCGGGGAGAGTTTGTTTACCTCCGCAGCAATCTTGTCATGAATATTAACCAGGAGTGGTAGCTGGATGAAGGTCCAGCCTCCAAAGTCACCGTGAGGAGCGGAGATCTGCGGGTTTGCATCTCCCCGAGACGGCGGAGCCCGGAATTGAATTCTGCATGTAATACATGATTGTCGCTCCCCCACCCTGAAAATCGGGTTCTCCGAGCCAATAACCTTCGTGCTGCATCAGGCGGGCGTGAGAAAACGGGCGAGGGCGGCTGGCCATCGCCGCCCGGGGCCTTGGGGGGGGGGGGGGCGGCGCGACGGCCGAGAGACGAAGGGGCGGGCGAGACCGAAGCCCTTCGTTCCCCGCCCGCCCAACCTCACCCACCATCCCTTTTCACACCGCCTGGGCGCTCGCCAAAAGCCTTCGCCGCCCTTCTGCCCTAGCGCCTTGCCACCTCCAACCGCAATGACCTTATCTCTGAAGTGGTCTAGAGACATTAACGCAAAAATAATATCTGCAACATTTTTATATAAATCTTCATTAACGAAATAATTATAGGAATTGTTGCAAACAAGATTATTTATTAAAAGAGCAGCTTTCAATGGCTTAGCCATCATCATTAGTTGCCTGATGCAAGAAATATAAACAGATTAAAACTTTAGGATTAATAGATTACAATTGTACATGGTTAATTGAGAGTTTATAATATATAATATTTAAAAATAATATAATTAACCCCTTAAGAAACAAAAGAAATAAAAGGGAGGGGAGTGTTACATCATTTAATATTGCAGTAATTTGGCGAATCTATGAAAGAAAGTGAATGGGATTGTAAAGAACACGTACAATTTAGTAACAGAAAGCGAAGTGTAAATTGAATCGTTTCTTAGGTGCAGTTTGAATGCCACAAACACCACTACGCAGGTTTGGGTGAGCCTAGCGGCAAGTACCGGTAGGCTAGAGGTGTGGGGTGGAGGAGGAGGGTTAATGGCTCGAGTGCAGTGCGCTGTCTATTGCGCTGTGCTGGAAGAGTGCAGTGTGAGAGTGGTGTCTAATAATAATTTTAGCAAAGAGGAGGGGTAATGGTTTATGTTTTCATTCAGTATGTTATCATTTAAATGAATACGAAGGTTTTCCAAAGTTAATTTGGTGTGATATTTGATTTTTTTATTTCCAGTATATGAATATCTAAGTACGAACTGAATGGGTGGCCTGTCTGAAGTAAATGATTGGCAAAGTGTTATTTACAGGTGTTGTGTTTCCAAGTATGTATATGTTCTCTAATTCTTGTTAAGAATGGAAGAAACTTGTAGTACTTTGATACATGCTCAAATGTCATTTCTCAAAAACGCATCAATTAAAAAATATTTGTATAGATAGTACTAAATATGCTATATAAGATGGTATACAAGTCACTTTGCAGTGTTCTTTTGTTTAATATATTCCACGCACGCCATTCATATGTATTCATACATTTCAGAGATTCGTATACGTCATTGCATTTGTGAGTAGAAGTGCTTCAAATAATTTCCAAATTAGTATCTCAAAAACTCAAATGTTTTTAAATTTTGCATTTACAGTAATGTTTAAGCGACATTTTCATGAATACGATTCTAAATTTTTCAACGATAATTTTCATATAGAAGGAAGAATACTTTCTTATGATATGATTTATCATATACATACATTTACAATTTCTACCATTAGGAAACAAAATTTGAGAAAACCTCAAAAAATTTACTTTGGGCGGCGATAGATGGTAGCTAGCAGAAGGTTGGGGCAAGACCGAAAAACTAGCCCAGACCATTTAAATTAGAAAACTAACACGTACGAGAAAGTATGTGCCATTTTGTAGCACCATTAGTTTACCTTCTCTCACTTGCGAATTTAAAAAGACAAGGTAATGTAGTCGTGCGCCCGAAAACGGCAAATTTTCAATAGAAAAACTTTTATTGTAAGACCATAGTAATAAAAACGTGGATAAATCCTATTGCTTTATATAAAAAATTACTGCATCTAATACGTGGTGTATCTAGAATCCATGTTTTGTGGGTCATTGACATCGCAAAATTATTTGACTGCAAAACATCTTTCCGTCCGCCCGTCCGCCCGTCTGTCTGTCTGTCTGTCTGTCTGTCTTTCTCTCTGTCTGTCTGTTCTGTCTGTCCATCTCGTCAGTTTGCCCGACTCGTCTGTCTTCCGTCGGTTTTCCATCTGTCTTCCACCTATCTGACTGTCAGTCTGTCGGTTCATCTGACTGTCCATCTGTCTCTGTTTGTCCTTCCCTCTGTTGAAAACGCTATCACCTAAATAGTTCAGCAGATTTTCTCCGAAATTGATATTTCCTGTTTGATCTGAACGAAATCGTGTCTTTGTGAATTTTAAACGGATATTTGCATTTTGGATAGTAAATTATATGATAACATAATTACTTCAAAAACATTTTCAAAATGTACTAAAAAATGATATCAGTCTTCTTTTAGTGCAGATCTCATGTTAGTTAAAATCCCTAATTTTTGGATACTGCAAAAGTGGAATTTTTTGGACTTCTTCCTATAGGAATACTTCTTGTAGGATATTACAATATTGAAGATCGTTTTTCTCCTTAATAAAATCTGTTCTTTAAAGACAGATCATGAAATAAGGTCATTTTCAGTTTAAAAAAAGTATTTGGCATAATTCGTACTCGAAATTTATGGAATTTCTAAAAAAATGACTTAATTCATCATTGGTGGGCCGTCTAACCAAGAATGTCGCATGTTTTGCCGAGCACGGTCTCGATCTTCTTGGTTGCGTGGGTCCAGGTTGCGGGATGTGGCCGCTTGATATCGTCGCGGCTGGTGGCGCGCCATCCACGTTGCATCCAGATGTGGTTCTGACCACTAAACAGCCATAATTCGGTTGCACAATACAACAGTTCCTTACATACCGAGAATATCAAAAACCTTGTTGTCGCACAACGCGTGTTTATCACAAATATTTAATGACGGGTGGCCTCTTCCTTGAAGCTTTTTCTGTCGTATCATAGAGGTACAGTAAGCACAGACAATACGCGTATACAAAGTGTGAGTATAAGCGGAATAAAGCAACCAAATATTTACATTTTTCGGTCAAAATCAAAACCGTTTCTTTGCTCTTTGATTTTCCCACGTTGGTGCGTTTTCCCCAAGAGGTTGCATATTTGTTTTTTAATTTATTCACGCATAATAAATTAGTATTACAGATGATTCTATGATGACCTGAAATTCATAATCTCGTTATAAAATATTTCAGTAAGTGAATTTAATGCCCGAAACCATTGAAAAAAGTTTTGATCGTTGTCCTTAGCTTTTGCAATGCAATAAGCCTAATGCGTAATGTATTATGGAATACTCCAAAAGTAAAATAATGAATAAAATATAGAAGAAAACTATCTAACGGTTTCTTTTATTTAAGGATCGAAGGGTTCTTTTGTTTCTAGTGGTTCAGTAAGGCGCTAACTGTGCAGAGTTGCATTTGACCCAGCAAAAAGTACGTCAGGACTTTCTACTTTATCCTGTCTTGCCCACTCGCAAAAAATCTTTTCTTCATTATTCTTCGGGGCACCCGCGCTCTTCATTTGTTTCTTATCTTCCCTCTCCTTTTTACAACCATCCGTGACAGAAGAACGATGCTTTAAAGAGGTGAACGGGGGTAATATACGAGGGACTCAGACCATAATACGTAGAAGATACCAACGACGTTGTGTAGCGCTTAAGGCTAATACCGCAAAATAACCTTGTTGTTATGTATTTAAAAAGAGAAGAGGAAGTGAAAATTGTGAAAAACTCGATTGTTTATACTATATTCTCTAACAAGGACGCTGATTTGATGGTATTGCTTTTCTTCTATCTCTCTTCAATATTTCAGGTTTGCAATGATCAAGTGAAGGTAAAGTTATCGTCATTGTGTTTTCATTGTTAATATGAATAATATAAATATACAGATGGACAGCATTAGCAAAAATAGGATTTGAAAGGCGAGCAGTTCATCTTGCAAACGTTTATTGGAAACCGTAATTGAGATTGAATGAAAGCCTTGAATGATTCGGAACACTGACGGTAACAATGCAGTGTTCTAAGGTAATCAACATATTACTTGCGCAATGAAAATTCACATTGTTTTTGTGTAAACGTATATGACGTTTATTCATTTCCTTGAATTTTTATGAGAGCGAACATTTTCAAACTCCGCGTATTATTCGTCGTATTTGAACTGAATTTCTTCTCCGACCGCCATTCATGTTAGGGAAAGATATTGGTGTCAAGTATGACGATATTAAGTATGGCGATGTAGGGAGATGAATATAGCATAATTGAACTACGAAAATGTAAATCGTAGGAATCACGGATGGAGCTCGCGCGTTATCATTATAAACGAGTGCTGCTACCACATTACCTACTTTCTAGTATTCTTTTGTAAGGACTTCATATTACCATAATATTGCAACTTGTATCATACTAATTACTCACCCATCACTTTGTTTTTCGCAATAGGGTCCAATATACACTTACCAACCTCCGAGAGAACACAGTCCGTTCCTCTGGAAAACCATACCTTCCAGATAGCAAAGGCCGCTAGCCGCTTCAAATTGCTTTTCTCGGAATATGGTCTAAATTATGCACAAGTTCTTAAACCACACAGCCAGGGGCTCTAGACTGCAGTCATGAGATTGAGTGTAAGTGAAAGAGAAACCAGAACTCGTGGAGTGGAAAGAAAGTCCTAACATTTATAGGGAAGTTAAGTGAATGAAATTATATAGGAAAAAATATAATATTTCATTTATTCCGCTCCCTCTCCGAGCGTGGAGATTCATTTATTTCTATTCATTTATTATTATAATTCATTTATTATCTCTTTCCGAGTTTGGAAACTTTGTTACTCGCGATGAATGAAATTTTTTTAACAGTACTGAAAGAAAACCATTTTATTTTAAGGAATCATCTATACTTGAATATTACTTTATCCTTTTACTTGATTCAGAGCATTTTATTAACGGAAGAACTACAATAATTGCTTGACGTATTTGTCTGCCTCATTAATTCAGTGTATATCGTTTCGAAGTTTTTTTAAATTTTGCGTAACATACAGATATTCCTTAATTATACTGAATATATCATGAAGACTGTCGTTATTTGAGAAAGTGGGGTTGTATTCACTTAATTTTTGTTAGTAAAGTGGACGTTGAAGTTTACACGTTTTAAAAATACACGTTTTAAAGATTTTAGTGCACCTACTAGTGCATTGGCAAAACGCTTTTGATTGCTTTATTTTGCGGCATTTACATAAATCGCTTGGGATTGATTACTGAGATTGGCGATAATTAAATCTAATTTTGTGATGAACCAAACATTTAAACAAATATTCACAACTTTTTATGTAACATTCTATGCCCGAAAATGGAGAGGTCGGGCAACTGTAATGTGTTTAAAATTTATTTTTATTATGAACTTGCATAACACAAATAAAACTTTTTATCACTGAAATACCCGCTGGAGGGACTACGCTACGCTAGATATAAATACGTGATTCCTGCGTGTATCATATTTTCCACAAATGCTTCAAAATTTGTATCGTGCAAAGTCAGCGAACGTTGCACAAAGACGCACTAAACCACACGCTCCTATCCTTGCACCCTATATTTTGGTCCATACTTCCAATAGGGACGTTGTAGCGAAATGTCTCGGCGCGGCAAGGAGAATCTTCTAAACTCCTAAAGGAATCTCCTAAAACCCCTAAAGGAGTTTCCTCCTAAAATCTTTATGTAGAGCAGAAATTTGATTCACAAAAAAATTGTTGTATTTCTTCAAACTTGATCAAATACGATAAGAATATACATTCTTTTTTCTCGAAATAATTAAGGTTCAAACTGTAAATGAGATTCCTATAGATTCCAATATTCTCTCAATTTACTTCAACTCTTTGTGTTGAGTGTGTTCACAGGTTTTTTCAGTTTATTCACCAGGTAAAATTTCCACACACTTCAATTTCTGGGAATGCAAACAAGCAATTCGATAGTTTGTATATTACCACCTCAGTTGAACTACTAGTCGCACAATTACCACTTACGCAAAAACTAACATCGAAATGGATTCTGTGTTGTCTACGTTTATTTACGTGTAGTCTCTACAAATTATTCACTTCAAAATTTTTTATGATAATTAATCGTCGGAGACCGTGCTTTTAGATCACAACATGCGAATTAAATATATCACACGATTAAATGATGAACCACAAATAATACAAAAATATGACACAACATCTCTTTTTAAATATTTTCATTGAAAAAATGTTTTCTTATTTTCCGTGGTTCTTTAATCCTATTCGAAACAGAATCCAACTAGTGGTGATACAACAGGAATTACTTTCTGGCATCATTTGTAAATTTGCGTTGTTCAACGCTGCACAAAGTACGACGAAAATGAGACCTGCGCCATTTAAACATTCATCCTTCTATAAGTGGAAAAAAATTGAGCATTTTTTGCATTAAAAAAGTTTAACATTTTTTTAAATTGCCTATATTTTGCGGCAAATTACACGAAAACTTACAAGAAAACTCACATTTCGAATTATTAAACTTGAACCTATTTAAATATCCATCTTTAAGGAACAGATTTCATTAAGAAAACTAGTGGTGCGAAAAACTGCACGTACTTTCTCGCCTTTCTCGAAATGTAATCCTTTTTATATCAAAATTTCTCTCATAATTAACACATCTCAGTCATCATTTTTTTGTAAAACTCATTTGAAGTTGTGGAACATTTGGTGTGAATGTTCAGGAACTTCAAGCAATACATTTTTTAATAAAAACTAAATAAAAACATATTTCTGGCATTGAATCCATTGTTTAAGGTATGCAATGTATTCACGAACATAATGGATGAGTTTATAAGCCTTCCAATATTCTTCGTATGCACTATGTGAGAAAGAAAAATTAATAAAAGTTATATATAATTCGATACGACTAGCGTTGGCAAACAAATGCAAAAGATTGAAAGTTATTTAATAGTAATTATTATACACTATAATATTATAATATTCTACAAACACATCATCTATTCGTTTTCATATTTAACACACTTAAATGACGCAATTTAAAATTAAATAACATAAATATAATATAAATATAATAAATAATAATAAAATGAAATATGAAATAATATACAAACTCTAACTTATGCACGAGTAACATCAAACTGCGCAAATGGGGAACGGGCAACTTGTTTGTCGCCTAATTATACAAAACTAGTGGTGCTACAGATTGGGACAGGCTATTCCGTATAGTTTTCTATTTCCTTTAGCCCCGGCTAGCTATTCGTACTTGCACATAATCTTGTCTGCTGCCATCTATCGCCGCCCTAAGAACATATTTTTGAACTTTTCTTAATTTTTCAGCTTTCTAATAGTAGAACGAAAATATTATTTTAAGAATACTAATGGACAATAAAACCTGGTTGGCTATTTTCTTTCAAAAATTTGAAGCATTTTTTTAGAAAGTAGCATTTAAACTGTAAATTCGAAATTTGAAACTTTTTTCACAGAAAACTGTATTGAGCTCTCGAAAAACTTCATATAACGTCATTTCGTCGCAAATGCAATAGTGTTTACAAATCGCTAGAAAAATGCATATTAAAGGCGTGATTAAAAAAATATATTTGTGTAATTTCTGAAAAAACAAAACAATACAACAAAATTAATTCAATGTCATATTAAACAATGCAATTAGCACTATTCGTAGAAAAGGTTTGAAGAAAAAATGGATCCATTTATAAGAAAATGGAGATTGAGCGTTTCTGAAAATGCCAAATTTTGAGTTCATTTTCGCGGAAAACTGTTGAGTTTTCGGGAAACTTTATCTGACATTATTTAAAGCACATTTACTCATAAATACATTAATGAAAATAAATTGCCGATTATGTAAATATTAACGACGTAAGAGACAAGTAAAAAAATGGTAATTTTTGAAAAAACAAATGAATAGAGAAAAGTAGCGGTAATGTCATCTTATACTGTGCATTTAGCACTATCCCTACCAAGAGTTAAAAGAAATATTTTGTAGCCGTTTTTGAGAAAATTT
This sequence comes from Gryllus longicercus, assembly GCA_038098605.1. NCBI lineage: Eukaryota > Metazoa > Arthropoda > Insecta > Orthoptera > Gryllidae > Gryllus > Gryllus longicercus. The sequence continues at coordinate 1,198,084 of JAZDUA010000324.1, read as the reverse complement.
TGTATTTGTTTTTTTTTAATTGCAAATATTGTACGTAATATTACGCGATAGCAAATAAAATTTTCAAAAAATGTACATGACGTTAATGAAAGAACTCACCAAGGACTTTATTTAAAGGAAAAATCTCTATCATAAATTTTGTAGTTGTAGGAAGACTCCGATAAATATTCATACGAGTTCACGGTGAAAATCGGACGTATGCCAAGTGTATGTTACTCTATTCTTGCAAGAAATATAAAGACAATATTTGGAGCCGTTTTCGATAAAATTTGGAAAATGTCCGGAGGCGTCATGTAAAGTACACCCAAATTTTAAAGATATTTTTTCAAAATCTTAAAGAGTTGACTCGAACCAGATCGACACAGACGTACAGACGACACAGACGTTTCACAGACACCAGACGTACGAACGGACAGACGAACGTTTTGAAAAATAAAACCCTTTTTTGATATCGGGAGACTTCAAAATGTATTTCCGTTGAAATCTCGAAATCTATTTTCCACAGCATTACATAACTTTCTCTATACTAAGTACTATATTACTCCGTATATACGTACAAAAGTAAAAAATAACAACAAAATTTAATCAAATTCGATGAGGCCATTTTTTTTTGAAAATATTTAAAATGTTCCAAGAGCTTCATGTTATCCCGCCCTCTAAATTATAACATCGGTTTTAAACTCAAGTGGCCGTGACATCGTTTAGATAGACAGGGGGATATCAATTTTTGGAGAAAATCGGCTGAATGGTTTAGCCGCTATTGTTGTTCGCTGACAGACGGTCATACGGACGGACAGACAGATGGACGCACACACAGACAGACGTTTCGCCGTCAATCGCTTTTTTGTTATCAAGGATCCATAATACATGGATTATGCCACAGCACGTGTTAGAGAATATTTTCTAAATTTAGCAACTAGATTTATCCACTTTTTCGTTACCAAGGCCTTATAATACGAGTTTTTCTGCAGAAAATTCGCCATTTTTCGTGCATAATGACATAACGTTCTCTCTACCGCAGTAGCGGTTGTGGGAAATTAAAAATCTCTATATTCAATATTGTAGTTGTACCTAAAAAAATGTGTCTTAGCAATTTTCAAAATACCAGGGATTTAAACGATCAAGAGATCTTCACCATTCTCTTAATCATCCCTTACGCTATCCGAAAACTCAGTTTCAACAAAAAATTGGTGCTATTTCTGAGAAAATTTCGAAAATGTTTTCGAAGCTTTATGTAAAGGACTCTCAAAAATAAAAATATCCATTTGAAACTCCCAAAGCCTGGAGTTGAGATCGATCGGGGAATCGGTTGAACGGTGTAGTTGAAATGTTCATGGACAGACGTTTTGCCCTCAATCAATTTTTGGGTATCAGGTATCCACAAAACATTCTGACTACACCACGTAATATTTATAATATACCATCTAAGAAGTTGGAATTTTTTTCTTCCTTGTTTTCTTTTAGCCTTCTCTGCTCTTAATACTTAATGTGAATACCACTATACAATATTTAAATTATATGTATATTTTCGTGACCAGATTAATCTCTTAAAGATCCCCAAACATGATTTATTAATTGAATTTATTAGTCATTCCGGGCACGTCAACTGCTAAGGGCATTGGTCTCGTAATTGTAGTGCATGTTTTTTCTCGGGAGGTGGCGGTTATCTTCCACCGCTGGATGGCAAGATCCGGTGTTGATGCTGATGGCTAGCGAGGGTTTCTTTAACTAGGTATATTCCACTAGCGGAGCACCCCCCACCCGGGACAAACTCTAAACTCCCGACCGGACTCCCGGCATGTGTGGTAGTGTAGTGCATGTCAGTGTAAGTACGTGTAAATAAGGGGTGAGGATGGGACAAGGAATGAGAACGAAAGATCGCGCGCCGTCCTTTGCCCGTTTGTTAGGGCATTCGCTTTCCCGGGAATTCGCCTTGTGTTAATCGGAGAAACCACGAAAACTACAGAACAACCGGCCGCAAAATTCTCATTCAGACAGCGACAGAACTTGACCTAGATGCCTAGATACCGTCGAAATATTCTGCCACCGTTGAGACTCGAACCTAGAACCTTCCGGTCAGAGGCACTGCAGAGAAATCAGTTGATACCCTGAGCCACCGCTCCCGGCCTCGAACATGAGCAGTCTCCGGCCTTCTTAATAGTATTGTAATAAGAAATTTATGCAATAAAAATGGTTATACAAATAAACGATAACCTTTGAAATTTAAACCAGCTTAAATAGCTCAGGACATCTGCATGTTAAATGGCTCAGGACATGTTACTGTAGTGCCTCTGTCCGCGAAGTCCTAGGGTTTGAGTCCCGAAGGTGGCAGGTTATATAAGTAGATCAAATTCCGCCGATGTCTGGGGGAGAATTCTAGCGGCCGGTCCGTCTGACCGGTAGCTTTCCGTGATTTCATCAATCGACACCAGGCGACTACCGGAGCAGATCCATATCAAAAGGGCTAAGGACCGCCGTGCGTGATCTTTCCTTCCTCCTTTTCTTATTATTCCCTTATTTAAAACACTTACATGAACAACACTACTACAGATGTTGGGAGACCAGTCTGGAGCTTAGAGTTTGTTCCCACTGGATCGATGCCCCACTGGTGGGAGATACCTTGTTGATGAAAACCTCGCAAGCCGCTGTGTAAAGGGGCGCTGGTTCTTGTCATCCAGAGAGATCACCGCCACCCCCCCCAGCTATTAAATATTCACTAATGACGAGAATAATGAGCTTAGCAGTTGACGCGTCCAGAAACACCTATAAATACATTTGAAATTCAAGAAGAATTATATTTTCGTATGCTACATATTTGTGAACTAATAAAACGTTTTGTTGAATAAATTACTATGGGTCCCTATGTCATAAGCTTCTTAGTCCACTTATGCATTAATCCACTCATGAGATATTGACAATGGACAAATTACAATGGAAATTGTAATAAATTTCTGTGGTACATTTAGATAGGAATTTCTACTTAATTTATGTTTATTCTACACAATATTTACAACGTTGTATTTTATTCTTATATTCTCATAATTAATATTTACGCTAACAGTTTGTAGTAATTTTGACATACACAAGGAATTAAGAATATTGAGAAAAGGAAAATATTGAAATTTATGAGCCACAAGATTATCTTTTAAAATGTATAATAAATTAATTTTTTCTATTTTCGCACACCATTGAGGTTTCCAGAATTGCTGGTGGACTGAAAGTAAGAGCAAATTCCTTTTCCCTTGAGGTGTTGGTTTTTACCCCAAGAGATAACTAAATCGCGTTTAAAAAGAAAGGAAATGAAATGAAGGTAATCGGTCTTAAAGAAGAACTTCGTAATGAGCACGAGGGTACAAAAAATGTCGCTGTTGGATTTTGCTCGAATAACGCCATTGTGAAATTCTGTAAGATAATGAGCTCCACGGAAAGAATTTGGCTTCACAAAACGCAATTTTTACCCATGTGTCCAGCAAGATGATCCAGCGCTTCGGCCCGCCTCAGATAATTTGTAAATCAAACGCACCGACTACGAGTATTAAATTCAAATCATTCCATTACCAGTATAAATTCGCATGTGAAACACCCTTTATTGAATGCATGAAGATAAAATACTGTATACATCACGTGTACAATACTGGAAATTGGTACACACCTATATTAATGTGTTGCTGGAGTAAAGTATACTTCGTTGATACTCACTGAATTTTATTTAAAATCATGTGTTTGGTCATAAAATTTTAGAACAGTTAGAAACGACCTCTTCTTCTGTCACTTATTCTACCATTTCACGAGTAATATTATACTTTCAGTTAACTCATCTTCTTTTTGAAAATAGATTAGTTGAAGGTAATATTTAAGGTATAATATTAGTTGAAGGGAGTCCGGTGTCTTCGGGATTTATAATCTGCCTTGTGCAGTGTCATTCAGCAAGTTGCTGCAACTTCTACTAAGCTACTACTGCTAGTAATAATAATGATAATAATAATAATAATATTCGCCAGCAGTATATAAAAATTGTAGATAGTTAACATACACATTGTTATATTATATTACCAGTGCAGACTGTCACATTAGACCTTTTATTTTGTTGTGTCATTTATAAAATATAGTATTCTGTTTCAATAGAATTTTTTTTTATTCTGAGCAAGGTAAATTGAGAATCTTTTTTACATTAAAATAATTAGTATATATGTTAACATTGATAATTGACACTGACAATTTGTGGTTGAAAGTATCCCAGTGGTACATTTCATCGTCTTTTTGCGTCTAGAACAGAAATAGTGAATTTAATACTATTGGTCAGGAGTCAAAGTTGAGGATTATATGTGACTAATATACAACAGACTTATATGAAAATATGCAATGGTGTTGTAAGAGTGTAATTCTGGCTAATCGGTAGGTTTCTTCACTATTATCTAGAAGATTGTTGGCTAGACGATTTTGGGTGGGTTTCAGGCGTTGAAGATAGCTTGAGTTGCTTGTTTCGATTCTTTAAAAAACTGTCGGTACTTTTGAGTCTCTGTGTAGTGTTGGGTTTGAGATATACCATGGTTCCCCAGCAATCATTCTAAGGGTTTTTGCGTGATATCTCTGTAAAATAGAGAGAGATTTGATATACTTGCCGTACCCCAGATTTGGATGCCGTAGGTCTAATTAGGAATTATTATTGTTTTGTATATCAATAATTTATTGTTTAAGGATAGCTTCGAGTGGTGTCCTAGTATCCAATATAGCCTTTTCACGTGTAGTTTAAGTTACTTATTTTGGCTAGTATGTGGGATTTTTATGTAATCCTTCTCTAGATGTATTTCTAAATACTTCACACTTTCAATCTCCAAAATTGGCATATTATTAATATTTACGGTGGGGCGTTTGGTGTTTTGTCAAAGTGAAATTAATATGAGCTGACTTGTTTTCGTTGATATTTATTTTCCACTTGTCTGTCCATGCTTTGATCAACACTAGATGCTCTTGTAGTTTTCTTGCCGTTTCAATTGGGTCATTATCCATAGATCATATGACAGAATCATCTGCAAATGTTATTGTAATTTTTTCACTCTCTTGTATATCTGACGTGTAGATGTGACTGGCATAAGACTGGGCCGAGCACACTACCTTGGGGTACTCCGGATAGGATTGGAAAGAATTTGGATAATTCATTTTGATACTTCATTTTTTATGTTCGATGGGAGAGGTAAAATTTGAAGATATGGAGATATGGATACGTTGGAGCGTTTGATTTTGTAGAGAAGGCCTTTATGCCAAACTTTATCGAAAGCTTGAGTGATGTCTAAAGCAGGGCTGAGCAGTATTATTTTTCGGAAGTTCTTCTCTATGAAGTTGGTAATTCTATTAACATGTTCAATAATAAAATGTTGTTTCCTGAAGCCAAATTGGTGATCTGGCATTAGGCCATTTGTTGCCAAGCAAGGTCTTGTCTGCTTAAGAGAAGTCTTTCAAACCCTTTGGAATTTGAAAAAAATACTTATGGGTAGATCGTTGGGGTTCATGGGGAGGTTTACCAGGTTTTAAAAAGACTTGAATCTGTGTTACTATTGAGCTGTATAATCTATTTTTGTAATTTAGTAGTGACTCGGTGATGATGTCATAGCCCTGCAAGAATAATAAAATATATACCACTAGTTTTTATAACAAAGGATTATCACACAAGGATTATCTTACTGAAATTCTGAATTTAGAGTTTTGTTTTTGACTGCATTTAAAGAGCAAATTTGAATTTTGATTTATAGAAATTTTACTTTCATACAATTTCTTACAATTTAAAGTTAATTAATATAATGCATGAGCTAATATTGTATTTCAAAGTATTATTTCTTATTAATTTCACAATGGTATTAATTTCTTTCTTTGAATATTAGTGTTCTTTCCAACCTTTGTAAAGTAAAAGGATCACTTCATGCTGTAAATTATGGTCCACCTGAAACATTCCGTGTTTGAAGCGCCCATCGCTTACTCGCGTTGAGTGGTTTCGCGGAAAGATACAGAACAGAGGTTTGCGAAAGTGTGCCAGTTCCGCGCGTTTCGAGGCAAAGCTTCATTACAGACTCCGGTGGCTTCCCGAGGGAATTATATCGTTAATACAATGATTAACGAAGCGGAAGCAACAGTCTGACGAGAGGGAGCGATGTTAGCGGAGCGCGTGATTGAGCGGGCCGCTTCCACGCCGAGGGCCAGCTCATCAGCGCTGCGCGGACGGCGCGCGCTGGCTCAGGCAAATTTCGTTGTGAAACTCCGAAACTCGCGTTTTAGCCGCATTTTATTCCTATTTCCAATTAACCCTTGTGGCACCAATTCGGGAGACAAATTTTCTTACCATTTGCTGCAGCGACTCTCTCCAGGAGGTGCTAGGGTTCGACGCCCGATTTGGCGGATTCTCTACGCTAGCTCGATACATAGTTAAGCATTTGTTTGGAGAAGAATTCAGGAGAGTGTCTGGTCGGATCGATATTTTCAAGTGGTTTCCATCAATGGCAGGCTAAATCCGTAGTAGTGTAACAAATTGGACAAGGAGTGCGCGCTTTCTTTCCATTTTACTTTCTCGCACTACCACTTGCGCAGCAGAGAAAAAGTTATGTAATATTGCGGGAAAAAAGCGGCGAATTTCCGGCACAAAACTCTTACTCTTACGTCTGTCCGTCTATCTAAGAACAACGCCAGAGGCTAAACCGTTTAGCTGATGTTTTCCAAAATTGCTATTTCCCAGTCTATCTGTCTGATATCTCTACCCCTTGACTTTGAAACTGATATTTTAATTTGGGGGAGTACTTTACAAGACGCTCTTGGAACGTTTCAAGGTTTGCAAAAAAATGGGATCAAATTCATTTATTCAATTTTATTGACGGATAGCGTAATAGGAAATAGTTTTTTAATCGCTTTTAAAGTAGGTTTAATTTTGATATGTAATGTCAATCTTTCATGTTCGCTTAAAGGTATTGTAGTATGTGGCAAAATACGTCACATTCTCTGTGTAAGATTTTGTTTTTGAAAGTGCTCAATGTCGTCATAATTCGAGTGTTCGGCAAAAATCGGTAGTTATTATACTTGAATATCTCTGAAATCATTTCGCATCCTTATTATAAAATAATATTGTAAAATAAAAGAAAATATAGTAGAGAAGGACAATCCAATTATTCTAGTATAGATGTCAGTAAAGACAATTTTTGTCATGTTCAAGATTAATGAAATATTTTTATAGGACATCTTACTTGATTTTCAATTGGAATATGACCTGCGAATTCTTCCTTTGTTTTCGTATTGAATGAATGAATGAATGAATGAATGAATTTTCTTTCACAACTTTGTAAAAATACGACAGTTGAATAAGAAAAATACATAATATACTCAATACAAGCAAAAAACACACAAAATACACAATACATATATTCAAGGATATAATATATGCTATATACTAAGCCTTTTCCTGTAATTATCGATCACTCTGAACCTTTCACCTCGGTCCTCTAATAACCACCCGACCTTATCCTGAATATTCCACCTTCTCCTCATTCTACCTTCCTCAAGAAAGACACATCTTTAAAATATAATCCCAATCTTCTTCTTCCATCTCCCAGATCTTACATTTCCCAAGCATATCTAAATTGCTCCTTGAATATCGAGAATCTTTGTCCCTCCTCCTGAGAACCTTCTAACTTGCACGTAGACAGTTAATGCAATTATTGCACTCTTAAAACACGATTACAAAATGAAGATTCAAAATGTTTAATTTTACTTTCAGTAGTCAATTTGAAATTTGACTATATTTCATTTGAATGGATAATTTCTTTGATTCAGTAGAGGAAATGGAAATTAATATAGCGAAATCTGGGAAAATAACTGTCAACTGACTTCCCCAAAAGGCTGACGTTGGACAGATACCAGTGACGTACCTCCTGCCCACAACATTTTGTACAACCCTTACTTTAAAATCCCGCAGCAGTTCCCGCGAATTCTGGTGAGCTAGTTACTTTTCCCGCTACCTTGACACGACAGGATTTTAGTGTTAGTGTTTTGTTGTGCTACTAGTGTAAAGAAAACTAACTTCAAAACATTACGTGCAGACAAACAGGAGACACTTCGGAACAAACTCTTCTTAGCGCCATGTATGTACTACCAAAACACGCATCTCGAAGAAACATAAATGAAGAAACTTCTAAACTGGAGATTATTAAAACTTTTCAGGCACCATATATATTTCAACACCCGCAGCAGATACAATAACCTATATTTCAATGCCTACAACAACAACTTCTAGATTTGTTTCAACAACTTCATTAAAAACAATCACTACAGATTCAGACGTTCTGACAGTTATTTCTACTACAGACGCTGCATGAAAATAATGTATATGCCATTCAATTTTCACAACCATCAATTGAGAAAAAACAACACCAACGATTATACAAATGGAAGGGCAACAAACAAACCAGGAATAACCTATTGTCAAACAGATACTTATTACAAATACAGGAATAAGAAGCAAAATCGTATGATTCACTAATCTTCGAGTTTGAAGCAACCAACAACTACAGATTTATATGAAGTGAGATGTTTCTACACGGGATATTCCTTTTCCTGATAAGTCTCTTCCTAGGATGTAGGCATCTTGCCAGCTATGTTGACAGCTGTAAGGGATGTTCACTCAAAATCAGAATTTGCCACTTCTAAATCTCGTTCCATTTGTGGAAATTCTTGTTTTTGTCTTTCTATTCTCTATACGGTGGACCACGTCTGATTATATGATAGTTTAGAAAAGTCTCAAAGCTTGCATATCTATGTTAGTATAGTTTTGTTTTAACTAATTTCGTCAGTTTGTTTAATTTTCTTTTTAAGTCTGGCCGTCGAGTCATTTGCCAATTGGTAGGATTTGTGACGGATCATTGTATGTTGGTGACATCATTTGACTTCATGATCTAGGTCATTAGTGGATTGTAGTCTGTGTGGATGTCTTTAAATTCTCCCTGAATTTAAACCAGTTAATTTTAATTTTTTTGCTGTTTATAAAGAGAAGGTAGGTAGTGAGGATGAAGTGATATGGTTATTGGATTGTGATCCGAGTCGAGTTCTGGAAATAATTTTTGAGGAATTATATAATTGTTGTAAGGGTAATAAATGGATTCTATTTGGGACTGAATATTCAAATTGAGGGTGGTAGCTAGATTTAGTAAATGTTTGTGTTACATCCCCAACCGCTGGTTTTGTTATTAAGGTCACCTATTAACGTTATTGTTGCTTCCAAAACTTTCCTTGTATATTTTTCTAGGAAATATTTTATTAGGTTGCTTATATGCCGCAACTAGGGTTGTGTTTGTTATTAATTTTTGTGTTTACTGCTGTAGTTTCTAGGTCGTTGCTCGTACGACTGTTAATTAGCGTATGTATTATATCTTTGTGCACTAGTATCGCTATTCCTCCTGCGGTCGTCCCTGAGAGACGGTGGATGTGGAAGGCGGCTGGAGTTCATTTGCGGGGAACATTTGAAATAGTCTTTGAGAATTTGTGAATCAAAATTTATTGGGAGGAAGTTGCATTGGATTTTTCTGTTATGGAAGACTTAGAGGGAATTGTTTTTGGTCATAATAGAAGTTTCTTGTCTCGAGAAATCTTTGTTTTAAATGTCTGTTGTCTTTGATGATACCACTCTGTTGGATGTTTTAGAAATTTGTGATAAACATCGCTATCCTTTCCAATTGGCGGGGTGATCTTTTTTTCACAGTTTACCCATTTAAGAGTTGTTTCCGTTTTAGGCTTGAATTTTGATTAGTGGTGGTTACCAACATTTCTAACGCATCTTGGAGGGTGTTCACAGTTAGCTTGAGTCCGATTAAACCTTTGACAACTTTTACATTGAATTGATAATTTGTTGATGAATCTAGAAAACACCCTAATAACACTACAAGAATGTAAGGTTATAATGCTCCTTTCCTTGCTATTGTCCTGTAAATCTACGGTAAATGTTTTTATGGATTTCTGATTTTTTCGGAAAGGAGAGTTACTTTTATCACTGGGTATTTTCCCAATAGTTATTAGAAGATTTGTTTCACTATTGTAATGGGACGGTCGAACACGCCGGATATCGCCGTGTGTTTTAAATATTTTATTAAATACCGTTGGAGCTCCCGAAGTTGAGGGCTCAGGAAAGTAGCATTTTTCGCTACTTGCGTGCGAACGGACGACGCCGAGTGGCTAAAAAGGGCTTGGCTCTATTGCGCGGGTGCCAGACGCGGCCGGGCACGCTATGAGTATCGGAAAAAATTTCAGGCGCGTCATGTCACCGCTTGCTGCGACACACTCACTCAGGTTTTCCGAGAATTACCGGGACAATTATTGCATTCGAAATCCGCGGCGCCAACCATCGCCGATGGCACCGCGATTGGGCATCTCACACCGCGTGATTTGGTAGAGCCAATCGTCGAAAACTGAGTGGGGCAGGACCACGAGATCTCGCGATCTGAAGGAGACAACAGCGGCCTTCACGTTCAAGCATTCCGATGGGAGGGATCGCGGAGGACGGTTGATTGTTCCGATGGGAGGCGGCAGTACTCGTGTAAAGACGGAACCGCATGTAGAGTAGCGGGCACGTGAACGAGGGCTCGCGCATTGCCGCACGACGCTAGACGCTGCCGCCGCTAGACGCTACCGCCGCTAGACGCTACCGCCGCTAGACGCTACCGCCGCTAGACGCTACCGCCGCTAGACGCTACCGCCGCTGGACGCTACCGCCGCTAGACGCTTCCGCCGCTAGACCCCGCGCGACAGCCGCTAGACGCCGCTCCCACTCGCCAGACTCGCCATCCCCGCTGCACTGCCGGTCGATCATGTGCTGCCTGGCCAGGCCGCACGCCGAACAACCGCCGCGAGGTGAGAACTCTTCAGCCAATGACCGCCAGAGCGCCCTAACTCTCTCTAGGGCCAGTGATGGGCCGAGGCGCAATCACCGTCGTCTTGGGCCACGCCGCCGACGCCCGGAGGAGCCGCCGCTAGCGCACGAGACGCCAGAACGCCGCCGCCGGGGACGTCGCGAGGGTCGCCCTCGCCTGCTGCTCCGCCCGCCCTTCGGGGGAGAGGGAGACAGTCACAGAGTTGACGCCGCCACCGGACCACGCCACGCTGGGCATTCGCCACTTGTGCCATCGCAGCTCAGGAGTGCTGGGGCCAACGCCAAACCCGCCTGAGGGACCGAACGACCAGATAATCACCCGAGAGGACATGACAATTAAGTTAAGGTTAGGTTAGGCTAGGTTAAGAAATTTAATAATGTAATCAGAGGCCTCATCTCACATATCATCAATCATCATCTGGTTGCAATAGCAACCAGAATTAAAATTCGTCTCTTAAGCAAATCATGATGTGTTTCATTGCATTGCTGCATGGAGAAGTTAGTCACACAATTTCAGAACTGAGCAAGTGGGGCAACGCTGCAGACAGGAAACCAGAACAAGTTAGTCGGGTCACCCTGAAATTCACCCGCCTCTCTACGGAGGGTTGGCGCAATGCCAGTGGCGGTCAGATTGACCAGATCAAAGTAAATGTTCGTAATAAAAAGAGGGTAGAGTGTTACGCTTTATAACGTATGAATATATATTATTACAGTTAAGTATATTGTTACGCTTGGATCACGGAAGTGTGATATGTGATATTATATGCTGTTCTCATTGCAAAATTTACGTAAATCTTTGAAATCTTCTAGTGAATTAAGTTTAACTTTCAATTTGTCTACTTCGATTTTTATTGTGAAATCTTGTTTAACTTCACATGTGTTTTATTCACAGTTGAAAGTTTGGCGATTTGTGTATGATAAGAGGAGTTTTATTCATTGTTTCCGCAGAACTGGTGTGTTTTGACTTTTGGTGTTACTTTATTCTGTTTGCAGAGGTGCACTCTGTTGCAAGGGCGGCCAACTATAACGTTAGCTGTTTGCTAATTGCGTTTGAAAGGTCTGTAGTTGCTGTTGCAATTGTAGTAGTTGTTGGTGCTGTTCCTTGAATCGATGATGCTATGCCTGTATTTGCTGATGTTGCTGATTGATTATGAGTTTCTGTTGATACTCTAATGAATGTTGCACGGAGTGGGGCGAAATGTTGTTCACGGGCTGCACCGCTGCTTTGATGTTCTGTCAGAGTTCGTTAAATCACTTTTATCTATATTTACTAGTAGTTAACCAGAATTACTAGTTAAACAGAATTACTTTTAGGGACACTGTAACCACTTTACAAGCATTAGCTACTCACCAAGTGCTCAAAGTGGCGCGGTATGAACTATCAAGGTAGCACTACGGACACAAACTGTCCCACTGTTAGTGCTGAACGTGTTTTACCTAATTTCTCAATTACACTGTTGTCCGCATGTCCCCAGAATTGTATGACAATTTCCAAGACATGAAGCTCTGGTAAAGATTCTGGAGAGTGCCCTTTGAAGACAGCAAGTACACTGCAATTATGGCGCGGGTAGTTGTAATTGCAAGCTGCATGTGATTCGGGCCCATAATACAAAGCGAGACGTGGTCGTAATATGACCCCAATTGCGTCAATCACTATACTTCGTTTTTCATAATTTGTATATTAAAAAAGTAATTTTTTCTCTTAGCAATATTGTGAAATATTCTCATCGCTTCAACGCGCTTTAGGTACAACTTTTTGGACGTTGTACAAGAAGAACAATAATAAAAAACTGCTATGTAGTAACAAAGCTTTTCTCGTCCAAATGACATAAAAACATTTGCTGTTAAAATTCTTTCACTTCAAAAACTTGCTCCTATCTGAAATCAATCACCCTGTGTGTATTTTACGATTGATCTATGCTTGAAAAATACATTTAAAACATCAAATACTAAAAATAAATAAAATGCAACACAAAGTGTGGAGTGAGTTAAGCGTGTGTTCAGCGGTATTCTCTTCACCATACCCTACTATTCAGAACTAAATAGTAGTGTATATTAGAGAGAAGGCCACTAAAATACATGTAATTGATTAATAATAGTACCAACGTTAACCAACCTGAACAAAAATTAATGACAGCTTCTGAGTTAAAAAATGCAAATAAAATTGAATCCTTCTAAATATTCAACTAAAATAAAATATCTTTGAACATGAATGTTTACATAGAAAATTGCTTATCTAATTTCTAAGACACACCAAAATGTGAAATCATTGAAGACTTCATTGTATTTATATTTTGTATCAGTAGTCTTCTTATCTTAACCTACATTGTAATATCTCCTAAATTGAAAGAATGTTTGATACATTTATAAAGAGAAATCACATTCCATCTTCTTTGATATCAAAGCAACTGATGATGTTGTTTTTCACGCAACATCTCGATACGCCGCCTGCCCACTGCCTGCTCGGCATCCAACCGTCTAACGCAGACGAAGGGAGTGGAGCAGACCCTCGCAGATCTCTTCTGAAGACTTCCCGGGAATTCCCCAGGGGGGATATGTGTAACAAAAAGCCGGGGTGTGGTGAGCGCGCTGTGGGAGAAGCAAATTAAAAAGCGGCGAAGAGGCCGTAGAAAGACTCGGAGCGTCTTCATTAAAGGAGATGCTTTTGGTGGCGACGCGGTGGCTCAAGACATCGGCTCGGCGCGCCGCAGCGGCGTGGGGAAACATGAGGGTTGAGGCTGAAAACAGATGACGGATCTAACGGTGATGAAGGATTTGTAGATGGAATTCGTTTCCTTTCTTTCTTTTTTATTTTTATTTTCATGTTGCTTCCCTAGAATATAACATTCGGCAGAATGAGAAATAACATACGATATTGGTTTCTAAGATCAACACCAGGCGAATGATGGAGCAATACGGGTGGTCCTAGGTTCAAACCCCGACAGTGGTAAGATTTTCGACTCTAGCTTGTCGGTTAGGTCGAATTCAGTCACCTGGAGGAGAATTCTAGAGATGCTTCAATCGATTTCTCCGTGGCTTCTCCGATCATCACCAGGCGAATGCCGGAGCAGTCCCCAAACAAAGCGGCCATGGACCGCGCGCGATCTTCCTGTCCTCTTCCTTGTCCCCTCCTCTCTCCTTACTCACAAACTTAACACTGAACCTCACTACACTGCCACACATGTCGAGTGACCTGTCAAGAGGTTAGACCCTGCCCCACTGGGGAGGCTACCTCGAGGAGGAACGCGCAACACGACGTGTAGGTCGGCGCCAGACTTCACCTTGCGCTGGGGAATCTCTTGTTTTGACATTCACTAGACTCACTGAACTAACGATCAAAGTAATTGTCGCACACAATTCTAACTCTTCCACTCAGTATAAATTATTTTAAAATTCAATATGTTCATAATAACTGATCTCATTGTTCAGAGAATCGTGTTGCACTGGTCACACATGGCTGCAGCATTATTCGAGATTAAATGTTGATGTGTGAACCTGGTGTGACATATTCAGCATCTCATTAGTACTACTTGATAAGCTCTACGAAAGGTGACAGGTGGATTAACATCCTGTAACTCTCTAATAATACTTAATTTGCAGCTTAACCCGCTCCATTCATTGCTGTCTTTAATTTCCAGTTTGATTTTTATTTTCTTGAGATATTCGTGTTAACGTAATATAAAGTCGGTTTCTTTCTCACTTTAAGCGGCCTCTTTGGCTTTTCTGTCAGCTACTTTATATTTTTCAATGCCGCCATGTGATGGTACCCACCAAAAGAATTTCTTTGCCATCAGTTTTCCAATTTTGAATTTTTATAACTGTATCTTGGATCACTTCATTGCCACTGGCTACCTTCCTTAAGGATAGAATTGCACTTTTTGAGTAAGTTATTATTATTGATTTGTTTTCACTTTGCCTTTCTATGTATTCTAGAACTTCAACAATACGATACAATTCACTGGACAGCACTGAAAAATCATCGGGTAGTTTGTTGGTCATTACCTTGTTTAAAGAAATTACCTCCTTATTTAGATTCTTTGAGCCGTCAGTATATATTTTACAGTAATCATGGTATTTTTTTACTATTTCATTTCTTACGAGGATACGAATTTCTTCAATATTTGCATGCTGTTTGCTAGGAATGTTCGGAATTTCATCCGCTGCAATATCTTGCATTATCCAAGGCGCATATTTGGGTAGAACTGTATTCTTAACAGTTGGGATCATCGCTTGTTTCTTCTGAATAATCTGCATTTTATTCATCGTCAAGAGGCTGGAAAGTTTCTTCACATATAAAGTTCTGTAAAACGTATATGTATTATGGAGATTTTTGGTAACAGGATTCAGTTTATTTTATGCTACTTTGATAATATATCTTATGATTAAATTTCTTCTACATTTTTTCTAAAATTTGCTCAGCTTCGTGTAGTATGCTAACTGTTGGGCTAGTTTTGAAGGATCCGCATATCCGTCTGGCTCCCATATTATTGATAGCATCCAATATTCTCTTGATGCCAATATTCTTTTGACGTCAATAAGATGTTGGCGGTATCATATAATAGACACTAATAGTCCAATTTGGATCTATTTCCTGATAATTTCTTCTAATGACCCAAAAATCCGCTCCACAGAGTGTGTGACTAATAACTTTGACAAGGTTCATTCTTTTGGTACACTCAGTTTTCAATTTCTTTTTGTGTGGAATCCATGTTAGATTATCATCTAAAAACAGTCCTAAGATTTTAATTTCTTTGCTCTGTTCTTCTTATGCTCAGCTACTTGCACAAGCGAACAGTGTTTTCTGCTACCGTGTCAGCTGCTACTTCCTGCAACCAAAACGATAGGCAACCAGCGCAACGATTAAGTTTAGATGGTTGTATACTAACGTGGCTTTATCTTAAAGAATTTAAGGAAATATTTGCTCGTAATTCTGAACATTGGATGGTTGTGATTTTCTGTCTGTCTTTGCAGAACATATTTTATTAAGGAAAATTATCTGTTTGCAATATTTTAATTGTAGGAAGACGTCGAAACAAATTAAACGTTTGCAATTTTCGAAAAATCAGGGATTTCAACGAAAATGAGGCCTGCACCATTCTGTTAAATCTCTTGCACACTATTCAACAATAAAATTTAACAAAAAATGTGACTTTTAATGGAAAATTTTGAAAATGCCCAGAAGCTTCATTTACAGTACACCTTAAAATTAAAATATCGGTTTCAAATTCAAGGTGTCGCTACATCAGCCAGATCGATTAAGGTAAATCAATTTTGGAGAAAATCGCTTAATCGTTTAGCCGCCATCGCTGTTCACGAGCAGACAAACAGTCAGACAAGAAGGACTGACGGATTCTGGCTACAGCCCCTGTTAAACAATTTTTTCTGTATTTAACAACTAGATATATCAACTTTTTCGTTATCAGGTCCCGGCAATAAGAGTTTTTCTGCCGAAAATTTGCGTTTCCCCCCCCCCGCAGCATTACATAGTTTTCTCTATACTGCGGAAGCAGTAGCGAGTACACGACCTTTATGGACGTTCAAGTACGAAACCCACAAATGTTAATCAGCTCAATCTAAACTCCCAAAACTACCCTAATCTACCAACCACTAGCAACATTCCAAACTTTACCCACGTAACAAATCAATCAAATAGAAACCATAACAGGAATCAAACAACCACAAACCAATACAATGATAATAGCAACAATATTAGTAATGATAATTCATTCATGCACACAATAATAAACTCTATTTCAACATACATAATCAATCTAATCAATTCTATTATCCCAACAATCGTCAATAATATACAAAATTCACTCACGTCGTATTTCAATAGGAATCATGGCCACACAGCCCCATAATAAAATTAACCTGCTAAACTGGAATGCCAATGGCATAACCAACAAAAAAAACGAATTGATCTACTTCCTCAAAGATAAAGAAATCAATATTGCGTGTATAACGGAAACACACCTCAAATCCCACACTACATTCAATATGCCCGGTTACAATGTAGTCAGAACAGACCGATCAAATGCTAATGGGGGAGGAGTCCTCATCCTTGTGGATAAATCAATACCCTACACCAAAGCAAACATTCCAAACACTCCTGGATTAGAAACAGTCGCTCTAAAAATACCTCTTAACAACAGAGTATTTACCATTATAACAGCGTACAAATCTCCAAACAAAAAAATTCAAGACACCAACATCGCAGCGCTATTTAATCAAATCACCCCTACTTTACTATTAGGAGATTTGAACTCCAAAAACACCAACTGGGGATGCAGATCAACAAACAGCGCAGGCAAACATTTACAAATAATATTAACAAACGCAAAATTACACATATTAACTCCTACAGAACCAACCTACTACTCGTACGACTCAAACAAACACCCAGACACATTAGACATTGCAATCACCAACGATCGGACTACATTATATTCCACCGTGCTACACGAACTTGACTCTGATCACCTCCCTGTAATAATATCTACACATCAACAACCGCCCCCCCACACACCCACACCCACATTAAATACTAATAACATAAACTGGAAAAAAATTAGAAAAAACATAATTATCAGAACCCCCAAATTCAGGAATCTAAAAACGCCTTTAGAAATAGAAAGTTCAATAGCATTATTAAACAATATAGTAACCAGTGTTATCGTTCAGCAACAAAGTAACATAGCACATAATAAACCAAAAACACATACTAAATTGCCAGATTCCATAATAACCATATTAAAAACCAGAAACAGAACAAGAAGACTTTGGAACAATAATAGAAATCCCCAAATAAAAAAAGAACTTAACATCCTAAACAAGATAACCAAAAACGCAATTAAAGAACACCGACACTCTTCTTACAACTCTTTAATTAAATCCCTAAGCACTACCAACAACTCACTTTGGAAATTTACTAAAACAATGTTAAGAAAGCAAAGCACCATCCCTCCGATAAGCACGCCATCTGGGAAAAAATTTTCCCTTATAGACAAAGCCGAAGCATTAGCTGACTTCTTTGAAAGTACTTTTACGCTTAATAACACTCCACCCCACACAGAACATATACAAATTGCAAACTCGGTCTCCGCTCCGAACTATAATGTTCCACAAAAAACAAAATTCATATCACCAAACGAAATTAAGAATTTAATAAAGAATCTCCCCTCAAAAAAACCCCTGGACATGATAATATTAACAATAAAATTATAAAAAACCTACCCACTCCAACAATAGCCTTCATAAATAATATTTATAACTCAATATTAAGAATTGGTTACTATCCCATACTTTGGAAAAACTCAAAAATTATTCCTGTCCCAAAGCCTAATAAAAATCACAGTAATCCAGAAGGTTACAGGCCAATCAGTTTGTTGCCAACTCTGTCAACGGAATATTCTTGAAAAATTAATTCTGAAAAGATTAAACATGTATTTAAACAAGACACAAAACATACCCAAACATCAGTTTGGCTTTATTAATCAAGTGTCCACTTCACACCAACTTCTTAGACTAACTGAACACATCCATTCAGCATACCAAGATAAAAAGCACACAATAGCAACCTTCCTGGACATATCACAAGCCTTTGACAGAGTTTGGCACCAAGGCCTTATATTTAAACTGCAAGCAATTGGAACACCACTCTACCTGGTCAACATTATAAAACATTTTTTAACAGATAGAACATTCACAGTGACAGTAGAAAAACACAATTCAAACCCCCGTAAAATACAAGCAGGCCTTCCACAAGGCTCCCCACTTTCACCAACTCTATTTAATATCTACTCGTCAGATATCCCGACCACAAACCAGACCCACATAGCACAATTTGCAGACGATACAGTAATTTACAAATCCAGCCATTCAATTAAAATCATTAGCGAAAAAATACAAAAACATCTAGACAAAATAGATAACTGGTCAACAATATGGAAAATTAAACTAAACCCAACAAAATCCACTGCCAAAATATTCTCGCTTAAGCACTTCTACACTCCCTCCCCCTTTACAATCAACAACAACACAATTCCATGGACTCCTCACTCTCAAACAGTCAAATACCTTGGGCTAAACCTAGATACAAAACTGAACTGGAACTCCCATATTACAATCAAAACTCAACAAGCAAAATGCAAAATAGCCCAATTAAAACCTCTAATAAACTCCAAAAGCTGCCTATCAATAGACAATGCTACAACAATATATAAATCTATAATCAGACCATTAATGTTATACGCATGCCCCGTATGGACAAACGCATCAGCCACAACCATAAATAAACTACAAATAATACAAAATAAATTTCTCCGTTTAGCAACTCACGCACCATGGTTTATATCCAACAAACAACTACAAAAAGAATTGAATATAAAACCCATCATCAAACACATAGCCCATCTCTCCAATAACTTTTATTCAAATATCAATTCTATACCACACATCAGTCAATACAACCTCGCCTCAACAGACTATACTCCAACACGAATAAAAAACCGTTACCCTTTAAATGCCTTCCTAAACATATTTTCCAACAATTGTGAAGAGTAGGTGCAGATTGAAGCTTCCTACCCCTCCTGTAGCTAGAGTTAGTTTTTAGAATAGGTAATAAGAATATTTATAAGTCATACAATACATATGATAAAGTAATGTAACTGAACTATGTACTTCCGAATGAAAATAAATAAAAAAACACGACCTTTATCAAAGAATTAATGGTGAAGAATAAATTTTATTTTAAGGTAAAATCTCTATCTTCAATTTTGAAATTGTAGGAAAAAATTTCAAACTTTTGCAATATTAAAAAATTCTGTGTTAACATTGAAAATCTGACCTATTCCACCTTTACAAGCGTTTTTACTCTAGTCTTAAAAGAAATTTAAAGAAAAACTTTTGAGCCATTTTTGACAAAATTTTGAAAATGTCTCAGAGGCTTCTTATAAAAACCCCTAGAGTGAACGAATGTTATTCAAAATCGCATAGCATCGAGTCGGGTCAGATTCATCGGGGAGCATTCAGTTTGGAAAAATCTCACTCATAGTTTAGGCGCTAGGGTTGCTCAAAACAGACGGACAGACACACGGACGGTCGTTTGAAAAAACAAAAACAAAAAACACTCGAGGGACCCAAAAGTGTGTTTCCGTTAAAATCTCGACATAGATTTTCCACAGCATTGCTTAACATTCTCTATACTACGTATATAACTATGTTCAATCTCGCGATCGGTACTAGGACGCAGCCTCTAAGTGCCCTTTGCCCGCGCGGCGACAGGCTTTCACGCATTTCTTTGCCTCAGCAACCTCTTCAACGATGTCCAGAGCATATCTGCGCATCGAAAGTATTACAAAAGGGCAATAAATCAATTGACAGGCTTTCTAGCAAACTCGAAGAGCCATCAGCCTCAGCCATCAGCCATCACTGTGGTCAACCAAGTCGTCAGCCATCACCCTCAGCCATCAGCCATCACTGTGCTCAACTAAGTCGTAAACGGCTATTCAGTGTATTTTGCGCTAATGAATTATTCAGTGCTTCTATTTACTACTGCAATAGTCAATGTTTTACTTGCTAGTTCATTATCAGTGTTTATATTTACTATTGCACTATTCAGAGTTTTTATTCGCTATTGTATTATTCAATGTTCTTCTCAATTTTTATTGTGTTTTATTAGCTCAATTCAGTGTATATTTGTCTCAGTGTTCTCATTTGTCTCAGTGTAGTCATTGTATTGTTATTGTATAGCTTTTGTACAATTAGTTTTTGTATAGTTAGTTATTGTATAGTTAGTTTTTGTATAGTTAGTTTTTGTATAGTTAGTTTTTGTATAGTTAGTTATTGTATAGTTAGTTTTTGTAGAGTTAGTTTTTGTATAGTTAGTTATTGTATAGTTAGTTTTTGTATTGTTATTGTAATGTTATTGTATTTTTCATGTTTGTACAGGTCAACATTAGCCCACATCAATAGCTTAGTGTGTGTTCCCCCTAACGCGGTTTGCGGTTCTAGAAATCAAATACAATCATATCAGTAATTACTTTCTCATCAAACGCATTTATAGGAAATATGGAGTGACTACAGACAAATGATAAACGAGCTAGTCAAAGATGAAAACACCAACTCGTCTTTATACATTGACTTTGAAAATGACTACTTTGACCTGAGCGAAGTAACGGTTAAACTTGACATAACTTAATTTTCACCGATTCCTGCCAGACCGACCTCTCCGTGTCCATCCGCGGCAGCAGGTCACTGCTGCACTTCACAGCCAGCTCCCGCTTTACGCCTCCCTGAAGTGTCTCTACCAACCTTCAGCGGTAACCACACTGAGTGGCTATCATATCGGGACAATTTTCAAGCCCTCGATATCGACAATTCGTAGCTAGCACACATTAGTCCATTTTACTATCTTAATCATTGATCGGTGAAGCTAAAGGCATAATAGCCAACATACCAATTACAGGTGACAACTTCTCGACCGTCAGGAATACCCTTTGTTATGGCTACTCTAATCCTCGCTTAATAGCGTTCTCACATTTATCCGGGCTAGACAATCCTCCAAGTTTAGTACCCGCCGTACTACATTAACTCACAAATAAATAATGTTTACAAATTGTTGAAAATGCACATATTAACGGCGTGAGAAATCTTTCATAAAAATTACATTCGTGTAATTTTTTAAGAGAGAAAAAAAAATACCTCGAAATAAAATTTAAGTCATATTAAAGAGTTCAATTAGCATTGTCCTTTGAAATGTTTGAAGAAAAAAATTGGACCCGGTTTTGAGAAAATGGCATTTCAACGTTTATGAAAATGCAGAATTTGAACTAGTTTTCACAGAAAACTGTTGAGTTTTCAAGAATCTGTATTGTGCATTATTTAAATCGCATGTACTTATAAATTTAATAATGTAAACAAATTGTCGCTAATGTAAATATTAACGACGTGAGAGGCAAGTCAAAAAATATATTTTTGTAATTTGTTAAGAAACAAAGGAATGGAACAACATGGCATTGGTGTAATCTAGTAGGTTACATTTAGCACTATTCCTGACATAGGTTTGAGGAATAATTTGGAGCTGTTTTTGAGAAAATCTTTTTGTTATGCTTTAAAATTCCAAATCTTTCACCCAATATTGCGCAAAAACTACTAAACGTTACAAAAATATTTACATGACCTTAATAAAATAACTAATTATAGACAAAAAAATTGCTTTTGAAGGAAAATTCTCTATCTTTAATTTTGTAGTTGTAGAAAGACTCCGAAAAAAATTCAAACTTTTGAAATTTTTGAAAATTTGGAGTTAACCGTGAAAATCGGACCTATGCTTCTTTTATAAAGGTATGTTACTCCATTATTACTAGAAATTTAAAGATAAAATTTGGGGCCAAGCTTGGTCTCGAGCCTGATGGACAGAAATTTTTTTAATTTGGAAAAAGTCCTAATCATGGTGTAGGCGCTAGTATTCACAGACGGACGTTTTGAAAAGAACCACTTTTTCGATATCAGAGGACCCCAAAATATGTATTTTCGTTGAAATCTCGAAATCGATTTTTCGCAGCATTACATAACTTTACATTAGTCCGTATATACGTACGTATACAGGAATGTAAGAAGACTGAAAGTGAGTAACACCTTGTTGTGAAAGTGTAAAAACTATAGAAATCAGGATAACAAACCTGAAACACACTCCTGATGCTTTGAGTTGTAAAATGCGGTGATGTAAGGATGTCAACGAATTCGGGTGCAGAATCGCATGAGGAGGAACTCCTACGTTCTCGAGGGTATCCGCAAATATCTACTATCTGGAGAGTCTGCGCGGTGTGGTAAATGGAGGGTGTTTTATGGATGAGGTTCCGTCTCGGATGTGTCGGCCGGGGTTAAAGCAGTTCCGGAAAGGGGGCGAGAGAGAGCGACTAAACCGAGCGAACGGAAGATTTCTCTCGGAAGACCGCCATGTAGGTATCGATTCTCTTACTTTCTTTAGATGTTCACCGAGTGCTCATGAATAAGAGAGGACCAGTGCGAATGAAATCGGCCGCAGGATATAGTAAATCATTTGAAGAGGTGGGATTTGGGGTTTCAATGGGTGAAAGTGGACTTTATGAATATGAAAATGGGTTACCTTTATGAGACGTGACTTCGTGCGTTGCGACATCTCGGAATCCAGTGAACCAAATAAACAACAATGCGACTAATCTTTCATGGTTTAAAAGTATACTACAGGGAGGGGAGTACAGCGGGAACGCGTATTTTCTGTCGTGGAGTGAAGAGAGTAATCCTGCTTGGAAGCTAACCCTTCCTATTGCAGCGCACCTAGGCAGTGGAGGTCGTATGCGGCAATAATTAGCTTGGAGACCCTGTCACAATATTGGATGCCTATGGTTGCCAAATATAATTTCTGTAATTTACAATTAATCAGTATTATGTGCCCCTGCAAAATAAGTTTGAAACGAAAACTTTTATTGATAATTTGACATTTTTTCATTTAATTTGCAAAGATTGTGATTTTCATTTTAATGAAATATGCATCGAAATTATGAATATTATAGAAGATAACTAAACAAGGAAAAACAAGAGTAAATGTCGTAATTCCCCTCATGAAAACCTAGTTGCTTTTAATGCATTAATTCTCCACTGACTTAACTGATGTTATGATTCCCCTTTCAATAGTGATGACATGGTTCGGTATTTTCGTTCGTAGACACCAAATTAATTTTCATTGATTGATTATCAGATGAAAAATAAACTTTCACATTTGACAGGTTTAAATCACAATTCTAATTATTGTGGTTTATGTCACAGTCATTTACATGAGTAAAGAGGCCAATGTGATGGCAGCAAAGGAAGACGGAATTGGGCTTCACGTGAATGGGTGCGGAGACCGCGCGGCCACTCTCTGGGCTTCTCGCGCCAGATAAGCCGTAGATATGGAAAGCATTAACTTTTGAATGTATCGCTGCGTCATGATAAAGGGCGCAATGAAATCAGATTTGTGATAAGGACGCAATCGGGATTTCCGAAAGTTTTATCGTAATTTATTTGCAAAATCTCGCAAACTGTACTGTCATTTTCCGTGTAATTACACGGAAAATGGCAGTACAGTTTGCGAGATTGTGCCATAAATTGCGATAAAGATTTCGTGTATAAATTATTCACTTTGATTTTTCTTACTTTAATGTCATATATGTTTCAAAGTACTTTGTAATTAAAAGTATTCTTTTTATGAACTTTGGATAGAATAATGGTTATTTTTTTCTTTTTGTAATGTCTTATTGTGAACAATTTATTTAATGTATAGTCAATAGGATAATTTATTATTACACCTAATTTTCAGATTTCATATCGACCCCTAATAATATGAAATATTGAATTCGAAAATGTGCGGGTTTCTTGTACACCTTTAAATTTTTCCAAGGCGTGATCAATTGTAGAAAAGTAATTTGAAAAAGAAATGGCCTTGTAAAATCTCTAAACAATAAATGGGAAATGGAAAGATCGTAAACATACATGTATTTGTACGTGTCTTTGTTAAGGGCTTAAAACTTGTTTCACTAAAATTTCTCTGCAAGTCGAAATTAAATTCCTTACATCTTACCTTTTGAAGTTCTACGAGGTTGCTATTCTGTTAAGAATAGTTCTGGAAGCGTTTTCGTTATTGAACATTTTACTCTTCCGGAAGGTCAGATTACTGTACAAAGTCCGCAAGAACACGCAAGGACCATTAATGAAGTTTAATGCGAGCTGTTAATAGGTTAGTTAATGGGTCCATAACTTCCCTCGCGGTAGTACTTCATGCGAATGTGCAGTAAGTTTTCGCATAAGTGACTGAGTTAAATGCCTAATTCATGGAAGAGTACTTGTCAAAGAGACAATTTATATGTTAAATATTGTTTCGCATATACTCGTTATTTTATTTACCTTTTCGTTGTTTTGAACATTTCAACTTTTTCTGCTGTACACATTTAACCATTTGTCATTTAACACCAAATATACATGTGTACTTCATTAATTTTTAAAACAGTTTTTCTTTGTTTTCAACATTGTTGTTTTTCTCGCCGTGGTATATCTGGCCTTCACAATACCTAAAAAACATTGAAAAATATTCAAATTGCATTGAATTGCATGTTAGTCGCCTCTATTCGTCACAAACATTGACCTGTGAAATGGTGGATGTTAAATTTCGAATGTGGTACATGCTATATCTTATATTTAATTAGTGGAAGATGACATTGTTTCTAAAATACATAAAGTATTAATTTGGAAATATGACTTACTGACTATCCTTCGTAAAATAAATTCATTAGTGATGTAAAGAGTTGACAACTTTTAATTTATTACAATACATGATTAATAATTTTGATACAAGAAATACGCGCTTTTTAAAATAAAGAGAATTTGATGATATTTATATAGAACTTTCAGTTTTTTATTTTTTATTTTACATATTTATTTTTTATTTTAACATATTTATTGTTTATTCGGAAGTACATAGTTCAGTTTACATCAATCTAAAAACTAACTACAGGAAGGGGTAGGAAGCAACAATCTGCGCCTACTGTTCACCATTGTTAGAGAATATGTTTAGGAAGGCGTTGAAAGGGTATCGGGTTTTTATTCGTGTCAGAGTACAGTTGGTTGAGGAATAAATTCGAATGTAACTACTTTGTTTTTGTTATTTGAGATCATCAACATCTAGGTCATTAGTGACCACTAATTTAACCACTGATTTAACATTATGGTTACTGTGAAGATGACATAATATGGTGTTGAAAGATGGTGAAAGGACGAACAGAAATACAACCATGCCCAAGGCGGGACTCGAACCGTGATCCTTCAATCCAAGATCGCTACGGCACTGCTGCGTTAACGATGTCGGCCATCCGGATCAGCGAACTTTCTGTTACTAAAGTTTTTCTCCTTCAAACTGTCCAAGCATCATTCACCCCAACTGAGAGCGCAGTGGTCGCGCAATCTTTCCGGAGCGCAGTATCGACGCCCAAGTGGTGCGTGTAACACGTCTTGTCCAATACGAAGAGGCGAGTTTTAAACTCAATAGTGTCTAGTTTTCATATTGATTGATTTTATTTGGTATTTCCAGGCGCGTTAACTGCTAAGGCTAGTAGTTTCGTAAGTTTAGTGCATGTTTTCCTAGAGATGTGACGGTAATCGTCCCCCGCTGTATCCAGTGCCAACCAACCCGTCGGCTAGCGGAGATTTTCCCCAACCAGGTATCTCCCATCAGCGGGCATCGCCCCAACCGGGATAAGCTGGTTTGGACCGTATGTACTCCTGAATCATCTCGATGTCGAAGCGTACCTCACATTCCTGCAGAATGATCTCCCGGAAAAGCTAGAAAAATGTACCCAGTACGTTCCGCAGCAGGATGTAGATTTGAGCTTGTTCTCTAAAACATGTATTTGGGACTGCAATAAAAGACCAGTAAAGACAATTTTCGAAATTCGTAGAGTTCAAAGAAAATTAGGCTTGTGCCATTATTTTAAATGTCCCTTCTATCTGTGGCAAAACGTTAAAGAAAAAAATTGGCACGGTTTTTGAGCAATAAGGTTTTAAAAATTGCCTAAATTTCAAGTGCGAATTACGCGAAAACTACTCTTTTTTTAAACATTGTTCAATACCTTTTTAAAGAACTAATTTTTACAAGATACTTTGTCTGAGACAAAAGTCTGTACCATCAATTTAGTAGTTTTGAAATGTCAACTTTTTGAAATTTTCGAAAAAAAAGAAGATAGAGCTGAAAATGTGATTAGCCCTCTTTTTAACGTCTTATTACATACCAGAAGAAAATTTAAAAGAGAAAATTAAAAATTTGGAGCAATTTTTGAAAAAAAAAATTTAATTGCCGATATTTTGTGAAAAATTACATGAAAACTACTGATATTTTCGAAAAAATAAATATATCCTTGTTTCAAGATCTGCCTTTAAGAAATAGATTCCATTAAGGAAAAAATCTGCATCTTAAAAATTTTAGTTGAAGGAAGATGTTGCAAAAGTTTTGAATTTTTGCTCTTTTCAATAAATCAGGAATTTTAACGAAAATGAGACCTGCACAGTTATCTTAAGGGTTTATTAAGCTATCGGAGAGGAAAGCTTAATCAAAACATTTGGTATCATTTTTTGAAAAATTTTGAAAATGTTAGAGGGAGCAGTTGTAAAGTATCTTCCAAAATAAAAATATCGGTTTCAAAATTTCAGTGGCCGCGACATCAGCTAGATTGATTGGGAATGTCGATTTTGTAGAAAATCGGCTGAACGGTTTAGGGGTTAACGTTAACCTCATACGGACAGACGAACGGGCAGACACATTTTGTCGTTTTTTGAAATTAAGGGCCCACAAAAAATGGATTCTGACTACAAAAACTCTTAGATGAAGTAATTAACTATATGTAAGGAGAAGATTTATTACCTTTTTTGTTAGAAAGGCCCAGCAAAAAGAATTTTCGTGTCGAAAATTGGCCGTTCCCCATACCTTTACAATACTTTCTAGATACTGCATAAGCTGGAGGGAGAAAGTAAAATTAAAATAAACCAGAAAGAATTGAACTGATTTTAATTTATTTTTGATTTTTTCCAATATCAAATCGGAAGTTAAATAAATATTCGGTGATACCCTAAAACCATTTATTATTATGACGACTGATGTGAATGTGGACGAGCTTCACCAGAAAATATGCAACAAGTGGGAGAAGGAGAGGGAGGAAAGATTTCTATCGAGAAAAGATGAAAAAGCGTTTCGCGTACAAAGCACTCCACTGAATGCCCAGAAAGGCCACTTGCATGGCGCTTTTAAAATGCTCGGCCGACGTTTCTACACAGCGGCCTTGCAAACATGACCGTCCCTTCCCTCCTCCTCCTGAAGCACCTTCCTGAGAGAACCCCGCCATTTCACAGAGCTCTGAAGACCGTCTCGAAATAGCGCGCGAGTAGCGCAGAACACTGCCGCAAGACAGAGAGAGCGGTTGACCCCCGAAATTGTGGGCGTATGCCTGTGCTCGTTGTCCTTGAAGTTGTGAGCAGTTCTTTCGCCAAGTTTCGTCAAATTCATTCACAGGCGATAAGCAAGAGCTGTAGCAATACAGCCTTTTGAGATAGCAGCCATTGCTATAGGTAGGGTAGAGACCCTTTGTGTCATCGAATTTCGAAGGTCAAAGAAAATATAATTAGGGTATTTTAGGATTACTATTGAACATGATAGTGGCAAAGTCCGATATATGGATCATTCGCGAATTAACCGGTTAATTTGCACATTCACCAATGGTTCAGATTAAGTTGTAGGAACGAATAATTTCGGACGTCACCCGGCTAATTTTGACATTACTCACAGAGCGCTGGCTAAGCAAGGTATCGTCCGAGCGTA
Source organism: Gryllus longicercus (assembly GCA_038098605.1). Classification (NCBI taxonomy): domain Eukaryota; kingdom Metazoa; phylum Arthropoda; class Insecta; order Orthoptera; family Gryllidae; genus Gryllus; species Gryllus longicercus. The sequence continues at coordinate 1,169,804 of JAZDUA010000324.1, read as the reverse complement.
AGGCGTCTTGCCTAATTTTGGTCTTTGTACAAAATCTTGTAGGAAGTTATGCTTGCACAGACTCAAGGCTGCTTCGTTTGAGACTCGGGGTTGTAAATTGGTAGACCGGAGGTCGGACGCTCGTCGTCCTCAGTCTGAAATGCATAACGAAGCGTCACCAGAGGGAAACAATGAAGTTAGGTGGTATCTTGTAAATAGAAATTTACAACTGGCACTGCAACTCGAAACTAGAGACCTTGTCTCTCACTAGAGATACCATCTGCAGGCTGATTTCTGTTTATCACATCATATCTGCCATTCCTCGTCATTCTATGTATCCTATTTCACAAACATTACCTGCATCTTGTAAACTAATTTGTATTTCATTCGGCTAAGACAAAAATATACTGCGGAGATATTAATACTTCGATAAAAATGACCCACCTAAAAATTATATGCTATTACATTCTATAATTATTGTGATGATTAAGCAAATAGTGCATTTAAGAGCATATATTTATGTGTTTGATGATTTGAAAGAATCATTTTTTCATGTTTTGTGGGTCCTTGATACCGAGAAATCAACTTATAGCAAAACGACTATCCGTCTGTAGTCAACGCTCGAATATGAACTGTTCTGCTAATTTTCCCCAAACCGGATAATCCCAAATCGATCTGAACGAACTCGAAGCTTAGAAATTTGAAACGGATATTTTAATTTTAGGAGGTATTTTACATGACGCCCTTAGGCCATTTCAAAATTTTCAAAAATATTCCCACGTTTTTGCTTAAAATTTGTTGATAGTGGGAAGAACGTTTAAGAGAATGAAATCTCTGATTTTTCGAAAATAACCAAAATCCAAAACTATTTCGGAGTATTTCTACAACTAAAATGTTAAAATTAGAAACATTTTACCTTATTAAAATACGTTCCTTAAGAATAGATTTTGAAATAAGATCATGTATAATTTAAAAAAAATTCAGTACATTGCGCATAATTTTGTGTGAAAATACGGGCGAAAAGGTACGTGATTTTTTAGCATAGCTAGTTATAATTTTTGTTGCATATCAACCTATACAGTGCCCAAGGATGGCGTGGGTTAGTTTCATTTAATAAAACAAAATTAATATACATAAAAATATAGTCAACATTTTGATCATGATAATGAACCATAATTTTTAGACTGCCATTCCGTGTTTAGTCACTGGAGGTTCGCGTACATGACTTAGTCGTCTGCGAAATAATGTTATCTTACATTTTTTATTTGTACAACTGGTAATAAATTATTAAATATTTATATGAACATTTTCATGCTTTTAGTGCATATAAATTCGCATCCTAATAATCACGTTAAACTTGAATTACTAAAGTCAAGTAAAGTTTTCCATGCGAAAATACAGGATATAGCAAGAACAACCCTACTCTTTGCAATATTATTTACCTTTCTTGGATTTGTTATGAGGAACAGAGGGGGTTTTGGAGGGGAAGGGCGCCAGCTTGCTGGGGTACGAAATTTGAAAAATTATTTGTGTACTGTGACGAACCTGCTCGTAAGAATACGCCGGTGACTTGTGCGCACCGAACCTAGCGGGTCCCACAATGTGTCGAGACACGTGAGTGTTCGACATAGTGGAGGATGTCAGGTCTCTCGCGCTAAATTTATTTAGATGTGGGCGCCAAGCGCGAACCTTAACTTCCTCCTGCGCCAGCTCTTGAAATCTCAATGAGTGAGTCGCTCTGGGTCTGGGTGATGCGCATGCTCTTACCTTATTCCATCTGATTGTATATTGTCCGTCAGAATGGCGGGCACGCATTTATTTCAAAATGACACTATTTTATTACATGGACATTTAATAACTTTGTAACTACGCAATATTCTTTTTTATCTACAACGTTAGTCTTTTAATTCTTGACAGGGGCCTATGGTGATAAATTTGGGGTTACCTCGCTGTAGAGAATTGCTCGTCGCTGTCCTGGATTCGTGCTCAAATCGCGCACTCCAGGTAAAGCCGAGGAGGGACGGCGTCGTAAGTGCGAGGACTGGCGGGAGCTCACGTCTGGATCAGTCCTGGATACGTGGCACGCCAGGTAAAGCCGATGACTGGATTGAACGCTCTCACTCTCGTACCGATAGTGAAGCATGTTTTTCTCGCTGGGTAGAGCCGTCATACGTCACTCTTTCCGCGTCGGAATGCACGTCGGCAAGTTGCTCACCGTGACACGTGCATTTCGGACGCTCTGGCTTTCGTCCTCAGAACGGAATAAATTCCGTTGACGTTATTTCGCTTGATAACAGTTCTAAATAATGCACCGGTTTCAGAGAGGATGGTATCTGATGACGCGAAAAGTTTGTAGTTTTCATGTTGTGGTTTCAAGTATTCACAGATCTCGAAGTTTTGTTGTAGAAATGCTTGATGAAAATCAAAAGCAGCCTCTTTCGATGGATTTCAGACACCTTCTCTCCATGGATTTCAGAGACCATCTGCCCTTCTCATCTCTGCCCTGTATTATAATCCCTTGTTTGTGCCCTTTGGTCACGTGTGTGTCGTACTACGCCGCTATTGGTTCCTTAGCTACTTCTAGAATATTCTATGGGGTTGTGAGTGCCTATTGGTCGGCCCAGTTCCCACTTTGATGACCTACATAATCTGATCGTTCCAATACGTTGCCATTGTTTATCTTCTGTTGAAGATGGGTGGCCGGGGGAGGGGACATCAGCTGAAAGCCAGCGCTCTGGGCGAATAATTACAGCTAATCCCGAAGGATTAGCGAGGGAGCATTTGTGAGACAAAGATAATCCGAGTTTTCGCGTCGTCGCGGGTGTCAAGTGCGCGGACCACAGTTTGATGAAGGTCGAGTGTGTCGAGTGTGCTGACGGGAGTCCCAGAGGGTAGGTGTAGTGTCCGCCAGTGCGGGCACTTCAGAGGGCTCGCCGGCGGAGCTAAGGGCCAGAGAGTGTCCCGTACCGGCGCCAGAGGAGAATTGAAGTGCGGCCTCGAGCGGCAATTGCAGCTAATATAAATATTAACAACGTGACACAACTAAAAAAAGCCATTTGGTGATTTTTGAAAAAAACAAACTAATAGAGCAATAAGGCGTTTACGTCATCTTATAGAGTGCATTTCGCACAATCCCTACCAAAAATTTAACGAAAAAAATTGGAGTCGTTTTTGAAAAAATCTTGTGTTTGTAACTTTTAAAATACATTAATGTAATAACAAACAGAAAACAATATTACATTATACGGCACAAACACGGTCTAATTTGCTTATGAGAGGAAAAGTGTCAAATAAAAAAAACACGTGCACAATTTGGTTCAGATATACTTTAAATATTGTTACACTAGTTTTTAACGGAGAGAATTCTTTAGTTAGTAATTCTAATATATACTATAAAATGCAATTATCTTTTACCAACGCTATTGGCAGGCAAAACTATAATTAATGCTGGTTATATAAGCTATCCCTACCGCGTAGGCCACTCTTACAATGAACGTAAGGTACTATAATGTTTAGGTTTTCTTTCCTAATAACCATGACCGTTTAAATACCTATTCACAAATCAATAGTAGAAGTACTATCTCTCTCTCTCTCTCTCTCTCTCTCTCTCTCTCTCTCTCTCTCTCTCTTTTGGAACAGACGACAAATTAATCACCTGATACATGGGTTATCTTGCTCCCTAGAAATTCTCTAAATTGTTCGTAAATAAAACTGAGAAGCTCATCGGACATTTCATGTAATTACAGGTTGAAGATTTCTTTTTAACTTCTCTTGTTCCTTCAGTCGTTGAGGTGTGACCTTGTCACCAGTCGGGGTCCGTTACGCAACTCCTTAGTTGGCACCGTCCCTTCTCCCAGGGACTTGGATTTCGAGCTCTACGTCGGTCGGATGATTGTTGCAGTGTTCCCAGGCCTCAGTAATATAGATCTGAGCCAAAAGTTGAATATTATATGCACAAAGTACATTACTTCACAAATATAAGTACTATGTTTCACCTATTCAGCACGTGGCGCCATTACATGGTGTAACATAATATTGCATTTGTCTGCTACCAACCAGTCACTTTCTATTCATGCATGCGCTGTAATTTTAATATTATGCATTTTATATTCTCATTTCGCGGCTTACCTCTATTGAGATTTATAATTCTGACCTGACGAACGCCTTCCTCGAATCTCCTCTCGCCAACATTACTTCCGTTTCCTTGTCTTCGGGTCGCCGGTCAGAATGCCAAGCGCTCTCAAAATGTGAGTTCGGGAAGCGGCAGCATGGATCCATTTGTCGATCGCCTAGACGATGCCGTTACGCTAGCGCTGGCGGCGTTCAGTGCCGGAACTATGTGAACGTGCGCGTCTGTACGGTCACAGTATATAGTAAAGTAATAAAAAGCAATACAACTGAAGTAGAAACAAAATGTTCAATGAATATTTATTCAGTATTATCGAGAGATTTCTTGGAACAATTTACAACACTTTCTTGAAAATATTTCAAGTAATTATTCAAAACTCTTCGACAATTAGTTTTTGTCTTTTTTGATAGTCACAAACATTTTTTTTTAAATTTTACTCTTGAGAAACCTACGTGAATGAAGTTGAAAACTTGAAAGTTTTACCAAATCTCTGTTGGTAACAAAAATACTAGTACAGGTAAAACACAAACCAAACCTAACAAGACACGTCTTCATTCTTCACTGTTCATCCACATGACTTCTCAACTAGATACACAGCCCTTGTAGACCTTGACAAAACGAAAAATGAATGTTTTCACTTCACGCATAAGAAACAATCTTCATCGGAATCATGCAACTATTAATAGTACTTCTAGTTGTTGCTGCGAGAGCGAATCTCGAATTAATAATTATACAAACAAACCTCGTCAGAATGCGCAAGCCACGGTGTTCACAGGAAGCGCAAATAGTAGAAGATAGAGATATCTAAACCTTCTGAGCATGACAATACAAAGATGACCACCATCGCCAAGTTGAAATATAGGTGGCATTGGTAGTATCGATAAGTGACGAACCAGCAAAAAATTAATAGAATGTACACAAATATATCTTCCTACGTGAAAAACAGTTTTTTGAGGCCGAAGGTCTCAATAATTTTAGTCTTTAAGGTCATAGAACGCTTCGTTTAGGAGTTATTTAACTATTTAGACTTTGACAACAAGACCTAGTTGTATTTGCAAAACTGGATTGCGTTTGTCGTGAATATTTAATTGCTTTTTTCCAACATACCCATCTATTTCTAACGTCAAAGTGCAATTTGTCACGTATCCGTAAAATTCTCCTTCTTTAGAGACCTCATTTATAAAGACCGGTTGCATGTGAGAGCCACAAAAGATATGAATACTACTGAAATAATGTAGGTAGTGATTAAGGCGATTTGTTCAGATATTATAATTTCAGAACAATTCAAGATCTTTTTCAATAATTCAATAATTTCAATGTTCATATTGAAATTATGCGCTTGCGAAAAACAAGCCTTTTACAGCTTTTGGAAAGAATGGTTTCTCGGATTTTAAGCTCATCTTACTTCACTTCTCTGAAAATGTATGAGTGCTCCTCTGGAAAACAGCAGATAAGAAAGCTTTCATAGAGAAACTTTATAGATCTCTATCCTATTATTGTATTATGCTAGTGTCTGAACATTCAATTGAGCGTTGTGTTGGGGAAGGTGGGTGTGACTGTTTTGAGAGGAGAAGTCTCAAGTGGTAGCTTACAATTCGCGTGTACCAGTGACACGCCTCCAGGTCGTCAAATCATTATCGTAAAATTGATGGACATGTATTTTGAGGGCACATCGTACGATTAGGATACGCATTTTAGAACAATAACACGGCTTTAAGTGGCACTTCAGTCGACCATCAAATTTATCGCTTTCCAGTATCAGATGCATTTTGTATAGTGAATGCTAAGCAGGAATTACCCACGATTGAAATCACGTTTCTAGGTTAGTATTATAAAAAAGAAACATTGTTTTTACACGCAAAATATTTTCCGTGATCAAAAAGATTAGTTAGTTCAACATAATTTTGATGCGTTCACAAAATAGTATTTGTCGAATTCCATAGCTGAACGATAATGCTTCTTGGTGAACAGAAGAAGCCTAAAATATACGAAAATAATTATTTATTAATAATTAATAAATATACTATAAATGTTTTTACGTGTAGTAATCCGTAGTACGTGTAGTAATCACCGTAAAAATTATCAATTTTGGTCAGTAGTTTATATTTTTCAGTTTCTTTAGTTTCCCAGAGCAAACGATGAGATTGTTTCTTGTTTTACTTTTATGTAAAATATTTATTTCTTGTTTTAGGCAATACATTCCTCTCGCCCACATGATACGTCACAGTTATTGTTCATGCAAATAAATAAATACTCTCAAACAATTAAAAAGCAGTTAAGTATCTTTCTTTTTTTGTACTTGGAATCAAGAATTGTAATGCAAAGATATTTCAGATTAAGACAACTTCACTATTTGAATGAATCAATCGGGCCATGAAGTCTAGTGTGAAATATCGTCTTAGAACATTTTATTTAACTTAAACAATTGTTTGGTTTCAAATCAGAAACATTATTTAAAAGATTGCCATAATAATTCTGAGTATTTCATAATCTTTAATAGCCTGAAGAAGGGCGTTTTCAGCACATAATACAGATATATATATATATATCGAAAAACTGTTAAAAATAACTCTGCGTTAGGTTCAGAGGAGCTCTTAGAGCTGCATCATTTGAAAAGGTACACATTTGACCTATGCTGAAATCCAAGACATCACAGATGGTAGTGCAGCATAACAAATTAATTATCTGCGTATATTATTTATGTCATGCGCGATATTTATCGGAAATCGTTCGCCCTGCTAACATTCTAACGAAATTATTTGCAGTGGAACAGGTTGAATCGGTCATAGATGAAGATAGTGACGAAGACTAGATGATTTAGGTAAATAAACCGAAGTTGTAGATTGTATAAATATTAAGAATTAAGTAATAAATGGAATCAAATATAACTATGCTCTATATATACGATACTATATGTACGATATACCTACACAAAAAACTGGAATAAATTTCAAAGATAAGTATTTTTATTTTAAAAACTAAAAATTACAGAAAATTGGTGTGTATTGAACATGCATTTCAAAGCGAAGAGAATATAAAATTACATACATTCATGTTAACTGTGAATTGAAATAACGATATTTGAAAGTATGGTTTTTACCGTAAAAATTGATATCGAAAACAAAAAATAAGAATATTGTTAATAAAAAACTAATAATTTTATCCCGGGAGAATATACGTTTTTTTTCGAAACTTCTTAATTACCAACCAATTGATCACTTGGCTTTCATTTTCTATTGGCCAAAAACACTTTAGCGCTCGAACTATCAGGTTAATTTCACCATTTAAATGTAGAAATTAAATACATTGAACATTATATATTACTTTTAATGCATTTTCTGTCATGATTCATACTATAGCTGTACTAAAATAAGTTTATTGCCGAAACGGATAAAGATAATTAACTGATTAAGTGGCAATTAACTCTTATAGTAAGGGCTATTTATGCTATTCAGTCCTCCCCGGCACGTCAAGTTAAACTGTCAAAACAAACCAATTTTCTAAAAAAAAAGGAATTTTTCGTTTTTTATGTTTATTTGAATATTTTTGCAACTGCTATTGTTTACAAAAATTATTCATTTAGGTCTATTTGAGTCCAAGAAATGAAATACAAAATATCAAACCAAGTTCATATAATCATAGACAGACAAAATGGCTGGAGAGCCTCAAAAACAGGTTACTTTCAGATTTGAGTTGCAGATACAACAATAACGAGCCAAAACTAATACAGAACTTTTTTATGGCCAAGAATAGGCCTGAATATCTAAAAAAGCTTTATGTTCAAAAGGCCGACTATCTTAACCCGCTACCCCCTTTAGTAAATAATCTTTGTTACATCTGTCGTGAAATAACATTCTTCTGAAATAAATTACCATAATTCCATAAAAAACACCATAAATGTGTGAATTCAGTAAATACTCTTTGTTACATATGTCGTGAAATAACATTTTCGTCCCAGAAACGCAATCTCACGACTCATGTGAGGACTGCCAATCAGCATTATTTTGGTAAGAATGTTGGGGACCATGGCTAGTCATACGCTGCCTATCAACAGACTTCCAAAAGTCTCAAGTATTATTTCAGTAGTATAGATACCTTTAGCGGCTCTTACACGTGAGCAATCTTGTGACGTCACGCTTAGAAGACATAGAGTGTCCCATCCTATACGAGTATTTATGTTTTCTGTGAACACCGTTGTTTGCGCAAACTGACGATATTTATTTGGATCATCATTAATGGAAGATTCGCTCTCGCAGGAGTTAGAAATATTAATAGTTGCTTGATACCGATGAAGATTGTTTTATGGGTGTAGTGCAACTGTTTTCTTACTGTATCTGCAAGGGCTGTGTACCTAATTGAAGAAGTAATTATGTTCGAAGCGGACACTTTCCTTGTTTCATTTTTACGATATTCTTAGGGAAAATTAGATCTCTGCTATTCATCGACCGGTTTTCGTTGCGATGCTCGAAGATAAGTATAGACATTCTTTTTTTTTCGTGGAAAGTTTGTGACATAACCTACATTACTTGTGCACTTGAAATGGTATTATACCATATGTATCTACTATACACTAAACGCTCATATTATTCAAATTTAAAATCTATTTGTCTGTTTTATAGCTCACCCCTCAAATTTCAAACTCTGCTAATGAAAGTTAATATACATTCATGAACTAGACGGATAAAGAGGGGAAATTAAAATGTTCGAAAACATGATTTAAAACTAAAATTTGATGAAACCATAGGCCTATATGTTTTCACAATATTGTTTATTTTTTCTGGTTGGTTGATTTTAAATACCTAACATGAGTCATTTAAGTTAAATAATTGTTATACCTTGTTTATCCTACTTCTTTTATTTCTTTGAAGGTGGATATATTGCATTTTGATAAAAGTGAAATTAGCTGCAAGTTCATATGTAATGAATAAAAACCATGAAAAGAGCTACTGGGTACTTTAGGACGACCGAGACTCAAGAAACTACGAAATTGCCAGGGTAATCTACCTGTAAATGTACAAGAGAGGGCTCAAGCAATATTGCGAGGAACAATAGCAGAGAGCTCAGAAACCAAATCAAACTATGATTTAAAGATAACTATGGCGTTTTTTTATGTTCTTCGTCAAAAATAAGAAAGAAACAATATTGACAAAGAATGGACATTTGTTTACAGTACAGACAGAAGACTATGTCTTGTTAGGTTTAGTTTGTGTTTTACTTGTGCCAGTATTTTCGTTACCAGCCACAGTTCGGTAAAATTTTCGAGTTAGTGTGCTCAGTCATGATATTGAATGGAAAAAGATGGGAAATAATACTTTCCCTAGACTGATTAGTAATTTCAACAAGTTAATTTATATCTTGGATAAGTTGAAACATTTTCCAGAAAACTAGACGGACTATTCAGTGCTGTAAATGATATTTTGAGCAGGTTAGTAAAAGATCTAGATTATATGTGCCAGCAAGTTACATTTGTTATTAAACAAATTGATTGAACAACAGCGTCATTGAATCATTGAACAGAATCATTGAACAACGGCGTTACAGATACAGTACTGATTTGTCTGCTTTCTGCAATATTTCATTTTCTATTACTCCTCATGCATACAAATTATTGAGGAAATCGGGATATGTTGTCTCTCCACAGCTACGAACAAGAAGAGCAAGCAGATGAAAATACTTTGCAGTGTGCTAAGGAGAAATTAAAAAAAAAGCAGGAATCAGATTGCATAGTTTTATTATTTTTTATTAATATATTATTGTTTTATTAATATATTATTATATGGAGCTCATATCAAATCTTTCTTAGACAACGATGGTAAGAAATATAGTTGGAACAGCATATAATAGTTCAGATGCCGCTACTTCAAAAGCATATAAATATTAACATCAAACTCAATCTAAAACACTCGGGAAGCATTGTTAAAATCTATTTAGTTAAATAACTCCAAAATGAAGCATTCTAGGGTCTTAAAATTTGAAATTTTGAAGCCTGTGGCCTCAAAATCTCGTTCCTCGCACCCTAATGTATAGAACAAGAGCTTCTTAGACATTCAATTACATTGTGGCTGGTCCGGCACTTCTCTATATTACCCCATGTGTTCAGAGACGTGCACTATCTGCAACTGTATGTGAAATTAAACTAATTACTGATGTTTGAGATGATTGAATTTCATAGGTGTGAAGTTCCCCCTGGCCGTTCTAACGCATTTTTCGATTGTGTTTATAAAATTGTTAATTGTTGCAAAATTGTTAATTTCTTTGTTAATTAATTGTGGATTTCGGCTCTGGGACTCCACTCTTTAGATCTGCAAAAGTTGAAAATTGTTTATAAATTTGCAAATGTTGCAAAATTGTTTATTGTCTCCTCTAAATCCCCTTTAAACGCAACACAGAATTCCGCAATACGATCGGTGCTATCAACTTCCGTTCTAGAGTTATTTGTTTATTTGAACTCAACTCATAATTACTTCCACTTTTTGCACTCATTCCATTAGCTCTCCGCACACAAATATACTGGAAACGAGGTTGTCAATACCTCGTTCGATTGTTTGCATCATATGCTGAATAGCGAGGGCAGAGGTGATGTCGCGTCCTCGGTAGCGCCTCGAGGCGATAAACGGTGCGATGGAGCGAAATAGTTGTCTTTACAATTTCTTCGAAAAAAATAAAAAAGCTGAAACGTTTATTGGTCGTTTCTGGGATCATTACAGAAACAATTTCTGTCTTACGGCAACTACGGCAGTGTTTAAAGATTCAAACGTTCCTTTTATTCTATACAGCCATTAAAACTCACATTTCAATACCTAATTTTTACATTTTGTTTTTGTCAATGTTATAGTAGCATTAATTTTTGGAAACATTAAATTTGTTCACATATATAATCATAGCCTATAATTAATATTATATTGTATCTAAATAATTAATTGACTTTCTGTAAAATTCCCCGAAAACAGGTTTTTTAAAAGTAACAGTGGGTTTGATCGTAACCATACGGAGTGAGTTTAGTGAGTTAGTTAAGTGATCCACTAGCGTGCTCCTCCATCTAAAACTGAAAAAACTAGGCTTCTTGAGTGATGAACAAATTTTGAACATCTTGGAAGAGGTTAAAGATGGCAATATCTATGAAATTTAAGATATTATATCTTCAGATTGAGAAGATGAAACGACATTGGTCTCGGGATTAGAAGAGGAATTTGAAATCGAAGACAATTTTAGGGTATGATTATGGGGCCTTCAGCCTTTTTACCTAAACTCTGGAATTTTAATTGTGATGTGGTGATCTAAGCGAGGAAAGCATGGCTAAGAAAGTGAAACTAGTGGGGCTAAAGAAACAGCACATACTTTCTCGCCCGTACTTTCACCTAAAATTATGTGAAAAGTACTCAAATCTTTAAAAAAATCTTCAAAATATATCTGTAAGAAACCGATTTAATTAATGGAAAAATCTCTATCTTCATAATTTTAGTTGTAATAAGACTCCGAAAAAATTTGGAATTTTTGCAATTTTCAAAAATCAGAGTTTTTAATGAACACGAGACGACACCATTCTATTACACTTCTGAATTCCTGGCTACTTCTAAAAATTGTTTTAGTGATTTTCACACTAAATTAAAGTTATATTGTAAGTGTTTACCACCTATATTTTAGTTAATTACAAATTCCAATTTTTTATACACTTGCTTACAATCACCTACCATCTACCCTTTAAACACCAATATGCCTGAGAGCAACATGTAGAAATTTCTAAAATTTGAGGGCAAATTTGAAAAAAACGGCGTATTTTTGTTAAACTTTTTCATTATAACTGAAAATTAAGTTTTAATGGATTCTTTATTATTTAAAAATAATTTGGGATTGAAAAGGTTAATCTAAAAAAACATAGTTTTAGAAGAGATGCACGTTTACGTTATGTTACTACCAGATTCTTGAGAAGTTGGAAAAAGACTGTTTACCGTAAAGAAATTTAAAAATTTGTGATGTGTCATAAAAGGTTTCAAAAATGTCTTCTCGTGATGAGTCGAGTGATGTTTTGGTAAGAAAACAATAGTCGTCTGAAGATGTGAGTGTCGCAAATGTATCGGACTGTGATGACTCTACGAGTGCAGTTGGTCCTGTTACGGAATACTGCAAATGATATACTCACCTATCTGATGATAGAGAATCCGACAAAGCTACTTCGTCGTCTGATATTCAAGGCACTGTCACGGAAATCATAGGCGTTTCAAGTCTAAACGAGAGTTTGGTATCTCTTGGAGAAACACCTATTTGTAAAAGAAAATTGAAGCCCGGCAGTATACCCGGCAATTTATATGAAACCTACCAATGTTTTAAGAACACGCACGTCACAATAGAATTTTATAAATTTGCAGATCTACGGCTTAAAGAATGCATAAAGAATGCATACAGGCGCTCCCACACTGTTACATGTTACCCACACACATGTTACATTTTACACACATGTTACCCACATTGTCTGCGTGTGTATTTATCACGAAAATGTTAATTAAATGTTTATCACTAATCTGTGACGATGGAAGCATTTCTAGGCTGACTGCAAAACTGGATAATCCTGTGAACAATTATAAGGACTGTCTTTAAAGACTAACTTGTAATTCTACGACACCTGCTTGTTGTTTAAAGAAATGTCCCATCAGCCCTGGAACTTCTAGTTTCATTGCAGGCTTACAAAGATTATTTGAAGCAGAAATGATAGAAATTTTATGATTACTTACATACAATTTCTCGGAAACAACGAAAATTAATAGTTTTTTTCCTTTACAACATATGAAGAAGTCAATACACGAATTTATTTTGAAAGTAAAGGAAATAAAATATCAATTTAATAAACCAAACCACATAACTTTGTTTACATTATTGTTTATTCTCTTTTAATTTCAATTTAATCGGAGTTAAAGTTCGTAAGTTCATGTCTGGCACATTGTAATAAACATATAAAGTGAGATTTCTATGTACGTTGTAACAGCGGCCGTGGTGTTCTGCTGCTTGTACGGTGCACAGAGATGATGCGATAGTCGCTGCAGCAGAACGGTGAGTAGCAATTTGTGTTGTATTTAATTTCTCGAAACAATGTCACTGTCCCATTTTGAAACATACCAGACGTATATTTCACATTTTATAGAATTCACTGATATTTTTTCAACATTTTGGACTGTCGGGTTATTGGAGAAATTTAAAAATTTAAAATAAAATATCCCAAAACATAGACTTTAAAAATTGAAATGAATTTAATATATATCACACGAAAGAGAGTATTTTGTCCTTGATTGTGACAAAATATTAAATTTGTGTCACAATTAAAAAATAATTAGAAATTTATTAACAATTACTAGGCGAACATTTATTCAAAAACTTTGAAAATTAACTTTGCCACCAGAATCAATCTTTGGGAAAAAATGAAAAATTGTTATTTCTTAATTTTACCTACAAAGCCCACAGAAAAAAATTAAACATCTGAGTCATCGAGGTCGAAATTGTGCGAATTGACGTGGAATGACTCATATGCTGAATATAAGAGGAAACACTTCGGCGATTTAAAAGACATTGCTGAGCTCTTTGGTTTACAATTGGGGTATACTAAACACTGCTGTTTTACTTTCTCCTATTGCTTATACTTCCTCTAACACATTGTGTAGTCAGAATTTATGTTTTGTCGGACTCTCATACCGAAAAATCGATAGACGGCAAAACTTCTGTATGTCTATCTGTCCGTCTGTGAATAAGCATGCGAAACCGTTAAAAGGATTTTCATCCAAACTCTTCTTCCCAATCAATCTGATTGACGTCATGACGACATGACGTTGGAATTTGTAATTGATATGTTAATTATGGAATTCCTTTATTTTTTGGGGGGTCCCTAAAAATTTTAAAAATTAAAAAAAGAAAAAAATAAATTTTGGCTTCCGATAACGTAATAGACGTTTGAAAGAATAATACAGGTTTCATTTTTGTTGAAATAGCTGATTTTTTGGAAATTTGCAGGAGTTCAACTTTTTCGACGTGTTCCTACAGAAACAATAATCCAGATAGAAAATTTTCCTTATTGGAACCGGTAGATCAAAAACAGATCGTGAAATAAGGTCAAGCAAAATATTGCTTAAAGTATTTAACATTTTACAAATCCGTCCCGTTAAACTAGTGTGATAGTAGTGTAGTAACTTAATCTGTTAAAATTTGAGAATTGTTCTATTAGTACTTTTTGAGAAAAATTTCCTAAAGATAAAAGTTGTAAACTTACGGGAAATGGCTCCCAAAGTTTTCAGTGCGTTCCTGGTCTTTCTGTTGGACAAACACAAACCCCGATATTTTGACACTATTCAAGTTTCAGTTGTCACCAGAAACACTGTGTCCAACACTATATAGCCAACTATTAACTATATTCTCAATGGAAGCAGAAAAGAAACCCCCAAGGTCACCCACGATGTGGCAAAATGACCACGCCCCCTTCCACGCTACATAACTTCAAAATTTCAAAAAATACTTAGAGATGACATATTAAGATGAAACTTGGCTTATTTAACCCAGAAAACTATTAATTAATGATTAAATAGGTAAAAAAATATTTTCATAATGTTTACCAATTCTGGCTACCGTTAAATTTGTAAATTGCAAGATTAAAAGAACGAAATAAAAAATATGTTTGAACATAATTTTCATCTACGTTTTCAGTCATAATTTAACCAAATCTGGGCGTTTTTATAGAAGAATAAGAATTAATGTTATATTACAATATTTTATTTCTAGTAATCTGCCGAAGATAAGAGATCTGAAATGAGATTCATGGTTCAAACCGAGTCAATATGAGTGTTTTTCATTTTCTCTGTTCCATTTTTTATTTGGTTTGATTTTGATTTATGTGTATTGTATCCAGTGATTGATAGAATATATGCACCACATTTATTTTTAATTCAGTGTATTGGGTTTACTTTCTCACACCCCAAATATTCTGCTGCCCTGAGGTAAATAAAGCTCGCATTGAGCAATCAGCTGCGTCATTCCAAGCCTGAGTAGCCTGAAAAGCCTGGTAGGGTTAAATTAGGTGAGGGTGGTGTCCGAATATATAAACTTATAATATATAACTTGTTTTATTCAGCAACAGCGCAGGTTTTATAGATGCTTAAGAAACCCTTATGACAATCGAACTGCAAACTTTAAGTATTTGAGATATTTCGGGAAATATACTGTGAAATTAAGTTATCACTAAATGAGTGATTTTTATGCAATTATTTCAATTTCTTGAGGTTTGGTTGAGTAGTTAAATATACACATGTTGTTAGATCAAAAATATATAATGAATATTTTATTAATAGCAAGTACTTGTGTATGGACATTCATTTCTAAATTCATCAATGATCAGTAACTTGTAACACCAATAAGGAATGTTTAAAAACGGAAACATGTACTGATGGCTACTTCATCCAATATTGCTTAATACGCCGAATCGGATGGTCGGCTCCTACCAGTATCCCCCGGATAAGTCGAATCGGTAAGCGGCTCCACCAACCAGCATTGCTCGCTTACCGAAGAGATATCTTGGGCTCGGTAACTCCCAGCCCTGCACTTCTGACAAGGTGCATTCAGAGGTGTGCAACGAGGTACTCTTCACGATGTCATTATTTTGTTCCCGAAATCTCGGTCCGAAGTAGAAACAGTGATCATGGTTGGGCCTATATATCATGCGTTCCCTTGTTACGACTACAGTATCATGGCAACGATGTATCATGTACAGAAACAGCAACAGTATCATGTACTGAAACAACGCAGCTGTTATTTTTTTTTCAGTGTACCATGTGAATAGCAAGCATAAATATGAACGTGACATTTACAAGTGCCTGAAGCGTGTTCTATACAAGCATGTTCGTTTAATCAGATGTATAAATAGTGCAAATTTGTATTTGTATTTGCACTCAACGTTCCTTTTCATTTCCCTCTTTAGAAAAAAAATAAACTGAATTAGTTTTGTTGGACCGTTGTGCAGCAAATGAAAGTGCGAGGCAATTTTAATTCAATGTGGCAATTTCCTATGTTATTCCTCTTTTATCTTGCAGGTGCGTTCGAACAGTGTGAGAGTTGCCGAATTGAAAACGTTCTTCATTTGAAAACAAAACAAAAAAAAACAACGTTGAATTGATATTTCAGTATTTCACAGCTTTCTATTGTGATTCTTGTAGTGATGACTGGTAAACCAAGTCTTCAGATACCTATCCTTTAAACCAGTATCAAAATGAATAAATACCACGAAAATGGCAGTCAACATACTAAGTAGTATTCGGTGCATTCATAGCTTCTTTATTTGTATGTATTTGAATAAGCACATAGTACATTGCTACTAGATGAGGACATTACAGATGAAACTTTGACCCCCAGTTATGATTGTAAAGTAACTCACTAGCATAGAAAAACCATTGAGTCATTAGTTGCAATGTGAAAAGAAGTCAACAGTACGGTGTCAAAATGTTGACATGCCTGTAGTTTCATGGACGATGCACTTCTGAGGAGATATTAGTTTATAGATCTCACAATTACCCTTTTTAATATTCGCAGCAATTAAATCATTTTGTAGAATCAAGTATTTCAAATATGAAAACACAAGTAAATTATTACATTTCCATCAGGACTATGCCTTATCATCGTTCAAGCAAGAGAAGAATATAGGTACATAAATATTAAAACTTCGTTGAAAACAATAGAGGTAAATGATGTTTAAAATTATCGTAATAATTAAAATTATGTTGAGTATACCCAAAGTATTCATCGATCATGTTATTCCTACGTTTTTTATTTTTCCCGTTAACATTTTTTTAGATGTTGCTTTCGTGCACGTGATAGATAAGTTAATTCTGCACGTTTGGTTTATCTTTAAATCATTTCAATATTATGCAACTCAAATACTGAATGAAATTATTTTGTGTCTAATTTTCTCAAAAGGCTTTACCATTATTCACTTTTGATCAATAAACAAAAGTTATGAGCACCAAGAAATGTGCTAAAGAAAAAGACAAGTGCAGGAAGTTGCACAGAGAAATTTGAATAACGCAATGAACACTGATGCTCATTAATTTGATCAAAATGCTCGAAAGAACACGTATCTTTCCGTGCGGTGTGTAATTGTCTCGTGCCTCATACCGGCTGAGTTTAGTTCAGAATCAGCAATGTCTGTCTCTGCAGCGACTGTGTCCAGGCAGTCCTAGGGTTCGAGTCTCGCTAAGTGGCGAATTTTCGATACTAGCTACATAACTAGGCCGACTTCAGCCGCTCTCTGGAGAGAGGAGAATTTTAGTTGCTTTGATCGGTAGCTTTATGTGGTTTCTCCAATCAATACTAGGCAATTGTCGGAGCAGTACCCTAACAAACGAGCCGTGAACGGCGCGCGATTATTCTTTCCTGAACCTTATCATACCTTCTTCCTTTACTCACACGCACACTTACACGTACCTAATTATCACAAGCGTCGAGAGATCAGGCGAGAGCTTAGAGCTTATCCCGGCTGGCGGGTGCCCAGTTGGGGAGGGGGGGGGGTTGCCTGCTAACTGGCGCCTAGGTCGGTGCGAGATACCACCATTCGGAGAGGTAGGAACACGCCCATCTCTAGGAATAAAAATACTATCCAAACTAACGAGATGAAAGCAGTTGACGTGTCCAGAAACATCAATCAATCGCGCCGCGTGTGTAAATGAATGTTTTTCTCGCAGTGTGCCGTCTCCCGAGATGTGGCGCTGCAAATGCGCCATCCACCCACGCGCTATTGGGGGGCGTGGGCCCCCCTATCCCAGATGCCGTCGGCCCCCGCCTCCATCGCCCCCACACAATGCGCGGCGGACATCCCGCGTCGCGGCGGGGGCGGGGGCGTAGGCGGGGGCGAGGGCGGGGGCGTCGTCGGGAGCGGGGGCGCCGTTCCCTTTGTGAACATGTCACGACGCGATCGATCACGTCCGTTGTACCCCTTCCGTCGATCACCTCGAGCAGTTTCGGAGGAAACGGCCGTCGTAATGTCCCTTGATGCGCAGCTACAATCTACTTGCAGGCGCTGTTGCCAGATCGAATGTATGGGAAAATGCGTTTGCTTGTTATGCAATGCGGATTTCATCAAAACCTCGCCGGCTGAGATGGGTAAGTGGTTCTTACCTGGAAACGAACTCGAGACATTCAGCATCGAAACTAAATTGTCATGTTAACGTAACGATCACAAGTAATCATATAAAACAACTTGTCTAACAGTATATTCTTAAACACCGTTTGTCTCTCCGTTTTTTTAACATAACATGCATTACGCAGTAAATACGGATATACGAGAGATATAAAAATTTCGTAAATCAATTATCCGATAACAATGACACTTCCCGGTCCGTGAACAAAAGGTTATTGGGGGAGTGGCGGCGAAACGTGCAGCGCGGCCCGAAGGGGCGCGGCGATCGAGCCCTCTTGGCGGCGACCGCCGCCAGCTGCCAAAGGGCGGCGGCGCCATGAATTTGCTGCCGGCAGCCGCAGCCACAGCCGCTCTCTTCGTCTCGCACACTGGGCCGACGCGCCTCCGAATGGGAGAGGCGCGTCCCCCGCACGAGCCACGCAAAGGGTGAGCGGCCCGAGTTTACTTTACAAATGGCAGCGCAGGCGCGTTGTTGCCAAAATATGCGGTGTTGGCGAGGCACGCAGTGCAAATATTTATTAGTTCAGGAGGTAGGAGTCGGATGTGAACGGTAGATATGGGACGAGCCCAGAACATTGTTACAAAATGACTGCAATATTGGTAACCACCCCAGCAGGCAAGAGAATTGATGGCATGTTTGAATTTGTATTGCACTATATTATAAATAAAGTTTACACTCTTCAATTTTTTTGTATTTTATTACCTACTTTGCTCGTTTGCTCTCTTGAGTTTGGCAAAAATTTTCTTGTCGTTGCTCTGGAAGGTTCTTCCATTGTAGTATTACATAGATATTTGCCTGATATCTCAAAAACTGTGTAATTGCGACACTTAGCTCTATAGCGGAAACGCGTGCAAGAGATGTGTGTGCACATTTCTTTGATTTTCACAACCTAGCATTTCCGCGAAAACTATATAATATGTCCTTCGGCTTCAGAGAATCAAATTTCTACTCGTGCTGCATTCATATTTTGTACAATGTAAAAAGAAATTCACTTTAAAGAAATGACAATCTTCTGAAATCACTTGCATTTTATTTTATTTACTCTTGAATGGCCCGATCAAAATTAGGGCAATAACACGCGAGGCTTTCTTTACCCACAAAAGACCGTAAATAACACATTGAAAATCGAAACAGTGTAATGGGAAAAAAAGTCCATCAATCATTGATTGACTGATTGATTGACGTTTCAGGGAACATCGTTAGTCCCATTAGTGCAGTCATTATTTTATCGCAGGAAGTGGCGGTGTAACTCTGTCGCTTGATTGTGAGATCCGGCGCCAACCTATGCATCGGCCTGCGGGTATTTTCCCCCCGAGGTATTTTCTCGTTGGGGGCCTCGTCGCAGCCGGGAAAAACTCTTAGCTCCCGGCCAGTCTCCCGGCATGTGTGGTAGTGTAATGCATAATAGCGTAAGTGTTTGTAAGTAAGGATAGAACAAGGAACGAGGATGAAGAGTAGAAACGATTGATTATCTCAAACGATTCTTTGTAGCAATATAGTGGGACAGGCGCACTTTCTCCTGGAGATACGGGACGACAATCAACCAGAGAAGTGAAGCCAAAATTCAAATTACGCGTGAAAGTTTGTGCCAAAGTGCACAGTATAAATTATATTCGAGAAAGAAAAAATGATTTAGATTGAACAAAACTTTTAAACTGTCTTGCTCATAGCAGTATTTTTCGTTTTCGTCATCGGAAAGCAACTTTCTACAGGACGAAGGAATGAGCGCGGCGGCGAAAACTGGTGACATTTCAAGATACAATCGTCTTCTAGACAATTCCGATTCCATTAACTTCCAGCCACGAAAGTCTTTACTTACGTTCATTTGTCGTTGCTTTATATTTGTTTAAAAGTACTGCAAATTTTATTAGTTTGTGGGTCAATATATTGTTTGGAAATATCAAAAAATATAGGAAAATTCTGATGGTATTCGAGTTTCGTATTTCGGCCCACTGTGCCCACGCGAAGGCTCCTGCCTCACCTTTTCCTTGGGCTGCGCCAGCAGCTTAAATAAGTCAGGCGGGGGTGAGGGCTCGCGGCGAACGCGATATGGGGGGAACACGAGGGGACAGCGGCAGGGTGCTGGCGAGCCACACACGGGGTCAATCGGGGGCGGCAAGAGACTGGCGACAACGAAGGCCGCAGGCGGTTATGGAAGGAAATACAGCGGGCGGTGGTAGCTTGAGTATTAGGGTCTGTATCGAAGTTGGTTGCAGTCCCCAGGACCGAAGCGTAGCGCTGGAATCCGCGGCGGCACCGAACGATGAAGGTTAGGTGAGATTATGAGGTGGTGGTTATCGGAATAGTGACGGTGAGCGGCGACGCTTTGGAGGCTGCGACGATGGTGACAGCGATTAGGATGACGTCAGCGGGAAAGCGGTGACGGTGAGATGGCGTTGGCAGGGTGAGATGGCGTTGGCGGCGCGGCGATGCCAGACTGGCAGCGAGGCAAGGTAGTGGCGGTGATGGTGACGATGGAGGGGCGGCAGGACGGCGGGCCAATAGCGAAGTCAGGGTGACGGTAATGGTGGGTGGCGGCAACGGCGACGGCGATTTGGCGGCTACGGTGGGGTGGCGGCGACGACGGGGTGGTGGTGACGGGGGGACGGCGTCGGAGCAGCGACAGCGTGGCGGCGGCGAGCCCACAGCGACGCCAGGGTGTCGGTAATGGCGGGTGGCGGCGACGGCGGGGTGGTAGCTACGGTGGGGTGAAGGCGACGACGGGGTGGGGGTGACGGGGTGACGGCGTGGTAACGGCGAGCCAACAGCGACGCCAGGGTGACGGTAATGGTGGGTGGCGGCGACGGGGGGTGGCGGCTACGGTGGGGTGAAGGCGACGACGGGGTGGGGGTGACGGGGTGACGGCGTGGCGGCGGCGAGCCCACAGCGACGCCAGGGTGTCGGTAATGGCGGGTGGCGGCGACGACGGGGTGGCGGCTACGGTGGGGTGAAGGCGACGACGGGGTGGGGGTGACGGCGTGGTGTTGGCGAGCCAACAGTGACGCCAGGGTGACGGTAATGGTGGGTGGCGGCTACGGTGGGGTGTAGGCGACGACGGGGTGGGGGTGACGGCGTGGCGGCGGCGAGCCCACAGCAACGCCAGGGTGTCGGTAATGGCAGGTGGCGGCGACGACGGGGTGGGGGTGACGGCGTGGTGTTGGCGAGCCAACAGCGACGCCAGGGTGACGGTAATGGTGGGTGGCGGCTACGGTGGGGTGTAGGCGACGGGGTGGACGTGACGGGGAGACGGAGTGGCGGCGGCGAGCCCACAGCGACGCCAGGGTGACGGTAAAGGCGGGTTGCGGCGATGGCTCGGTGACGGTAAAGGCGGGTGGCGGCGACGACTGGGTGACGGAAACGGTAGGAAGGCGGCGACGGCAGGGTGGCGGTGACGCTGTGCGGCGGCGACCACTGAGGCGGCCAAGGCCTACTGTGCGGAGCGGCGGGGAAGGCTCGGGAAAGAGGTGAGAGCGGCTCAGGCGAAATAGGGCGCCGTCGAAGGCTGAAATTCGAGTGGGGTGCTGAAAAGCCTTTCGCCATATCTGTCTCGGTGTCGATGAGAAGGGAGGGAAATGTTAAATGGAGGTGAAAGAAAGTGTATTAAATTTGAGAAAAAAGGGGCCGATGCTGCGGAGAAGCTGCGATATTGTATATGACGGCAGGCGCCATTCGGTTCAGGACTTCATGATTTTCTAGATATTGGATTTGGATGGGGAATCAATTCGGATTGACGATGATAAAAAAGTGTATTTCTGATTAGATTTTGTGTATGACTAAAACAATTTGATTAGTACGAACTCGTTGAAATGAAATATTAATATGATGGAGTGTAGCGATGTGAAATGAAACAAAGAAATTCACAGGTCATAGAACAGAAACTAACACATGATATCCCTGGTATGTAAAGAACTTGTACTGTATTTGTACTATACTATGTTATTAAGTGGTGGCCCGTGATTCTTTTTTGGTGATGCCAGAAGGAAAATAATTATGTATTACGCAATTTAACTAATTTTACTACATTCTATATTTTCAACGTAACTTCGTAAACATTCATAAACATATCTTCATGTGCCATCGCTCATAATTTCTACATATACAATAGAAGAATGGATGTAAACAATTGAACTTCCCAAGCAACATAATTATTTATACAAAAGTTGGGCCAGACTGTTTTTGTAGGCAAACAGATCAAGGTCTCTGTTGTTTGGGAATTTCTTCCTCTTGAATAGAAGAAACAGTCAGATAATTCAGCCTACATTAACTCAGTGTGTTTCAAAAAAAAATATTAATCCATTTCAGAGAACTGAAGCACTTCTCAGATTCATATGTAGTAACTGGAGTGATTAATGTTCTATATAAGGTTTTAAATACTTCAGTAAATGTATCTTCAAAAGAATGATGCTTGAAAAAACTGAACAAACCACATTCTTTGGACATGTTTTTTAAGGTATCATTTTAGTATAATACTGGCAGTTCATTTGTCAATTCCTATTTCAAAATAAATGAACTATAATTTGATGAAAACTTTTTAATGAGGTTGAGTGAAAAGTTGAAGAAACCAAAGTTCTTTAGGTCGATTATTGTAAAACTGTCAAATATCTGATGATTTTGGATCCGATGCTTGAGCTGGTTTATGACGATATCACATAATTATTTTGCATTCGCTGTTAGATTTACTTCTAATTCCCTCTTAGATCTTTTCAATGGTGAAGGTAAACATATACCTTCTTCAATTTTTATTTGATATTGTAACGTCGTGCCAAGGGGCCAGACGGTCAGCACATGTCGGAGGGCCAGCGACGGGGCGGGGGCAGTCCTTTGACGGCGAGCGGAAGGCCGCCGGAGGCCGGCCCTTGGGGGCAGTCCTTTGGCGGCCGCCACAGGCGGGCCCCGCCTCGGGAGCCCGGGGGGGCGTGTCTCGGAAGTCGGGTGTCAACTGGGCAAAGGAAATTGATTGGTGCGTCCAGCCGCGGTGCAGCTGGACTTCCAAATTGCAAAAAGGCCACATTCCGGGATGAGAGAACGCCGCCGGCATGTGAGGTCTGTCACGTGACCCCTCGCGAGGCGGCTGGAAAGTAACAAGCCGGAGTCATTCGAGTCTGAACCGGATCGGAGTGCGGCAGGCACATTTCACCCGCCAGGGGTTCTCGTGAGCTTCGGCTGCGAGGTGTGGCGATTGCCACGGGACACAGACTGGGAGCGGCGCTAAGCCGCTGGGGTTTGTGTCAGGCTGGGGCGGGAATGCCTCAGAGGTATGCTGTGTTGGGAGTGCAGCGCGTTTCCAGGGAGTATGTATATACTGTAAATATCTTGTAATAAAACTGTATAAACAACTCCGTGTCTGTGAGTTACTCGCACCCGACGACGCCACAGACGAGGAAACATTAAATGGTGGCAGCGGTTAAAACGAACTTTCACGCGGTGGCAGCCATTCAAACATTAAATGGTGGCAACGGTTAAAACGAACTTTCACGCGGTGGCAGCCATTCAAACATTAAATGGTGGCAGCGGTTAAAACGAACTTTCACGCGGTGGCAGCCATTCAAACATTAAATGGTGGCAGCAGTTAAAACGAACTTTTTCGGTGGCAACCATTCAAACATTAAATGGTAGCAGTGACATTGGACATCCACGCGATAGTGAGTGTAGTAATTCACGCAGAGTAGTGAGAATTAACATTGAATACGGCAGCAAGTGTCGAAATTGTAAATAGTGCGGTTACGTATGCAGGCAATGACAGGTGCCGCAGTAATAGAACTGAGGTGGAGCTTTTGAGGAACTAGTGACGCGCGAGGAAACATTAAATCGTGCGGCAGCAACGGGAGCATCAAGAACGAAGACTGGTCCAGGTCTGGAAGGAAGGAAGGAAGGAAGGAAGGACCGACGTCTACACGTGTCCACGACTCAACCAAGTCACCAGAGCGCAAGCGGCACTGTGGGCTCCCTGTACGTAAGTGTGTCTTTTTGTACTCGCCAGGATTAATTCAGGCAGTATGGCGTATCTTGCGGGATTCAGGAAGGAGGTGTTGGTTCGAGTGGCCAAAGAGATGGGGGAAACGCTTTCTGGTGATGAAACGGTTGTTGCACTAAAACAAATAATTGTCGATAGCGCGCAATATGAGGAGGATGTTGTGCGGGAACTAGCTAAGGCGACCAAGGAAATTCTCATTGAGGAACGCGAGAGAGAGGAGCGCGAACGCGATAGACAGCACGAGATAGAAAAGTTGCGTAGGACGACGACCACCTCGACACGGGAATCGATAGGTAGTACCGGTACCGCAACGAAGGCAACCGTGCAAATTAAAAACGTCGTGGATCGGTTTAAGGGCGAAAATGATGATATTACAATGTTCCTTAGTGTGTTCGAAGCACAGGTAGGGCAACTAGGTATATCAGAAACTGAATGGGTGACAAATCTCATGGCACTGTTGCCTAATCAGGTAAATTCATGGTTGATGCTGGATTCGGGAGCGGGTGGCGTTGAATACGAGGAAGCAAAAAGGCGGCTGTTAGAAATGTTTAAATTTAACGCCGAAAGATTTCGACAGTTATTCGCATCACACCAAAGACGGGCGGGAACCACGTGGAGCGTATATGCCCGGGAATTAAGTAACTATTGCAAGGAATGGGTCGCGGGGCTTAAGATTACGGAATTCCACGAGCTCCTAGATTTAATAGTTACGGACCAATTAAAGCGGAGGGTACCGGCCGAAATGCGCGACCATTTTATTGATGAGTGGGGAGATCTTGCAGCGTCACTCGAGCTAGCAAAGAAACTCGATAGCTATGGAAACAACCGGGCAGGCTGGAAACGTAGTTTCTCTAGATTTACGGGCAACGAGAAAACGCAGATAAGAAGGGTGGACCAGGCGACTGAAGGTACGCCGCGAGTTACTAAACAGCCCGAATCGAAGGTGAATCACACAGCTGAATTTGAAAGGCCTAAGGCGGCCACTTGCTTTAAGTGTGGAGAAGCGGGGCACTTTCGTAGGCAATGTCCGGATCGGAAGAGCGTGGAAAAAATATATCACGTAGCCGAAACGCAAGGTCAAGCATTGTTAAAACCATTCACATGCGTCGGAAAGGTCAATAATTTTGCAGTGAAATTACTTCGAGATTCAGGTGCTACTTATGATATTGTAAGCGGCAAACATGTGACGGATGACCAATTGACCGGGGAATACGTTTGGGTGATGCAACCACTAGATGCAGAACCAAAGAATCTGTCGGTGGCACGCGTCACGTTAGAAGGGCCCTTCGGCAGGTTCGTTACAAAGGCAGCCGTAGCGAATAGTAATTGCCAGCTTGATTACTATTTGTTAAGTAACCGTACGGCTACCTTGATGGATGAGGTAAAAAGGGGGTTTGTTGAACCACAACTAGCATGTGCTGTGCAGACCAGGTCACAAATTCACGGAAGGACGCGTACAACTTCGCCTGACCGACAAAGGCGTGAGCCGTCGCCCTCAGCGTCCACTAATGTCACGGGCGGAACGGAGGAATTGTTGGTGGGCGAAGATGAGGAAAGGGGCGCGTCCGAATTAGATGCGGGCATAATAATTCTTTTAAAAATCGACAAACAGTCATTAGCTATAGCGCAACAGGAAGACGAGGAGATAAAAAAGTTAACGGAGCTAGCCAGAGGAGTCGGCTCAGAAAAAAATGATTATTTCGAAAAAGGCGGATTGTTGTTCCGGGCCAGGCAGAGTAAACGCGGCGACTGCTACGAAATGATTGTAATGCCGGAGATCTATCGTAGTGCGGTGCTAAAGGTCTGTCACGAAACGGCGAATGCACATCTGGGGGTCACAAAGAGTAAGGACTCCATGGCCAAGTATTTTTACTGGCCAAATTGCTTTAGAGACATGGAGACTTACGTGCGCACCTGCGACAGCTGCCAGAGGGTAGGACGCGCAGGGGACAAAAAGAAATCGCCGCTGAAACACGTACCTGTCGTCTCAGAAGTATTTGCAAAGATTAATATCGATGCGTGCGGGCCCTTTCCAGAGTCAGAAGCCGGCAACAAGTACATCCTCACCGCAATGTGTCTCGCGTCCAGATTTCCCGAAGCTAAAGCGATAAAAGATTTGTCGTCAGCAACAGTCATCGAAGCCTTATTAGAATTATTTAGTAGGATAGGATTTCCGCGGGAACTACAAACCGACCAAGGGACATGCTTCACGAGCGCGTTGACGGCGGAATTTGCGGAGCGATTCGGCATCCGCTTAATCCACAGTTCACCGTACCACCCGCAGAGTAATGCAATCGAGAGGGTACACCGTACCATGAATAGCCTTATGAAGGTGCTTTGCTTAGAGGCCGGGACAGAGTGGGAGAAACAGCTCCCAGCTATTATGTTCGCCCTGCGAACCACGGTACATGAAAGTCTGGGATTCGCACCGGCCGAACTAGTCTACGGCAGAAACCTGCGTACTCCCATCACGCTGATGTATGAGCACTTGGCTGGTGCAGAAGAGCAGACGAGTCCGGTGGTCGAGCATGTCTTTAAATTAATAAACAGACTAAAACAAACCCGGGAGCTAGCACATCAGCGAATGGCGTCCGAACAAGAGAAACGTAAGGTTTGGTACGACCGGAGGGCCATTCGCAGGACGTTTGCGACGGGAGACAAAGTGCTAGTTTTGGCTCCGAACAAAACACAGAAGTTGGCAATTCAGTGGGTTGGTCCGGGCGAAATTAAAGAACAGATTTCGGAAACTAATTCCTAGTACAAATGCCAGGGAAAAAAGAGGCAAAAGTGTACCACGTAAACATGTTAAAGCGGTACCACCAACGGACCGAATACGTTAACTTCCTCGGTATCACTTCGGAAGGGACGGCGGAGGAAGAAGACGAGCTGGATCGGTACGCGTTGAAATTAGACTCAAGTGATTTTGACATCGAGTCATTGCTTGACGACACCCATGTGGAGCCGGAATTTCGGGCAGCCTTGAAAGATGTAATTTTCAAATATAAAAACATATTTTCGGAAAAACCAGGAATAACTAACGTCGTAACAATGGACGTAGAACTCACTGATCACACGCAAACAGTTAGGAGCGCGCCGTATAGGATGTCACCGAGACAAACAAAAATTTTAAGAGACGAAATCACGAAAATGCTCAAGGAAGGCATTATCGAAGTAGGCGAATCTGATTTTACGTCGCCAATGATTCTGGTTGAGGCGCCGGGCAAGAAACCGCGGCCATGTATTGATTACAGGCGCCTAAACCAAATCATTAAAACGGAGTACTACCCATTGCCAAATATGGACGAAAGAATCGAGACCGTTGCGGCAGCAAAGATTATTACAACACTCGATTTGGCCAAGTGCTACTGGCAGATAGGTCTCACCGCCAGGGCACAGAGATACGCTGCATTTGTTACGAGTTTCGGCACATACAGGCCGTTGCGTCTACCATTTGGAATACGTAATGGGCCGTATCAATGCAGTCGGATGATGGCATCGCTTTTACGGGAATGTCAAGAGTTCGCTTTGCCTTACCTGGATGATATTGCAGTATTTAGCAATACATGGCAGGAACATGTGCGTCATCTCGACACAGTATTTGGAATTTTGCAGCAGGCAAAACTCACTGTCCAACCCGCGAAATGCAAGTATGCACAAACACATGTGCAATATTTGGGATATGTGGTCGGAAATGGCGAGCTCAGACCAGTAGACGCGAAGGTGAAGGCAATCCGAGACTTTCCCGTCCCGAAAACGAAAAAGCAGGTGCGCGCATTTTTAGGTCTTTCTGGGTATTATCGCAAATTCATTCACGGGTTCGCGGAGAAGGCGGCACCCTTGACAGACCTGTTACGCGGGCGAGAGCGGCAAGGAAATGTAACGTGGACAGATGAATGCCAAAAAGCATTCTGCCGATTGAGAGAGGCGCTCTGCGGCGACCCAGTGGTGAAAGCACCGGACTTTTCGAAAAGCTTTATACTACAATCAGATGCGTCCGATAGAGGGTTGGGAATAATTTTAGCTCAAAAAGACGATGCCGGAGACGAGCATCCGGTACTCTATATAAGTAGGAAGCTTACACCGGCGGAATCCAAATTTGCTACATCGGAAAAAGAGTGTCTGGGGATAATATGGGGTCTTCAAAAGCTCAGATATTATTTGGATGGACAGGTAGCAATAAAAATTGAAACAGACCATAATCCGCTGGTCTGGTTAAAAAATTCTGCAGGGAATAATCCCAGATTGATGCGCTGGTCGCTGTTATTGCAACAATACGACATCACCATCATGCATAAAAAAGGTACAGAGCATGTAAATGTGGATGCACTGAGTCGCATGTACTAGCCTGGAGTGATCGAGAGGAGTGCAAGGGGGCACCACGACAGTGGAGCCAAAATGTACAAAAACGGTGCAAATGTATAAAATTGTAAATACTATTGTTAAGAGTGTAATGATTGTATATAAAATGTCTTTTTAATTTTAAGATTTAGGTTTTGTGATAGGCAGTGTAAGGCTGTGAGGGTTGTGATATTTGTTGCCCAAGGTTAAAATCACAGTAAAATTTGAAATGTATTTTTGAACATTTTGGAGGGCAACTTGGTTAAATTCTGAGTTAATGATTCTAGCTGAGCTATTTTGGGGAAAAATCATTAATGATGGTTGTTTCAAATTAACATCAAGGTTTTGTGTAAAGGTACAAGTATAATATGAAATTGGGACATAAGAAGTACCAAGGGAGCATAAGTGTAATACCGTGATGTATTAAGGATAGGTCGGCGTACAATCTTGGAAATTTTTTCTCTGTGATTGAAAAGTCTGCGAAAAAAAATTTCACCCCAAGTATGGGAGAGATTGTAACGTCGTGCCAAGGGGCCAGACGGTCAGCACATGTCGGAGGGCCAGCGACGGGGCGGGGGCAGTCCTTTGGCGGCGAGCGGAAGGCCGCCGGAGGCCGGCCCTGGGGGGCAGTCCTTTGGCGGCCGCCGCAGGCGGGCCCCGCCTCGGGAGCCCGGGGGGGGGCGTGTCTCGGAAGTCGGGTGTCAACAGGGCAAAGGAAATTGATTGGTGCGTCCAGCCGCGGTGCAGCTGGACTTCCAAATTGCAAAAAGGCCACATTCCGGGATGAGAGAACGCCGCCGGCATGTGAGGTCTGTCACGTGACCCCTCGCGAGGCGGCTGGAAAGTAACCAGCCGGAGTCATTCGAGTCTGAACCGGATCGGAGTGCGGCAGGCACATTTCACCCGCCAGGGGTTCTCGTGAGCTTCGGCTGCGAGGTGTGGCGATTGTCACGGGACACAGACTGGGAGCGGCGCCAAGCCGCTGGGGTTTGTGTCAGGCTGGGGCGGGAATGCCTCAGAGGTATGCTGTGTTGGGAGTGCAGCGCGTTTCCAGGGAGTATGTATATACTGTAAATATCTTGTAACAAAACTGTATAAACAACTCCGTGTCTTTGAGTTACTCGCACCCGACGACGCCACAATATCTGTCTGGGTTGTTTTGTATTTCAGACAACAGACTCGATGCACTACAGTTCATTGAATAAGGTTACTGAATTCGCACTCATCTGAAATGTGTTGTAAAGAACGATCATGTTTCATAAGATCATACAATAGGTTAAGAAAAACAAGAAGGATGAATCTTGCAGCAACATTTTTTAACCTGAGAGTTTCTCTCACCGTAACATTATCCGATCCATCCTCCTCTTCAGTTTGTTCGAAACGTTCCAATAGTTAGCTCTATTTTATATGTCTCTGTTCACAACTCGGTACTGGAAATTACATCCGATTGATGAAGCCGTTGGTAAGCATTTATTATACACTGACCACAACGGATCATTTTGTTTAGGTGAAGAAGAGAAGAATATTGAGAACTCGATAATATTCACAAAAACATTTTAACTGCTTTTATGAATTTGGAACAAGCACGTTCAATAACTAGATTCATTAGGTGGGCGTAACAATGTACATATTTAGTACGGGGGAATGTATTCTTCAAACAACTCCCCCATGGTTGCCACTCTTAAGCGTAACACCATCGAACGCTTGAGCAATATGTTTTTTCTCTACGTTTAAAGGTTATAGTTTTTTATGAGAACATCAGAATATAAGGCCTAGAGCCGATCTATTTTGCATCTTTTCAATAGAAATAATTATTTTTACAGTCTTATTACCCTTAATACAATGTGAAGTTGTAACAAACTGATTTCGGCACATTACATCGGTCGCCTCGTCGGCGTGTAGAAAAATAAAATCCACTGCTGATAGCACTCGCTGCATTACTCAGCTATTTCTTACGCAATTGCACGCTCTAGAGATTCGGGCCTATCCGGTACGCTCATATATGTTCAACTAGTTCTCCTGGCCTTGCATCTCCAGGCAATTAATTCACTCGTCACTCATCCAACACTTAATTTTCGAATTTTTGATTTTTACGGGGTCTTCTACTGCTTACGAAATTTAAGATAGAGACTTTTGGATTAAATTTGTGGTCCATAATTTATTATTTCATTAACGTCTTGTACATTTTATTGAAAATGTTTGTAGTTTTCGCGCAATATTTGCATTTTAAAAAATAACAAAAACAAGATTTTCTTACAAACAGCTCCAATTAAATTTTTGGTACGGATAGTACTCAATCCAGTCTATAAGATGACATAAACGCCATATTACTCTGTTATTTTGTTTTTTTCAAAAATTAAAAAAATGAATGTTTCTGACATGCCTCTCAATTCATTAATATTGACATTAGCGTCAATTTTTTAACATCAATGTACTTATGGTGCATGTGCTTTAAATAATGTTCTTACAACAACAAAATTAAAGATATAGATTATTTCTTCGAATAAAGTTCGTTGTACATAGTTAATACAAAAATAAGATTTTCTCAAAAACAGCTCCACATTTTTTTCTTTAAATTTTTGGTAGGGATAGTGCTAAATGTTCTCTATTTGACTTAAACGCCATATTGCTCTAAAGATCCTTTTTTAAATTTACAAAAATATATTTTTTTACTTGTCTCTCGTGTTGGTAATATTTACGAAATGGGTGATTTTTTCACAATAATATTTTTATGACTATATGTTTAAATAATGTCAGATAAAGTTTCTCGAAAACTCTACCGTTTGTCTGTGAAAACTAGCTCAAAATTTTGCATTTTAGGAAAGGCAAAACTCTTGTTTCTCAAAAAACGGCTCCAATTTTTTGACATAAAGTTCATAATAATAATATGACATAAAGTTCATTTTGAGATATAGTTTTTGTTTTTATAAAACGACACCAATGTTTTTTCAATATCTCCCACCTCGTTAATATGCACATTTCCTGCAATTTGTAAAGACTATTGTATTTGTGAGTTAATTTTGCTTCAAATGAGTTCGAATGAAGTTTATCGAAAAATCAAAATTTTTCAGTGAAAAAGTGCTTGAAATTTCGAATATACTGTTGCGCTTATGCGCTATTTCCTTAAAATTGGCTCCAACTTTTTCAAAGAAAATTGCTATTTAGGACGCGGTTGTACTGTTATAATAATAATTCCGTTCTATTGTACGTAAACCGAAAAATTAAGAAAATTTTAGAAAAATGTATTTTGGGCCGCGAGCGATTGCAAGAGCATGTGGCAAGTTCGAATGGCTAGCCGAGACCAAAGAAAATAAAAAAATAATTCAGAAAAGTCTGTGCCATTCTGTAGCACCACTAGTTTACTTTCTCGCACTTACTAACGTAAGAAGAGAAAATATTGTAATCGTACGCCGGAAATCGGCAAATTTTCGACACAAAAACTCCTATTGCAGGACTCTGGTAAGGAGAAAGTGGATGAATCCAGTTGCGAAATATAGAAAATATATCCACTAATGCGTGGTGTAGCCAAAAACCGTGTTTTGTGGGTCCTTGATACCGAAAAATCTATTGACGGCAAAACGTTTGTCTGTCCGTCAGCTGTGCACAACGCTATCGCATAAACTGTTCAGCCGATTTTCTTCAAAATTGATAATCTCCTATCGAAGCTGATGTAGCTGATGTGGTCGAACACGCGCCATTAAAGTTGCCGCCAGAAGTTAGTACCGGCGCCGCTCAAGAGAGAGCGCCGATCATCAACCCTACAGCTCCGTCACGCTCGGGCAAGCCTCGGAGCAGAAGGGTTCACCCTTATCGCGGAGCTGGCCGGCGGACCTTCACCCCGAGCGGGGTATAAGAGCGCTGCCCGGGCGGGCAGTGGCCAGTCAAGAAGCGAGCGCCAGCGAGTTAATAGTGAAGTGTACAGTGTGACGTCGAGTGAATACGAACTAGGACTGCCCCAACGGAGAAACTGTAAACAACGCTACGCATACGGAACATCTACTGGAATATTGGTTGACTTGGCTTATGTTAGTGGATTTTCTATTGGTCTGTGGAATAAACAGAATTTTAAGAAATTTTGTTGTTCTTTGTTGTTTTGGTCACAACAGTAGCGGATCCTGAAATTTGAAACTGAAATTTTAATTTTGGGGGATACTTTACATGAATCCTCTGGAAAATTTTAAAAGTTTTCATAAATAAAAAAATGGTTCCAAAATGATTGATAAATTTTGTTGTTGAAGAGTGAAAAGGAAGATTAAGGAAATAATTCAGGTCTAATTTTTGTTGACATTCGCAATTTATCAAAAATTAAAAAAAATATTTTTTAAACTTAAAAATTGGAGACAGAAAGTTTTGTCTCAGACAGTACAAATTTAGCTTTTAAAAAAAGTAATGTACAATTATTTGAAAAATGAGTAATTTTGCCGTATTTTGCGATTGATATTTGCACAAAAATTTAAAAAGCTGCTTTAAATTTTCTTTACCTACATAATAAGAGACAATAATAAATAAGATGGTAGTCATAATTTCGGGTAATGCTAGTTTTGGAAAATTAAAAAAATTAAAACAAAATTGAAGATAGAAATATTTACCTCAAACAGTATTTGGTACAAAATAAGCTCTTTAAAAACGTCGTGTACAATTTCTTGAAAAACAATTAGTTTTTGCGTTATTTCTAGTTGAAATTAATGAAATATATACAGGTTTCACAGCACCTACGGGCCACGAAAAAAATTAAATTAGTGATATGAAAAATAATTTCAGAAGTAATATCCAGGTGTTTCATTAGTATTTTTTATAAATTTGAGCGTTTCTTTCAAAGCCTAGTGACCATTCTAATTTCTAAGATGTATTATGATGAATACGCGCGCGGTGTTGCAGACATTTTTTGAAATTATACTATTAAAAATACAAATGGGCTATTATATCACTTATTAACGTTTTTGATTGTCTAATTAGTTGCTATTTATTTTTTGTATCTTTTAATTAGACAATCATTGGATAAATTAAATCAGAAACACGTCACTTGAAAACGTACTTAATTAGCTTTCATGGTTACCACACTTCGAACTACTTGCGGTAATTTCGCCAAATATGGCATCTCTGTACAGCACTTGAAAACTCCAGTTTTTCCGTTGCATCAGAATGGAATATTTTGAGTTAATGATTAAATTAGAAATTACGAACGAATTGAAACTAGTAACATGTTGTTTACGCACGAAATTTTGTCATTTAATTATTTTTGTATTTAAAGATTGTAATGCTGCAGCACCAGACATAATGTCAGATACTACGTTTATGCGAATAGTAAAGTGATTAACTTTAACATTATATTTAAAACGTATTTTTTGAAGCGATGAGAAAATAGAACACTTGTATCAGGTAATGAATTCATAGTTTCGAATGCTTTTATAATGGGATATATAGGATGACATTTATTTCTGGATGTTCCATTTATTTGTGAAATTATGCTTGCTTATCTGTGTAATGTGCAGAAAATAAAATAATATTTATAATAGTTTTCGTTTATTTACTATTTCATTTTTATCAAAAAACAAACGTACGAATTTGGCAGGAAAGAAGAAACGTAGAAATAATTATATGTACTCGAAGCAACCAATAATGGTCCATAAAGAACGTCTAAGAAGCAGTTCTACTTATGACAATGGCGCTTTTAGCAAGAATTGATAAGAAAATATGTGCCCATTGTTGACAGGACCATCGCTGCAGGCGCGCTTTGTTGTCAGCGCTTATTGACAGAAATGGTTGATATAGACAGAAATGCGATTATTATTATTACTTAACCATTGCTAAGGAGCAAAAAAGTATGAGATGTTTTAGCACCACTAGTTTTTAAAACTTTTCTGTGCTAACTATACGGACCTCCGTGCCTATAAATAGCTCACCCGCTGCGTGCGCTTCATCTCAAGCGACACTGATCGTGACCATTCCTCCGTGCAATTCCAAAAAACCTGATTAGGACTGGCCTCATCAGCGGCATGCAGAGCGTATGGCGCTCCTTGGGTGCCTTTAAATGGAACCGCTCGTTGGTGCCACTAGGAAGTAGCAGAGAATTACGAAGACACCGCCAACTGCCATTGACGGCGAGAGAGGAAGTTTCTAGAGTCACACCGCTGTGGGTTCATTCGGCCGAAAAGCAGCCAGAAGGCAAAAAGCGGTTCAGTGGCGCGAAAAGTGTTAACGTTGCCATTTAAAGTTGTTCTGCTAGCGGCGGCCTGGACGCGCTTCTGCGCTGCCTGTGGCGGGATTTTACCACCAAGAACACAGCAGCGTGACTATTCTACTCGTGTGAATACCTCCATTTAAACCAATGCTTTGCCGGCAGACGCGCCACTCGAAAGCGATTTTTAAGAACAGGGCACTTCACTCCAGCACACAGAAATATCATGCTTTCAGTTGATTTTGAAGGACTAACTTCCACTCATTAGACACGTACTTTCGGGTACAATATTTTCCTGGAAGAAGGCGGTTTTCAGAAAAAGTGGATTTTGCGTCCCTTTTCCAGTAACCTAATCAGTTATTGAACCCCGAAGTTGCCACTGTCAGAAATTACTAGAAACTGTTCAAACACACGTACAAAAATTTGTAATTGTCATACATTGCAAAATGAAGAATGATTTTAGAAAATAGTGGAAAAGTTGTGAAATGTGCTTAGTCTTTATTTAATCGATAGAGACTCGCAAGCTCAGCCTATTCCAGTTGTACTGTAAATCAATCACACATGGTGTCAGTTTCATCATTCGCGTAAAGCTGGTCTGCACAGCAAACTGCACTTTGACTGACCTTGGGATCCGCGTGCGAGCAACTTGAGTGCAAACACGGGTCGCGAGGATGGGTGGGGATAAGACTCATTCTAGGAGTAGGGACCGCCAATGAGACTGCGCAAGTCGAAACGCAGCGCGTAAATCGAAAAGGAAATTGTGAGAATGACGTACTGTTACACACAAGGCAAGTATCATTACTTTTTATTTTGTAAATTTTTGTAGTCGATTTATAAAAATGTACAGAATGAACCTAAAACAAATTAAACATACATATTTGATTTGGATGCCTTAATTTTTATAATTGCTTACTGCAATGAGTCGTAAAGACCCATCGCACAGCGCGACCCCTGTTTCACGCTCTATTAAAATATCTCGAGGACGTCGGACATCCGCGCGTGTTCCTGCCGACTACAGGAGACCCCTATGGCATTTCAACGGGTCCTCTGCTGCCGCCGGTCGATATTTGGACGTGTAATAATTTCGGGGTGAAGTAGCAACATCACAATCTTCACCATTCTGTAAGTGAATACACGTCCATTTTAATCAATAGCCAGAGGAATCGTATGTGAAAGACACAACTTACCACGGTAATAAACGTGTCCCCGTCATTTTGTCGGGTGGTCACACAAAGAAATTTGTATTATTTGTAGTCAGTAATCCAAATGCAATCCTTTGAGCCAGGGCGCTCACCCCTGAGATGCTTAACGCCGGTAACCAGATAACAGGTATACGCTTGGCGCCCTCTAAAAAAATTCAGCGCGTGCATCCTGATGTCTGAAAGCGACCGTCGCACCTTAAGTGTGATGGCAATCCCCCTTATGATAGTGTGACTCACAGTGGTGCATTACATAAATTGGCGTCCGCTTGTGTTGGTGCGTTACATGAATTGGCGTCCAACGTGTGAGGTTGCATTACATTACAGAGCAGAAAATGTAATTTGCTTTGTGAAGATGTAATCGCAATTTTAGCGTGCTGCTAAATACGAAATTGTATTATTGAATCTTTTTTGTTTGATGATAAGAGTAATACTTTTTTCATTAACTTTGTTTAATTGATAAGACGGTCCTATTGAAGCTAAGCATTTTATTCTTAAAAATGATTAATTTCTACTCTAATTCTCTAATTTCTGACAAGAGTAAATTATATATGTCTAATTTCAAATCTACGAACACCATTCATAATAATTTACGGCTTCCTATAAAAACCTTTAATTCCTTTGCGTTCTGATTAACAAGACTCAACATAATTTCATGTTTGTCCATAAAATATCGTAAAAGAGGTTTGCTCTTATTCAGCTTCATAATGCGGGAAAGTGATAATGTGGTGCCAAACATTGCCCTTCTTGGAATTGTCTCTATTTCATTTTTATATCAAACTCGATGTGAGAGACCGCCCTCAATTTCCTCCATTATTTTATCATTTGAAGATTATAACATTCTTGGTGAAAAATCAATTATTAAATTGTGAATTTTCGTTAGTTGAAATAACATAATACATTTTTAAAAGAG
The DNA here is from genome assembly GCA_038098605.1 of Gryllus longicercus. NCBI lineage: Eukaryota > Metazoa > Arthropoda > Insecta > Orthoptera > Gryllidae > Gryllus > Gryllus longicercus. The sequence goes on along the minus strand of JAZDUA010000324.1, from coordinate 1,132,932 downwards.
GCTACTGCTTTAAAATATTGTTTATGAGATTCGATTCATAAAAGCATTGCAACTCATAAATGAATTGCAAGCATAGCGTTTTAAAAAAAATGTCGATAGATAGCAGTGCACACAAGAACATAAACAATGAAATATGGCGCTTCTAGCTAAAAATACGGTAGTCTGCCCATTGAAATAAGTGGGCAAATCATTTTACAGCGTGGATCATTGTATTAGACGCCCAGGCATTCAATCTACGCAACGCGTCGATCCCGCTCCAACTTCTCCACTCCCGCAAAAGAATCTTCTTCCCACCACTTGCACTTTCGAGCCTTCTCGCGGGTAGACAGCTGGCTCTTAAGTGTAGAATGCCCGCGGGAGCAGGCGTTGTGCAGGCCTGGCAAAAAGGGAAACCATTTGACGGCATCCGATTTATAACCGCCACAAGACAGACACTCGACACTTTTACAACCTGAGCGAGGCAGTCCAAGGGTGCGCACTTTAAGTCAATCATGCCCCTATGACCTTAGTGCACAGGCATCGAACCGTTTACGTAATTTGCAGCCGCTTGTTGTGTTGCCCTTGGGTTGGTCACCGTGCAGCCTCGCCCGTTGCAGGCGCCCGTTCTCCCAGAACCCATTTCCGCCGCTGCTCCACCACGGACTCCGCAGTCGCCCGCGTCGCAGCTCTTCCCGTCACAATCACAAACCCCTTGCCGCCATTTCCACACTGTGACAAAACCACCGCCGCCTGTTACCGCCGGTGCCCCAGCGAGCTCCGCCATCCCTGTTTGCACCCACGCCATTCTTGCCGCCCCCACCGCCGCCCGCACCGCTGTTCGTTGCCACTCCCACCACCGCCTCCCGCCGCCCTCCCCGCCTTCAGTGCTGCTTCCTCCGCTGTCGCCCTCGACGCCTTACCCGCCGTGCCGTCGTCCTTGTCTCCGCCGCAGTCCCTGACGTCGCTCCAGACATCGCGGCGGCCACCCACGCCACTTTCTCCCCTAAATTCTTGTCGCCCCTCTACGTCACTGTCACCTCTGCGCCACCACAATCGCCGTCGCTTCCTTCCCCGCCACAGAACTCACCATACCTTCCGCCACCACTACCGCTGCCTCAGTCAACCACAGGCCCCTTCACAGTCCCTGCCGCAGCCCTCGCCACATGCCTCGCCACATGCCCCGCCACATGCTCCGCCACAGACCCCTCCCCCCGCAGGCCCCTCCCCCCCCAGCTCTCGCGCTGCCATATCACAGTTCCCGCCACAGTCCCTGCCACTGACCCCGCCACAGACACAGCCGCAGCTCCTACTGCCATCTCCGCCGCTGCCCTCCTACCGGTGAACCCGCCGCCATGGCGGGTCGCTTGCACAGCGGGGCTCGCCTAGGAGGACCGCAAAGCCTCACGGGCGTAGGCTGAGCTGGGCCAGTTCAATGTCGCGGGACCGCAGGGTCCCTGGGTTTCGACCACAGGTAGACAGGTCCACAGAAACGTTTAATGGATGAGATTGGGCGCACGGATACAAGGATTACATGAAAGAATGGACGTGTAACTCTAACCGGGCACTTGTGTTTCTGTTCTTGAAATTCGCTCTTACTTGTGAGCGAAGTAGACAGCTGTCTGTAGCAAACATTTTTTACGAGCGGCTACTTTTCTAATAATTCTAAAATATTACTATTTTCTGACAATAATAAATACGCTCATAATAAATTATGTCTTTCGATTTCTGATAATTTCCAACACCCCTCCATAACGTGTTCACTGGATTTGCAGAATGAGTTGATTTGGTGCAATTGTCTACCATATTCATATTCATGTTTATTATTATTATTATTATTAGTAGTAGTAGTAGTAGTAGTAGTAGTAGTAGTAGTAGTAGTAGTAGTAGTAGTAGTAGTAGTAGTAGTAGTAGTAGTAGTAGTAGTAGTATTTCTCGCAAACAGGCCGACTAGGACCACGCAAGCAAGCATCCTGCATTTACCGTGGCTCAGTTTTTATTTATTCTCGCGGTGGCAGGTGCTTGCAACAATTCTTAGGGGGGACCAGCATTTTAGCTGGATCCGATTTTTATCCCCCGTGGTTGTTAGCCCGGGGGTTTGGAAGATGAAAGATGATAGGAATGGATTAGGAGGCGATAGGTGATCGTGGACTTTTGGAACCATCCCAGCATTCGCCTTTATGACCGAGGGAAACCACGAAAACCCCGGTCAGGATGGCCGGCCCGGGAATCGAACCCGGACCTCCCGATTACGAAGTCAGTGCGCTACGCACTGAGCCACTTCGCTCGGTTATTGTTATTATTATTATTATTATTATTATTATTATTATTATTATTATTATTATTATTATTATTATTATTATTATTATTATTATTATTATTATTATTATTATTATTATTATTATTATTAATATTATCAAAATCATCATTATTAGCTTCTATATATCAATGCTGATTAAAAGGGTAAAGGGGGTAGTCATTCCACTCCAGGTTGGAGGAGATACCGGGAGAATTAAAAATGAATGAAAATAGGAGTGGAAATAGGAAAGATAAATTTAGTGCGGTCATAGGACAACATTTAGGGTGATATTCCGACATTTGTCTAGGCGTGATCAGAGGAACCTTGGAAACCACAGATCGCCCGTATGAAAGCCCGTATGAAACCCCACGGAGCTGTCGCTCTCCCGTTCATCGGCGTGTGGTATTCGTGAATGGGTAATAAAAGCAGGGTATGTGACGAGGTGTACATTCACCCCGAATGCATGTATGGCGTAGTATTTATTAAGAGTACTTTGAAATTAAACTATCGATGCAGGCGCTGTTCTATAACATATATCCATTATACAAATACCTGACTTATTTCATGTTTTATATACTTTTTGGTACAGTATTGGAAATTGAATTTGTATTTAACATTGAAACGTGTGATATTTCTTAATCTACTTACATTTTGATATAATATAATGAGTTGAAATATAATGAATAAAAATTACGAAGCTCTTTGAATGACAGTTATTTTTCAGAACTCTGTAGATAATGAAATGTCAATCTCAGCGTCATTGCCGAAGAATGATTGGCACATTACAAAAAATTGCAACACCATGCTTATGACACATTTATTGTACTGTCCGTTCACATTTTACTTTTGACGTCTCTGTTGAAATTCCTGTGGATCGATCAATATTCAGCGCTGGACCGGACGCCCGGGTAAGCGGCTTGTGGCGACGGGTGCAGCTTGTTGTGCCAGGACGTAACTCCGCGCGAAGACAATACCTGCGTGTTGTCATTAGCGCTGGCCATTTGAAAAGCCCGTATGAAACCCCACGGAGCTGTCGCTCTCCCGTTCATCGGCGTGTGGTATTCGTGAATGGGTAATAAAAGCAGGGTATGTGACGAGGTGTACATTCACCCCGAATGCATGTATGGCGTAGTCTTTGACGGGCACCATCGTAGCGTCATCTGTAACTTTCACTCCCTGCGCTCTCATAAAGATGAAGAATGTCGGACTCTCGACTGTTGGCTTGTCACACAATGGTACAAAGAGCAGCGATTTTATTCTGCTATTCCAACTGGTGCACATTTAAATTAATGTGCACATCGAAATTTAAATGGGGGTGTTCTTTCGTGAGCATAGTACGCTGTTCAACAGATATTAATTTAATTTGCTACAAAGTGGAAACATTTATTTTATTGTAAGTCTCGTTTTATAATTGTGAAAAATTATAAAACGGCATTTTATCTGAAATAAGGAAAATAGGAAGATTGAGAGACGATGCTACTTCGAAGGTACGAACATTAATATTAGTGAATTCGTGTAGAATAATTGTTAAATAATTTGGAAACTGTTTTAGGCTGCAATTATTTCGTTTTAATAACCAAAATTTTCTCTTCATGAGATGAAAATTTTAATTTACTTTTCATTGTCTTAATCTGAAGACTAGTTAATATGTTGACATCAACATTATTTTGACGATCCTTAGATGAGAATTATTATGAATTTAATCTACAATCACCCTACCTAATTTCACATTTTATTTTAAATTTAATGCAAGGTTTATGTGTTTTAAAGTACAATTCCTGTTGTAAGTGACAAATACGACTACAAAACCAACCGTGAAAAATATATTACAAAACTGTGAACGATTCGAAAAGTTATGATTTCGAAACGGTTGAAAATTAAACATATGAAGATGATTTAGTAATATTTAAATAAAAAATTGTTTTATTCAATACATTTGTATTATGAAATGAATAATTAATTTTAGACAAGTCTAACAAAAAAATCGATATGGGTGCGCAAGACATAGTAACTTTTCTCTAGGATTTCCCGTCAAACGCTCTATTACTGTTGAAAGTATGGCTCTTTCACATTCCCGCAAATGATGTACGTCATGGAAGTGAAATTCCATTTCGCTCTGAGGGACAGGATCTGACGAATCGAGAACGGACGAACTACCAGTCCATCTCGGCCTTCAATAGATCGCAATCCTAGTCGTAAAACACATTTTAAAACCCCTTTTCTGCGCTCGCGCGTACTGCACAGCCTTGCGCATAACCGGAAGTGCGGCGGCGCAAAATGCGCTGAGCCCGCAGCAACTGGGAAAAAGGCGAGCGAGGGGGTGAGTGGCGTTTGGGTGGGGGGATTTCTCCATGCACCTGCGCCAGGAGAAGGCTTTTGTCCGCCTGCACCATTCAGGCGAGTGAGAGGCAGCGATGGCAGAGGCAGCGATGGCAGAGGCGGCGGCGGTGACGGAGGCGGAGGCGGAGGCGGAGGCGGAGGCGGAGGTGGAGGCGGAGGCGGAGGCGGAGGCGGAGGCGGAGGCGGAGGCGGAGGCGGAGGCGGAGGCGGAGGCGGAGGCGGAGGCGGAGGCGGAGGCGGAGGCGGAGGCGGTGGCTGTGGCAGTGGCGGCGGCGGCGGCGGTGGTGGCGGTGGCAGTGATGGCGGCGGCAGAGGCGGTCGTGATTGTGTCTGTGGTGGACAGCGGCCACGATCGTCTCCAGGTATATGTCGAAATCAATGTGACGTGTGACGAAATTAAAGGAGGATGTGTCATTATGCCGAAATTAAAGTGTCACTACGCATGATCTCTGCTCAGACGGGCTGCGATACTTTAGCGTCATCCTTATTGTCTCTGCGACATTCTCGACCGGGTGGTCTTGGGGTTCGAGTACCAAGGGTGGCGGATTGTCGACTCTAGCTTCAGAGATGGGTCGATTTTAGGGATCGCTGTCTAGAGAATTTTATCTTTTCTTCCTCATTCGTGTCTTTTTCTCTCTCCTTACGCACTTACATTTAAGCGTATCACACCACCAGACATGGTGAGAAACTAGTTGGGAGAACTTTTCGTATCTGGGACAGTGCTCCTCTGACGGAGACATCTGTTAGGAGAATCCTCCGCAAGCCGACTTGTATGTCGTCACCGTATGTCACGTTCCAACGGTAAACTCCTCGAATAGAACAAGCAGTACACCTGTGAAACAAATTACCTAACTAGTTGCCCCGGATTCAACATTCACTCACTCACGAAGTAAAACAATTGTACACATTTTAATACATTTTCAAAGAAAATTTCAATTTAGGACAGGGTTGTTTAATATTCACAAAATAATGTTTCCGTTCTATGGTTAGAAAAATTAAGAAATTTAAAAAAAATGCACTTTGGGATAGATGGCAGCTGGCAAGAGTGTGGCAAGTTCGTATAAATAACCGATACCAAAGACAGTAGAAAACTAATAAACTAACTTCGTATTTGAACTAATCTGAGCATGAAACAAATGTTCAACACAGGAAACTATTTTTAAAACAGTTTACAGAGTCGGTGAGGCCACATTTTACTAATAAAAAATGTAATCAGAATTCAAATCACGGTTTGATTGAACAAATCTTGCAAATAAATTCGTAGGTAGCCACTATTTCATACCACGCGCCGCTTCAGCTTGTGCTTGTTCGCTCCTTTGGATTTGGATGGCAAATGACAGCGAAGTCTGGGGACGTTGCACGTACGTGCAGGGCGCTGGATATCCGTGTGGGCAAGTACGAGACTCAGGCAGGCGCTGTTTCACATGCCTGTTCTAGGAAATTGCATTTGCACGTTCCTGGCGACTGTGACAGGGAATTTTCCCAAACTTTGCAACATTTACGCTCTCTCTCTCTCTCTCTCTCTCTCTCTCTCTCTCTCTCTCTCTCTCCTTTGGAATGAAATTTTCCAGGGGGTTTCCGTAAGGGTGAGTAGTATTAAAAGATTTCCATTTCAGGAGAGCGGTATTAGAAGAGAGTGCACGTGTGTGTGTGTTAATTTGTCGGCGCCCCAAGGCATCGCTGGGTGACGCGCTAGCTGACATAAATGCGATTCATCGCAGTAATAAAGCTTGTTGTTTAGATATCGTAGTTTTTGTAAGCAGAAGGAAATATAGCAACACGATATTGAAATATATGGGTTTTTGGCCCTGTTATATAGAAATTTTGTTTCTTTGCGATATCACAATTCCTCTCTTAGACAGTGAATTGTCTCTCGAGGTATGACGTACAGTTTTACTAATCCACTGTTTGGGTGTATGCAATTTATATTCTAAGCATATTTTCATGTGATTCTTAGTATTAAAGGTAACGCACATCATTTCTTAGAATTACGTTGATGATTAGAACGCTTATAGAACAACTAGATTTTCCTCCCTTTCCATTCTTTTTATCATATAAGATAGATATTACGTTTTGATTTGTGTTTGAATATATATCTGTGTTTGAATCTATCTGTGCTGAACATGTTCGGATGTTCTCAATTTTGCGTATTCCCCTAAAAGGAATCTAGGTCTACTCGTATCGATTTGTCATTGTTCAAAATATTCTGTGAGTCATAGTGAGCCTTTGGTATAGAAAAACATTCAGTTGGATAATTAGAATTTTTTGATTGCTCATTTTAAAAACAATTCAGAAAATGAAAGTTATCGTCTGTATTCACAAAGAATTGCGTGACAAGATTCTTCAATGAAAAAATTGTAAAGAGAGAGGAAAAGGACGGGGAAGAAAATTGACTATTGTTTCGGTGAGTGGGAGTGAGCGAGAGAGTCACGATAAAATTTAACTGTTCGAAATAAAAGTCCTCGGCGGTATCTCAGTTAACATGAATATTTGATGCCACTCTCCGAAATAGACCTGAAAGGGAGTCAGTAGTACTTTGCTGAAATGGCACAGGTATCTTCGTCGTCTGTATTCATCTCACGGTCGACCTCGTAACCTTTCCAGAAGACATATTACAAGAGCACCTGATGCAAATAGACCACTTGCGAACGCAAGAAAATTCACAAACTCTCATCGTCCAGAAAATGGGGAAAACAGATTTTTCAGTAATTCTTTTGCAAGATACATTTTTTAATTAATTTCATCGAATTTCTTCGATATAAAATTATAAAACACATTTATTATTTTATTTTAGAAACATTCACACTCGGAGATTATAGTTTAATCAGGGTAAGCCTTCAAACATTATGAAGTTTTTAATGAATTTGTAATAAAATTATGTCAAAAATTTTAATGAATAGTATCGAGTAAACTTACAAGTAGATTTAATTTTCAGTCTTACTCAAAATGTAATAATAAGCGAGAAAGAATTAAAATATTGATCTAAAGTAATTCAGAAGCAACTCAGAATTAGTATTTATCGTACGATGTTATCAGCTTCCGAGAATAGTTTCTGAGCCCTTGACTTTCTGCCAGAGAAAAGATGCCTAGTTTTTTGTCATCCTGCGCAGCTTGGGTTTTGTTTGCAGTTGTCTGGTAAACAAGTCCTCGTCAATACGTTTCCAAACAACGCTGTTTATTTCCTCCCAGCACGCAAACACAGCAGGTTCCGGAATAAAAGAGGAAACACCCTGGGATGTTTGATTTCGTTTTTCCGGCACGATCAATGTTTGCATGTACCTGTCACAATTTAGGTGACATCGTTTGTTATACTCATCAAAATTGTATGAACAACAATTTTGTACTACAAAGTTATTTCTTTAGGAAGAACCGCAGGGAATTTGTGACTAGGAATTAATTCATTACTTTCTCATTAAGTGGTTTGGGGCGAAAACCTCATTTAAACATCAATTTATGCAGCATTTTTAGCCATGAAATTAGCACGCAATTGGCTTTGGAACCTCGGGGAGATTGCACTCCAGTTTTGCAGCGGGTGTGGGTAGTAATTGAGATAGCAACGGCGAATCTGATGTTGCCACAAACATCGCGAAGGAAGCAACTCGATAAATGGACGGCACATATCGGGTACCAAATGTCATATTGAGCTTGGCGGATCTTGAGCCAGCGGGTTTTGTGATCTTATAACTGAACTGTTAACTGGTTCAGCCAGCAGTGTTATTAACTACACATTATACCCGAACTTTAGAAATTTAGAAGTTAGTCGAACATACCACATATTTATACATTTATACACATTGTTATAATTAAAATTCAGATTTACAGATTGTTGCGAAGCTAGTGAATTGGCAGCCTCACATAAACAAAAAGTGATATACATATGAGGATATTAATTGTAATTAATAAGCAGCAAGTTGTTAGGATTTTCATAAGAGCTGTAATTAATGATGCATCTACCATTGTTGTGAGACTATGTACAAATGATGGAAGAGATACCTTGATTCTGCCTCTGTAAATATTAACTTGAGTGAATATTCGAGTTTTAAATTTGTTTTAAAAATACATTTTTGTTTTAGCGTTTTAATTTCAGACACATTTTGTTTTCAGAATTTTGGTTTGAAATTCTGGTAAGGGGTTACAGCGAACCGGGTTTGCAAAACCAGGTTTCGCAATTACGGCAGCAGAAGGAAAGGCTGAAGGGGAAATAGCAATAACAGTGTGTGTGTGTGTGTGTGAGAGAGAGAGAGAGAGAGGATGAGAGAGCGAGAGAGAGTATGAGTGAGTGAGAGAGAGGAGAGAAAGAAGAGGGAGGAGAGAGGAAAGGAAAGAGTGAGATAGGAGGGAGGGAGGAGAGAAAGAGATAGAGAGATAGAGATAGAAACAGAGAAGTTAGTATGTTAGAGATAGAAACTATAAAGGGCGAAATATCCCTGGTCCTATCATAATTTACTCTACTATAGCTGTGAAAACTACGCGTTCCGTGAGTTATCAAACTAAGTAGAGGAAACTGTCGTGCCTAGGGTACTTTTCATGTTGTAATTTTGTCTCTCTTGTTTGGGATGTGAAATTGTTCATGTTCATCTTTGTAGAATGTTACACATCTGAGCATATGTGTAATTATGATATTTTTAAGAGCATTCTATGAGGTTCTTTTTGAGATAATTTGTTTGTATTCAGTGCGTCCCTTGGTACATCGTACTGATGTACCACGGGACACGTTCTGATGTAGGGACAATGTATGGAAAGTGGAAAACCTTAACTGTGTATTCTTTTTTTTATAGAGTGAATATAAAACTAACATTTATTTAAGGATCTTTAATCTAGATTGTAATGAATAGTGGGTAAAGGAAAATATATTTTGCTGCCTTTCATTACAAACACAGATTGGTTCTGGGCCTTATGTTCTATCCTCTATATCAACTTCATAGGATATAACAAGAGCGTTCTTTAAACAGAAAGGACTTCAATCTAGATTATAACTTGTAAAGGAAACAGGAAAAACAAATGATCGCTGCTATAGCTGCAGTTATAACTTTGTACAGTACTGGCAGACATGTATTTGGCCTGTAGTTCATCGCCAAAGAGATGTCTCCCGCTTTGGGTAGCAAATACGTGATGCCGCATGTGAGCCATTTCCGGAGTTCCTTCGGGTTTTCTATCATTTTATTAACAGCCTTTGTAAGATGATAATGTATTGCTGTTAATATATTAATCCAATTATGGATCTTATCTATCTCGGGGGGTTTCTAGTTTTCCATGATCTTAATTGATTGGAAGAGGTCCTCTTCCTGAAATTCGTGAATATGTTCCTCTGTTTCCACAAGTTCATCGGCAATATCAACTTCAGATTGAAGCCAAGATGTGTCCTTGTTGAAAGATCTGTTTTCCTCCCAGATTCCTGCCCAAAATGCTTCGAACTTTTGAAATGTGATAACATTTCCATTCGGTGTTTGAGTCAGATTGCGATGGAATTTCTTCGCGTCAGTTTCAAACAACCGATTCTGCACACGGAAATCTATTTTACGTTTGTAACGACTAATTCGTTGAGCCCATGCTTTGATTATCTCTTTTTGCTTCTCAGTTACCATTAGCTCGCTTGTGTCATTGTCAATTTGGTATTTATGTTCAACACAGATTATTTTTCGTTGAACTTTGAAGGTGTGCGTTGATTTAGAAGATGCCTCGGCTAAGAGTGATATTTCACGCCGAGTGTAGGCTATCCGTTTCATAATTCTTTTCGTCCACGGCTATTTACTATGTTTTGCTGTCGGCCGTCAGTGTTATTGGCTTGGCTCAAATGTATCTGAGATACGAGATATCCAGTTGCATACACAATGAGACTGATTTTCGTCATATATAGATCTCTACTTAGGATCTGTACCACCACATTTAAGACAGAGTTCGCTCTCTATCACTCTCTTAGCTTAGGCATTTTCGTATATTCTCCTCAACGGTGCACGAGATTCGAATAGAAGTAGACGAACTCTTTCTATCTCGCGTCGAAGGAGATTTAGCATCACGTCCTTCTCGTGTAATTCATTGCCAGATGAATTTCCACCACTGACGTATGTTTCAATGGAAAGAGATGAACCTTCAACAAGACCATGGTTTTCAAGTTTTACATGTTCTTCATGTGGGTAGTTCGATTGAAGAACATTTCTCTGAACGTCAGCAAGTTGTCCTGCTGTGAATTTTCCACTGCTGAGTATGTATTGTCGTTGACCGGCAAGCTTCTTTGAATCTAGGGTCGGTCTCATATCCTGTTTCTGTACTCTCCTTTCCTTGAAAACTTCTATTTCCGAGGCCCTATTTTTCGCGTTTGCATAGTAAAAGCACAATCTCACCTCCTTCAATTCATTCCGTGTCCATCTCTAACGATGGCTTCGAGCTACTGCCGACTCTGGGTCCCTGGGACTAACATCCCTGGGATAGCCAGACGTCGACAAGGTGACATTGGCTCGGCTTCTGAGCAGGTATGGGACATTGGTGGAACAACACACGCTAAGATTCATTACATTTCTTGTTCTAACCATTATGCTCATTGGTTTTAAGTGAAGATTCGCACGAAGCAAGTTCGAGTTCACGGATCGCACTTAACACATGGGTTATTTCCTGTCATCCGTTACTGCGACCCACAGTGACCTCGGGATATCGCTCCGCAGGGCCTAGTAAAGGAACCCTCCGATCTCCAGTCAGCATTACTAAACCCTCCGGGATTTTCACTGACTGCAGAAGGTAGCCTCCTTCGCTGGCCAATGCAAGGTTCGGCCCTCCGCTCTAATCAGTGACCTGGTGTGCCAACTCAGTTTCTCTCCTGTACCCTTTATGGGCCGATAACAGGAAGTCCAGAGGTTCATGACCCTTCCCTCTCTACTTAATTCCCACTCTCCTCTAGAGTACTTCTTTATCGAACCCCTCACCTTCAACCTGTTCTGCAAGAGAGGCCCTACCAGTAACTAGGCTATCACTGACATACCTCTCAGGTTTATGTGGGTACTCAAAGGGGTACCCTCATCAACCCTTGCGAAGAGAAGGGTCACTTTGAGGTCAACTTCATATTTTGTGTGGACTACCTCTTCTGTAGGTCCCCTTCTGCTGACCGGCAAGGGAGGCCTTACCAGAAGCTACGCTACCGCCGGCAAAGTCCTCAGTCATTAGGGTACTCAAGCTCCACCACCAACGTCAAGGTCATGTACTCCCGAGGTGGAGTTGTTATTATTATTATTATTATTATTATTATTATTACTATTATTATTATTATTATTATTATATCCGTAGAAGGGCGCTGTTGGAGCCTTTTTCTCTAAGTGTAGGGATGGAAGCGGTAATAGTAGAGAAAGAATGTAATATGAAAAGCGAGAGCAGAAGATAACGAGGGCGGAGCGAAGAGAACGGAGAGAGCGATAGGAGAGAGAGAAAGAGAGAGAGAAGCGGACTGGGAAGAGAGGAGTGAGAAAGAGATGAGAAAGGTGGGGGTGCTCCGAGGGGGCGGCGTGGGCGGCGCGGGGGCCAGCCTTGCGTTGCCCTTCTAATTTATCACACTTTTCGCGCCACCGCCGCCGCGGGGGTCCGCGCTAGTGGCAGCAGCCGAACCGAGCCATCCATCACGTGGTAATTGCGAACCGCTCGCTCACCGCGCGCCACCCGCTCGCTCCGCCCTCCTTCCGGGCCCGGCCACTGGCTAATTAGGCCGGCGGCCCTCCGCGCTGCGGTTCCGGGCGCGCCCCCCCCCCCCGCCCCCTCCACTGCACTCCGCGTCTGTCCGCCGAATCGTTTCGCCTTTGGACGCTCCCCGGCGAGCGCGTCGCCGAGAGTGAATTTGCTCCCTCGGGAGAAATGGGTCATCCCGATTCAGATAAGAAGAGATTTTCTTCAAACTTGCTGTAAACTTTCATCGTTATTAAAATATCAACTTAATGTATTTGAGTAGAAAATCACTATTTTTTAAGAAATGCCATTTTATTTTGGAACCAAATTGATTTGTTTTGCAGAGATTAAAACACCGTGATTAGAATTTTTCTCAAACAACTTGTCTTTTGGTAAATATAATTTTCGTATTCACTAGTCAGTTTTGCTATTTTGTTATCAACTTATTCTCCTTTGCAATGGTATAGAAGTTCTAATTGCCAAGGACAGGTATCTTAACGAATAATATTCTCTACATGCTAAAATATAAAGCTCATCTAGATACTGAATAGTAACAAATTCAAGTTGAAATTGATTGCCATGAGTCATATATCCCAGTGTCGCATTCAAGCGGTATTAAAGAGCTCCTCTGCTTTGGTGAAAGGAAAGTTAGGAACGAGTATATAACGCTCTTTGAGACATTTCATGCACTTGTTTTCTTCCTATGTCAAGCTTGTTAGTACGTTATTACAATGAATTAACACATGAACTTCGTTGACTCAACGTGCATGCATCCAAAGACGTAAATAATTGCCAATACAGGTTTAACTACTCGCTATACTATCTTTCCCAGTTTCAAATTACACACAAAATTAGTTCTCATGTGCGAAGACGCCACTTAATGCTTAATATTGTTATCATTAACGATAATCTAGGAAAGTTTTGTTATTCATTCTTTTAGATTGTACAATACAAAAGTCAGTGTACAAAACACTCTATATTTGTTATGATTACTTAATGCCGAACACTGGAGGTCCTAGTCATGAAAAGAGAAAACTGCTTCCTCGGTCGTCACATCGGTTCTACTCTACGGTTCACCAGTTTGGGCCAACTCTTCAGATAAGAAAAGCTACTTAAGAGGCATGGCTTCAATCTTCACTCAGGATTGCATGTGCGTTTCGCACTGTCTACAATGAGGCAGTTTGCGTCATAGTCGGGATGATTTCAATAGATATAATGGCCCGTGAACGTCCGAGGCGTTACGACAAAAGAGACGGGCAGCTGAACTGCTCGGAGGAATAGCAGAATGACAACAGCGATGGGACACGTCCTCCAAGGGAAGACGGACATACCGACTGATTCTTACAGTTGAATCGTGCATTAGTCGAAAACGGCGGGGTAAATTTTTATCTCACGCAGCTTTTAACGGGCCATGGTTGCTTCAGAGCCTACCTCCACAGGTTCAAACTGGATGAATCTGCACACATTGTCCTGTGTGCGAAACTGATGTCAAGGACGCCGAACACGTGTTTTTTCAATGCCCACGTTTAGCACCTCAACGACGAGCGAATGCTAAGATACGTGGTAAAGGCTAGATGACTCTCCAAATTTTAGTTGCGTATATGCTTGTTTCTAAAATCAATTGGGGGTCGGTGTGTAAATTTACACTAGACGTATTGCTAGAATTGTTACGCATAGAGAAAGGAAGGAGGGATATCTCTGTCCCCTCACTTGACTAACTTCATGTGACTGGGCCACTATTCCAATCTCCACGATGTAATGCCTATAGGTGGTTCCGCGAAGAGGATGGAGGAAAAGGGATGTTCGATTTTAGTGAGTAAAAATCTCACACGCTGGGTAGTACGGGCTACCCACGGTCTTTTGAAGATTTCCATCTACCCTTACATTATTCATTTAATCAGTATTGTAGTTAAATATTTATCATCAGAGTTTTAAGATAATCTTTCACACGGCGTTACCATTCAAGCTGGAACATAGCAGTTCTAAAATGTAATGAGTTGAGACTGGACGACCATGCAAATGTACGTTTTTATTTGTTTTGTAGAGCTTCTAATATTATTTTCTCTGTAATCTCTGTAAATTATTATCTCTGTAATTATTTATTACTTGGAAAGCTTTGTCAAATTTCTTTGGTATGTTTCAAAAATGAATACTTTTGCATGTTTGCGTGGTTTGGTGGGGTTTGTTTTTGAAAAATTTCATTCATAATGCATATTTGGTTTTTTCCCATTAACAGTTAAAACTGTGTATGTCACACTGTGAGGTGAAGACATCACTTTACCTGTGGAGTGTCTGAAGTGCCTGTAAATCCTCATTCTGTGCACGTTCAATTTTAGGTTCTCAACCTTAATCCATAAATAAGTTTAATGCAGATGGAAATGAGTGTTTTGGCAAGAAATATTACGAAAACATTCGCCAATCATATATGTTAAACGATTCGCCCATTGTTTTAATAATGTCGCGCTGGCATCAACGCCGCGCGGGCTGTAATAATGGCTCAATGTAATCAAGGCAAACTTAATTGAAAGTATGCTTACTTTTCTGTATAATGTGCTGCAATTACTGAAACAGTTAAATTCATTTCTATTTGTTCATTCATTTGTAAATGTAAGAAATGATTGCAGATCCGGACTATCGAAATAAATGTAGATTTGCTCTACACGCGCTTTGTTTGAATTTGACCTTTTCATGCTATAGCCAAGGTCTTTGCGATATTTCAAGATTACATAACTGATTCCAATAAGGGAGTTTCCAATAAGCGAGGACGTTTGTGCTGTTGTAGCTCCCTTAGTTTCTTCTAGAGTTGTTTTTTAACTTTAATAAATATTGCCACCCTGTAATTGTTCATGATAAGACATA
Organism: Gryllus longicercus; assembly: GCA_038098605.1. Lineage (NCBI taxonomy): Eukaryota > Metazoa > Arthropoda > Insecta > Orthoptera > Gryllidae > Gryllus > Gryllus longicercus. The sequence goes on along the minus strand of JAZDUA010000324.1, from coordinate 1,117,814 downwards.
TTCTTCGCCTGTTCAACAAAATTTTAAACAACCCCAAATACTCATTGAATCATCTACCTAATTTCAGATACGGTATGCCGCGTAGGCATTTTTGTGCAAACTTCTTGAACATTTCCTCAAATAATACACAAACGTAGTGTCTTTAATTTACCGAAAGCACTGTTTCACATACTTAGAACTTCGCTTTTTATTAGTTAAAGTGCACACGAGGTATTACTGGTCCTCAGATTAATAAATGAAGCTGGACGTAACACCTAGAAATACCGCTCACGACGTAGTCGGCACTGATCATCTACCAACACAGCGAGTTTGAAAACTTTTAGGGATAATGTTTAACTTCATCCCGTGTTTAACTTTTCTGACATTTCACGGCAGTTAAATTGTGAAGCTTCATTTCCAGACGACATAAGTTATTCATCGATTCGTGGACGGCTCAGCGCCAAGCAGATAACATGGCCAAAATACTGCCGTACGAGATGCATACAAGGAATGAAGGTTATTCAACAAGGTGCCGGTCATAATAAACACAAATCTACAAATCGAAATTTTTGCAGACAGTACTTTGAAAAAAGGATTATCTCTAGCCTTTATAACAGAATTATCTCATTTGTAATAAGTATTAGTTCTAATGCTTCATAACGTCCAAATTACTTCTAAATTTCATAACAGGACAAGAACAACTTATTGATCTGTCGTCAGACAACACAGAAAACGAATTTTGTTGCTTCATAAGGAATGAGGTCAGGGATAAGGAATGAGTCTCCAAAGATAAGTTAAAAGGCCTTGTGTATTATCCTACTTTTTTTTCGTTTCTTACCTATGTGAAACGGTTTTCAGTCATGGTACTGATAAAGACAAAATAAAGATCAAGAATAAATCTTCAGAATAAAACGCGTATGACCATTTGTAAATTAGTGCGGAAATTCGCTGAACTGTGTGACACCAAACAAGCCCATTCATCTCACTGATGTTTCTTAGTTAACAATATAATTATTTTTTTATATTTTTTCTGACAGTTTTCGTCACTTTGTCAAATATCATTTGAATTGAGTAATTACTGCAGTAGATTGTGTAAATCCTTGTAATAATTATATTGATCACTAAAATATATAGTAAGTAGTATACATCATGGAATTCCTTTCAGGAAACAATATTTAGCTGTATTAACAATTTTTTCACGGCGTCACGACAACGAAAGGTTTGAAAACTACTGCGTTAAAAAATGAACAAGATTTCTTCAAAATATTAAGAACATATGAAAATAACTCTTACAGTCGATGGACACACACGATGGGCGCACGTCAACGACAATAAAACAATTTTCGGATTTTAATTTTTTAGATTATTTTTACACATCTTTATGTTCATATCAAATTAACATACGTCAAACACAGTTTTTGTCATAGACTTAACAGCAATCATTAATTGGATACTTTATTTATCATATTTTTCTTTAATTCATTGGGAATATAATTTTAGTGGGTGCAGCAAAATTATCAGAACGCTTATTTTTAGTATGTTCTTATACGCTTAAATAATCGCAATTATCTAGTCGTTTTCAGTTGATATTATTTTAGAAAGCCTGATTTGTAACACTTTCAATTGAATAACAAACAACCAGCGATTTGCGCGAACATTTTAAAGCTGTGTGTATTGCATGTGATTGTTTCAGGGGTCGCAGCCGAAGCCAAATCAGCTGAGCAACGCGCGGCAATCGACGACAACGAAGCTAGTAGAGGCCCTAGATACGCAAAGTAGCACATCCAGCGCCATTTAATATCTTTCCACCCAATAGTCCCATGAATCAAAATTCAGAAGTTGAACAGAAATTATAAAAAATGGAGACATTATGGTAATTTTCGAGAATATTAATATTGGTTTCAAATAGATTCAGGGTCATGAACACACAGAATATCACGCAGTTCCAATTCTCCTGACTGAATTAGATATAAAATGGCGAGATCGGTGGAACAACGGAATGCGCTTCTCCCTGTATCTAGGAACTCTAGACGTTCACGCCATGCAGTCCTACCTTTCGGACGACCGCCCATTCCTCGTCCATCTATTGCCCCTACCTCGCTCTCTACGCGCAAGTAGCCCTCCGGAATAGTCTTCAGGGGTTGGCGCATACACTTCAGTGTATGTACAGTATGTTCAGTAAAGTTGCCACCTTACAGAAGCAGCGACGGGATGAGTAATCAACCGTCTTGCCCGTCATGGCCATCTTTCTTACAGGGTAAGCAGCGAGGGACTTTGTCGGACATACTTTCTCAGCCGTTCCGTCTCATATATCACGTTGTGTGTCTCACGTTATGAGAGACGTGACTTCTTCCCCAATAATTTGCTTCTTTCTTCAGACTTTTTCCTCCTAGGATTTCATGTGCAGAAATGTATATTTGACGTTATGTTGGCCTTGTAGTATCGGGAAGTTTTTGATATATTTAATTTGAACCCTTCAATTTACCTCTTTTGAAAGCAGATGCGCTTTAAAATCTTTGAAAAAAAAGCTTTGATTCGGTTAAGGTTAGAGGATATTACTTAGAAGAGGTTCAAATGAGAACCAAGCGTCATTTCAATGAAACATCATCGATCCATAAATCAACAATGTATTGTAATTATGCATTGCAGGCATTTTTAATAAAGATAGTCATATTTTAGATTAGTAGAAAGATATTAAGAAAATCATTAATAAGTATATGGATCTCTATATACCGTTTAATATCATAACAAGAAATTTCGATCCAGACTATTATAATAATCAGATATGAAAGTTAAAAGCAAAGCAAGGCGAGCATATGGGAACAGAAAAAGCAGTGATAAACATTATGAGAAATTTAAAAATCTATAGAGAGAACTATTTGAAGAGAAAGTATTAGCACAGGAAGGGTATTTGGAAACGATCCTTACTGATGAAAATAAAAGTTGGAGTACTTTTTAAAATTTGTACGAAGGCGGAAGGGAAATCGCGAAGAAATCCCGTCGTTAAGAATCGGTAATAATAAGTTGGAGGTAGGCGAGAAAAAAAGTAAATATATATAACGAATTTTTCGCGTCAGTTTATATAGACAAAAGGAATATCGTTGTAAACGAATGTGAAGGAGAAAATTTTGTACTATATCCGAGAGCACTTAGGAAAAGAATTGCCAAATTAGGTAATAATAAATCAAAAGGACCGAATGGAATTTCAGGGGAAATTCTCAAATTAGGGGGGAAGCAGTGTTATCGTATCTATTGCGACTTTTCGAGATATCAATGAACAATTCATGTATTCCTTGGGGTTGACGAGATGCCACCGTGGTCACAATTTTCAAAAGAGGTTCGCGCCAAAATGTCGAAAATTATCGCCCAGTAAGTCTTACATCTGTAGTGTGTAAGCAAATGGAACCTTTGGTGGCAGAATACTTACGCGGAATTTGGGATAAGAATAATATCATTTACGAGCAGCAACACGGTTTCAGAAAAAGATATTCATGTGAGAGTCAGGTAGTCACTGTCAGTAAGGAATTTGCTGATTCTCTCGATGAAGGTTCTATTGTTCACACAATTATTATAGACTTAAGCAAACCTCGTTCGACCTCGTTCCCAATGATAAATTAATCCAAAAAATAGTATGTTTAACATAGACAGAAGAATTGCTCTCTGGATTGGAGAAATTCTCAGCGAACTGGGTCAAATTTCTCTTCGAGGGCAGAAGTGACGTCCGGAGTGCCACAGAAAAGTGTCCTAGGTCTTTTCCGTATTTATAGCATATATTAATGATATTTAGCAGGGAATTGAAACAAAAGTTCGACGTTTGCAGATAACTGTTCGGGAAATAATTCGGGAAATTAAAGTTACAAGTGATAGAGAAATATTGCAGGCTGATCTAGATAGACTAGAATCATGGGTTACCACAAATGAAAATAAATGAAATCCCAGTAAGTGAAAGTTTATCAGATTCGCGCGTTTTGCAAAGACATACGACATCACATAAATTGGGAAATCAGTATATTCCGAGGGCTAAATGCTGTAAATATTTTGGAATTGTACTGAATGAGGATCTGAGGGTGGGAAGAACATGTAAATTATGAAGTGAAAAAGGCGTGGAAGACATTACACTTTGTGATTAGAGTGCTTAGCAAAGGATCAAGGAAATTAGGGTACACATCTCTAGTACGGCCGATATTGGAATATAGTTCCTTATGTTGGAACCCATATCGTTTAGAGCAAATAAAATCTCTCGAAAAAGTACAAAAATATGCTGCAAAATGTGTTAGAGGACGATCTAATTCTGAATTTATATCTTGAGAACCATTGGAAAAACGCAGAGAGAAATCGCGTCTTAGTGCGTTATTCAAATCAGTGCGAGGTGATCGTCCGTGGGGGGAGGTGCGAGCAAAATTATTAAAACACATAAGTCGCGCGAAAGTTCTAAAATTCGGCAAAGACAACAGAGGTCTGATCTAGGTAACTTGTCATTTGTAAACAGAACAATACAAAATTGGAACGAATTGCCTGCAACAGCGCTTGAGACTTTCCCTCAGAATGCCAAAAAGGTTAAAATTAGATTAAATAAATTGTAATATTTTTTAGAATATGTTAACATTAATTTAAAAAATATTATTGTTATTTTGTGTCAGCTTATTTAAGAGTAGTTAATTACACAGCCACGTAAAAGAAGAATTATCTTCTTGTCTAGTGAGCAGACCATGCTTTCTATACGTTTGGGGGGTCGTTAAATCCGAATCCAATGTCTATTCTGTCATTATGCTGCTTATATCACGTTTGTGTCAAAAACTCTAAAAATATAAAAAATGAAAGATATTTCTAAACGAGGGGTCAGACACAGTTTTATTGTATACCTATTTTTTAGTTACCTATATATTTTTGAGGTTGCTGAAACCGAATCTGAAGTCCATTTATCTTCATCCCATCACAGTTTTCAAACAACCTCTAAAATTTTTAAAAAAACTGTTGGCTAGTGATATGACCCCCACGATTTTGGCAATCTGCCATACAACAACGAGATGAGTATTGTCCTGACAGGGGCCACTTTCTCTATCAATTATAATTGATCTGAATTTTAAAAGAATGATATACCAAAAATACATATGTAACGTGGTCTGATCCCTCGGTTAGAAAAATATTTCATGTTTTATATTTTTTTAGGTAATTTCAAAAAACTGATGTAATGGAGTAAAATGAAATCAGATACGGATTTAGCGACCCAAAGAACATATAGAAAACATGGTGATGATCCTCAAAACCGAACACTATTCTTTTGTGTAGCTGTGTTATTCATCAATATTTGGCTGACGTATTGGAGTTAACTACATGCCCATAGGTACGATTCCAGGTCGGTAACTTGCATTTGTGATCAAGTATTTCAATAGGGCACAGCTGGGGAAGAGCAGGGAAGCGTCTGACGTTATCGGCAGGCAGAGTCGCCAGAGCGAAGGTAAGATTGGCGCCTGGTCTCTCCCTCCCTCATGCTCTGTCTAGACTGCTAATTAGAGGTCATCCCCCCCACGTCCCGCCCAACCAACGCTACCCGGCTCCGTGCAGCTCCATCGAGCTCCGGCCTGCCAGTGTCCCGCCCCGCCCCACTCCACTCTGCCCCACCCCGCTCCGCTTCATTTCACTTCGTTTCTCCCACTGCCCCACCCCCTCCCCGATCATCCCTGGCCCACTCTGACTCTCTTCTCCTCGCTTCTCCCCTGCCCGCTCCGCCCCTCTGCCCCTCCTGCTCCGTCGGCCTCACGCTTAGGCACGCCCATTCTGCTCCGCCCATTTATCCACAGCAACCCTCCCCACTCCTATCCTCGCTACTCCGGACCTCCCCGCTCCGAGCCTCCCTGTGCCGATGCTCCCCGCTCAGCCCCTTCCCGCTCACACCCTCCCCGATGAGCCCGTTCTCTCTCCGGCCCGCCTTTCCCCGATCTCTTTCCGCTTCCCGCCCCACACCACTCACATCCGCACCGCACTGCACCGCCCAGAACTGCCCCACATCGTCCGGGGCTGCCAACGCCCCGCGCCTCGCTCTTGCCTTCGCCCCGCTTCGCCCACGTCGCTCGTCGCCCACAACGAGCCGTTTGTCTTCCACACGCCCTCCCACGCGAGGGCTGGCGGGGTGGAGCGCGCGCTGGAATCAGGAGGGTGTGACAGCCTTCCTCGCTCGACACTTGGGGCCTCCTCTCCCTACACAAACGCCCTAATTACCTTCCGAAATGACACGCTACAATTTGAAATGATTTTCAATGTGTTAAATTGCATGGTGCTACTTTCCCGAAAATTAACTTCTTCAGTGTAGGTACGTATAGTTGATACTGATGTTCAATGTGTACCATATTATTGGAAGGTTGATGGTATTTATTTTATATTCGCCGTACACCAGCTGTTGAAATAGAAAATATTTGCGAATATAGCTCGTACTCAATGCATACGTTCGACTCAATGACCGCAAACGCTTGTTGAGCGAAACATCGGCCGCAATGCTACTGAGTACGTACTTATTCGATCAATATAACCATAATGAAAAAAATTCCGTGAGTCGATGGCATTGCTTTATATCACAGGTTTGTGTTTTGATGTTTTAATCGCATACATTTATTTCTAAAAAATGCTCACTTTACATTCATTATTAAATGCATTTTATCCCCTTATATTTATGTCTTATCAGTAAAACAACACTGTCGTATCTGTTATTTGAACATAAATAAAGTAGTAATACCTCTTATGAATGAGTTTAAGTTAATCTGACTTTCTATTTTAGTTACTGTTTCAATCAGTTACTGTTCAAATAATTTTGAACTGCTTCTTTAGTAAAACATGTTAGTGTTTCAAAAATATACCTAAGAAATTTGGAGGGTTTTCAGTCTCGTAGAATAATGAAATAACTTGAAATTCTTTTGATGGTTACATTAAAACGTTAAATGAACAGGAGGAATCTGTTTGATTGTAGAAAAAGGCTTTGAAAAAATATATATGCGTAGAATACTAGATACCAAAATGCTTTATTTTCGTACAAATTTTAACAAATTTTTAGAAGAAAGTATAAATAGTGTGTTATTCTTGAATAGAACTTTGCTTCATCTCTGCGAGAAAGTCATGAAAAATGTTTTGAATTTCCTAATTTAATTTTACTTGTTAATTGCGTCGCTTACAAGTGGCCGCAAGTAATACATGATATTAATCCACGGTCGGGCAAGAACGTTCCACATTAGTCATACAAATGATAATTTATATTCTAAAACCCAAATTGCATTATGGATAACAATGTTAAACGCATTGCGCCTTACAAACAAACTTTTTAATTTGTGCTGGGTCACTACCACAAACCGCTTTTGTGTACATAACTCTAAATATACGACTCATTTTATTTACATGGAAGTAAAAATGGATTTAAGTTAAAAGTATGCACGTATTACATTCTTTCCAACTTCAATTCCTTATTTCCTTGAATAATCCGGATGAGTTTCTTGCGTTTTCTTATTCGTAGTGTAGGAAAAGTGACGCCCAATAGATGTCCAGTAAGCTCATTTAAATGTTCGTCACTAAATTAAATTTGCGTTTGGCAAGTAAACAAAATTTATTTGGGTGATTTCTCGCAATAAATATCTAGTTCGTATGTAAAGCGAAGTCATCATCTGGAAGATTGCTTGAGGTTGGCGACTCGATCGTTTGTATAATTACTTTCGGTCGTTTTCTGATTGTGTACTTATTTTAAGTCGTGTTGGAGCGAACTGATGAACACTTCCGTTGAGTTCATTTACGACTTTGTGGGTCGCAACAAGTAGCATCAGTATCTGTCTAAAAGTGGTATAAATGTCGTGTCCAATGACGGTCGTCGTTTTTTCTGTATCCAAGGGAACCAACTGGTGGATTAAATTCAGAAGCAGTATTTATTTCTTGGTAAGCAAATGTACTTATCAAAAAGTAACTACGGTATAAATGTAAATATAAAATTCTTTCTAAAAATATTACCTACATTATTAGGGTTGTGGATACAAGATTCACCGTAGTGTTTGAAGCTTAGTCATAAAGAATCAAAAGAACGTTTTGTAATTTATATGCTTTTTAACCTGACTCTTGTTTTTGAAAGGGCTGAGAAAACAATGTTGCTACATTTTTCAACACTCGCAAATTTTTCTTAAGAAAAAATCAATTCATTATGGCAAGACATATTTACATTCTACACTAAATAATCTACATACTGTTAAAACCTTTCCCGGCGTTTCATGGAAACCCGCTCACATTCTATAAAAATTCATTCATTTCATGGACCCCTACAATCTATTAATGATTGCTCTAATTTTAAATCTCATTTGTACAAAACTAGTTATCTTCAGCTTTTCTCCCTCTCTCTCCCCCATCTCTCTCTGCGTCATTCTCATGTAGAGCGGAAGAAAAGTGTTTTTAATCTTACTTCCTACTGCTTCTGCAAGAACTCTAATTATGAGGAACCAACTATACATTTCGATTGTGCTACTGGATGAAAATAATAGGTAATCTTTTCTAACTCGAACTTGCTGATATCAAAAATAAAATGCAGTAACACATACTAAGGGTTATGGAAATTAAAAGAAATATATCACAAATGCTGTAAGTATAAACTACTGACCAAGCAAAGGATCTACTGCTTCATCTATACCAGGACCGGCAGAGGTGACTCAAAACATCAACTGATGTCACTTTAATGCCTTTAACTCGGAAGTCGTAGTTTCGAGTCCCGACGGTGGCTGAATTTCCGACACTAGCGAGACAGAATTGTTCAGTTGCTGTTTGGAAAATAATTCTAGCGGCCGGCTATTCTGAGCGGTAGGTTTCCGTGGTTTATCCGATCAATACCAAGGGAACGCCGGAGCAGTACTTTAACAAATGGGCCACGGACCGCGCGCAATCTGCACTTCCTCTTCCTTGTCAACACAGACACACGCACTTACGTACATACACTACACTCCCGCATACTAAGCTACCACACATGCCGGGAGACAGGTGGGGGACTTAGAGCTTGTCCCGGCTGGGTCAGTGGCCCGCTGGAGAGATATACCTCTTTAGAAAAACCCTGCTAGCCGATAGGTAGACCGACGTCGAATCTCACCATCCAGCGGGGGAGGATCACGGCCACCTCCCGAGGAAATATCTTGCACCACACAACAAAGAAATTAGCAGTTGACGCCCCCGGAATCACTACCCAATCAACCTATACCAGGGCTTCTGAAATACAAGCATTGGACCGAGACTACCCGCGGCAGCTTGCTGCAATGGCCCGTGTGCTGATCGCCTTTCACTAGACCGCATCCGATTGCACCCGAGCGCTCATCTTTTTTCCTTTCCTCTTCCGTCTCTCGTTCCTTCATCTCCCTTCCTATCCACTTCCCTTGTATCCCTTCCCCTCTTCTTCCCTCCCATCCCATCCCCTTATCTTCTCTACTTCCTTGGCCTGACTCAATACGAAGCGGACAAGACCGGGGCCAGCGCTAGCCAAGGGCACGCCAAGTGCGCCGAAGACTTGAGCAGCCGTGATTTGCACGGGCATCTTTCCCATCATCCTCATCGCCGTCGCCACCCATCCACGAAAAGATCCAAGGGAAGCATTTCAAATAGCAAAGAGACTTTCTCGACCATGCACTGCCTCCTACGCACAACTACAGGAAAAATGAAGGTGTCATCCGCAACCCTGCCTCCGTTGCCACCATCATTGCCCTCGCCCTCGTCCTCTCTCTTGTACTTGTCCTTATCCCACCCTCCGTCTCTATCTTCATTCGCGTCGTCGTCGTCCTCGCCCTCGTCCTCCCCTCCGACGCCGCGTTTGTCCTCCTCAACGCCCTTATCCTCATCCTCGCCATTTCCTCCGTCACCGCTGCTGTCTTCATTCTGGCCTGCGTCCTTGTCGTCATTCTCGCTCCCCCGTCGCCTTCTGTGCCGTCGCCCCCACCCCTCCCTCTTTGGTCGACGTCGCCTGCGCGCGCACGAGGCGTGCTTCAACGGCAACGAGGTGCTGCTGGTCATCGGCGTCACGTGCGCCGTCAACTTCGCCTTCATCCTGCTCGTCGTCTCTCTCGTCCACCTCTGCAACCGAAGGCCGCGGCCCTTTCGCCTCAGTGAGTGTTAATTTCCCTCAAGATTGTCAACATAATTATGATCAACTTGGAGATGGATGAGGCCGCATGGCAATCTGCGGGCCTTGAGCCTTTCTCGTTGTTTTTATTTTCTCGCCCTACTATGTACTTACATGTTAAAGGATAAGTATTGTAACACTGCAGCAAAAATTGGCAATAAATCTTGTTTCTATATGCAGCAAATTACTTCATTTAACATTTGTACTCAGAATTCACAGTTTGTGTGAATCTATCTAAAAATTGCTTAACGGCAAAATGTTTGTGTTAGACCGGCATTCGTCTGTGGTCAACGCTACCGCTTGAATCGTTCACAACATTTTCTTCAAAATTTAAATTCCCGGCCGAGCTCACAGCCCTGCGAATTTGAAACGGATATTATGATTTTGGGGAATGAATTACATAATGAATCAACATTTTTCAAATTTTCTCAAAAATTGATTAATGTATTTTTAATTTAAATTTATTTAATGTCGCATCAACATCAAGATCATTAGCGACTAAACACATAAATACATTTTATAATTACAATATGAAATTTAGAACCAAGATCGATATCAAAAAATAGTACGAAAAAGCAATACAAACAATTTAATACATAGAGTACATACGATACATAGAGTACATTCAATACAATACAAGACAGTACATACAACACAAGTTTAATGAGTATTCCTTTAAATGCTATTGTAAATATTGATTTTCTAAACGAAATCGAGTTAAGAATGCTATCATATCTGCCTTCCAATGCCTTCTACTTTTGTAAAGAGGACAGAAAATTAATATGTTATTATTTTAATGTATTTAAATGTATTTTACATTTAGAAAAATCTTTATAATAGTCTCATTTAGGAGGTTTTATTATGTGAGTATGCGTAATTTAGAATGTTCCGTTCTCAATCTTGAAATTACAACCTGATCTTTCCGTGGGAATTCTTTGGATAGTTTTGAAGACAGGGTTTTGGATACTTTTTATGTGTTTCACTAGCCTTCATCGAATTCCACCTTTCGAACTACATATTTTTCATTTGGTGAAATGAATGGTTCCAACAGTTCTCGAATGTGTTTGAAATTTGTGGGGCATCTGCAGCAGTTACATGGGTGATCATTTCTTCATCGAGAGAAATTATGCAGTCAATAAAACCAACAAGGGGCGTGATCCACGATAAAATTATGTTTTTTCTGACTGTGTTAGATCATAATACAATTCATGGATTAAAATTACCAGTTAACTTTTAGGAAGGTTGATGTTTATAGTACATATTACTTCGAGAGAACTGGATAAGACAACGAACGTTTTGAGGTTTAGTGATTTGATTAGATTGAAGGCTGCAAGCAGCGAGCATAATTCTGCGGCGGAGGTTTTAGCATATGAATTTAGTTGGTGGTTTCTTTCTATTTCTTGAGTATTTACTATAACAAAAATTCCAATATTGTTTTTGATGCCCTTAGTATATATTTTATAGTATTCGGTGTATTTATCGATGAATTCGTGTACTTTTAGTTTCCAATCTTCTTTAGATGATATATTTTCTTGTAAGTCATTTAGAGAGAGGTCAGTAGTGGTCTCTGAGAGTTTCCACGAAGGAATCAAGTAATTTCTTTTCTTCTCCACACTAACTTCCTTAAGATAAAGATCTAAGATATTTTTTTGGTTTTGGCATATTTATTCCAGTCAGCTTTGTTGAAATTCCATCTTATGATTGGTTGTTGAGTGTTGATCGTACTGGGAAAAACGTTAATGCCAGTGAAAATAGGAAGGTGATCATTGTAATGTGGATTATCTAAGATGTATCAGTTCCTCTTTGATGCTATATTTGCAGAACACATAGTACGGTTAATTGTGCTGGAGGTACCAAAACTCAAGTTGAAGTGTGTTGGGGCACCACTGTTAAGTAAGATCAAATTCATAACTTCTATTACTGATTCAATTCATATACCTCTAGAATTTGTCTTTTTTGAACCCCATAGAGTTCTACGTCTATTAAAATACCCAAGTAGTATACATGGATGAGACAGAAGATTAATAATTGATTAATAATTGAATTGGTATGTATGTATATCCTGTTTCTGTTAAAATATTTCAAACCTTTCATTCTTCTTGAACTTTTTGCTTTAAGGTTAGTTTCTTGTAAACAAATTCTTTCTGGTGAGTGATTTTATCATAACATGTCCAATCTTTAAAGTCTTATGTAAAATCCATTTACGTTACATTGTAAAATTTTCATAAGTGTATATTATTTTTTAAATTATTTGAGAGTTTCCTTGGATTTGATCTTTGGCAAACTTTCATCAATTAGAATCAATGATTGAGGTGATTCTAGTAAATCTACTTTTTATTGATCTTTCAGTAAGGAATTTGTATGTTTGATTCATCATTAGGATTAATACTGGAATGACTTTGGTGTAATTGTTTGCTATTATCATTGCATTTGTGGCTCCATATGTATTTTCTACAAATGATTTAAATTACTGAAAATTTAAGGGACTTTTTCTTGATTAGCCTCTATAAAACCTTTAGTTGAAGCAATAAGATCGTTAACTGACTTTATTTGTGTTTCTTCTGTTATATCTTTTTTGTTGTGAAAAAGGTTTTTTATATACTGTAGATTTAGTCTGACTGTTCCTGTTCAATACCTCATCCTGAGGGGACACAGATGAAAGTTTTCTTTTGGTTAAAGGAGGAAAGTTACCTTAATTAATTAAAGATGTTAAGTCTTGTGATTGTGCAATTTCAGGTTCTGTTTTAGTTTTTGTTTGAGAGATTTCAGGACCTTCAGAAGTGGTTTTCGTTGCCTCATTTTCAGTACATTTAGAGGGACAGTGATTGGCAATAAGACTAGACTTTCTTGCATAGGAAACAAGAGATAGTTACAGTAGCAAAATAAATTGTGAATGCTGTGTCTTCATAAAACCTTAAAGTAGCATCACGGAATTTCATGACATCATCTATAAATACTTGCCTTCTGAAACTCAAAATATGAGTCAGGCTCTGATATGCCTACTCTAACGAAGGAAATTTTAGTACATGTTTTTTTGACATTTTAGTATTTCTTTGTGGGATATTACTGAGCAAACATTAGAGATGATGACTCTGACATGCTTATTATTAAAGATCTTACAATTAGTCTATGTTTATCTAATACTCTTAGCTATTTCAATGTTTGAGATAAAAATGCATATCCTGTTATTGGATATACGAGATTTGAATCGTATGGTACTGGAATCAACTATTGATGCACTCTTGTTTATGTATTCTTTAGTCCTTAATCCGCCTTGAGCATCAATGATTATAGCTTGATCTTCGCGAGGAAAAGTATATTTCTGGGCAACATTAGCATAAATTCTGCTTACTTGATGTTATTGTTCTGCATTGTTGGGGGATAGGGTTTCCGTGTAGTCAGAAAAGCCCATGTTAGGTTGTCTTCTCTCTTGGTATTAAGAATTCACTTATAGACACTAATAACAGTTATCAGCAGTTCTGATATTCACTCGTGACACAATTTACTGTTTGATGTACAGCTCCGAAAATACCATTTGCTCTTTAGTCAAGGAACATCAACGAGTGCCATTAAAATGTTTAATGACTTTTATCATCGGTTAGAGTAAATGACGTGTAAAATGGCGCAAGTCTCATGTTTGTCAAAATCTCTAAATTTGCAAAAGTTTAAACATTTTTTGGCGTCTTCCAAAAAGGACAAATTTTGTGATTGAATCCATTTCTTCTAAGACAGATTATGAAATAAGGTCATATACTAAGTTCGGAATATGAGTTGTTTACGCGGATTTATGCGTAAAATACCGATAATTTTAAGTAATTATTTTCTTTAAAAGTGTTCTAATTTTTTCTTGATATTTTTTCCTCTAAGAGTATTAAGGTCGCTTAAAATAATGGTAGTCCATAATTTTGAAAAGTACAATATTGATTGTACATTTTTTTACTTTAATCTGTTTAAAAAATTGGATCTTTAAAAATGGTCGAATATACGTTTTTGAAAAATATAAGGATTTTCTTGAAACTTTGGCTTAAAGTAAAGGAAATTAATTTAAAAATCTCTAAAGACTAAATTGATTCTTTAATTTTTTCTGGAATAGAGCAAAAAATGCGTAAAATGACACAGGTCTCATTTTCATTACTCTCTATGAATTTTCCAAAATTTCAAAACCTACAAATAATGCACGAATAAGCGAGTATGTGCTATAAGTTCTGAAGTAAAAATATTTCTCTTGCAAAAACCCATACTGAAAATCGTAGTTAAGGAAGGAACTTTTATTGACCAAAATATACAAATCAGTCTGCCATTGAAGTAATTTCATATTATAAATGAATGATTAGATTTAATCAGAAATAATGAAGTTCAAATAGTGTATTTAGCATATTTTACACCAAACTAGCTTGAGAGAAATTTCCTCATCTTCAGTGGTACAAAACAAGCAACAATATAATCTAAAACATAGACAATTGCATTTACATACAATGCATTTTAAAAACAAATATAAATTATTGATTTTTGAGAAGATAATACTTAATCGGGTAACGTGGTAAAAAATGTGCACAGATTACTGTTAAGGTCATAATTATCATCACTAAAATAATACATAGTTTTATATGTGTTAAATACACATTTTGAACTTTGTTCATGGTGGTTTGATTTCTTCTTATCATTCATTTATAATATGAATTACTGCAAGATCTCGGCTGAAACCATGAAGATATACAACAGCGATCATTTCTACGTCATGTTTCTATGTCTTTTCATATCAGTCTCCTCAGTGTCTAAGTCTGCAAATTAAGATATGCGCTTTGTTGACTTAAGGAGAATTTCAAGTACTAAATTTTTCATCACATGTTACAAAGTACATGTTTTAAACTTTCACACACTATCACAAAATGTAGGATATCTGATGTGTGGAATATAAGTACTATTTATTGGAAACGAAACATTATTGAAGTACATAAAATTTAAAAAACTATCAATTCTAGTAATCCATCTAAAAATATATCAATGAAACAATAATTCTGTTTAAATCTTGGACATTGAATTTAATTATTACATGAGGGAGAAATGTAATCACAGAGCCGGAATGCAGACCTGGTGGTCGGTTCTCGCTTTTAAAAACTCGGGAGTCTGGGTCTGGTTAAATTCAAACTAACATGTTTCGCCTACATATTTGTTTGTTAATTCGTATAGTAGTCAAGTTCATTTTGGAGAACAAATGAATGATTCACTGTAAGTCGTCATTTTCGGGTATACGGAGCTTGTTTTGTTTTCCTTCATAAATTATTATTAGACTAAAACGCGGGTTAATATCCCTCGTGAGTGGGGTGGGAGGTGAATTACAAGGGGTCATGACCTAATTGTATTTACTCGTAGGCAGTGACTCGCAAAAGCGCGGCGTGTTTTTGCAATTGCTATGCGCTATTGAGCAGAACGAGAACGAAGTTACTAATATGCACTGGTCTGTTTTGTCTGGTTCGCTCTTTTTGGTAACAAAAGTGAAGAGTGTTACATTGATAAAATGGACAAGACGTATAAATTGTCAGAAAAAAAAATAGAAGTAGAATTTTCGTATATTCCATCCTTTGAATATAAAAATACGATTTGAAGTGTCTCAAAAATGACTGTCCTATTATGAGATAATATAGTTATTTAACTGATATTAAAACCCATAAAATTATTTTTGAAAAAGTTTTATTTGTCATTTTGCCTATCTGCTTCGCTGAGAAAATCTCAAAAACAGCAAAACGTTTTTCGATGTGCTTTTCTTTGAATTTTTTGAAGCATATTTTAAGTTTAATTAGTTCTATATTTAGTCAACTTTTTGATTATTATTTTCTATGAAATGAAAATGAAAGAAACTTTATTTTATGATAATTTGTAATAATTTATCTATTTATTTACTATCAAAAACAGTTAAAAACGCCGTGTGCCGTACTCTGGGGGTAGGTGTATTCTGTCCACATTTTCCTAATATCTGGGATATCTACTGTAACACATACGCTGGTACAATATTAACACAGATAAAGACGAACGTTTTTGGCGAGAAGTGATAAAAAAAATTTCCCTTCGGTGTATTAAATTTATTTGCAAAGGCAAATAAAATACAGATTTGAGCTATTATCCCCGAACATGCCCTTTGTGAAGGAACCGAGTTACCTCCTCGAGAACATGGTGAACCCGTACGCAGATGGTGAAATTACATTTGTGTACATCAGACAAACAAGTTGCTATCTTAGCATTTGTTCAATGGATCAGGAAAACTGAAGGAAAAACCTGATCGATATGGCGGCCATTGACTCTGAAGCAGAGATTCAGTATTTGTGGCAGGCATATTTAGTATTTTCGAGTTATACAATAAAATAGGTAACTATTACACGAAAAATCATTATTAAAAACAATATTATTCTCCTCATTGATGCTTTATCTGTAACTTATAGAAAAAGTTATAAAGCACAGAAGATTTTACTTAGTGCTTTAACTTGTGTACACATTGGCATTTTAACCAGTTTACAAACACTTCACTCGTGATACAGAAAGACGCAGTAGCACAACACTGCGAAACAGCTATCTAAATTATTGTTTCTATGTCTGAAAGCTTTCGGCTGTGAGCGTGTAGAGAATCAGAAGTGTGGAACGAACAGTGAACATACCGTAAATGCCTTTTGATGTACGTGATAAAATTGAAAATAAATGTAACTGAACTCAAACAAGAGAAACAAACGATCGATTTTAGTTTGCAAACGTACGCTCTCTACAAAACCGAATGAGAGGAAGTAATTTCAAAATTTGGCAATGCGATAATGTAGATTACAGTCGACTTAAGCTGTAAAACTATTTAATATAATCAGTAGATCATAATTTACTGTAAATACAAAGCACAATATTATCTGAAATAGTCTTGGAAATATAAAACAAAATTTAAAGCACAGATTAAAAACTATTCAATACGACATACCTACTTGTAACGTTCAAATGAACGGAATCGCAATTTGTCACAGAAATAATAATAAATGGTCCAGTAGTTAAACTCACAGAGTAATTCAATGCCGAAAATGAAATAAAGTGTTGATAGGTTTATGAACAGTTATCCTAGACAGCTCAACCGAATTAATTAATCTGGGTGTAACGAACCGGTTCCACAATCACGCACAGATCGCATGCATTTCACACACATTTAACGGTCGGGCGTATTATGGAAGATTTAGGGTACAGGGATGATAGCACTGGAAATGTGTCACACGACACTAAAAACTGAAAACATGCAAGTCTTAAATTGTTTTTTAAACCCACATAATTAGTGTCCCCTTACTTTGATGCACCTCCACCAATTTCTGTCTCACCAGACCAGCAGTTTGTAAACTATATTTTATGTGAAAATTAAATTTTAAAGCAAAATTTTGATAGGCAATTTTTTTAAAGCTTCCATTTCTTCCTTCAGAGATTGAATGATATCAGTTAAAACAATCAGAAATCTGGAACATAAAAATGCTTTATAACTGTGTCTAACATAAGTCTAAATACGTTTGTGAGGGTGCGTTTCCGTGAGTGTGTCTATGCGTGCGCATGTGCTCGGATAAGCGTGTGTAGGTTTGTACATAAGCGTGTGCGTGTGCACGACTATGCGTGTGCACGATTGTAGACTCAATGCGTTCGTATTCCGCGCTTGCGTGCGTTTTGTGAATGTAGTATATGTTCCACAATAACTTGGAAGCTCTAGCTCCTAAACTTTGCACAAGTGATTTTGAGCGGCCGATACAAAATCGAGGGGGTGTAAGTATTACCTGAAATGTTTTGTTTTAACAAAATGTACTTCATGTACATCATTCCGCAGCATTGTTGGTGGACGTCGCCGGGTGGCAATGGGCGGGCAAAGCAGGCGGCGCGGACAGAGCTGCGCGGTCGCAGCGAAAGTGGCTCTTTAACTGAAGATTGTTATAAATAAATGTGGGGATATGTGGTAGTGAAAACGAAGAGCAGAAAGTGTAAAGTGTAAAGCGTATCCTGAAGCAGGGAAATAGTGCTCAACAGCTATCAGAGGTAGTCGATTCGATATACATCAAGAGATAACCCTGCTTAAATACAGGAGGTCTTTGCCCGAAAGGGGTTAGTGCAGGCTTTATTTATTTATTTATTTATTTATTTATTTATTTATTTATTTATTTATTTATTTATTTATTTATTTATTTATTTATTTATTTATTTATTTATTTATTTATTTATTTATTTATTTATTTATTTATTTATTTATTTATTTATTTATTTATTTATTTATTTATTTATTTATTTATTTATTTATTTATTTATTTATTTATTTATTTATTTATTTATTTATTTATTTATTTATTTATTTATTTATTTATTTATTTATTTATTTATTTATTTATTTATTTATTTATTTATTTATTTATTTATTTATTTATTTATTTATTTATTTATTTATTAAAAATAATGGCAAGTGAGTGCCGGGTAATATAAAGTTATTTAACAAATGTCCGGAAGTGCGGACTCTGCGTGCTTCCGTGATTCAGATCCGACTGAATGTGAATTATTGATACAGAGGAACTAAAATTAATATAGAGCCATTTGTAATGATATATACTATTTGTTTTCAAGGGTAATATTGCCTCATAAATTTTATGACGTGATTTAACCGTTTTTAATCGTGTAGTTGGAAGAAAAAGTTGGTTTTATAAATATTTTCGTAGCACCATTGTCCTAAATTTTAAAACACCAAAATAAACATCTTATTTGTTTGTAATCGCCTTAATACATTTTCCTGTTAACGTTGTAAAATATATCCTTATTAAAGTACCACAAACTCAACAATCCTTCTCGTTTTTTCTCTCTCTTGGTTAACATATTTTGCAGCACCACGGCAATTTTCACAAAGTGGACCAACTGCATATCTTGGTGAAGGTTTCAGGTCGGTTCAAAAGTTGTAGTGTAGGTAACATGTAAAAAATGTAAAGGAAGGGAGATACGAATATAAATTATCTTGTGACATTGTAAAATGAACTTAAAACTAATATATCATTGTTTGCACATATGCGGTCAAATTAATTCAAATTTGGCGCCATGCTTGGAGCTCATTCAGTTGGCTACTCTTTAACAAGATAAGATGATGCATTTGAAGCTTGGCGCCTTCGATATAGTTTAAATTTGGCCAAATTTAAACCGTAAATTTTTTCACAAGTTGCTAACAATTGATTTCATATGAAGCTCTTTTGCAGGAACCTTCAATTAGATCGCACCACCTCCTGGGCGGCTGGCGACGAAAACGGTCTGTACATTGTAGGAATTTTTCCAGAATCCATATTTTTCCTTATAAGACGCAGCGAGATCGCATTGTTTGAGAATCTGGAGGCGCGAGCAGTTTTGTAGTAATCGTATAGAGAAGCTAAGCAATACACATATTGAGTGCATTGAAAGATGGCAGCAAGAAATTATCATGTAGTCCACCAGTGAACCAGTACTTTGAAACGTGGCAAAAGCGGCGTTCACAAACAAGCGTGAAATTTGTAAAAATAACGCTTATTTTCGTCCAGACATATGTAACCATGATAATCTCTTCAATATTTAATGATTTTTACGGCAGTTTTTAATCTTTGTCAAATATGTGTCGTCCTTTCAGAATATCTCGTCTGACGAGAACACAGAAAGACGATGTACAAAACTTCTCTTGTCGCAATTTTTGCAACTGCTCTCCCAATCATCATCAAAATATTTCTCTGTCTCAAAAATTATAGAAATTTCCTCTATTTAAATAAATGTAATAAAATGTGTGTTTAATGCTAAACATAAACGATAAAACATTTTATCGTTTAAAATGCCAACCTTTCCTCAGTTTATTTTAAACTATACCACAACATGAGATAGGTATGGATTTGCATTGGATTGAATAGGATTGCTACACAACTTTATCCGTCAGAATAGTTTCCCTGTAATTGCTACGGGAACTGAGTTTTTCGCGACCAGTGGGCTATTAGCACTACCTCTGCGACGTTGGGACCTTTCACGCAGGAAGCGTCAACGCGCTGTTGTCGTTTGGCCGGCTGAGCGTCGCCCCGCGGGCCCTGGGGCCGTGATAGAAGGTGCAAGAGGCGTCGTGAGGGTGTGCTCGGGAATGGGGCGAGCTGCCGCCTCCGATAAGATACACCGACGCTCTCGTGGGGGGGGGGGCGCTACGGGAACATCCAGCGCTCCCCTGAGAGGGTGAAGCTGCTTACCGACCAGCGTAACGGCTGTGGTTACAGCGCTCTTCTGGCTGAAAGAGCACGTTTTCTCCGCTTTGTGATGTTCGGGAATATTCGTGGGATACCGAGGGTTCTCAGAGCAACTTAAGAAAGGGCTTAAAATTTCGCAATTTTTTTCCTTTTTTTAATTATCGATTGCCATTGAGTACAGTCTTCTAATCTTTCGTGGTATATTACTTGTAAATATAATGTTCCTTCTTTTCACCATATTCACAGTTATTTCATTTTTGTTAGTATTTGGGACCACAGTCAACAATAGTGGCCGTTTTTAGCTCACATTTGGCTAAAAAAAGTTTCTTCCTTCACAGAGTTCATGAATCTCTTTGAACCACATTTTGAGATGTTGAAAAAATACGTGACTCTCTCTCAAATTTTATATTTAATGTCTATTTTAGTGAGATATTTCTTCGTTAAACGAAATCCATTTACTTATTTCTTGTTTAATACTTGACTTATTTATTTTTCTTTTCACCTTTATTCTTACTTCTATTTATTTCGCAGTTATCAATCTTTCGGTTCAAATCCTTCCCATCACAAGATTGTTCTTAATGACTGTGATTATACGTCCTCTGGATGTAAAGACATCTCTGGATATAAAGACGTCTCTGGATGGAAAGCTTCGCTGAACGGAGTTTGCAAACATTCGCAAAGGAAGTTTTTCAGAGTTCTTAGGGAAAAACATCTCAACACAGTAATCCACACTACATTCGGCTCCATTAAACAATCACACGTCCTTAACTACAAATCAAGAGCTCACACTCAAAATACGTATAGCTATCAAGGATGAACACAAAACCAGAAGATTACAGGCCTATTTAAATACTTCCGAACTTCGAAAACAATTAAACATCATAATACAGTCAAAAGATGAATCAAAATTCACTACAATCAATAATGAAAGAGGCTAGTACAATCATTCAGCACTAAAAATAATACTCTGTAGCAGCTTACAAAGAGAAACTTACGACAATACTTACACTAATCACGTCAACGGGCAAACTATACACCTCAATCCAGAAAACTGAGGAGTTAGCCGATTACTTTGTGTCAACGTTTAAAACAACCACGACCAAACCTCACTCCGAACATAACACATTTAACAGGAACCAAACTGGAACCTGTTATGTTCCTCACAACGAAAATACATATGCATCCTCAACAGAAAGAAACATATTAACAAAAAATTACCTCGTATAAAAAGCACCTGGACATGATATCACAAACAATAACAATTTCAAACACTCACCTTTACCGGTAATATCATACATCACCTGAAACAACTCTTGTTTCAGGAATAATGGAATCGAAACACACAACAATTATCTCCGTTCCCAAATCCAGAAACATTGCAGCACCTCCAAATAGTTATCCTCCCATAAGCTTCCTGCCAACATAAGCCAAAATATTTGAAAACAAATTGGAACGTCTAAAACAATTTTCACGAGCCACCAAAGCTTTTTTCCCGCGAATGACTTCGCTTGACCAAAACTACATCCACTCAGAACTCGCTACAAAGAATTTCAGAACACATGTACTCATCATTGTAAAAAATCATACAATATGCATCTTAAGCAACATACGTCATGCTTAAAATGACATCAGGCGCTACTATACGAAATTTAAAAAAGAAAAGGAATTCTCAATTACCTTGCTGAGTGCTGAAGTATGGCTAGTGAAGCTGCTTGCAGAAGCTGATGTACCCGTTGCTGCTCAGATTGCCCTCAATACGTATGAGGCGAGATCGGACGTTGCAGCCAATGGCGCTCCAAACCATCATACTTGGCGTTTGTCCGTTAGGGCGCGGAACAACATTCGCTGGCAGATTGCGATCACCACGATAGCATCGAACACGTACGTGCCCAACGCTATAGCACAAATTGAAGCAGGACTCGTCTGAAAACAGTACATTTTACTTCTCAGCACACCAGTGAATATGTTCACGTGCGCATTACAGTTTGAGGAGTTGGTGGTTGCTGGTCAACGGAGTCCGACGTAGTGTTATGTGTGCCACCAGTCCAGCCCTCGGTGTCAATCTTTCGACGCTTACTCGACTCGTTGCAGTGCTCCAAACATGATGGTGGCGGTCATCTCACGCTGTGGTCACAATGTGTTATCAAGTACCCGTTCGTCCTTGTATAAGACCCTCTTCTATCTCCTGGCTCCACACACTGTCGTAACAGCGTCCCGTGCGAGCCCAATGTTCAACAAACAAGCTTCCCGGAGATCGAACATTCTGCCCCGTTCCAAGTCACTTAGATGCTGATATTGCGCCCATTGACATCTATGAGTATTTATAGCACTTTATTACACTTTCCACGTCATTTGAAGGCTCTACACCGACTGAGTGTGGTGTTACACTGACCTGACCTGAGACACAACGAGGGCGCTGATAGCCAATGTGCACGCCAACACTATACAAATTCAATCACATCTTTTGAATACACTGTACTACACATCCACTGATTTTTAAGCGATTCCGACCATTCCTTCTGAGTGTAAGCTCTATGTACATCTTAATCTAATCAAAAGCTGGGCTGCTGAACTAAAAATTCAACGTAACGCATCAAAAAAATTTAATAAAATATCTTATACTTCTCCCACTTAAATGATTGATATTAAACAATGAACCAATAAACTGGCATCGATAGAAGAGAACGATAAAATATTTTGAACTCAACATAGACCTAAAACGTAATTGTAACTAGAGGTGTTACAGAATGGCACAGACTTTCCAGTATTAGTTTTCTATTTCCTTTGTTCGCGGCTAGCTATACGAATACTCTTGTCAGCTGCCACATAATCTTGTGAGCTGCCTTCTAACTCCGCCCGAAGTACACGTTTTTGAAATTTTATTAATTTTTCGGTTTGATATTAGTAGAACCGATATATTATTTGAAGGATATTAAAGAAGAGTAAAACCTAAATGGTAATTTTCTTAGAAACATTTGGAGCCGTTTTGAAGAAAATGATGTTTAAACGCTACTGTAAATTCGAAATTTGAAGCTTTTTTGCACAAAAAACTTTTGAGTTTTCGAAATGTTTTATATGACATTATTTAAAGAACATGTACTCATAAATTCAATATTATGAACAAATTACCGCTAATGTAAATATTAACGTCGTAAGAGACAAGTCAATGAAATTACATTTTAGTAATTTTTGAAACAAAACTGAAGGCTAGAAAAATATTATATGTATGTTATCTCATAAATTTAGCCCCATTTTTAACAAAAGTTTAAAGAAAATATTCGGATCAATTTTTGAGAAAATCTTGTTTTCGCTATTTTTTAAAATTGCACATATTGTATACAATATTGCAGGATAACTACTAAAATGTTTGACAAAATATACATGATCTTAATGGTATATATAATAACAAAATATACATGACTAATTATAAACAACAACTTTTAATTGAAAGAATAATCTCTATCTTCAATTTTGTAGATGTAGGAAGACGCTAAACAATTTTCAAATATTTGAAATAACAAGAAATTTAAAGAAAAAATTTCGAGTCGCTTTTGTGAACATTTTGAAAATATACGAGGGGCTTTATATAAAATATCCCCCAAAATTAAATTTTTTCAAAATCGCATACTTTCGACTCAGGTCAAATGGACAGGGGTTTATTCGATATGGAAAAAATGTAAGCATAGTTGAAGCGCTAATGTTGTTTGCATATACCAGACAGATGGACAGGTGAACGGACGGACTGACATTTTGCCGTCAATTGGTTTTTCGGTATCAAGGGCCCACACATAAGGGATTCTGGCTACATCACATGTTAGAAGTTTCTTTTCTTAATTTAGCAACTGGATTTATCCAGTTTTTTGTTATGAGATCCCGGCTACAAACGTTTTTCTGCCAAAAATTCACCGTTTTTTCTCGCAGCATTACATACGTTTTCGTACACTACGTATATTACTTCGTATATACGTATGTATACGAGGAAGTAAAAAGAGGAAGAATGTAACAGCTTGACAAAACCATTTAGTTAGCTGTATATTATATGGTACTCTTTCCTTTTGGATATATCGGAATCATTTACTGAATACCTCGGAAGTGCAACCGGTGCAGCCAGTGTTTGTAAGGAACAAAGGCTTATGGGGTGTTTTAGTCTAAGGATTTTTACCTTATTTTGAAAGATGACAGGATTTTTTACTTCCTCCCTGTTGTCTACATCATTCTTTTTACTCAAAACTAGTCCATAAAAATAACTTTTATTCCTATTTAGATGTAGTATTTGATGAGAGTATAAAAACAGTTTAATAATAGCAATTAACGAAACGAATGGTATGTTCAAGAAACCGAACGACAAAAGAATGAGAGTTTACGAGTATCCCTGTATCCACTTGTTACTTTCAATATGTTCCATTAAGGAATAATTTAAATTTTGAGAAATTCAAGTTCATCCTTATTATGTCATCTCACAACAGTCGAGGCATTCATTTGATAACATAGTATTGCTTCTAAAAGAAGACCTATTTTGGTGGGCCATGCAAACTGTACTTATGATCCCCGTAGTGACTTTGCAAGTAATAAAATGTTTGCAAAGAGAATATACTGAACATATTCCGTATGAAATATTAGAAAAAGCTGACAAAGAAAGCCATAAAAACATGACATACTACGAAAAGTAAAGACAAGTATGAGACAGAATAGAACATGTATAAATGTTGAAAAGTAAAAGAAAACGAGTGTCTTATGACTCCGACGATGTGCTGGCGAACTTTTAGAACGAGTAAATACAATGCTTAGGCTTAAATGTTTTACATTTTTAATACGCTAAGATCAGATGTTTCACTTGTAATTTCACTTGAATTTAATTCATTCATGTTGAATGTTTTATGTTGTTTCATTAGTTAGCTAGTGATAAATCAACGTTTACTTCACTAATTTTGTTTTATTCTTTCACTGTTTTTATGAACGAGTTGATGCAGATACTTAATCAGAGATGTACATTTTGACTTTCTGGCACTTAACAAGGAACTTCTTAAGAATAGAAAGTTATGTAATCCTGCGCAAAACAAAAGAGGCAGATTTTCACTCTTATTACAAGGTCCTGGTAACGAAACAGTAGATAAATCCACTTACTAATTTTGGGCAAAAAATCCTCTAACACATAGTGTAGCCAGAATCCCTGTTTTGTAGGTCCTTGATACCAAAATATCGATTAACGACAAAACATCTGTCTGTCCGTCTGTGAACTAGTAGCTAAACTGTGCAGATGATTTTCTCCAAAATTAATATTCCGCAATCGATTTGTTTGACGTCGCGGTCCCTTGAATTTGAAATTTATATTTTAATTTTGAGGGGTACTTTACAATAAGCCCCTGCGATATTTCTCAAAAATGTCGTACCATCGATTTTGATGAAATTTTGTTGCTGAATAGTCTGAAGGGCGTTTAAGAAAATGGCGTATATCTCATGTTGATTAAAAGCCTAATTTTTCGAAAGTGTGTGTCTCATGTTGATTAAAAGCCTAATTTTTGGAAAATGGAAAAATATCAATTTTTTGGGGGGACTTCCTACAACTAAATTATTAAAGATAGATATTTTTCCCTTAATAAAATATGTTTCTTCAAGATAGATTTTGAAGTAAAGTCAGGGACAAATTTTCGAAACTTTGAGTACTTTTCGCGTAATCTTGCGTGAAAATACGGAACAGAAAGTACGCGCTATGTTAGCTCCACTAGTTGATTTTAGTGATTGCCGGATAATGTACCCGAAATGACTAATGTTTTCAGACAGTATAGAGTATTTCTCCACTCTATGCCAGTTTTTTGTAGTATTTTCAGTACATTCTCTTTCTGTTTGTTCTCAAGATAACAAAACAAACCCCTTCTCTTAGAAATTGCCATTTTAATGTAACGTGGGCTAAGAGAGAAAATTTTCGGCTATTTTTCGGGCCTCGATGTCCTGAATCCAGGCTCTTGGGAAGGCCTGTTCTACGGATATCCGTACCTCAAAGCACAAACCGGTAAATAAATGAATTCGTTATATTTTGATAAAATATGTTAGTGATCTTTTAATGACTCCTTCTAAATAATTATCCAAGAAGACTCATCGTAAATAAATGAATAGTTACTGTCCTGGGGTTGAAGTAAATGGATTTTCTACTTTCTCACTAATGTAAAGTAATGTAATTTGGTGCGGAAAAACCGCAAAAACCTCTTGTTACAGGGCCCTGGTAACGAAAAAGTGGATAAATCCAGTTGCTAAGTTTGGTTCTGTTATATTATTCATTCTTTACCATATGCGCAGTTGCTTATTGGCAGTAATTATATTTCTAATAACAAGGAAATGTTATTCACTAATCACAAAATGTGGTCCTCACAAATATATTGTGGTCGTAGAAAAATAGCATATGTATCTTAGGATAGAAATGTACATTTCCCTCGACGTAATTGCAAATTCATACCCCAGGAAAAATCATGCATTTCTTCCCATTGTTGAAAACTCCAGTATTATTACTAAAGCTTCTTTTATAATTTAATTAGTGATAACAAAGGTATTCAAACTAAACTATTTGAAACTCATTTATTAAAATATTATTCACCGAATTAATTGATTTCAATCTACTCTTCTGATGCAAAAACACACATGCGATACCGCATTCATTACACCCACAGAAATTTTACCTCATGGAAATAGTATTGGGAATTCAATTATGGATTGCTGCAAATCAGCTGACGGCCCAGCACTTCAACGTCCTGCTTCTGTCATACAAATCCGGTCGCTAAAAGCTTCAAGTAAGCTTTTGTTTTATCCGGAGGTTGTTACTGAAAATTTCGCTTCGTTTAATTCCACGCGTCTCCGGTCACGAGCAAATCCATTTGTATTCCATCAGTGAGGAACGTTCTCTTTTGTGAAGGTGGTTGGGGAATACAATATGATTAATGTGTGTTTGTTAAAGCATTATGTTCAAAATAATTCTTGAAGCATATTTTACGATTGATAAATTAACAAATGTTATGGACGAAAATGGTATATAAAGCATCTGGTTATGAGTACTAGGCTGAAAAATATTTCCAAATGTGACCAAATTAGATTTCGAAAGACTGTTTTAAAACGCAGCGCTTTAAAACCGTACTTGGGGCAAATAAAAATTTGCCACCATGATCACTGAATCATTTATTAAACGAGTAACGTATCAACTTCTTCATCGACTACAACGCAATTAATATTAGTGACAAAAAAGATCATTTCTATCCCATTAATGAACAGTGAGGGGCTTTGAAAGTGTAGTTATAGAGTTGTCTTGTTTTCAGTTGTTTCCTTGGAAGGGTCGAAGTAGGAATAAAATGTTGCGGAAGTTTTCATAATCATTCAACTTTATTTATTAGATTTCTGCAGCATAAAGTCTACCTTGAAAAATTATATTTCTATTCATACTCTCTTCTTAAACATCATTTACTTCGAACATTCATATTGCGTAGATGTTCTGAAAACATTGTGAAATGAATGAATTATACAAGGAGGGAAAATTAATTTTTGGGATGTATTGCAAGATACACACACACACACACACACACACACACACACACACACATATATATATATATATATATATATATATATATTGTGACATACCTGGTGATGCCGGGTATTTTCACTGCAAGAAATTACTAAAGGAGGGTATCTTTTCCGTGAATGGGTCCCTACGATAAGTTGGTATAGCATTAGGAAAGTTAATTAATAAATGAAGTACAATCATGAACAGCATTTATTCACAAACCAGATTTGTTAATTACATGATCTAACAACATTTATACACTCTGCCTTGGTACCAAGATTAGGTGTAATACATATTATCATACCTTCGGGGCCCCGACCAATACCTTCGATGCTTGGAGCACGGCTCGTGTCGGCAGGGGTCGCTGACCTTCGCAGCAGCTGGGCGTCGTCGGCGGCTGATGGCGTGGCGATCGCCTCGGCTGGTGACCTTGCGAATCCTTCCTGATTCGGCTCCTGGTACCTCGGTGTTGCACCTCACTCTGATTATCTTCCGTCGCTGGATTTAATCACTTAACCCACGGCTACTACACGTGCTGGCCTCAGTTCAGCACCACACAATTCCGGTGTTATTCTTACCGCGATAAATAATACAAGCGCGATCGATTGTTCTCTCGTCGCTGATCTCTCATCTTAATAACATTCTCGATCTCTACTTCACGTATCTATTGTTTTACAGTTGCTACTACTTTACAAAATACACCGCATGTTCCCTTTGTCCATGCACTAACGGCGAGCTCTTCGCCACACGTCCGTACCTACCGGCCACTTCTCCGCGACTGTCCTAACGGCTGAAATCTTCGCCGTTCGCTGCCCAGTTCGTAACCGACATTCTCACGCTGTCCTCGCGGCGGCGGCAACGGCGGCGGTAGCGACCGTTGCTAGTTCCCATCGTTGTTCGCCGCGCTTGACGTACGTACCGCGCAGTCCAAAATATATACTGATTACTTACGCTAATGTTCTAATTAGTGTAAGGAAACACATTATGTGTTTCAATATATATGTATGTATATATTTTGCTACCTTGCACGCCATCAAAATTACCGCGGCACGCCGGGCATTCAGCAACACTTCATCAGGTGTCGTTAACCCTAAGTGAGCCCAGCTCAGCGTGGATGTTACCTCAAGTGTCCGACGGTATTCTATTAAAGAAAATGTCCCTTCTTTATCTCCTCTTTGTATTTTAACAATAACCATAATGGTTTTGGCTACCAGCTGGTGTAACCTATAAAGAATCTGATCTTAACGTCCTCGCTCTAAGATTAACCCCTTTCAATTGTAAAAAAAATAAACACCTTTATGTGATCATCATAATTTACACATATTTTGAGACCCAATCTTTAAAAAATACAATCTGCGGCACGCTTTGTTTTAGTTGGCTCATTACTCTCTGAAATTGAATCATTTATCAGTGACTTCGTTAAAGTTTCTATTTAGCGGTGTTACTTTTTTACCTTTTTTACATAATTATTTATTGCTCCTGCTTTCGCCTACATGTTACCTCCTCCCGCGTAAGTTCGCGGGTCGCGTTGCAGCGAATACACCAGCTTCTTCGCGTGGCCTCTACCTCGACGCCACACGCCTGAGCTCAGTTCAGTCTCCCAACATCAGTCACCGCCGTCCGTTTGCTTCCTATCTCACAAGCCGAATTCCCACTTTTTCCCGCACGCACTCGCCACCCCAACCTACTCTCTGGCGCACAATTGTCAGGTATAACGAATATCAGCTCCCTTTATCTCTTCATGGTTTTCAGGTAATTCAGAACAATCCCATTTTGTCCACGGTCACGAGATCATTCACGAATAGGCATGGTTTCACATTGAGCACATATGTAATTAGAACAGTTATCACGGTACTACGCATTTATCTAGGCTTGGCGATTTCCTATATTCGTTACCATTCTAAATGTTCAATCTGGAACCAAACAACACTTCTCTATTAGGTTCACGTACCGTTAATCTGCCACTTGGTGATCCACTACAATTATTCTCACTCCTGCTAATGTTCACTGATTCATAGCACGCGTTGACATATTCACAGAATCCATTTTACTCTTCTATGTTCACCATTTTACCAAATTAACAGGCACCGGGATCACAATGGCGTAATTACCATTGCACTGGCACCAATTTTATTCTCACTTCTGCTTTTCCTCGTGGCGGCCACTCGCCACTGACACCTCCCCTCTCTCCCTTTTCCAAACGCCTCTGCCGCTCCAACGACCTTCTCGTCTTTTCACACACCGCTCTCGCGCCAAGGACCCGTTTGGCCGTCAATCATTGTATGTTGGTATACACCAGAACGGTGAACTCCGACTCCGTGTGACCGATCTCCATGAAAGTTACATCTACTTGTTTTTATGATGGTTTTTATGCTGTTCATTTTGTTGTAACTCCTGTAGATGGCATTGAAGCACAGGAAGGCGCTTCAGTTAAATGCAATTCTCCATCCACCTGGCAACCCCCCTTCATTGTTACGGGGCGTTGCCGTGGGGAGAGAGGAGAGAGGGAAAGCGTGAGAGATGGAAAAAAGAAAGTGAAAAGAGAGAGGTAGAAAGAAAGAGGAAAACCGATAAAGGAAAAGTGAGGGGATGGAGAGAAGACAGTGAAGAGAGAGAGAGAGAGAGAGAGAGGGGAAAGAAGAGAAAGGGAAAAAAGGAGGAAAGAGAGAGAGAGAGAAAAGGAGTCAGGGGAAACGAGCGAAAGGAAGAAGATAAAGAGAGATAGAGAGAGAGAGAGAGAGAGAGAAAATATAGAGAGGGAAGAGATAATGAAAAATAGAGAGGAGAAATAATGAGGGAAAGAGTGTAAAAAAGAGAAAGGGGAAAGAGAGAAGACAGAGGAAAGACAGAAAAAGACAGAGGGAAAAGAGAGGAAGGAAAAAGAGAGGGGGGAAGTAAGGCGGATAAGAGAGAGATGAAACGAGAGAGAGGGAAAATAAGAAGAGAAAGAGGAGAGGAGAAAAGAGAGAGAGGAAAGAGAGATTGAGACAGAAAGAGAGTAAAGAGAGAGTGAGGAAGAAAGAGCAGGACGATTACCAGGTTCTGCTAGTTATCTCTAAATGGTAATCAGAAAGTTAGCTTTTCTGCTTATTTAAGCTAGTTATGATTGAGTATGTCTCTAAAAGGATGTGTTTCACTGTGAAACCAGAAACTTCCACTTTTAACCAGATAACTAGGAATTGTTGCAGCGCCATCTCTGCAATTCCGAGCACCAGATTACCCAGTGGAAGAAGAGCGACTGGCCGTCAGCCAGCAACTGTCGACGTCGTGCATATTCATAGTGTCTCCAAAAGGGACGAGCGCGAGGAACAGTCGCGCGAGAACCTGAAGAGAGGGCCATTGCAGGGCCAACGGCGGTGAAGCAGCGAATTAAATTTGTAGGAGAGGTGGACACGAGACAAAGTATACGATGTTGAAACAGTTATTTGGTGTTAAAAATGGTAAAAAATATATTTCAAGATCTAGGTAAAAGTTAATCGTCTTAAAATATTCTTAATGGAAAAGCAAGAACTGGAATAGTAGTAAAATGAATAATTGCAGTTTTATTTTTTATTTTTTGAATATACCACTATACGTTTTCATTTTAGTTTTCAAAATATTCTACAAACATCAATCTTGTCACAATTGCGTATTTATTATTTCAAATTTCCATAAAGACGAATGATCAGACAGTGAGAATTATTTAAGTATGAAAAGGAAAAAAAGTTACTTAGATGGAAGAGAGGGTGGATTAATGAATTCATCATCTAACAAAGGTGGCTCAAATTGAAGAGTACATCAATTTACAATTTCCAATTAAGTTATCACTTTTTATGTTATGTGGAATATTTGACTGTGCCACATTGTACTACAGAAGTAATAGTACATGGAGGAAATTGCTGTGGAAACAGACTTGGAAAAGTATGGAGAAATGGACTTTCTAAGGGCGATTTTTGATGATAACGAGTAGGCATTAGTAAGATTCAAGCAATGTTTTATGAAGCACGGAAGAATAAGCAAGCGAAAGAAGAAAACTATTCTAGGATTCTCTTTCTAACGAAAGCTTTACGAAATATTCCGAAAAGAATAGCTATTACTAAAACCAGCTCTCTGAAGTATACTGTTAAGTTACGGTGACCTTCCAAACTTGGCCCACTCTTTCAGTTTCCTTGTCTTTCCCCTTGTAACACCAGATGTCGCTGGCAACATATTGGCTCTCTGGAACCCTGCTGCAGAAACTCAGGTTTCCCGCAAAGTTACGAAAGAAGGCTGAAGTGTCGTATTTGCGCTTGGGAAACGAACGTGTACAGTTTCTTTTCATAGGTCTCCCTAAAAATTTAAGCTAAAAAGGAAAAAATTGAAATGACCACAATGAACTTTTCGAAGTCATGGTGTTCTCATCAAGAATATGTCCAAGAACACGCAATATGACATGCACGACGTCCTTGAATTCATCAATTCTCGCATGCTTTGAAATTAACATTAAAGTTAATAAACTGTATATTGCCAGCATATTCATTTTTCCAACAATAGCTCAATGATCAAATACATGCGACAGTAGGGATGGTGAATGTTCCACTTTGAAAAATGAATAACCAACGGAAACACATTAACATTAATATAATTCTCAATAAAGATTCACATAGGCAACTGTTGAAATGAAGAAACTTAAAATTTGAGACGATTCACAATATTAATTTTTATTCATGAATTGAATGGATGAGGGGAAAGACAGTAGTACCAGTTCCGAAAATTCATTCTGAAATAATTCAAGTCAAACTTTTGATTAGATATGACAAAAATCCGTTAAGATATAAAATCAAAAATATTCTTATTTCAGAATTATACAAAGCCATACAAATATGTGCAGAGGAATAATTTGAAATAAAACTTTATTAATAATGAATTTTAATTCAAACAAAAACTGCAAACTTGTACGGTTTTTTATCTCAACGACAACAAAATGTTTACAAACTAACACTATCACAGAAAGACAAGATTTTATTGTTCTAAAAGTGTGCATAAATTACATAATTGGGGTCGTCTAAATTTCAAGCTGAAACTTTAAGTAGAGCTGATATATAATAACTTTTTCCTTTTCAATATATTTTTATGAACAGGCTGTTTTGACCAGTAGCGTAACAACATGAGTGCGGGCCCGCCTGCAAACTTTTATCCGGGCTTCCTTTATGAAACTTTGTATCAAACGTAAGTAGTGTTATCACCTTCAATTATACAAATATCCCCTAAAACTAGCTACGTTTTACCTGGGCCCACCTGCATCCTGGGCCTTGCAGCATCGAACGTTATTCCGCTGGGTTTCCCGTTTAATTTCCCGTTAAATTTCTGCATAAACTTTACAGAATATTATGACGATTCCAAGTCTCATAGGAAAGGATTTTGTGTGTTCTTTTACCTTAACAAAATTGAGCAGCCAGAGTCGCCAAAGTCTGTAATCCTGAGTGGAAGAGATGTCCCGGACAGTGTTCTTTCATTCATCAAAGAGAATGAGCTGCCTGATTTGAAGTCAGATAACCTAATGAATTGTTTTCAGTCTCAACACGTGTTCTATACATTCTATACTAATTTATGTAAAAACTACTGGTGTTGCAACAACATAAACTTTCTCGCCTTATTTCAAAATTTGCAATTTTAAGAAATTCAAAGAGTTTAAAGAAAATGAGACCTGCATTATTCTTTTAAGTATCATTTCTTCTATTCCCCGAAAAAATAAAAAATAAAAAAATTGGAGAGTTTTTTGAGTAAAAATGATTTTAAAAAATCTTTTATTTTTTTCCAAATTGCACGTAAATTACTCATTTTTGCGAAATATTGACAATGAAATTATTTAAAGATCCTTCTTTAAGGAATAGATTTCATGAAGGAAAAAATCTCAATCTTCAATATTGTACATTGATGATTGGGGAAAATGCCACCCCAAAGAGGATACTTACCATTACAATGAAATTACTTCCACAAGTTAGGAATATCACAATATACAAATGACTACAGTTACATAACTGTTGCCCTCCATTTGGACCTTGAGAATTTATTACGGTAAATGCCGCTGCATCAGAGCCACAAGACGAGGTGGTATGGATTCAAAAAACGCCAGTAGCTGCTGGATAATTCATTTCCACGCGGTTTCTATGCGTGTCCACAAAACACCGAAAGTGGCTGCAGGAGGACCAGAATGAACAAGTTGCCTACTGATCATACAGTCAGTTGGCATAAATGTTCGATGGGCGACATGTCAGGCGAACGTGCAGGCCAGGGAAGTAGAGATACCCGTCATTCTTTGTAGAAAGCTTGCACATTCCTCGCCACATGCGGGAGGACATTGTAATGCTGAATTATGGCATGTGGAGCTGTTTTCAAGGGC
Source organism: Gryllus longicercus (assembly GCA_038098605.1). Classification (NCBI taxonomy): domain Eukaryota; kingdom Metazoa; phylum Arthropoda; class Insecta; order Orthoptera; family Gryllidae; genus Gryllus; species Gryllus longicercus. Next base: position 1,083,585 of record JAZDUA010000324.1, on the reverse strand, counting down.
AAACCTGGTTTTCTTAAACCTCCCTGATGTATTAGTTGATGTTCAGATTGCCCCAATACGTATGAGACGAGTTGCATTGTAGCAAATGGCGCCCCAAACCATTACACGTGGCGTTTGTCCACTGTGGCGCGGAACAATGCAGGTTCGCAGATTACAATCACCAGGAATGCGTCGAACAAGTACGTGGCTATCGCTGTAGCACAAATTGAATTGGGACTCATCCGAAACATTCTAATCTGTCTCTCATCACACCAGTAATCACGTTCCCATGCCCCTTGCTGTCTGAGTCGTTGTTGGTTTCTGTTCAAGGGAATTTGACGGACCTTTGCGTGCCTGCCACTAGTCCAGCCCTCAGCAGACGGCGTCGAATCGTCGACGACGACATGATTATTTTCGTTGCAGTGCTCCAAAGTCGAGCTGATACTGTGTGACGACGTCGTTCTGTTGGTTACGACTATGCGCACAAGATGCCGGCTATCTCTGTAGACACATTGTGTAGTTCAGTAACCGCTCGTTGCTGTGTACGGCCCTGGTCTATCCACTGGTTCCACTCACGCATCACTGTCGTAACAGAGCGTCCCGTTCGAGCTGCAATACCACGGTACGACACACCCGCTTTTTGGAAACCATTCTGCCCCGTTCGAACTCACTCGGATGCTGATAGTGCGCCCTTTGCGTCGACGAGGCAATCTGGCACCTGCTTGCCAGTTTCCACGTTGTTTTAGGCACTCTACAGCGACTAGGTGTGGCGGCACTGACACTGACCTGAGCTAACATACAAAAGAGGGCGCTTCTAGACCAACGTGCACGCCATCTCTGTGCAAATTTAATCATTTCTTATGAACACACAATTCTACACATCCACCGATCTTTCAGTGATTTAGACCAATCTTTCTGGGTGTTGCAATTTTTACAAACACCAATGTGGTTGTAGGAAGACGCCTCCCCTCAAAATTGCTCTCTTGTAATTTTCAAAAAATCTGGAATGTCAACGAACATGAAACTTGCACTATTCTGTCAAGAGTTCTTTACACCATCCGAATACAATGTTTGATCAAACAATTTGGGGCAATTTTGAAATGTTTTTGAGGCTTTATGGATAGTGCCCTAAAAAATCAAAGTATGCGTTTGAAAGTTCCAATGTCTCGAGTTTATTCAGATCGATCGGGGAATATCAATTTTAGAAAAAAATCGGCTGAAGGTTAAGGAGCTAGCCCACAGACAAACGGACAGACATAACATACAATTGATGAGTAGGATATATGATATTATACAAATATTCATTATATAATACCATTATTTGCGCAATAAAAATCCACAAAATTAACTGTCATTAAACCAAAACTACAGTGATATTATTTTGTTAAGAGACATAAAAAATGTTTATGCAATACTTGAACACAAGCAAGCGTAGATAATAATTAGGAATAATTGTAGAAACTATGAAATAGTTAACTTCCGTACTAAAATACTAATAAATAAACTCTTAGGATTGTTAATCGTGCTGACAGCAAAATCACAGAGAATATCGTCTCGATTTCCAACCTTTGACTTTCTCCCTACAGAGCAGAGACAAAGTTAAGTAACGCTGGACGAAAAAACGGCAATTTTTTGGCAAAAAAGTCTTATTACGAGGCCCTAGTAACGAAAAAGTAGAAAAATCCAGTTGCAAATTTAGATAAAAATCCTCTGCCACGAATGACGGGAAAACGCCTGTGTGTCCGTGTGTGAATACGAGCGTCTAAAGCCGATTTTCTCCAAACTTGACACTCCTCTATAGATGAACCTAATGTCGTGGTCCCTCGCTTTTGAATTTTAATTTTGGATATTCATTTGTATTTATTTATTTTTGAAGGCATATATGTATATAAATATTCCTTAGGACATTTTTAAATTAAAAAAATAGCTCCAGCGTTTTTAATTAAATTTTCTTATTGAAGATGGGAATGACATTTAAGAGAATGGTATAGGTCTCATGTTCGTTGAAAACCCTGATATTTCTAAAATTGCAAAAAATTAAAATTTGTTCGAAGTCTTCCTACAAGTAAAACATTAAAGATATAGATTTTTCTCTTTATGAAATCTGTTCCTTAAAGATAGACTTTGAAATAAAGTCGTATATAACTTTTGAAAATTTGGGTATTTTTTCTCGGAATTTTCCGAGAATTTTCGGAATTTTCCGAGAATTTTCGGAATTTTCCGAGAAAATATGCTCGAGAAAGTACGTGCCCTTTTAACACCACTAGTATCGTATCCTAATCTTGTTTCTACATTTCTCCAAATGGAATATTAAATCCTTCAGTTTATCGCAGCTGAAAAAGCTCTTCTTGATATTTTCTTTAGAGGGCAACTTCATTGTTCTGAGTTAATGTTTCTCATCAGTACTCAGACAGGGATTCATGCAGCTAATAGCGCCACGATTGCGAACCACGCGACTTTATGAGATGTCAGTCTGTACACAATGATTCTTTTAATTCGGATACGCAAGACCCGTCTGTCAACAGCCTCCTTTGAAAGTCACTTCCTCATCTTGAGTGACCGTCCTGGGGGGAGCGGAACCGGCGCGGGGGTGGCGCGGGGGTGGTGCGGGGGCGGCGCGGGGGCGGCGCGGGGGCGGTGCGGGGGCGGTGCGGGGGCGAAGCGGGGGCGGCGCGGGGGGGGGCGGCGCGGGGGCTGCGCGAGGGCGGCTCGGGGGCGGCTGAGGGAGGCGGCGGAGGGAGGCGGCGCGGGGGCGGCGCGAAGGCGGTGTAGGAAAGGATGGAGGGTGTTGGAAGAGGGATGGCAAAAGCGTGATGGGGAAGAGAGGCAGTGCGGGGCAGAGGCGGTGAGCGAGGAGTGAAAGGAAGAGCGGGGAGAGGCGAGGAGTGGTGATGGACAGGGGAGAGGCCGCAGTGGGCGAAGAGTGAAAGGAAGAGCGGGAAGAGGCGAGGAGTGGTGATGGGCAGGGGAGAGGCCGCAGTGGGCGGGGAGTGAAAGGAAGAGCGGGGAGAGGCGAGGAGTGGTGATGGACAGGGGAGAGGCCGCAGTGGGCGGGGAGTGAAAGGAAGAGCGGGGAGAGGCGAGGAGTGGTGATGGACAGGGGAGAGGCCGCAGTGGGCGGGGAGTGAAAGGAAGAGCGGGGAGAGGCGAGGAGTGGTGATGGACAGGGGAGAGGCCGCAGTGGGCGGGGAGTGAAAGGAAGAGCGGGGAGAGGCGAGGAGTGGTGATGGACAGGGGAGAGGCCGCAGTGGGCGGGGAGTGAAAGGAAGAGCGGGGAGAGGCGAGGAGTGGTGATGGGCAGGGGAGAGGCCGCAGTGGGCGGGGAGTGAAAGGAAGAGCGGGGAGAGGCGAGGAGTGGTGATGGACAGGGGAGAGGCCGCAGTGGGCGGGGAGTGAAAGGAAGAGCGGGGAGAGGCGAGGAGTGGTGATGGACAGGGGAGAGGCCGCAGTGGGCGGGGAGTGAAAGGAAGAGCGGGGAGAGGCGAGGAGTGGTGATGGGCAGGGGAGAGGCCGCAGTGGGCGGGGAGTGAAAGGAAGAGCGGGGAGAGGCGAGGAGTGGTGATGGACAGGGGAGAGGCCGCAGTGGGCGGGGAGTGAAAGGAAGAGCGGGGAGAGGCGAGGAGTGGTGATGGGCAGGGGAGAGGCCGCAGTGGGCGGGGAGTGAAAGGAAGAGCGGGGAGAGGCGAGGAGTGGTGATGGGCAGGGGAGAGGCCGCAGTGGGCGGGGAGTGAAAGGAAGAGCGGGGAGAGGCGAGGAGTGGTGATGGACAGGGGAGAGGCCGCAGTGGGCGGGGAGTGAAAGGAAGAGCGGGGATAGGCGAGGAGTGGTGATGGACAGGGGAGAGGCCGCAGTGGGCGGGGAGTGAAAGGAAGAGCGGGGAGAGGCGAGGAGTGGTGATGGGCAGGGGAGAGGCCGCAGTGGGCGGGGAGTGAAAGGAAGAGCGGGGAGAGGCGAGGAGTGGTGATGGGCAGGGGAGAGGCCGCAGTGGGCGGTGAGTGAAATGAAGAGCCGGGAGGGGCGAGGAGTGGTGATGGACAGGGGAGAGGCCGCAGTGGGCGGGGAGTGAAATGAAGAGCGGTGAGGGGCGAGGAGTGGTGATGGACAGGGGAGAGGCCGCAGTGGGCGGGGAGTGAAAGGAAGAGCGGGGAGAGGCGAGGAGTGGTGATGGACAGGGGAGAGGCCGCAGTGGGCGAGGAGTGAAAGGAAGAGCGGGGAGAGGCGAGGAGTGGTGATGGGCAGGGGAGAGGCCGCAGTGGGCGGGTAGTGAAAGGAAGTGCGGGGAGAGGCGAGGAGTGGTGATGGGCAAGGGAGAGGCCGCAAAGGAGGAGCGACGAGACAGCGCTCGCTGCGCGGTTCGCCCAGCGGAGGGTGACGGCCCGGCGCTTCGGCCCCAGCATATTGTCCCCGTGTCCTGTCGACTAAACACAAGCCTCAAATTTCTCTAATGTTCATGCAGAGAGGTAACGGGAGGCATGCAACCAATACTAGCGCATTATAGTGTCCTATAGAGTTCTTCCATAATAACCGCTCACATTCGACCACCCGTTCTACATCTGAAATGCTTGCATTTGCCAGTTCTACCGGTTCATTATAATTTCAAAACGTCGGAATGCTGCACCTATAGATAGTCTCGCCTGGAGACACTGATTCGGGGAAAACAGTGGTGTTTAGTGAATAGATATATATTCATATTATCGGTAATAATTAAAAATGGCACATTTCAAATGTTACTCAGTAATGCGTAACTTTCTTCAGTAACTTTCTTCAGTAACTTTCTTTTATATGACGTATAGAGAACGTTATGTTTTAGAATAGTTTAGTAGAAAGTCAAAAAGCTACCCATAATTTAGTAGAAAGTCAATAAGCTACTCAAAAAATTGAACTTTTTATTTCCTAGTTATGATATTATAGTTTTAATTTAAATACTTATCTTATTGAGATCATAGTTTTTATTTAACGTATGATCGTTCTGTGATACATATCACTTCATGTCCCAGAATGCGACTTCACGTTGCGTTCTTGATACGTAGCAATCCAGGATTTCAGAAATTTACCTTTATTTTGATTTAAAATTTTGGACCTCGTATAATTGTTCTTTTCGATTTTCATCTCGTTTAATTTCGTTACATAACCTGAAGAGTTAATATGATAATATGATCTTAATTATTGAAAAAATTGTTGTAATTAATATTTCTGTTTATATTAATTAATACAATGCATGTCATGTGTAAATCAATAGTTGTCGCTAATGACCTTAGATGTTTTTAAAGCGACCTGAAATAAATATTTACAAAATATGTTCTTTAGTTTCTTTTCTATTTTACTCTTGTATAATGTTTTTCTTTAAATAAATAGAAACTCAAAATTCAGTAATAAAACAATTCAACTGAAAGGGTCCATCAGTTTAATTTGTGTAAATCAATAGTTGTCGCTAATGACCTTAGATGTTTTTAAAGCGACCTGAAATAAATATTTACAAAATATGTTCTTTAGTTTCTTTTCTATTTTACTCTTGTATAATGTTTTTCTTTAAATAAATAGAAACTCAAAATTCAGTAATAAAACAATTCAACTGAAAGGGTCCATCAGTTTAATTTCTTTTGTCTGTTTTATTGCCTATTGGGTTAAAATCACACATTTACCAATTATTAAATTGTGGTAATATTTTATGGGCCTTAGTTACAAAGAATGCTAAAGTGACTTACTCTCTAAAACCGAAATACCGGATACTCATATTACATTGACTTACTTTTGTTTTCATTTGATCGAAACTTAAAGACTCTTGAGTGAGTTTTGCTATTTGAAAATGTCAGCAAACATTCCACTTCCGTCAGAAACTTACCGCATAAAATAGGGTTCCTTATTATCCCATAAAAGCACAATGTTTCTTGTTCGGAACGAATCGACTGGTAATTAGTATTCCTGGTACATCGTATCAATGTTTATTGTTCACTAAATTGATAGTTCCTGCGTGCGAAATTTTGTATTAGCAAGGGAGCGCCAAACCTTTGGAAACAGACCTTCGCTGACTGTGTGCAGGAACGGGGCTGCGCGACTACGTGGGCGACGGGGAGGCAGCCGCAACCGAGCAGCGCTACTGTAATTAGCGGTCTGGGCGGCGCCGGCGGGGCGCCCGAGCCGGCGTCACCGCCGCCCTGACCCCCTCCTCCCTTCCCCGCCCCCGCTTCACCTTAGGTGTTCACGGCCCCGCCCCCGCCTCCGCCCTGGCCACAGCGTCCGCGCCGCCAACGCCGCCACCCACACAGCCGCTCGCACTGCCGCCCCCACCGCCCGCACCGCCCGCACCACCCCCACCGCCCCCACCGCCCGCACCACCCCCACCGCCCTCACCGCCCCCACCGCCCCACCGCCCCCACCGCCCCCACCGCCCCCACCACCCTCACCGGCCCCACCGCCCCCACCGCCCCCGGCGTCCCCCTCGTCGTCAGTCTCACTCCCGCTGCGCCGTCTGGGGACTCGGACCGCGCTCTGCTCTGCGATTAGCGCCCTCCGTCGCTTGTGTTAACGAATTCGTGGAACGTTTCGTACCCGGGAGATTGTGTCGGATCTCCAATGCGACAGAGAGAGAGGGAGTGAGAAAGAGAGAGAGAAATCCTCCGAAGGGAAATGCGTGTTCTACAGTGTTTGCGAAATAGCTGATACTGAGACTTGGTGGAGTAGAAGTTCGTTAAATGGTTCCATCTTTGCTTTCGAGATAAGGATATTCATACCATCCAACTATAGTGTTTGTAATGCGATATATTTATGTAATTCATAGTAGGAAAACAGTAAGTACTAGTGAAAATAAATGCGAAACTTTTCAGTACTGAATAATAATTTAACTCTTAATGGCATCTGAATAAATTTTAATCGTAATCTTAACTTCTGAATGCTTTTATGTAGTGAAATATTGCTTTTGTGATATTAGCCTCCATCATTTGAACTATTATAGTTAATTGAATATAATGAATGCAATATAATTATCATCTATGCTCACATTAAAATTGGACATGCTTCACATTAAACATCATTCAAACACATATCTAGATATTTTGGAAATTCTGCCTGACTTCCTAGAAAAATGCGTAGTCACATAAATTGAGCGTAAATACGAGGAATATGGTAGATATAGATAAACATACGTTTAACTGTCTTAATTCTCGGTCTCTGCACTTCTCAGTTATCTTCTATTCTGATGCAACAAGCAGAATATTGTGAATCGTGAATAAAATTCTTTTTAAAGAATTGTACATTCTTTTCATTTTTGATGTTTGGAAACTGAACAAAAACTTTGGAAACCAAACAGAAAGTTCTAAATTAAAACTTTTAACGAGTTTTTCTCCATTGTGTTCAACCCACTTAGCGATGATATTGCTGGAGTGAACTTCCAAGATCGCAAACGACATCTTCAACTCGGAGATAAACTAATGGAAAAGTCCCTGAGGCAGTCCCATAATAATGGGAGCTTCTCTCCAAGAATATCTTAATACCTGATGAGTGTATAATTTTTAAAATTTATTTTAGATTGGTAATGGTCATGCCTGGTGTAGTTTGTAATTGAACAATTGTGTGAATAGTGTTTATATATTTAAAATGATTATCTCCAAGAGAACGAATTCTTCGATCTTTACAATACTTTGAATTAATAAAATATTCTTATTCAGGTACATAAAGCACTCTTCACCGAGTATTTTTTTACGAAACAAAATAGCCTATTTATTTCAAGCCATATTTCAGTTGAAGATTGGCTAACAATTTCACTTTTTGCAATTAACGACCCTTTACTTTTCATAAGCACGCAAGGGCTATACACATTTTTATAGCTAGTGATTTAGAAATGTCAATTAGAGAAATGATAGATGATGAAAATAGCGCGTGAATTATAAAATATAATATACTCATTAGTACATTTTAGAAACCGAAGGATATTTAGATTATTGAAAACTTATGTACTAAACGATGAAATTATTTGTTTTATTTTTAAAGCTTTTTAGTGTTTTAGCCTAAAAATTAATCACACGTACACGTTTTAGTATGGTAATATAAGTACAAATTTAGCGTTCTTACTTAGCTATCCGTTTTCTGGGGTAAAACTTTCCTGGCACTGACACCCGTTTTTATCCGGTTAAATAAGAGGAGATGGTGTTGTAATTTGGTGCAACTAATGACTTGAATCAGCAAGACTGTGGCTGAACAAATAGACGGAATAACTCAATCAAATAACTGCATTTTTCAATCAAAATTGAAACTCACTGTTTTTGAGTTTTTCCCGAGTTCCGGTGTATATAATAAAAAACATAGACACCTCTACTAAAAGGCTGGAGGACGAATATTTTTCTTTAAATTAATGCGCTAATTGCAAATTATTAATATGGATGTCTTTGTTATTTTCCCAAGTTCTGGGTATCAAACGAATTCGTAGACACTTACGGTCGGAGGCGGCATAGATATTATCGTTTTTTTGTGCGCTTTGGAAATTAGTAATATAGTTTATGTTGCTTTTTCCCAAGTTGAAAGGTTTCTAACAAAACTGAAGGCCTTTTCGCATTGTCGGAGGCTGCAATTTTCTTTCCATTCTGCGCGCATGGAAAATTAGTAATATGGGGTCAACCCATTTTAAGTGGTCCAGCATTGGTCGCTCGACCATCTAGAAAAAAAATAATATTTTGTACATAAAATTTCCCTATGTTTAAGCTGTTTAAAAACATCTTTATTTTTTATTGTATCTGGTTTGCAAATGGCGGACATTTTTGTTTTACGCCGTGCGCCATTTTTCTCGTTTGTAAATATTTACTCTTTTATAAATCACTCAGCTCTGGGTTGTTCTAACATTCTAAAATGAAAAGCATTGGATTCAGTATACTTGGGCTTACAAATCAAAATATTATTTACATATCTTCTGTTTTTATTTGGGAAATTTTGAAACGGAATCCATATATTGCAAATGAACAAATTCGATTTTCAGAGAGAAATTCATCAAAGAAGGAATAGAATCAAGGCCTCAATTTTTTCTGTGTTTTTACACATAACAGTATAGTTACTTTTTGTAAAATATCAATGGAAAATAACGTTCAACTTCAAATTTACATCCTCTTAAAAATTGGAATTTTGGATTTTTTCAGAAGTTTCAACCGCAATATGTCTGTTGGGGGACCAGATAAAAATATGAAAATTGCACACATGCTAGATCGCTGTGATATCAAACAATAGGAAAAATTTCAACTTTCAGAATTTACTAGCTTAGACCTGCCCACAGTGCACAACCTCAAAGTACAAAATGATAATGAAATTGTGGTACTGCTCATTAAATAGAAATCCCACCTGAATATCAGTAAAGAAACAAAGAACAATCAGGAACACTACACAATGGATATCTGGGAGCAGTTCGTGTTTTATAATTTTCGACGCCCCGAGGGCAGGCGAAAAGCTCGATAAATAACGAAGGCCTTTTCGCGCCCTCTGCCTCCCGGTGTGGAGGACTATCCGGGGCCTTTACCCAATTTCCCGGCAATTTCACGGGTAAAAACTCCCGATAAATTGCTCTTTAAATGCGGTTTACGTTCTCAACCACGTAATGAGAATGTAATGAATTTCGACTTCCGAATTGCTACTGACGCCATGGGAAGGAATCGGTTTTCGAACGCGCTTGGCGCCGATCTGGTTTCACCCGCTGAACAAACGATGTCATCGCATTTCGACAAGGCGCGTGGAAAACCGGGCGCAGCGCGCGGAAACGAAATCAAACACAACGCAGTGTTTCGTTTTTTCGCGCTGTCGATCGTCATTTTTGTGCGCAAGTGAAAATAAAGGGAACTGTTCGTTAGCATGTCGACGGGAACATTTTTACTTCTAATGCAAACAGCATGCCATTCATATTTATGTGTACAATTGCGTAATTCACATTCCTCGTCCTGTTATGGATGTCAGTGTGAATGTTATTTCTGCAATAAAATGCATTTTATATGAGTTACAATGCTACTGGTAGTGGAAAAGTCTCTATAGGATTTATGTGATTTGTGAAAGTATTGTGACTATATGTGAATAATTCTTGTATTTCCCGCCAATTGATGTCCTACCAGACCACAGGCAAAACCATTAGATGAATGTGTCTACGTTTGGCTGTTACTGCTTCCCTTTTTTTATTTATAGATGCAAAAATAGCGCTTCATCTGGCTTTTGAAAGAAAGTTGTCGTTTTCCTGTCAATTCAAAAGAAAGTACCGAGTCTGATTGACGGATACGGATTTCGGGAACATGAGTGAAATATTTACTATACATAGACAGGAATTGACTCACACCCAGAATAATGGTGATGTTATACTAGTAGTATTAAAATTATTCACAGCTAGCTATGAGCACTGAAAACAAGAAATACCGTTCTAAACTAGTCTACCCCTATTAATCAGCCAATACGTGGTCAATGAACTTTGAAAAAACGTACTGCTTGAATGTTACGGTCGATTCCAATAGTATATCTCAGAAACTATATTAGCAGTAATATTAAATTTCTCTTTGTTGTCAAAAACTATGATCAACGATCTCGAAAGACTGCAACGAAATTAATCCCCGAACATATTAAATCAAAATTGTTTGCACCGTATCTTACGCCAGTGTTCTTCTTTGTTGTATTTGAGTGGAAAATTACTCTCCTCCTGAGTTTTCGTAGGTCGGTGATGATTCATTTTATGGAGAGATTTCAAAGACACTCAGCTACTATAAAAATGCAGACGTGCGCTCCAGAGATAAATCACCTGAACGAGAGAGTGGCTCAAAATTCCTTTCTTCCGTGCAGACACCGCTTCGACGGCTCAGCAACAATTTTAAACCTCTGCAGCATCGTGAACTAGACAGTACTACCGACAACGGTGGCTCAGGGCATCAATTGATATCACTCCAGTGCCTCTGACCGAGAGGTCCTAGGGTTCGAGACCCGACAATGGCAGGATTTTGAAGCCAAGTCGAATTCATCCGCTGTCTGGAGGAGAATTCTGGCGGTCAGCTGCTCTGATCGATAGTTTTTCGTGGTTTCTGCCATCAACTCCAGGCGAATGCTGGAACAGTACTGTAACAAAAAGGAATCCTTCCTTCCTCTTGCTATCCTTACCCGTTTTGCACACTTACACTCACATTCACTACACTACCATACATGTCGGGAGACGGTCGGGAGCTTCGAGCTTGTTCCGGCAGGGGCGGTGCCGCGCTGATGGGATAGCTGACTGGGGCAAATCCCGGCGCCAGACCTCGCCATCCAGCGGGGAATGTCACCGGAAATTTACGCGATAAAACATGCACTACACTAACGCTAAGAAAGACCTTAGCCGTTGACGCGCCCTGAATCACTAATCAATCTCTCAACCAGGAGGTACTAGGGATCGAGTCTCGATGGTGGCGGATTTTCGATTGTATCGTGAAGCACCTAAGTTGGGCACAGCAAATAACTTCAAAACGGTTGGAGATATTGGGGTGCTGTTTGGAGATATTGGGGTTAGATGATGAAATAACAGGTTTTGTTTTCTTGTTAGGAAAATTTTAATTTTTGATGTATTGACCAAACTTTGATTTTGGAATTAAAGAATAGCATATTTTTCTATTTCTATTTACAAGTATTCAGAGATGAATGCAATGATACAAGCATTGTTTACTTTCAGGAAGAATATGAAGAAAAACATCGTTTGTTTCCCCATAAGTCAAGTTTTTCACGATTTTCCGCAACGGTTTCCTTCAAGGAGAAAGGTGTGCCCTTCACTGACGTCATAATGTTGCGGGGTCGTAATAGAAATAAAAAAATTGGGTTTTATTTTTTGGGGCATTTTTTCTACAGATGTTTTTTCCACAGATAGTTCAAAGTTTTAAATAATGGCGGAGGTCTCATTTTCAATTGAAGTTAGGATTAATGTGCTGAAGTATGTGCTGTTGTACCATTACTAGTTATTAAATGATTTGAGTACTTGGAAGGCAAACACTGTATTCAACTTTGTCACTATTAAGTTAATAATATTGCTTTTAATTGCTGTTTTTCGGAGGGTATGCAAGTGAAACTTTCTTACATTTCAAATATTGATGACGAATGTGTTTCCGAAAAGACACACTGTTACTATGTCGTCACACGACAGTTTTCAACATGCACGGCCATAATCAAGTGGAAGGCTACATTCCGAAGCGGCATCCGTCGCGCAGGAGGTTCTCTTGCATCTGGAGATGCCTTTCTCGATTAAGGCCCAGAGAGGCATCTGCACCCTGCGCGGCACAGGAGCTCATTCGACGCGCCGCCCTCTCTCCAAAATGGGCCCTAACGCGCAAATAAGGGGACAAAAGAGAAAGGGGAAGTTAAAACATTATGGAATAGAAAACGTTTACCTTAAAAACGGCTCCATTCGTGAAGTTTAAAACAGGCTGATGTGGCACACGGCATCAACTGATGCCACTGCAATGCCTCTGCCCCACAGGTCATAAGGTTCAAATCCCCATGGGGATAGGAGTTTTTGACACTAGCTAAATAGCTTGATCGGATTTAGCCGTTGTGTGGAGAAGAATTATAGCGACCGGCTGCTCTGAACAATAGTTTTCCGTGTTTTTCCGCACAACTCCAAGTGAATGCTAGAGCAGGAACCTAACAAATGAGCCACGGACCGCGTGCGATCTTTGCTTCTGCTTCCTTGCCTCTTCACCCCTTTCTGACACTTGTGGAGCTTAGAGCTTCCCCGACTGGGGCGGTTGATGGGAGATACGGGAATGGGGAAACTCCTCAAGCCGATGTGTATGTCGGCGCCCGATCTCGCCATCCAGCGGGGAAGAACCCGGTCACCTTCCGTGATAAATCGTACACTACACGTGTAGGAACAACGATTATGGCTGTTGACGCACCGTTAACACAAAATAATCAATCAATTTAAATAAAAAAAGACAAATGCGTGTTTTGTGAGATAGAGCCGTTTATTATTTGTCATAATGGTCTTGGCGAGTGGGTAACTATAATTCTTAAACGTCCCACTTAAGGGGACTTTTTATTATGAGGTAAATATGAAAGTTAGTGTCCGGCAGGAATTTAATTTTGGGTGTAAATAGAACATAAATATCACTTTGATCAGTGAAATAAATGCTAGGAAAAACCTTCCAAAATTAAATGTTATAAATCATGTTAAATATGAAAGATTATTTTTAAAGCATTTCTCATTGGAATGCTTCCAAATGGAAATACTAAAAAATGCCATGCGCTCATCTTGTACACGCCCTGAATAATAACCATTACAACTTCAAAGATTAAGAAAAATAATTGTAACAGCAAACGACCATTATTTTGCGTATTGATTTGAATAAAATTGAAACCAAAAGTTTTGAAAAAAAATAAAAACAAAAGTTTTGAAAAAAATTGAAAACAAAAGTTTTGAAAAAAATTGAAAAAAGAAATAAACTTGAACGTTTTAATTGCTTTCAGTTATTCTTCGGATTATTTCAAGATGGAAAGTTATCCCAATATCTAGGCCCTACACTTATTAGATCCCATTAACACTTTCGTAATTGCATGTTTTTTGACGTTATTAGACACCTTCAAACACACGATATCTCTAATGAATTCCATTTAATATTTACATAAGGCTCTACTTATTGCCGATTTTGTCATTTTTTAAAACATATATACATACATACTTGATAAAATCGTAGTTTAATATGTAAAATAAGGGTGGAATACAAGTTATTTCATTAACAAAATATAAACTTCAATAATATGTTGCTCAGTAATAGGCGATAAGCAATAATTTGTCGTAATACAGTTTTATTAGTATTTTAGATTCAGAATATGAATTTCGTATAGTGTTACTCTCAAGGACATATTTTTAGATTCCAAGAGATACAAATACCAAAAATTTGCAACTAACAGTGTTACAAATAAGCATTATGTATAGAATGTATGGATTCATTTCTAAAATTGAGAAAAAAAATTATACATCTTAGTCAATACATCATCATTATGTTTAATTACTTACTCCAATTTTGAGGTTTAATATGAGGTTTGAAAAATTATGTTCTTTTTACATGGTATTATTAAACACTTTTACTGTGGTCATTAACATGATGACATAATATCTTTCAACATTCTTACACTGAAACTGAAAGTAAGTTAATGAATTATTTTAAATTTTAGGAGTTAAGTTGTACACTGGAAATATTTACATATTAATAATTTAAAAATGATCCGGAACATCAATGCTTGCAATCTTCAGAATTATAAGATTACTTTTAACAAATGTCAAGTCCCCCAAACAATTAATTCAATTCACTCACATGCCTGAATCTCTTGTACTTAGTCTTTTACTGTGGTTGAAACCAAGGTTCATTTTGCGTACTCTTGAAGATTCATAGAAGTAATTGGTAACCAGCAGTAAAGAATGAAAATTAGATTACAAAATGAAGATTGAAAAGCTTTGGATATTCAATATAATAAGAGAGTCGTTTTCTTCATTCCTTTTTATAGAAAGATGCTCAAGAACTAATTTTCTTGAGCACACTATTATCTAATGGCGTGTCATATTATTGAATTTGCAAATATGTACATCAATTATAATGACCCAATAGGATTAATCTAAACAATGTGCATGGTTTTAGGATTTCACCCCGCAACCATGCAGATTGTACATCCTGCATACGAATGATGGAACCATTCGTATGCAGAAAAACTTTTATTTACAAATAATGTGATTAACTTACATCATTTATTTTACAATAATTTATAATACTGTAAATACTGTGTCATGATTTTGGTTTAGATTTTACTTACATATAATTGAATCCGTGAAACAATCAATTTTTCATTTGACAAATGTAAATTTACGCAGTAAAATAACGAGAAATCCTTCTGAACACATTCAAAACACTACATGAATTTTTGAAATGAATCAAAGAGAAGGGATGAAAGAATTTAATATCCCTACATATTCCCGACAATTCCATAATTATCTTCATTTATACGTAAATTAAAGGTATGGGCGATTTCCTTAATTAAAAATTGCCCACCACTCCTAAGATAAATATGAGAACTACACAGAAAATGCATCAAAACAGAACAATGTCAGTCAGCATGACAATCACAAATAAATCACAGTTGTCATTTATATTTTCCTCTGTATTGTATTCCAGTATATACTCGTACATTAAAATGGTGCAGGGCATAATTACATTGCTCAGAACGAATTAAATTCAGTATCATAACGTGGAAGGTTACAGCAAATAGGGCCTACTGAGGATGATGTGTAATATCTAAAACACCATTGACCAACTGACATTTAAGAACATCAAGTAGATAAAGATTTTGCAGGTCTTCGTTTTATAACCATTCTGCACGTGTAATGTTTTCTGGTATTCTTAGTTTAATTTTTCAGCGACTTCTTTCTCTGATGGAAATGTGTCATGATCTTCGCTTAGATGTTACTTATATGAAATTGTATCCTAGAAGAAATCAATTTTTTTTATTTGACTATTATTAAATTAATCAGTAAAATAACAAGAAATTTTTTCCAATACACTACATTAATACACTACATTAATTTATTAAAGAAATCAGAGAAGGAACAATGGACTTTAATATCCCTGAAAGAAAATCAGATTACTGGCAGTTCCACAATTCTCTTCAAATAAATTATAAAAATTTACCTTTTCTCTCTTTTATAAAATGAAATGTGACGAATTTCCATAATTAAATAATTGCGATAATCGATAGAAAAGATTAATATTTGGTGAAATACAAATGCATCAAAACATTGCAGTGCCTGATAGTAAGAATCACAGTCATCAACTTTTTGATGGCCCGCCACCGCGGCTCGACTAAACTCTTTGGTTCCCGCCAAAGTACGTGTGGCAAACCTTACCATACAAAATAGGTCTCATTCACAACCTGCCACTGAGCGTTAGTGAAAACCCTTAGGAAGTAATAATGATAATGAATTTGTGTGGTTCTGCTCCCCATGTACTGCCAACCATCGGGGCTAGATTAGCACTACAATCAACCATAGGAACGTCATCGGTGATAATTATTGTCACAAAATATATTTCGATCGTCACAACTGGATAACACGTAACCATAGGTTTGAGGTTCAGAGTTAAATGTTCATTTTTTTCAATATAGAAGAAGAACGCGTTTTTCAAGTTTTCAAACCTCACCCCAGCCTCGACTTCAAGGGCATGGCGTGTGCTGCGCCTGGAGGTCGAAGCTGCTGATCCGCCTCCGCCTCTGCCTGGGCCCACTGTGCGGCGCGGCGCTGCGCGGCGCGGCGTCGCATTCCTAGCGTAATGCGCGCGATTTGCTGCAGTCGGCGGAGCGTACTCTTCACGCTTGCCAGCACAAATGCGGCCCGCCCGCGCCAGCGGCTCTGCGACGAAGGCCCGCCACGCCCCGCCGTGTGCATGAGGACGGACGACGCACGGGAGCGTGCACGTGCGACCCGGCAGGTACAATGTGAGGGGGTCATCGGAGGAAATTATTTGAGGCTGGCACTTCCGAGGAATTTTAGTTCGGGCAACAATATTTTCTTCATCGAGTGATTATATCAATGTCATCGCCTATTGTCATTAGTCCTGTAAGTGTACTGTATGTGATATACTGTGTTACTCCCTCGCAGGAACGTGAGTTGAATCTCGCGCGGGTCTGTTTCCTCCAGGTATCTCTCTCAGCGGGATACTGCTGCACCTGGGACAAGCTCTAAGCTCCCGAATTCTCTTCTAACATGTGTTGTGGTGTATAGCATGTAAGTGTGTGTGTGTGTGTATACGTGAAAGAGGAGGAAAGGTTGCGGAAAAAAGAGACAGCGAGCAGTCCGTGACCCGTTAATGTAGTGATCTCGTATTCACGTAGTATTCAACGGAGAATCAAAACAAAACTACCGATCAGAGCAGCCGGTGAAATTTTCCGTCGGACAGTGGCCGTATTCGCCCTAGCTGGGTTGCTTCTGTCGAAATCCACCTCTTTTGTACCTGACGCTGCAGTGACCACTGGCATTTCTTACGCCATCGCTGCAGACAGGATGAAATGAAACATTGGGTCAGTTGGCTGAGAGATAAAAATGGCGAGTGAATACCGGCCTGATATCAGGTAACTCATTCGTATTATACGCGTAGCAATGGTGAGTCATCTCGCAGGATGTTGGCTGGTTATGTGTCGTGGGAAGTGTTGCAACAGAGAGGTATTAGCAGCGTTTGAGAGAAAGATAATAGTATTATAACACGCAGCGCTAAACCGATTTCAACCCATAGGATGAGAATGCAAACTCATTTATGGTAATGAAGACACGAAAAAAGCAAATACAATACCATTTACTGCCACAATATAAGAAATCTACCACATCTGTCTTAGATTACAAAACTATATGTAAAGGTTCTTCTTGTTTCATTTGGTGTCAATGGCCCTCAAAAATGAAAATATGTTAGACAGTAACTCATTACACAATCGTACAAGTTTTGTGCTGAAGGCCAAAATTATCACATAAATGATGACGGTCACAGAAATTTGTCTCTTTACTGGCCTTTACTAAATAATGCTGTTCAACAAAATATTGGAAGGATTTCACACCCAATGGGTGCCCACGTTCGGTTAGCTTAAATACCGTATGCCCAAATGTGTGCCCTTTGGACCAGGTTCCCCTTAAGCATGACGAAGCCATTTGCCTACCACCATGATCATCCAATGGTAAGGGTCTTGATATTCTGCTCTGTCGCTAATACACTGCCATTTGTGATGGAATTTCGCTTATAGTTGAAATTAGATCCGAAGCATCAGTTATTGGCAATGAATGCTATTATCTCTTACAAGAGAGCGTTACGTAAAGCCTATTATAGCAATGGATTTGTTAAATATATGAACAAGCTACACACTGATCCTATGACATTCTCATTGTTCAAATGCCAGAGTTCATTGTCTCTGTGTCAATATTGTTCATTTAGAAAACGTGAAAAGGTGGAAATAAATGTGAACGCGTGCCTGTTTTTTTATTCTCCGACATTTATTCTTCGGTCACAAAAAAACTTCATTTTAACTACAGAAAAAAAGTATTTTGTGATCAATTTCACGCAACATTTGCGTCATATTTTTCTTCGTATCGTCTTTTCTATGTCAAGATAAAATATAAAAATATCGGAAGTATAATTTCACTTTCTCATTTAAGAACTAATAATTTTCACTGTTGCGTGAAGTACATGGTAGATACAGTACAGAGAAAGTTATGTAATGCTGCAGAAAATGGTGACTCAGAGAAAAAATATTACAAATTCTTAAGGCATATAAAGGGGTCAATAATGATCACTTTATGACAATAAAGTGGACAATTTCATTTAACGTTTTTTTAATGTGAAATGTTCTCCTGATCGTTAGGTTCAAATTCGCGGAAAAGTTACGGTCTGACATTTGTGAAGGATATTTTATTAACCTACCAAACACCTGTGCCTCTGGAGTTCGCTCAAATCAGGAGCGAATGTCACGTGTATGTTGTTGTCACATGAATGTCACCTGTCATTTTTTATAGAACCTGGAATCATATGAGTATTGGCAAAAGGTGAACATGTTCGACCTGCCTATATGCTTTAGCAGTTTGTAGCATTTATTCTGAGACCTCTGCAGATGTCAAGATTTTGTCGGTAATGCTAGTTAGGTTATACTGACTATATAGGTTATTTCTACATTTGTGTTATAAATATGTCCGCGTTGGTCAGGTGTTCGTTGGTCTACTGTCCGATGGCTGCTGTTGGTCTGCTGTCCGATGGTCTCCCTGTTAGTCTGTCCGTCTATTCATTCCGTCCGCCTATGAAAACCCCAAGAATTTGTTTCTTGAATTGACTACAAATGTTTATTTTTTCTCAGCTGCTATTACTAGGAAATTACTATATCAAATGCCTTCTCAGAGGCGCATATCTGTTGTACATAGCTATGCATGCGAACTCGGCAGTATGGGCCAAATAGGGGAAGTCTTTGCTTCTGTTTACAATGATCTGAAATGTCAAATTAAATCATTTGATGAAATTTCAGTTATATTAAGTCTAAAATCTCAAAAAGAAAAAAAAACTTCAATCCAATTCGTTTCATGAACTTGCCCTGCAATTTGTAATGTTCTGGAAAACACCTTTCAATGCTCTCACTCACTCTATTCACTCATGTAATATGAGCCGAGGTGCTTTGTCGACGCAATGCCAGAAAACTCGTTTCATGTTTCTCGACATTTGCTTCCGATGGATTTGTCATTTAGGCGCTTTCGTTTTATGTTCCCGACGGAGTCAACGTGTTCATTACTTTTAATAATTAAATTTCATAATTTTATTCAGTATTAAAAATAATCTAAAGTACGACTATAAACGTGATGATGGAATATATCCAACACGCAACGGCACCAATTAACAATTACAGGGCATATTCTTTTCCATCCTGGAAAACGGCGTTTTCACTAGTCACATTAACCTCGATATAACCAGCATCGCCTCAACAAAAATCAAATCCGTAGCTCAAATTTTAAAATATTTTTTTTACTTTCATCCAAGATCCTTCAAGGACTCAGAAATAGAAATGTCATCTGGATGAGATGTTTGACTGAATGTCCGTGTTTTAGGAAATAATATTTTTTCTTATTCTCCTTGTTTTTCCCTACTCTCTTCATTTTATACATTTACTCTAGACCTATGTTCCGTAACTGTTGCCGAGTCCTAGCGTCACCACGTCAATATTATCTTCCACAGCGGTTGCCTTCACGCCATGTCTGCTCCGCCTCGTGTCCAGTTTGTCGCGCCATATGCGCTGCGGTGGCTGGCACGCCCCGCGCCCTCATGAATTGCGAGGGCCGGCGGCCGGCGCCACCGCTCCCGGGCCTTGTCTCCCCGGGCGCCGCACCAGGCGGTGGATCCGACAGGGGTTGACGAGGGACCCTGCAGCCTCCTTTGGAGGGCGGCTTTCATTTCCTTCGGAGGGCATTGTCAGTCACATTCCTGCACTCTTGATTTACGAAGGGGTCATTCACACAGCAGGAACTATCGCAGTTTTTATCAACTTAAATGTTTATTTCTTTAATTCTTCGCTTTCTAAAATTTACCTTTATGATAATTTACCTTAATGATATTCATTAAACAAATATCACAGCAAATGAAGGTAAGTCTCTTATGGCGTGGTCACACACGACCATTTAAACGCATCGCCGCTAAAAAGCCACGGGGCAGGAATCTCCTTCCGTCAGAGAGTTCGCAGTAAGAGAGACGTATGTAAATTGCGGACCAAATGATCTCTTCATCTTTTCTCGCGAGACTTACTTTAAAATTCTACATGTAAATTGGGGACAAAACCAACCAAGGTAATGAAAAGACTGATTGAGAAGGTAAGCGCGTTAAGGGGGCCGCCTTCGCCGCATTGCTCTCCAGCTTTCCTTGTATCTTGTTGAAACTCTTCCGGACTCACTCCTGCATCAAAATGAAAAGCAAATAAAGCAGTAGATGTGTGTCCAAATTTCGTGTTCAGAGTTACATAATATGAGATAACTAAAGTAAGAATAAAAGTATTTCCTTCGTAAGACAATAGTTGAGCAAATTAATTAATTGTTATATTCAAACTAGTTCATTCATTCATAAGTCCTAATATTTGATCACATGCTTTGGATAATCCGCAAATAAAAGGAAAATCGTTCACTACATTGCATTTTCAACAACTATTAAGGTATAAATAGTAGAATATTATAAACTGAAGATCGAAGATATGTCATAAACTATTAATTAAGTACGTCACAAAGATGGACGACATACATCTGAACCTCACACTTACATTGCGAAATTTAATTCGTAATTAGCGATTAACAATCTGGAACTAAACTTTAGCCAAGAGATGATTTTGTTTTTTACCTAAGTGACTGAAGCTTCTATATTTATTTAAAGAGGATTTAAACGACTTTGTTCATGGCGTACATTTGTTGATAAACCAGACATTTGGAAATACACCCAATAATAGTCTATTTCACTCTGACACTTACGGATGTTTTCATCCATGGGGAGGGTCGTTATCTTCTGAAAATAGTTTATAGCAACATTCGCTCTAGGACAAATACATTTGTTTGTGGATAGATTAATAAAATATCATGAAATAACAAATCATATTGATGATGAAGTACTAACTACGATTGGCAGGTTTTGCGACCTGTCTACTGCTCATGTTCTCAGCATTTCTCATTAAAGATATTACCTGTTTGGTGGTACAGGAATACAGTTAGTTCGTAAACATTGGATTTAGCTTAAACTCAGTTCATCTAAAAGCGCTTGCACAACATATGCTCACAGTGGCGGCTTGTAGAGTAGTGCCAGTATTCCACGGCACACCAACAAAAAGGAACGAAAATACTTTTTACCACAAATATGTGTATAAAATATCGTTTCTTCAAAAATATTTTTGTTGATAGTAATTAATTTGAACAAGCGCTGTCATTCGATGCTCTATCAATACTCTCGTCAGAGGCAGTGCTATCTGTCGGCCTCCTCCTAAACCTCTGAGACACCTTGGGTTTGACACCGGCTTCGCCTATTTAACGCCGTATAAAGAACGCTCGGTTCGTTTGTATTCGTCTCTTATGGATGAGACGTTGTCGAACTGGCACAGTAGTTCACGTTACATTCCATAGAGTGCACTAATGGCATTATCTTCATCGAGCGGACTCTCCCTCAGGATGACCCCGATACCCTGGTATTTCCTACGTCATTTCCGGTGTTTCGCACATGGAGAGGAAGCATATGCCGTGAGCGTAAGGCTGCCTGTATCCTTCTTCAGCAAACTCAGGAAGCTGTGATCTCGTGAGATTAATGTGGGCGCTCAGACGTTCAGACTGTTTTATTTGTTTGCATTATTTTAGTTTGTTTTCAGTTTAATCTTCATTATAACTTAATAAACACGGTCATTATAAAATTAAATTTTTGCCCACGAAATTTATTTTAGATATCATTAAACCATTTTTAAAATATTGCATGGATGTTTAATAAAAGATGATTTTTGATCCATGTTTTAATTTTGAACATGATCATTAACTAGAACCACCAATAGAATTCCGTACCAGACGTCACGACTCGCACAATGAGCGTATCCAGGTTGGGAGCTGAACCGGCTGCAGAAAGTCGCGACACTAAGCCACGCAGATTCACCAATTCGACGAGCTGCTACTCTTAGACTTTACGGAATTGTTGTACCCTATTTCGATTAAAGAGGTGCTTCTAGTTGGGTCCAGTAGAATTTGCTAAGAAAGCGCGTTTCATGGTATAAATGGTATAAAAGTAGCATTAAGGAACCACTATGAGCTGTAGTGTTGTTGTTACCAAGTTATTCAGAACCACATAACACGGACGACCAATGATATTGATGACCAGACATGGACGACCAACCATCGAAATCGTCATTCAAACGGTCTCACTCTACCCACCAAGACACGATAGATCGGTTTATCGGAATGGTAGCAATATAATACATTTCAAGTAGGCATTGTAAGACCAACCTTTAAAGGCGGTACGAGGAAGGTAAGCAAAGCAAGGAGTAGATGGAAGAAGAGAGGCTTATGAAGAGAAAGGGTCGGGCATCATTGAGGACTTGAGGCAAATGGAACGTCGAGGGAGTCGTCACAAAGAAATGAACCACCAACAGGCGGTGCGGTGTCGAAGTGGGGCTCGAAGGGCGAGCGGGCGCTGTTGGGCGGGGATGGAGGAGGGTCATGAGCGGGCGGCGGGCAGGGCGGTGCGGGCGGGGTGCCGGGCGGGCGACGAGCGGGGGCGAGGGCGGGTAGGGCGGCGGGGTCTGCGAGAGAAATGATGCTGTCGCCGGAGCGAGCCGGTCGGTGCGTGTGCTCCCACACAGCGAGACGGGGCGCATTTGCATTTGTCGTGGCGACCGGACCCAGCGCTCGCGGAAGCGCGAAGCCGCCTCGTGCCGGGTGAGGGACTTTGTCCCCTTCTTCCGCGCCGCCTTGTGCTTCACGGCGATTTTTCTTACTCAGCTCATGTGAGAAACTGTCGGTTTTTATTTCTTGCAGTTTGTCCCTGATGTGTAAATAACGTAGATATGAAACCTGTTGCTTATTATATTTATTTGTGGGTGTTTCTACTAAGGAACGTAAAAGACTAATAAATTAAAGTGTATTCTTAATGCTTCAGAAAATATGGAATATTTGGTCTGTGGGTCAGATCACTCTTATGAGATAATTGTTATATAAATGATCTAATTTTTGGAATGCTGATGTGTGGTTGGCCTCAATCAAGGATGAAATAATGGACGTCATATTTGTCAACTTAACTTTATGAAGACGCCTGCACCTATTGCTAGACTAATGACGAGATTGCCGTCGAAACCCGTCTCTCTTAAAACATATAAGTTGACAAAGATATTTACTATTATTTTGACTTTAAATAAGACATCGACCTGCATTGAGAATTGAAAATTACAAATATCGATTGCGATAGGGTTAACTTAAAAAACAGAGGAATCTGTTTTATCTTCCAGAGAGTATCTTATTTTTAGCCGATTCTTTTCATCCATCTTCATTACGTGAAAATAATAAGGTAATTGTGGCTAATTTTTATGAGATTTCTGATGAATAATTTAGTAACCATTAAAAGGGACTATCATTCTGACTCCCTTCTTTTATGTTCAAACTCCATTGATTTTCATTTCCCAACATTACACTCACCACCTCCCATTCACATTTTGAATTCCATTTCCATTTTCTCCACCCGCTTAATGCGACTTTTTTTGCTTTAAAGGTATATTTTCTTGAATATCCACCCACCTTTCATCACCTCGCATCTTTTGTCCTGATTCGTCTCTCCTCGTCCTTGTAAGACTTCCGCGTGTGCGTTCGCATCCAGATGCGCGCTTTTAGCATTCCGCAGCAGAACGTCCGCCCGCGTGCCGCGCAGCGCGCTCCTCCCGCACGTCGAGCGCCCCCTCTCTCCGCCGCGCCGTTCAATTGTTTATCGACCTGCGGGCGAGGGGGGAGGGCTGGCGCGCGGGGAGCAGCAAGCGGCTGGGCGCGGGCAAGGGCTCTGAGGGCTGCCCCTCCGTTTTGGCGTTATCGGTTTTCTCGTCAGCCTCAAGCGCTGAGGGCCGCCACCGCCGCCGCCTCCTCCAGAAGCGGGTCAACAGCGACACGACGGCGGCGGCGGCCGAGGGCCGAGGCAACCTCTGTGGGAGGGGCAGTGGCGTTGGCGGCGGGTCGGAGCCCGAGGCGGACTTGGCCGCAGAGGCTGCGGTTGCGGTAGACGGGGGTGCGGACGGTTACATAGCGGGTATGGGTATGGCGGCGGCGGTGGCGGTGGCGGTATCGGTGGCGATGGCCCTGGAGGCGGCATTGGTGGTAGTGGCAGTGTTGTCGGTGGCAAAAGCTGTGCAGTGGTGACGGAGCCCGGGCTGTGGCGGTTGGTGGGGTGGGGGTGGTAGCAAAGAATTTGCCGATTTGTTGAGCTGGCGACGTTCCCTGCTGCAGCGGTGGGTGCTGAATAAACATGCTGGAGTGGCGCCACTGCCTTCGAGTAGTTGCGCGGTCAGAACGACTCACCGAGAGGAGGAGGTCTGCAGCGTCTTCGGTTTTAGAATCGGCTTACAATCGCGCCTTTGCTACCGAAATATATTACAGTTTCTACTTTGTAGTCGTACTTGTTGTCTTCCTTCTCGAGGATTTGGGCATATACATGTTTTGAATTAAATGTCATAAGCTAAATCTATGTTAAAAATTCTCCAGTACACAAAAATAGAATTTTAAAAACCTTATTACAGGTGCTTTAATTAGACAATTCGTGTTTTATATATTTTTTACTTGAGGGAAAATAATATTTTGATATCCAAAATACTTTGTTGAAGAGTACTTCTTTGTTGCAGAAATTTTTAATTTCTCCAGGGGAGTGTATACAAAACTTGCTCAACATATATATTATTCTTCTTCATTTATAATCACCCTCGATTACAAAGTCGCCTGTGTGTCAGACAACGCAATTAGTACCGAAAGCTTCCCTCGTCCTCTTCTCCTCACTCCCCGTTTCTGAAACTCTGTGCACCTTCATTATGTGACTAGCCAATGAAATATACGTATCGTAGTGCTCACACCTATTTCCGGAACACGTCATTTTAACCCGCGTCTTCCAATAAACTACGTCTTTGTAGTTACGCCTGTGATATTTGAGGTGCTTTATTGGCTAATATTGTAAATAATGTATGCAAAATCCTTGTCTGGTAGCATATAAGTTTTGTTCTAAACATTTAGCAATTATAACGATGACGGTCATAATCATCATAAGGGCGATCATAATAAGTCACCTTATGAGTTACTTCTGAGGACGCTTCTTAAAAGCCATGTGTGGACAGCACCAAGCAATTGTCTGCTATGAGAGTCAAGTCATTTAAGTGTATCTAAAATGACTCTTTAAAGTGTATTTTGTAACTCCATATCATACATGTCCAATATATTAAATTGTAAAAATGAGTTGTTTTTTTGTTATTTTTACCCAAAGTCTGCCACACTACGTATTTGTAATAATCCTTGATTCAGGACACCTTTGTAATCTAGGGTTAATTTATATTTTCAAGCGGACATTAACACAAAACTGCTTCGCATTTGTTTTGCACAATATTTCTGATTTTATTTATTCTTTTACAGTCGCATGAAGTTATATTAATAAAAGATAACACTTTTCAATCTAGTTCTGTATAAGATATATGTTCATTCTGAAGATTGTTAGAGGAACGAAAGGAGAAACACACTCATGGCACGCAATCACTTTCCATCATTGTCATCTCCTGGTCTTCTGTATTTAATTCCTGTTTGTATTATATATTTGTTCTATATATAACTCCTGTTGTAAGAGACAGTACAACAGTCGATAGTCAGAGCCATTAGTCAACGTAATATAATTGCGTAAGCGTTTGAAAAAAAATGTTTAAAAGTAAAGACTAGTCTATGATATGACATTTAACTGAGAATTATTCCCTTGGAGTAAAACTATTCTTAAATTATCTTCTTTCACAGAAGTAAGTTTATTCATTCATTCAGGGCAAGATAATAACCAAACTCTGTAGCTCATTTACCGATGAAAATAATTTCTGTTACATGGGGTGCTGTATTTCTTGCTATCAAATTTTGCAACAAACGGAGGTTTATTCCAAATTCAATGTAGTACGAGTATAAACACATTGATAAAAATAAACAATTGTTAAAAACTACTAATAAGTCTCTTTTATTATGGTAAAAAAGATTGCAATCAATACAGAATAATACTGAAATTGCAGGGGTCGAAATTTCGGAACACAACAAAACTTTTAAATATTGCCATTCTTCGTAAAACTTTACATAGTTTTTGACCTTAAATAAATAATAATTTCTTGCTAGAGAAATATCTACGAAATAAATTTATTTTGCAAAATGTATTACATTGCGTATTTTTGAACAGTTATATTGAAATTAAGAACACTAATAGTGAAGAAAAAGAAAGAACAATTATAATGAATTTAAGAATAGTGACGGACGTATTTACATTCTCGTTTCCAGTAAAATCACCATTCGCTTAGAATCGTCTTTAAAGGGGCTATCGCGTGGCGTCCTGTCAGAGTTAGCGATGAAACACTCTTGTTCGCAAATATTTAATTATTTATAATGCCTCAAGGTTTGGAGTGTCGAGAAGCGAATATAATCTGTAAACAATCAGTTCCTGCTTAATGTTTGTAAGTTGCATGGTTGTGCTCTAACGTTATTGAGGGAGGATGCCAAGGAGGAAGGATAAGAGCTCTGAAATTAACTTTGTAAGCTCTAAATCAGTCATAAGCTCAAAACGAAAAGGATTAAAAATAATTTGTGCGTCATCTTGTAAACCTCGAAGTTATTCATAAACTTACTATAGATAAACAAATTTTTAATGGATTAAAAAAGAGAATAGTTCTGCTGGTTAAAAAGTTTTACTAGTGGTGCTACAGAATGGTATACATTTTCTCGTATCATGCTCTTGCCAGCTGCCATCTATCGCCGCCCGAAGTTTTTTTTAATTCTCAATTTTTGTTTTCCTAAAGTTGAACCCAAATATTACTTTAAGAATATCAAAGAAGATTAAAACCAAGTCCTAAGTGGAAATTTACGATGAAAAATTTGGAGCTGTTTTTAAGGAAATATTTTTAAGCGTTTCTGTAATTGCTAAATTTGAAGCTCTCTTACATAAAAAACATTTGAGTTTTCGAGAACCTTCAACAGAAGTCATTTAAAGAACTTTCACTCGCAAATGCAATAATTTATTCAAATTGCTGGAAACGGCCTGAGAAGTATTTGAAAAAAATTACATTTGCGTTAAAGATATTTCAAAATGACATTCATTTTCGAAGTAGAAAAAAGAATACACCAAAATAATTTTAGTGTCATCTTAAACACTGTATTTATCTCTATCCGTAAAAGAATATTAAAGAATAATTTGAAGCCGTTTTGAAGAAATGGCGTTTGAGCGCTTCTGAAAATGTGTAAATTTGAGCTCTTCAGAGAAAACTTTTTTCTCTGCATTTTCGAGATACATTATATGACATCATTCAGGCATATGTTCTAATAAATTCAATAATGTGAACAAAAGACTGCTAATGTAAATATTAACGACAAGGGAGACAATTGAAAAAATTAAATTTTTGAAATTTTTGAAAAACAAAAGAAGAAAGTAAAATTATTATTGTATCATCTCATAGAGTATATTTAAACAGTATCTACCACAGGTTAAAAGAAAAATTTTGGAGCCTTTTTGAGGAGTTCTTGTTTCTGATAATTTTTAATATTGCACATATTTCGTGCAACATTGACCCAAAACTGCTAAAATTTTCAAAAACTTAACTGGATGTTAATGAAAGATTTAATTATTGAGAACAAATTTCATTGGGAGGAAAAACCTCAATCTTCAATTTTGTAGTTCTAGAAAAACGCCGAAAAAAATTCGAAACTTTTGAATTTTCGGAAATTTTGTGTTAACATTGAAAATGGACGGATGCCTCCTTTATATGAGTATTTTACTCTACACTTTCAAAAAATTTAAAGAAAAAATTGGTTCTATTTTTGAGACAAAATATTAAATGTCTCTGGGACTTCATATGAATTCCCCCCCCCCCCAAAAAAAAGAGATTCGCGGCGCGGCAGTTGACGGTAGTCGCCCACGCGCGCTCATAGATTTCCGGCGCGGGCTTGGAGATCGTGAGGACAGCAAGTTGCTGAGGACCCAGTGCCAGCCGGCCCGACAGGACGGCTCGGCTGATGATGAAACTCGCCGGCCGTGAATGAATACTGCTTCTCTTTATTGTTTGTTAATTCATGAAAAAATATGCCCAAGATGAGCGGGTACAGGGCTAAGCCTACACGCGTGCATGGAATATATATGTGCACGGGACATTCTAAATTGTGCCTCGAACAGACACTAGTATAAAAAGACTTATAATACGTAAAGCATTTATGAATACTATTAAATTTGTGACAAACTCAAACAAGAATAACTAATAAATCACAGTTTACATAACAATTCATCATAGAGAATTGCACAATTTTTACTGACATTTATATCGATTTCACTCCAACGAATTTAATTTATTTTAAGTGATTTACATTTAGAGATATCATTGGTAATAATGAATTGTTCTTTCGATATGATTTTATGTATGTTCCCCCCCTCGACAATATAAATTGCTTCCTGAAATACAAATCGATTAATTTTTTCTGTATTATATTTTTTCTCCTCTAGCATTATGGATATGATTTCTGATCATTATGGGTAAGTGACATTTAAGGTCATTTGAAGTAAGGGTTAGTGATGGGTAAAGCAAAAACAAAAAGATTTGCATGTTTTCAGTCATTTATTACTAACCATGCTAAAATTAAGTTTATTTTTACAATCTCTAGAATATATTATTTTTTTAATGTATCTAATAATAGTATTTGCTTTCAATATAATTTGCTGGTATTTTAAATTTCTAAGAGTGTTTTAATGATGCGATTATTTTATTAAATTATATTAAATAATTGTGTATATCTAAGTAGAAAATAAACTCATAACTACTTATTTTGAAGTGGTATAATGTACTGTTTGAATGCGTGGACTTAACTGGGCTGCTGTCTTTATTGAAAGAGACGTTCTTTTAGGTATACCTACTATAGAAGTATATTTCTACATTGATGAACAGAAGAACATTTTAATTGTTCAGTTCATTGAGTATTTTTTAATTGTTTAATGGCAAAAATAAACTTAAAATTTGATTTATTCGATATCGGAAATGTTATTTGTTATGAGTTGATTGAAAGAAATCTGGAAATATGCTTTCAGTTTATAAGTGTAATATTAATAAATCCACACAGTTTTCTAAAATATAATTACATATAATATGATTATTTTAAATTGTTACAAATACAATAAATTTCAGTTGATACCATTAGAGATTCAGTCACAGCATTGCGCTCCCCTTCAAAAACTTCTGGGCAATTTGAAGAGCAAATGGAAATAATATAAAGTGAGTAAAGGCGCCGTGTGTCCCCCACTCTTGCCGCGCAGCGTGACGAAAGCAGATACTGCGGAAGCGCTGATTCATGTCCAATTCTAATCTTAATGGCGTCGTTTACCTGGATGTGCCTCCGTTCCTTTCTCGCAGGCGCCCCAGGACGCTTCGCACCCTCCTCGCCTCCCACGCTGCTCTTCGATACCAGCCCTCACTCGCCCCAGGCTCTATCTCCCCCACCCCCGATTCCCGCCAACTCCGCCCTCGTCCCTCACCCGCCCACGCTCACTGCACCCGCCCTCCTTATCCTTTGCCCTCCCCTGCCACTCCGTTCACCGAACGCCGCCTGCCAACACCGCCCACTCGCGCTCCCGCTCCTGCTCGCCCCCTCATTGAATCCGTCCCGCTCAACCCTCTCCCCTCTCCCCCGCCCCTCCCAACCAGGTCACCGCCCACCCAAGCCACTCCGCCCATTCCCCTCTAACCGACGTCCAGTCGCCCCGGCCTTCCCAGCCCTCTCCAGCCTCCTGGCACCACCTGGCCTCCCCCGCTCTTCCTCGCTCTCTCCCACCCTGTCCTGCCCTCTCTAGCTCTTTCGAGATCTTTCCAGTCCTCTCCTACCCTCTGCCGCACTCTGCCGCCCTCTCCCGCCCTCTCCGGCCCTCTCTCGTTTTCCCTCACCGGCCTCGAGCCGTCCCCGTCTGCTTATGTCCGATATCTTCAGTTTAATCCGTTTTCTGCCCCCACTTACTCCATCTGTTTCGCTCAAACCCGTCCTTTTCGTCCTCTGCCTCCCCGCTCTTCCTCGCCGGCCCCTCTCGCTTCTACCCAAATCCGCAAGTTCCGCCTGTTCCCACCCTCTTCTCCCTCATCGCTCGCTCCAACTGCGTCCTCGCTCACCATACCCGTCTGCCTCCACCCGCCCGCGCCCCCCGCTCCTTCGCAGAGTGTCGCTGCCGCCCTCGCGATATTTAAGGCCTGGCGGGCAGAGTGGAAAGCAATGGCTGCGAGGCTTTCGACATCTGGCGACCGCCGTTGCCAAGTGCCTTCGTCTCCAGGAGAGCGCGCCAAGGGCGGGGGAGGGGAGAGGGGGAAAGCGCGATGGGGAAGAGATGAAGATGAAGCGAGCAAAAAAGTGTGCGCGGATACGGGAGGCGATAGAGACAAAGGGAAGACAATGGCATCGAGAGCAGCCGTGGAGCTGGATGACGAATCTCCAGGTTAAATCTGACGGGAGAGTTATTTCCTCTTCGAACGTCTGTAAGGGATATCTCTTGTTGGCGTTGATGTATAGTCTTCGGACAATAGTATCTCAGTTTATATCAATGGATCTCAATTTTTTGGGTATTCGTTTTGCATTACCTCAAAACCTATTATTTTGTGTGTACTACACTGGGCAAAATTTGCGCACCATCCGACTGATAGAGTTTTTTGGAGAAATAGAATAAAAATCAGGTATGTGCTGACGAGTTTCTGTTATAGAGCCAGAACATAAAGATATCCTTTCTCGCGTTATTCATTTATTATTTTGATATTATTTTGAACATTATAATTCAGGGTTTTACCTATTAGTAGCTAGTTTTGATACTGAATTAGACCAGTGTTTTTAACACTGAATTTTGTCTCATTGTTGCCTGAATATCGCTTATCAAACTTTTAATTCCTCTTATAATCACGGGGTGCTATTTTCTCAGGTTTACGTAGAAATGAAAATAGTTATTTACGAAGATTAAAGAGAATAGTATTTTGAGAAATTTAAGTAAAAGAACAGTAACAAAAATATAACTTAAATTTTGTTTTAGTAACGCGCTAAATATGTTTTTTAGTGTACAACATTTTAAACTCTTGTAATAATGACTAATCTTTACAAGTTATAATTATGAATCGTTATTAATATTCTTAGTTGTCACCTTCGCGTCTCCTTGTTGGACGCAATTACGCTCGGAGAATATATTCCGCAGTAGTAAAGAAATCCAAATTGTGACCAAATTACTGAGGAACAATACGTTTTAATAATTAAATTGGTTCAAAGAATTTGTAATTGCGTTCAACAAGGTGACAATTATATATACAAGGAGCGATAATTGCGGTCATGAAAACTGAGCGAAGGCTTGGTTGTCTCGGTAGCTTAGTGGTTAGAGCAGTGATAAATCAGAAGGCCAAAGTTCGAGTTCCCGGCCGGGGCACACATTTTTTGAACAAATTTAATTGTTGTTAATATCCTCTAAAAACGTAATTGCGGACTATAAAATGTAACTGCCTAATGACTGTTAACACTATAATGCTCGCTGCACTTGTAGGACGGGATTGCATGGCTCTCTGTACGTGATTTTGGCGTACACGAGGAATTCCCTCCCCTAACTATCGATTAGGGAGGAGTAGACAATAAGGTATTCGCGCGGTGTACTGTGTCCGGTGGTCGGTCGGTCATTGTAGCTGTCTGGCGACAAGAGAGCGACGCACGGAATGCAGGTATTGGCACAGAGCGATGCATTGGAGGGAGAGAGCGGGGTAAGAGCGATGCATTGGAGGGAGAGAGCGGGGTAAGAGATGTGAGTGCGAGATCGCTGTCTGAGAAGTAAAATAACTTTATTTTTAAGACAAAGAAGAAGTTCGTATATAAATCATTATGATTAATTTTAATAGTAATTGTAAATGTTCTGTTAGCATTCTGCTGGAAGGTGCCTTAAGAGTTATTTTTTATTAAATACATGAAATAA
This sequence comes from Gryllus longicercus, assembly GCA_038098605.1. Classification (NCBI taxonomy): domain Eukaryota; kingdom Metazoa; phylum Arthropoda; class Insecta; order Orthoptera; family Gryllidae; genus Gryllus; species Gryllus longicercus. Next base: position 1,051,411 of record JAZDUA010000324.1, on the reverse strand, counting down.
TTGTTGTAGCACGATAAAAGGAAAATGTTGCCGATCTCACTAGATCGTGATCACGCAAGAAACAATCATTTCGTTCACGATAATATACATGTTTTGTTTTCGATTTCGCTTATATTGGGGATTGTGATGTATTACATCTGTTTTCATAGATTTATTGATATGAAATACTGTTCACATTTGGCATTGATAGAGTTGACAGTGTGAGGACAAGTAGAAGGGCGTAGAGGTAACTGCGGTAATGGGTGATGTGTAGTGAGGACGTGCTGAGAGGCGAGACTCAATTTACCTTATTAATCATATAAATAGTTATTCTTCAGACTGTTTTTTACAAAAAAGTACGAAGACGCTTATATCTGTTATCATCATATGTCTTTTGCATTCTCTACAATTGTTTATTCAGGAAGTATAAATTAAAAAGTGGAATTCTTTTTATATGACAATATTACATCCTAAAGATTAACAAATCTGAAATATACACATTCATACCACTAATATTAATTCAAAGACTCATTCATACGTCTTCTGCAAGGTGTGCATGCTATTATAACCATATAAATTTAAAATATAATTTACCTTGTACTTGCAAGACAATCTTGGCGCTGCCATATCGTTTCATATATTACTACAGTAGTATACATACCTTTTGAGGCTCTCATATGCAACCAATCTTTATAAATAAGGTCTCTAAGAAAGAGAATTTCACGAAAAAGTAACCAATTGCTTTTAGACTTTACAAAGATAATGGTTTTGTTTTAAAAACGCATCCAAATATTCATGTCAAATGCAACCCGCAGCACTCAGTCAGCTACATCGTTAAATAACTCCTGAACAAAGTGTTCTAGAGCCGTAAAAACTAAACTTTTAGTGCCATTTTACGAGGTTTATTTACATAATTATTCATTGAAGATTAGCTCTCACTCCAACAACTAGAAGTACTATTAATAATTTCTTAATACCGACGAAGATTGTTTCTTATGAGTGAACATAAGAAACAATTTTCGACCTTTCATTTAACGTTTTCCCGTGGCCTACAAATCCTGTGTACCTAATTGTGGAAGGATGTGGATGTACAGTGAAGAATGAAGACGTGTCTTCTTAGGTTTGGTTTGTGTTTTACATGCACTAATACTTTCGTTATCAGTTGTGATTTTGTGAAACTTTCAAGTCAACGTGTTCAGTCACGCGAAAAGCTAACTGTAAAATAATATTAAATAAATATAAATATTTTCAAGTAAGTGTTGTTAATTGTACCAAGAAATCTCTAGATAATACTGAATAAATGTTTATTGAAAATTTCTTTTCAACATAAATTGCATTGTTTTTTATTTTTGATATTGTTTTAGTACATTGGGTGTTACTTTTATAAATCTTTAAACAAATAAATAGGTTTCGTTAATAACTTTCACTCTTAAAATAGAAGGATACGGAAGTCTGTGGGGATTAACATGGGAGAGTTGTCGCACGGGTACGCGGAGGTACAAGGGAAAACTTGTGCTATGGCTCCACACAAAAAAACAAACTATTTAAATAAACTAAAGTAAAATATCTTGAAATAAATGAACAACAAAATAAAAACGTGCTAGTCTACAATACTATGTAAATTAATTTAAAAAAGCAATCAAATTTAAAGTTATAGAAATAATGGCGCGAGTCACTCGACAACTGTCAACGTTCACTATCCAGACTGCCGATGTAAATGCAGGCGATATTTGGAAGTCTGTACATCAAAGCTCAGCTATAAATGTATATTGTTAATAATACACCGTTTGTTATTAAACTTAAGGTGTCAGTTTGCTAAAATATTCAATACGTAAACATCGTTTGCACAACATTCCCATCTACCGAAGTGAATTCTAAGCCTACTGAACTATTTTCTAATGGTAACAAATGGTATTTACTATTCAAATGTGAAAATATTAGCTTTATTTTTTGGCCTGGAATTGTTTTTCTTGAGGTACCTAAGAACGCAGAAAAGAATCCAATTTTAGTGTACAAATAATTTTTCAATTTTCCCATCAAGGGTTGAGCAACAAATTGCATTTTAAGGAAATATTTGTCTTTAATTTTGTACTTGTAGGAAGACCCCGAAAAAAACTGGCTCCAAATTCTGAATTTTCAGAAACGTTCATACGCCATTTTTGAAAAAACGACTACAATTTTTTGCTTCAAAGTTTTCTAAAAGGTAGTGCCTATTGCACTCTTTAATATGAGGTAAAGTTCATTTTGAGGGTATTTTTTGGACTTTTCGAAAATCACAGAACCGTAATTTATTGACAAAATCTCACGCCAGTAATATGCATACTTCCAGCAATTTGTAAACACTTTTCTATCGACAAAAATATTTTAATACTATACAATCCCAAATTTGGTGTTTTTTCCCTTAATCCTTTTTAACTGGATTTTATCCCATAAATCTTTTGAATTTGCCCTTTTAACTGTTTTCACGTTTTATAATTTTTACGTTTTATTCGCCAAAGTACTATATACAAACAAATGTTTGTTTATGTAATTCTCATATTCTTTTCTTAATTGGTGCCCGTCATATTTATTATTGAATACTTTCCCCTGATCTTGATCAACTTAACTAGAATCGTTTTATCTCTCCTTCAAATGCTTACTTGCCACAATGTCACTTTCGCGATCAAATATTTACATATTAAATTTATTGTTGACGTATCCTGATGTTGCGTTTTACTACTTCCGTGTTTCATTCTACTCTCAATAATGCGAACAATAACTGGTTAATCCCCCAAAATATTCAGAATAGGTTATTAGCTGGAACATGTTTATTTTCATAATATACGTTATATTTTGCTTTCAATGTTAATGATAGAAAGAAGTTTAGTAAGCAAACGTCACACGTCCCCGACCCGTTTCGTAATGGAATTCGGCATAACCTAGTAGGTTATGACGTACGTGGAGCGTGCATTCGTAATTACGTGTCCTCCGCAGGCTTGGCCGCTGGCCTGGCCCCCTTCGGCGGGAGCTGGGTGCGGCCCCCGCGCTTTGCTAGGTGGAGCTGGCTGCTGGTTGCTTTCCGCATCGAAAAACTGGCGAAGTTTTTCCATTACGAAGAGAAAGCTGTTATCGTTACAACCTTCCGTGTGGCTTTTGTTTCATTTTTTGTTTGCCGTAGCTACACGAGAAAAGTCAGTATGGTATTCTGTTAGAGAAGGATGGGAGGTTTGGAAATGTACCGCACTATGCGTTCTTTCTGTACTAGCATTTTTCCCTTTTCACTATCTTTTTAATATTTTTTCTTTATCTTAAATGTTACTGTACCAGTATCGTAAAGTGTTGTAAATGGGACGGAAAATCTGGTTGTGCTGCGTTTTCTACAACTTTCTCAAACGTAATAACATAGATCCAGATTTCCTCTCTATTGTTTTCAGTGAGGCCTGGGCTGTCGTCAAAGCTATTCAATACAGCGTCCAAAATTTCGACAACGCCTACATTGTCTTTTTCTGACTCCATGTCAACTCTCAAAGCTATCCAAAATAGACTCTATCCAATTATTCAAAACATCCGAAATCTTCTTTATAAAAGAGAAAAAAAAAACGTTTCGGCATTATACTGTCTTGGCTCCCTTCCAATAAGGGAATGACTGAAAATGATAAAGCTGACTTAACTGCTAAAAACGCAACTTATTTATTGAATCTTCACCAGCATATTCATGGTTCTTCAAATGACTTCAAAAGTACTTGAAAAAGTGTGTTATTAAGGTATGGAATCACCAGTGGAAATCTTCAATATCAAAACTCCACGTTGCCTACGATACTGTATAAAACTCCACGTTGTTCGAAAATCGGTAACAGACAAGTATTCCAAATAATATATTAAGAAGGAAAGAATAAATTATTATCACAAGATTAAGAATTGGCCAATCTTCACTCAGCCACTCCCAGCTAATAACAAAAACCGTCTCAGCCGCCAGTCCAAAATGTGGAAGAATGATATCAACCTCTCACATTATCCTTGAATGCTTAAACCTCCAAAATCAAAGAAACCCTTGTGATCAATAATGATATAAATAAAATATTAAATTCAATTGAAGGTTGAAAATCACTTTTAAAATATCTTAATATTACTGGTCTGGATAAAATGATCTGAATTATTGTAAAACTTTATTGAACTTAATATTTGTTTGTTACAATTTAAAAAATATATCTCTGATGTAAATTAACAGTGGTCGCTAATGAACGTAACTGTTTCTAAAGCGACCTAAAATAAATAATTAAAAATAACCGTACTTGAAATATTTCTATCACAAAAAATAATAACTTAACATGAAATTTAAAATTCAACATAAACTATTTGAACTCTTGATAATTATTCTATCTCCCCTATCTGAATATCTCCTAGGAGCGCCACCTTTCGTATCTAAAATATCGTCAGCAAGAGTTTGCTTCCGAATCAACGCTTTCATTTCATTTTAACACTCACACACACAGAAAATTAAATAATTCACGGAAAAGCAATTCTTGGATAAAACAAGAGAATTCAATTCTTGGATAAAACATGACATCATGTAAAAACAAACGAATCCATTCTTTCATTTCTAAGCGTCATAACATACCTCAAGATTTCCTCCTATACTTTAAAAAATACAAATCATTGTTTAGAAAATTCATAAGGCAGGCTAAGTCATGATATGTGGTCAGGATATTTTGAACTTCAATAATAAAACAAAAGCAATGTGGAATATAGTAAAAAAAATCCAAATCAATTAGAAACTTTGTAGAGAATGTTGTAAAAAAACACGATAAAAATGTGAATTTGGATTGTATAATTCTAAAGAACCTGTAACAAGTATTGTACTTCAGTTTCTGGATCAATGAATCCCATCTGTATAAGGTTTTCGCCCAGTTCCCCTGATCCTTGAGCAAATACTAAGATGACCCCATGTATTGCTTCTGGACTTAAATGTAACTTCAAATTAACTTCTCCCCATAGCACGTCTCACACAGTTTTTAACTGTTTTTGGCGTAACTAACTAACTAACTAACTAACTAACTAACTAACTAACTAACTAAATAAATAAATAAATAAATAAATAAATAAATAAATAAATAAATAAATAAATAAATAAAATGAATCTGAAATCCATCTATCAGCGTTTCCCAACATATAGGAACACCGTCTGACAAAATCCAGGTTCTTGAGAAAAATGGCACCCCGGTTTTAACTTGTTTTTTAACGTTCCATAACTAAGTTTATAATTGGCCTTAACACGTCTGCGGACAGTCACTTATTCAGTCCTGATGCCTACACCGGTTCTAAAACGTGACAGAAGTGGTTGTACATTCTTCCTTCATTTCTCCATACGACGGGATCTAATAAATGTTTATATTTTAAAATCAGCCACGTCCCAAATAATGAATGTGCATAATATATATTAGAAGTATATATAGTGTCCAATATTTACTCTCTGTTCAGCATCGAACATTCATGAGTCGTGGAATTAGTTGTAATATTTGCATTTATATTTTCGTCACGTCCAATATGGCTGCCACATGTATTCTTTGCAAATACGTTGTACTACTCGAACATTGTCAATTCTGGGTTCCAATGTTCCAAAATAAGTTAGTATTCCGCAAGATTTTTATCAAATTTCCCCATGAGAATTTTTGGTCTATCTTAACATGTAATTTACTTTTCTATTATCTATACTGTATGTTTTGTCCGAGAACATATTTATCATCGAATAATGATTGAATAACAAGTACGTACCAATATGGAAATAAATTGTAGAAATTAACTGATTACGATAATCACTGACGTTAGTGAAAATAAAAAAGGCAAATTTTTCCTTTTCTAAAAATCCATTCCCATTTGGAAGTATTCTTAATTGTTCAAGTCATACCAATGCGTGTTCATAGTATCTTCTTTTGAGAAAACGGTAATACTCAAAGGTCAGGTATATATTCTCATACGTAGCTATTCTTAAAAACCTGAAATCAATAATAGGATGGGGCACATCTACCCTAGCTAACATCTAATTTCCTGCTCGGCTAGTTTGCTCGCAGCGCAGCAAAAAAGGTAACGTACATTAGAGAGATTGAAATTGTAATGTCTTCATATTTCGGATTACATTCTAATTATTTGCTATTATTATAATTTTTAAATTGCATACGTTCACTGTTTTGTCCTTGTTTCCCGAAAATAAGGAAGTCTTTGAAATTGATAAGATAGCACGTCTATTCCAAAATAATAGCTTTATTAACATACATTTTTCTCAAGAATCGTTTGAAAAAACCGATGGTTACAAACAAAATAAAATTTCCACTATTTACACAATGTATGAAAGTACTGATGAATAGCCGACTAGTAATTAAACAGCCATTCCATGGGAAAATAATTCTGGGTCTTAGATCTTAATACGATGCTCGGTTGACGATTCAGAATGTTTGAATTTGATGGTAGGGCATTCATTTTTCCATTGCCGTAAAAGGATTGTTGTCACTGGACGACAAGTCCAGGCAGGCTGAAGGAAGGCCTGTAGAGCCAAGTACGAAGATGAAAGCTCCAAGCTGTTTTTGCAAAACACACAATACTCAAATCATTGAATATTTTTGTAATTAAGCCAACCAATCACTCTGACTCAATTGGTTGAATGATTGATTAATGATTCCGGGCGTGGCAGCTGCTAAGATCATTACTCCCGTAAATGTAAAGCATGATGTGACGGTGATCTTCCTCCACTGGATGACCGGCGCTGCCCTACCCCAGCTTGCGGAAGTTTTCCTCAACCGGATACCTCCCACCAGCGGGGACCACTCCGGACGCGGCAAGTTGGAAGCTCCCGACTGGTCTCCCGACAAGTGTGGTAATATAATGCATGTAAGTGGGTTTGGAAGTAAGGGGTAGGCTAAGACAAGGAAAGGAAAGAAAAAATCGCGCGCGATTTGTGGCCTGTTTGTCAGCGAACTGCTCTGGCATTCACCTAGCATTGGTGGGAGAAACGCTGCAAAACTACCGATCAGAGCAGCCAGCTGCTATAATTCGTCATCAGCCATCAGCCATCGGCTGAATTTAGCCTTGCTAGCTTAGCCAATGTCGAAAACCCTGCCCCTTTCTCGACTCGAACCTACCACCTCCCGATCAGAGACACTGCAGTGACATCAGTCCTGCCCTGAGCCACCTTTGCCGGTATCCTGGCTCAAGATAATCCTATCGATTGCCGTTCGAGCGCTGAACTCCACTGATGAAATCCCCCCTCCATCTCCCCCCCTAACGGCCTTAAGAAGTCTTGGGAGAGGACGGGGGGGTATTCCCGTAAAGAGTGCGCCAATTGGGTCAGACTTTCATTAGAACGTGGGGCAAATAGGCCACGCTGCGCGCGTCGCGGCCCAGTGCTTCTCCTTTGACCTTTCGCGAGGGCAGCACCGCGCCCCCGCGCTCCAAAGAGCGGAGCTCTTCGAGGGCTGTTCCGCCCTCGCCCTTCGAGGGGCATGTTGGTGGAAAGAGAAACGCGTTGTAACAGAAGGGTCTGCTCGGAAACTTAAAGACATTTTTAGTGCTGTCGTTTTAAATGGAGACGGAAAATAAAAATGGCATGATTGCCGCTTTGTTTGCCTCTGAATGCTTGACGAGCGTGCTTCTTTGTGAGATTTTGATAGTCTGGAATGATGTATACAAGCTCATCACATGTACTCTTGTTAATGGAGGCTTGTGGCGTGATGGATGTGGCATTTGCCGGTACCTTCGGTGCCTGGGTTTGATCCTCGAACAATTGTTGTGGAATTTTTCGTGATCAATGTAGCTCTCGGCAGGTGTATACTTGCTGGTTTCCACTTCCAGATCCCTCCTATAGCGGGGCACCGTCCCAGCCGGGTGCTAAGCTTCCGAATCGTATCTTGACATGTACGGTAGTGTATTTCATGTAAGTGTGTGCGTGCGTAGCAGTGGCGGCTCGAGCAGGAGGTTCAATGGTTTAATGGTGAACCCCCATAAAATTCCGTTAGATCAGATTTTTTATTTAAACTTAATGAAGAGTTAATAAGTGTTTTTGTTGCTTTCAGTGAGACTCTTCAATTATTAATTTTAACAAATATTCAGTTGACAGCGTGAAGGTCTGATGCGCCTCGTCATGACTCCATGTTAGAAGGTTTAGTAAGCCTTAGAGAACCTCGGAGCGACGTGAAATGAGGGCAAAGAGAGGCAGAAGGCAAGAGGGGAAGATGGGGCGAATATGTGGCTCGTGTGCTAGTCTCCACGCCAGCGCACAATCCGAAGACCACCGATCGGTAGCGAAACTCCACGACCGCCACAAAGGCTTCATTGTCAAGAGACACAGAGACTCAGGGGAATCCCAAGCTTTCTTCGCCGAACGAAAACTCGCGCAAACGAAGTACCTCGTATTTATGTTTTTTATAAAACATTATTAGTGCAGTATCTTCTTCAAAAAAGATATGAAGTCAATTTAAATAATTAAAGAAATGTGAGTTTAATGTATTGAACAAATACCTTCTTTATCTTTGAAATTTTCTAACTCTTTACTTCATAGTTATATTCATAGGTTTGCTATTCTCTTAGCTGCAATAAAGGTTTAAAAGTCTCCTGATCAGGCAGTGTGGGCCAGTGCAGGGCCAGAGCTGGTATAGCGTGGTCGACTGAATGTGAGTGAATTCCTGCTATACCGGGATGTGAGTTGTGAACATTGTGGCGATAATGCAAATGCGGTAACGCAAATGTGTACGTGTGTGTGCGTGTGTTTTTGTATTCAAGTCAACTTATCAAGAACGATAACAATACTCCATTTTTAGTAAAAAGTTGGTGAGTCTCAGTACCACGAATACACATGTGAATGAAGTACAATGAAGTGAAAAGCTCTGGCAATATTATCTGTTGAATATATATATATATATATATATATATATATATATATATATATATATATATATATATATATATAGTACGGAGTTGCTCTACAGCTGTAGCCGTTTCTCCGCTCTCAGTCTCCATGCCTCTCTATGGGACCATAGATCATCTGGCATTTCTCTTGCCGTCATAGCCTCTTGCACTCCCTGCTGCCATGCAAGTCTGGGTCTTCCTCTCTTCTGTCTTTCTGTTGGCACCCATTTCAGGACTCGTTTTGGCCATCTTTCGTCTGTCATTCGCATAACATGACCGTACCAGACGATTTGTTTTTTCTCTATTTCGTCAAGGATAGATTTCTTGACATCCATTTTCTTTCTTATGTCGTCGTTCCTGATTTTGTCACGTCTGCTATAACAGCAACTTCTACGCCAGTAGTCCATTTCAAGGGCCATCAGCTTCCCTTTTGTTCTTTTATCGATCTCCCAAACTTCTGAACCGTATGTTGTAACACTCCTAACTAGCGAGGAGTAAAGACGTCTTTTAGTAGTGTTAGTGATGGTTTTGTTCCATAAGATAGAGTTTATACTTCGTGTCACGTTTCTCCCCAAGCTTATTCGTCTCTCAATTTCGTCATGGCTATTTCCCTTATTGTTAAAAAGTACACCAAGGTATTTATATTTGTTTACCCCTTTCATTTTTCCTCCATTTTCCACAAGATCTTCTATTTCATTTTTACCAACTGCCAGGTATTCAGATTTGTCCATATTAATATTAAGTCCTGCTTTTAAAAAAGTGTTCATTGAGTTTACGGATCATGAAACTCAAATCGTCTGCATCTTCTGCAATTACTACCTGGTCATCAGCAAAATATAACGTAAACAATTTATCCTCTCCGATCGTCATTCCCATTACTCTGCACTGTTTCTCCCACTGCTGTAAAATTTGATGCAGATATATTTTAAACAGTGTTGGGGAAAGACAGCAACCGTGACGAAGACCTTTGCTGACTGGGAATGGATCCGAGAGCCTGCTGTAGATCTTAATCTGAGAGGTGTTATTCTTATATAGATTCTGTGCGGCTCCAATTAAGTTTTCACTGATTTGAAGTCCATCCATTTCTTCCCATACTCTAGCAACCGGTACATTGTCATACGCCTTCTGAAGATCAATGAAACCCAAATGAACTTCCCTACCTCTCCTTGTTCTCTTTTCTATAAGTTGTTTTAATGAAAATATATTATCTATGACTGACCTGCCGGCAGTAAAACCACATTGTTCCTCTCCTATTTTCCTTTTATCTCTTCTTCTATTTTATTTCGTATTATTTTGCTATACAGTCTACCTATAGATCCAATAACTGCTATTCCTCTGTAGTTTGTTTCATTGTCTCTAGATCTTTTCTTATGGATTGGTGTTAGGTAAGACGTTCGCCACTCCTGCGGAGGATTTTTTCCATTCATGCACCTTGAAAACATGTGCTTGAGCATTTGGTGCAGTTTATAGGGACCATATTTCAGTAATTCTGCCGGTATATCTCCCGGACCAGGTGCCTTATTGAATTTCATTGTCTTAAGTTCTTTTTCTAAATCTTTAATTGTCAGATCTATCCTTTGTTCAAATTTTACTTCCTTGTGTGTTTGGAAGTTTCTGTTTTCTAGAAGCAGTCTTTCGAAATACTCTTTCCATTTATTGATGCCAATGTTTGATAGTGCGATATTGATTTTCTCATTCGATTTAATAGATTTAATTACTTTCCAGGCTTCCAAGCTCCGTGCTCCACCTATGAATTGTTCTATATAATCGCATTTATCCAGCCATAATTTATTCTTCCTTGATAATACTTCTTGTTTTACTTCTCTACTTATTGCTTTGTACTGTAAATTAGTTTCAGGTTTTTTGTCACTAATCCATTTTAAATACAGTTCTCTTTTTCTCTTAGTCTTTTCTTCTAGACTTGTGTCCCACCAACACTGTTTCGGTTTTAGTTTACTAGTACCTAAAGCCTCTTCTGCGGCTTGGTGAATACACTCTTTTATGTGTTCATATTCTTTTTCTATTGGCCTGTGTTTAACCAATAGTTGAGTTTCAAGCCTTTTTCTGTAGAGATATGCTGTACTTTCATCGAAAAGACTGCTTAATTTGTATTTGGTAGGTTTCATGACAAATCCCTCCTTATTTTCTTTATCTGTGCTATTCAATGTAAATGGTATGAATATTTTAGCAATTACCAAACAATGATCGCTACATTGGGCTCCCCGTTTCACTCTAACATCTTGGACTTTGAGTGAAGTTTTTTGTTTAGTTACACAGAGGTCTATTATAGATTTTAGTTTTTTTGTATGTTGGTACCAGGTATACTTATGAATATCTTTATGTTGGAAGAAAGTGTTATTAATTTTCATTTCATACTCTTCACAAATATTAATAAGTCTTTTTCCATTGTCATTGCAAGTTTCCTCACCATGTTGACCCACAATATTGTTCTTGTCTCTTCCAACTCTGCCGTTAAAATCTCCTGCAAATATTATTTCATGGGACTTTGGAATACCATCAAGGGTTTCTTTGACTGTCATTTCAAAATCATCTTTCTTAGCCATTGGGGCATCATCATTCAAATTATATATTCCTATGACACTTATGTATTTTCCTCTGATTGTTAACACTACTTCATTAAGACGTTCATTTATATACTCCCAACTTTTTGTACATTTACCGAATCTTTCACCAATAACAATAGAAATTCCGGCTTTGGCATTTTCATGTTTGTTTACGCCACTGTAAAAGTGCACAAAGTTGTTCAGTGTTTCGCTTCCCTTGCCTTTCTTTTTTGTTTCAGACCAGACGGCTATATCTATGTTTCTTCTCATCATTTCCTGGATTACATCTTGTTGTTTATTTGATATACTTTGTACATTCCATATACCAATATTCAGAGTCCATTTTCTTTGCTGATGTCGTTTCCCTTTTGAAATATCCGAGGCATTCCTACAACTGAGATTTTGAGCGGTGTGATGTTTTACGTGTGCAGGGTGCTGGCTTGCAGCACAACCCCCAAACCTGGAGGACCGGAGCTTTTATTTCAGGGGTTCCCATCCCTTAGGCTGATTGCTTCCACCATAGCTTAAGGAGTCCAGCCTACCCCTGATCCACTCTTTAGGGATGAATTAATTCCCAAGGTTAGTGAATCCCACCTTCTCCTGTTGAATCATGCACCATTCATACTTGGATGCTTCTGGGACGCTACCCGCGTAAGACCCGTCTACTACACTCTAAAGAAATAAGGAAGGAAGATGAGGAAAGACTCCCTAGCCCTCGAAACCTATTAGCGTCGGGGTCAGAAAAAAACAAGAGTTGTCCAAGGGAGACCGATAGAATAGATGAAAGCATTGTGGCACAAGGAAGTTAAAGATGTCACAATGGTAGATCAAGGAACCATAACGATATAAACACATCGTTATGGGGGAAGGAAAAAAGATAGGAAAGAATGTACGATTAAGATTGGGATGGATAGGACGTGGTAGGACACGACTTAGTCTGGCCCCTCAGTTTTGGCCTGTCCGGCATGGGTGACCCTACCAGTAGTCATGCGTAGAAAATAGTCATGCTACCTCCGGCTTAGCCCTCCACCTCACTGAAGCACACAAGCCTCCCCGCCCGCACGGACAGTGCTACTTCAAGGCGGTGTCCTCAGGAAAAAATATAATAAATGAAATTAGAAACTTCAGTGAGAAAATAATTGATTTATTCGCGGACAGAAAGAAGAATTGTATCCAGTACAAGCAGCACTGCTGCTGGTTTATCTACATCATTAACAGGTGTTTCACTGAAAGGTAGGTATAAAAGCAATTATTTGTCTTTCAAAAATAAATTATTTTAATTATGTAAGTTTGTATTGTTTGTTATGTAATAGTTAAGTATGTATTTTACAATCTATATCATAACTACATTTCAAATGATATTTTTTTGGTTGCTTATATTATCTTGGACTATTGGCATCTCTGAGTTTTAAGATTCTAATTCTTGCGAACCCCCTGTGATTAGGTGCACGCGCCGCCACTGGTGTGTAATGTGTGTGTGTGTGTGTGTGTATGTGTGTAAGTGAATCAGGGAGAGAGAATGCATTTTTGGCTATCCGGGATGAGCCGCGTCTCGGTCAATGTTACTGACGTTTCGGCCATCTTGCTGTGGCCTTCTTCAGAGCTATACTGCTGAAAGGGGAGAGAAGACAAAGATGAGGAACGAAAGATCGCGCACTTTTCTAGGCGTCAAATACTGCTCCATAATTCATTTCATCGGAGAAACTCCGGAAATATACCAATCAGGGCAAAATTCTTCTCTGGTCTGGGATTGAATATAGCAATGTAGGTAGTGACAAAAACCCTCGAACATCGGTACTCGAATCATAGGGTCTCCCGCTCAGCGACGCAACGGAGTAAGCAGCAATGTTGTTTACGAGCCATCCGGTAGCATTTGAAGATGTTAATCAAGGGGCATGCGATCTTCCCTGTCGAAGGACGGTAGCTTTGCGCGCGACCCATGTGCTTATCGACCCAACCCTTGGTGACCCCCGCTTCGCAAAGGTTGCAAGCGAGGACTGGGAAAGTCTATTAACGCTTTTGTATTTCCAGCGGCAACCGCGCCGCGTGTTGAGAAACTCAGGCACGCAGTTTGCTCGCCACAGTCTATTGTTCGGGTGGCTGCTCGGAGAGCTATTACGTGTTCCGCACATTCAAAGTACGTGCTAAGAACGAACGAGAGCGCGCGGGTACGGCGCGGGCAAATTGCTCGTCTTGGTAATGGTGCAAACTTCTTCGTGAATACTGGGATTTAACCTATGAGGAAGGTTGAGTCTACGAGAAAAGTGTGAGTATCAGGTTGCGAGTGCTTTACTTATTTTTGATCATTTGTAGGGATGATAGTCGACTAGTTTTACTGGTTAATATAATAAAGATTTTCGTATCTTTCTCGAAATATTAATTTTCTAAGAAATTCAGTTCATATTGCATGCAATACAGCTAGGAAGGTGAATATGGATATTGGAGAACTATAGACGATGTGGTTGAAATAAAATGGCTCACTCAGTAGGAATCTAGTGAGTGCTGACTGAATACAATATTTCAATTTTTACGGCACGGATGTCTTTTGTAGTCTACTGGAACCAAACGACGTTGCGTATGTGGATTTTTAGAATTATTTTCTAATCTCATAAATTAAGTGACCAACTAATCACGTGACTCAAGGAAAATAATATAAGATGACTTATAACTGTGATATTGAATATCATAAAGTACATATATTTGTTTACTTTCTTTTATTATAATAGTAATAGCTTTCAAACACTTCTCAACTTATGTTCACGAAGCGCAGTAAGTTTGTAGGCGGCGACTTTGTAATCACATTACACAAGAAATACATATTCAAAAAAATCAACATGGCCTTATTCGAAGATCTGATTTTTATGAACACTTTGCAATAAGAAAAAAGTTATAGTTGTAAGAAGACGCCGAAATTTTTAATATTTAAAAAAAATTCACAAATCCGGCATTGAAACGAACATGAGAACTGAACTAATCTCTTAAGCGTCCTTTACGCTGTCTAAGGTCTCAATTTAATAAAAAAAGTTTTGCTGTTTTTACGAAAATATTGTTTAAATAAAATAAAAATTGCCTATATTTGACACAAAATTTCGGAAATAATACTCATTTTTTAACATGACTTTATTTGAAGATCTGATTTTGATGAACATATTTGATTAAGAACAAAAATTGTAACTTGATAATTGTAGTAGGAAGAAGCCGAAACAATTTTGAAAATCTTTTCTTTATAATAAATTTTCGAAAAATTAATGTTATTCACCAAAGTGAAACTTTCACCATTTCCTTAATCGCCTTTCAGACTATGAAAGATCAAAATTTAATCAAAAATAGAGCGGTTTTTGAGAAAAAAATGGTTTAAACAAATTTTAAAGTTGCCTATATTTCACGCCAAATTATGCGATAAATACACAAATTTTCGAAGTATATCTTAAAGAATCAGATTTTATGAAGGAAAAAATCTCTTTAATATTTTACTTGTATGATGTCCCCGAAAAAATTTTAATTTTTTCAATTTTCGATAAATCAATTTTCAACCAACACAGAACCTCGTAAACGTCTTTTAAACTATCCAAAAACAAAATTTAATAGTAAACGATGGCGCCATTTTTTTTAAAAAAATTATAATGGTCCAGGAGTTTCATATAAAGTACCCCCCCACTGTAAAATATCAATTTCAAATTCATTGATATTTGAAACAAATTTCCAATAAAGATTTAGTCAGTATATTAGACAGGTGTTCATGGAACAATTCACTCTTTCTTAAACACAGCCTTTAAAGTAATTATACAATTTTCATAACATTTTGCTTTTGCTTTCATTGATAATTACAAAAATATTAGAAAATATTTTTTTACTCTTGAGAAAGCTACATAAAATTGACCATGCGAAAATACAGAATCGATCGAGTACAACTTTACACTTTAAAATGATTGAAATCAAAATTGCAATGCAATAAAGTATCAAGAAGCGCCGAAACAACAAATGTAATAGATTATCCAAGAAGATCGCATTCTGTAGATTTCGGCGTGAGAACGTTTTCTTGAAGCCTTTAGTCTCAATACTTTAGGTTGTAAGACTCTAGAACGTTTTGTTTTGGAGTTTTATAACTATATAGTTTACAATAATGTTTCCCGAGTGTTACGGGTTGCAGTGCCAATGATATTTATTGCGTTCGTTTTTACCAAATCCTTCATATTTTTAAAGTGCACTTTATAAATGTCCGTAAAATTCTATTTTGGAAACCTCATTTTAAAGACTGGTTGTATGTGAGAGCAGCAAACTTCATCTGTAGTACTAAAATAATATAGGATATTTGTCAATGTTTTGGTTTCACACATATTTGTGAGTAGTCATGAACCTTAATAAAAACTGCCACTTGCTGTCTATTTATTTAAATCAAGTACTTTTTTCAGTAAGCAACACATATGTAGTAATGTGTACAGTAATAATTGTGTTAATTGTAATGATTTCACTTAGTAAAAATTATATTAGTACACTTGGTACAAAGTAGATTGTGTATAGATTAGATTGAGTAAAATGTAAATAACGTTAATTATGGAAGTATCTACAGGAATTCATTTTTTAAATAAACATTTTATTATTCATTAATAATTATTTTGTTTTGTCAATGTTCAACCGAAATTTGATTTATGAATCCAATTTAATCCTCTTTAACTGTATGACCATTTCAAATGTAGTTGCTGTGAACTTAAAGGAAAAAATAAATCTGTGTCAATGAAACGACACATTATTGGAATGTGATTCGAGAACTCGAACCTATCATGTATTTATTTAACACATCATCGCTAAATACGATGCACGGAAGACCTTTAGTCGTGACGACAGTTCGAAGGGATTTGTTTCAGATTTTTGTTTTTTATGTGAGAACATTTTCGTAATGGGCTCAATGAAATACTCCGTACCGTATTTATATCCCAGCCGTTTCTATTTCAACGTGATATGTTCGTTCACAAAGACCACAGCATTCAATTTCATCAGAAATATCGACGTTTCGCATAGCGTATTGGGAATTTAAAATAAACAGTTGACAGATGCGCTCTGCGGAATGGCGGTCTTTTGAAGCGCATTCGCTGAAACTAACAAGCCGAACGCATCAGCAGCGACCGATAAACGGAGCGCGCCTGCGAAAACAACTGACGGTCGTGCGACGTGGCTCCTGGCGCGGTGCGGTCGCGCGCCGCCCAAACTAGAGGCGCCACTAGTAGTCGCGGAAGCGGGCGGGAGCAGCAGGCGCCCTATTTCGAGTTGCTTTCATTTATTGGGCCTAGTGTTGGCAAGTGATATCAAGGGTTCTGCCAATCCTATTATGCTTTAATGTAGGAATGATTGGGGCCTGGAGGGATTAAAATGAAAACAGTACATTATAATGTAGTACACCAGCAAAAGCAGAGTTTTTAATTTTGTTTGTGTTGGTGAATACACTTGTGTTGGTGAATACACTTGACAAGGTAAAAAAAAAGATATCAAGAACTCAAAAAGAATTCTTCTATTTAAGTTATTGCACGTGTTGGTGAATAGTTTCTCCGCAGTTCTTTTCGATTTTTTCAATCCGAGTTTCAGATTCAATCTTGACCGCCAACTTCAAATAGCTTTTGAGAATGAAAAATCTTCGTACAAGTAGTGTACAAGTTCAAGTATACCTTCGTGACTATTTCGTGTTTCCGGGCGGGTCAATACTTTGTTCATTAGTTGTCTATAACTTCCGATTTGTAATATTATATTGATAAAAATTGAGTTCTCAACCATCGGATCTGCTTACATCGTAACGAGTCTTGGAGAACTGAACATAGATAAAACACCATACTTCCTATTGAATGAAATACAGTGTTTTTAGACATGAATGTTTATTAAAAGCTTGTATAGAAAATAATTTAATGTAAATAAATATAAATAATTTAATAAAACTAATGTAAAATAGAGGATGGAAAGAACTCATAAACTCATGTTTATTCCATTGAAGGTTCCATAAGGGGGCATGGAGATGAGAGCCACGGCTCCCAACATTTTAAATATACTTTTTTATTCAAAACTGATATATATTTTTAAAAAATCTTCACTATTTTACCTTTTCCATGTATTATGTTTGGATTCGCTGCTGCCGCTATTGCCCCTGGAGAGACTCGACTGCAGGCGGCTCCACACATTCGACATCCGGTGAGTGGCGAGCGACCGCTTGTCGAATTCCGAGGAGTGTTGATGGGTTCCTTGCAATCTGTCGAGCGCCAAACATTCAGTTGTCGCCCTACCCGCAAAGTGTCGTTCTTCTCGATACACCAAAGGCAGTAAACATTCGGCTTCTCGAAAGCGACCATTGCCGAATGCAGAATGCCGAATGGATGGAACCGCATTGATTGATTATTTCATGTTTAGTGGCGCGTCAACTGCTATGGCCAGTAGTCCTTGGAGTGTAGGTTTCAGGTTAGGTGCCCTAGAAGGTGGCGGTGTTCTTGCCACGCAGGATGCTGTGATCCGGCACCGACATACAAATCGACTTGCAGGGTTTTCCCCTTCCAGGTATCTCCAACCAGCGGGACACCGCCCCTACTGAGACAAGCTTCAAGCTTGCAACATCTGTAGAAGCGTACTGCATGTAAATGTGTTTGTAAGTAAAGGGTAAAGATAGAAGAAGAAAGACGAAAGATCTCGCCCGGTCCGTGATCCGTCTGTTAGAGTACTGCTCACGCATTAGTGTAGTATTGATCGTAGAAACCACGGAAAACTAGCGATTCGAGCAGGCGGCTACTAGAATTGTCCTCCAGGCAACTGCCGAAGTCCGCCAGATATGCAGAGAGTGTCAAAAATCCTGCCTCCGCCGGAACTCGTACCCTAGGACCTATCGTCAGAGGCACTGCAGTGACACCCGGCCCCTCATCCTGGTGGTCTGGAGCCTTTTTGAGGGAGTTGCTGAGCGGGAGGACCGTCGTCCCGAAATCCTCCTGAGCCGCGTCCTCTCTTTCCGCCCCGTCCTCGGGGGCGGGGCTGTGCTGGCGGCGACGCAGCGCAGCGCAGCGCGGCCGCGCTAATGAAAAGGCGCGCAGCTCGCCGCCCCCTTTGTCGTGCGCCTTTCCACGCCACGCCACGCCCCTCGCGACTGCGGAGGACGGCTTCCGCGCCTAGGACGGCTAGGACGGCTGCCAGAGGATGACTTCTTACGTATAATGCTTTAGAATAATTTGTCCTTGTTCGTTTTAGATTGCTTCATTGATTAGTGATTCCGGGGGCGTCAACTGCTAAGGTTATTAGTTCTGCAAGTGCAGGGTTTGTTTTTATCGCGGGAGGTGCCGGTGATCTTTCCCCGCTCAATGGTGAGATACGGCACCGACATACGATCGGCCAACAAGGGTTTCTTCAACAATGTATCTCCCACCAATGGGGAACCTCCCTAGCAGAGGCAAGCTCTAAGCTTCTGATCGGCATGTCTGGTATTGTAGTGCATGTAAGTGTAAGTGGGTGTAAGTAAGGGACAGGACAAGGATGAGGAAGGACAGATCGCGATCGTGGCTCGTTTGTTAGGGTACTTCTCCGGCATTCGCCTGGTATTGATTGGAAAAAAATACGGAAAACTACCAAACAGAGCATCTGGGCGGTAGAATTCTCCTACAGACAGTGACTGAATTCGACCTAGAGTCGAAATCCTGTCATCGTCGGAAAACGAACTTAGGACCTCCCTGTCAGAGGCACTGGGGTGACATTAGTTGATGCTACACTCATACACCCTACTTATCTCGATTGTACATATTCTTAAATATGAACGATGACAGCCGGGCAGCTCGTGGACATCGTGCTAGCTTTTTGTGGTGCAATTCCGAGTTCCAAGGCGGTCGTGGAAAACATTGGCTTGTATCTTTCTACTACAATCATCTCATTTTCTGAAGCTGAGTAGCGAAAGAAAAGCGCAACTAGAACAATATTGTGTAATATACAGGAATGGAAATTCTCGTCTTACTCGCCAAATGTCCTCTTATTCCCACTTGTGCGTAATAGAAAGGGTCCAGGCCTGGGAACACCGCTATCAGTAAACATAGGATTAATACAACTCTAAAATGCCTAATACGTATATACAATATTAAACCATAGTTTAGGAAGGTTTAACGTAATGTAAAGTCTTGTGAACTGCCAGTCACCGACTGACTTAAGAAATGGAAAGACGAACCTCGCATCTAAATTACGACATTTCGCTTTACTTCAAAGCTTGTACTGTACAAAAAACTGTAATGTTGACCTTCCACTTATCTCTTAAAAAATGATTGACATGTCTAGAAAACGGCTCTTTGAGTGCGTAAGATATTAATGAAGGATGTAATGTGAAAGAATGTCCATAAGAGAATTTTCAATTTTATTCACTTGAATATCATTGGAGATTAGTGAAAAATAAACATTTTCTAAACTCGTTACTTTGAAGTATGTAAGGTTTTCGTGTCATCGAAAGTAAATGACAGGTATCTCGTCTTCAAGAGTTTTAACCCAGGTGTTGTTTCACAGATGGGTGATTCACAGAAGAATTAAACATTATCTCGCTCTCATCCTTGTAAGCCAGCCCACCCAGCCTCCTATCTTTCAACTAATTTTATTTTGGTTTGAACTAGACTCATACGCATCAGCAATTTGTTACTTGGAAGTTTGTGTAAGTAGATATAAAGGGTTTGATCCTTTTAATAAGCCCGTTATGAAAAGAATGGTGTGTTAACGATAATGTTAGAAACCTGTTGCATTGTTATGTTTCAGATATCTCATCAGTATATTTATTTTGAGTTTACACTGATCAAAATTTTCCTACGATTATGTGGTTTCATTGGCGAGTAAGTACGTATTGATTTTTTAATTTGACACGGAGGTTAGCTACGTTACAGTTTTTGTAGTGTGTCGTCTTCGAAGCCATCTCCTGTACGTAGATGGTTCGTGACACGTTTTATGCTATGCAACGTGAAGTAGTTCCGAGTCTCATCAATTCATCTCCTGGACACTGAGTAGCAACCTATTCCAGGGTAATGATGGTACAAGTTGGCGGTTCCGAACGTAGGAGCATCACACAAAAAGGTTCTGGCGCTCAGGGCAAAAGGGCGTTGCGTTGTACACATTGCACTCGTTGTACACATTGCACGTGTTGTACACATGCGTTGTACATATTCATTTGCAGACGCGAATAACATCGTCGAAGATGACTCTGATTATTGACCGATGAGGAAAGTTTAAGATCACTGTTTAAGACACTGTTACTACTAGCCTGTTTCGCAGTGTTCGATCTATTATGTAAGTTTGAAGTTACATTTACTCACGCGCTCAGTGTGTATTACGACTGAGAGTTACCAATGACAGTTTTTGAGCTAAATAGAATAGTCGCTGTAGTTCTCGACGAAATAAAGCAACGAAGCTCGGAGCGTCGAGGGGTAACTCATACTGGTGCACGTCTGCAACTGGCGCGGGTGCGATATAAAAATGGAAATTGCACGACATGAAAGATGAGGATTTTAACATTTTCCTCTTATTCAGTTGGCGCAAATAACTTTCGAGGTTGCGTTTGCAATTGTTACTTGGAATATGACTGAAATATTCCAAAATTTTTAATATTTTCTTTACGCTGCCACACTGTTCCAGGTTGCGCCAGTGACATGCCGAGACTCTATGCCTTCTGAAACTTTTCCTCGCCTTTTGCAGCTAGAAAATGCTAGAAAATGGCTGCAAGTTCAAATGCAATGGACTTGATTTAAGTGTTCCTCGTTCTCTAATCAGCATTTTTATATGCCGTATTTGAAATAAACAATAAAAAAGTTGAAGCAAATACCTATTCCAATGTCACATTTTCCGCTATTTTGAATGAAATATAGATTACTCATTGTATTATAGAATCCTAAATGTATCAATACTTTCTACAATACGCTTGAAATAACACGCATTTTTCAAACAATTCGGATTGACTAAATTATTATGTAGTAAGTACAATATACCTGAATTAATTTCAAAGAGTTTATTGCATTGTCAGTTTTGTATTTTATCGAATGTGCATTGTTTGCAAATTTCATGCTTGTTCTATAGAAAAGAAAAACAAACACTGCTTAATTAAAAAGTTGACATTTCCATTTCTATTCTCTCAAACATCATATTCTCTTACTGAAAAGCACAAATTGTCTCATTCCAGCATTGAAGGGAGTTTTCAACTTCACGTGAATAGAGCTCTGAAGTATCAACAAAAACTGTAATGTTACCCGAGTATACTGCAACTAAAACGATTTTACTTGTTCAGCCCCTAATATCCACTTCTTGTTCTGACGTATGTTGAAAAGAGTTCATTGCAGAATTATTATAAAAGCCATCAGAAACAATTTATTAAACAATGAAAAATCGAAAGAAAAAAAACGTATCCCAAGCTTTTGAAACATTTGATAGAGTTGTGGAGGGCTATCGAATGAAACTCGCACTTCTAAATAACACAATAAGGTCTTTTATTGACCGATATGAAAAAATACAATGAAACGATCAGTGCTTAACGACGCGTAAACAACAAGTACGGTCGCGGTGGTGATATTAATGTATATAAACAGGAAGAAGTGGCGGAGCCACTATCGCTATCTTCTTACGATGCAGGTCGCACCATCTAGTGGTATCTTCGCTAACACTTCCCCTCGAACTGCAATGTAAGATCCGTTCCCAGAACGTGAAAATGTTCCAAACCAAGCATCTTCATACATTTCTTATGGTTTATGCCAGAGAGACCCTTTGTCAATATGTCTGCGGTCATCCTTTCGGACGGAACGTGCTGAACTTGAACCAATTTCCTTCCAACATCATCTCGAACAAAATGGTGTCTCAGCTCTACATGCTTTGTACAAGCATGGAACACCGGATTCTCAGCCAACAGCTTTGCACCATTGTTGTCGTTCTTTATGGTTACTTTAGTCAGATCTACTCCAAAATCCTTCATCAGCTTCTTCATATACAAGGCCTCTTTCGTAGCGTCTGAGAGTGCCATGTATTCGGCCTCGGTAGACGATAAGGCCACTGTTCGCTGCTTCTTGGACTCCCAACTTACGGCCCCCCCACCGACCATAAAAACGTAGCCTGTGTATGATTTACGGTCGACAACGCAGTTGCCCCAATCAGCATCAGTGTACATTTCCGGAGGTCCTCTTGATCGATGATAAACGAGTCCAATATCTCTAGTCCCTTTCAAATAACGAAGCACCCTTTTGGCGGCCTTCCAATGCGAATCCCCGTGGCACTCGTTGAACTGACTCAAGTGACTCACAGCGTGCGCTATGTCCGGCCTCGTCCCTACAGACAAGTACATCAAAGCCCCTACTAAACTTCTATAAGGAGCATCCGACTGACAATGACTCTCTTCTCTCACGAGTTTGACGGCAGGATCCAAGGGAGTAGAAACAGGGTTGCAATCGATCATATTAAACCTTTCAAGTAGGTCATCGATATATTTTGTCTGACAAACTGCCATGTGGTTCTTGCCTCTGGAGAATTGCAGCCCCAAACAATATCTGAGGTCACCCAGGTCCTTAACATCGAATTTCGTCCCAAGTCGTTTGATGATTTGATCGGTTTCGGTATCACTCGAAGACATCACCAAGATATCATCGACGTATACGATCACGTAGCATGTACGATCATCCTGTCCGACGCGATAAACACAAGGATCTGCCTCCGAAGGCGTCGCCCCAAGTGCACGAAGTTCCTCATTTAGCCGTTTATGCCACCCAGCTTGACGTAATCCGTAGATGGCTTTGTTGAGATGGCATACTGCATCGAACTTACGAAGACGACTCAACATCTTCTCGGCTTCTCTTCTCACGAATTGATTTTCCTTCTCAGTCTCGACGATGAGCTCCAAGATCTCTTTCAAATGGTCAGGCATCTCCATATAGATGTCCTCTTCGACGTTCCCGTTCAGATATGCTGTTGTGATGTCAAGCTGCCTGATCTTCAAGTCCTTCTCGACAGCTACAGCTACGGCAGCTCGTACCGAACTCAACCTTGCCACAGGGGCAAATGTGTCGTGGAAATCGATCCCAGGAACCTGTGAGAACCCACGCGCCACGACGCGTGCCTTTCGTTTTTCGATGCTCCCGTCAGGTTTATATTTGTTGCGCAGAACGAATCTGCTTCCAATGACCTTCGAATGCTTAGGTCGCCTCACCAACTCCCAAGTGTTATTCTTGATCAGCGACCTGACCTCAGACGCCATGGCTTCCTTCCAAGCCATAGAATGCGGACCTGAAACAGCTTTGGTCAAGGAAATCTCGGCCGTGCAAGCGGACTCAGCCTCTTCAATCTTGTCTTCGACGTACCCTTTTCGTGGTCTTCCGGGTTTTCCTGTCCGGATAATAGGGGGACGTCCACGTTTTCGACGCTGTACCGGTTCTACATGCTCTTCGATTTCATCTTCATCGTTTTCAGCACGTCCTGGGAATCCTCTGAATCCACCTTCATCCTCAGAATCAACGGGTGTCATGAAAGGGGATTCTGCAGGCGTCTCGAAATCGTTTTCTCTGTTGGGCTGTTCCGAGATATCTTCAGTGTTGATCTCAACATCAATCCACTCCTGGCCATGATGTTCGTTCGACCGATCAAGTTCTTGGGAAGCTGTTTCCGGTGCCTTAACGCTGTCTTCCAGAAACATCACATCTCTGGTCACTTCAACGGTTCGAGAGCTAGGCATCCATACTCTGTACGCCTTGGATTCTTCAGAGTACCCGATGAATATTCCTTCTTGACTTCGTACCTGGAACTTTCCCTTCGTCGGATTTTTGTTCAAGCAAAATACACGACATCCGAACACCTTGAAGTGCTTGACCGATGGTACCTTACCGAGCCAGGCTTCATACGGGGTTCGGCCCTTTAACTTTTTCGTTGGACATCGATTCCGTATGTGATTTGCTGTAGAAATCGCCTCAGCCCAAAACGATTGCTTCAAACCGGACTGGAACATGAGACAACGGGCCGTTTCCACCAAGGATCTATTTTTCCTTTCCGCTATCCCGTTCTGTTCCGGTGTGTATGAAGTCGTCAATCGGCGCTGAATCCCCTCTGCCTTCAGAAAGTCATCGAATTCTTTATTGACATATTCCCGACCATTGTCGGATTGAATACTCTTAATTTTTACGCCGTGTTGCTTTTCTACGAATGTCTTGAAACGTTTAAACTCTTCGAGAGCTTGTCCCTTCGATTTCAGAAATCTCACCTCTGTCCAACGTGTGTGATCGTCGATAAACGTGATGAAATATGTAGATCCTCCGTTTGACTGGGTGCGCATCGGGCCACAAATGTCGGTGTGTATTAATTCTAATTTGGTCGTGGTTCTGGTCGATTCTTTTGGAAATGGAAGCCTGGTCATCTTCCCCTGAAGACAAACTTCGCAGTTCTTATCTTCAGGCACGTGTTCGAAGTCCATTCCTCGAACTGCTCCGTTTTTCGATGCGCTAAGAAGGTCATGGTAATTGACGTGGCCCATTCGTTGATGCCAAACCTGGGCTGAACTCGATGCCCTAGGAGCTTCTCTATCCTCACCAACAGGTTTTACGGAATTGCAGTTCTCCGATGGTTCGCCCTTCACGAAATATAGATTGTCAACTCGATTGGCGATCAGCTTCGTTGCGCCTTCTGTATCTGTTACCATAGCCTTCCCCTTCTCGAAAATTACTCTGTAACCGCTGTCCGTGATTTTCGATACCGACAACAAGTTCATCCTAAGTTCTGGTACATGGAGTGCGTTATTCAGGGTCACGTTACATTTTTCATCGTCTTGCCAGGTCACGATTTCAGCAATACCTTTGCCCTTTATGTCGGTCGATGCGTTGTTGGCTAACCTCAATCCGCTAGTTTTTCGTTCCTGAATCCTTTTAAAAACATTAACGTCTTTACAAAGGTGCGAAGTGCACCCGCTGTCTAGGCACCAAACATCTCTTGCATTTCCGCTCACAGCTTGACAACTCTCGGTATCTTCTTCGACTGCTAAGAAAGAGAGATTCGACTTCTTTTTACCTCCTGTCTGTTTGTCATTTGGGCAATCTGCGGCTTTGTGACCTTTCTCGTGACACTTGTAGCATTTGTATTTAAACGACCCTTCCTTTTTATATTCTTCTTTGTCCTTCTTGTTTTCCTTCGGTTTCTTCATCTTCTTCTTGTTGACGTACATAGCCCCTTGCGATGAACTTGAAGTTGCTCCGTTTTTCCTGGCCTCGTACTCTTCGATGATTTTGGTGCGTAGATTTTCAGGCGTAGGCAGTTCATCTCGACTCTCGATAGCGACTCTGAAATTTTCATAGCTAGATGGTAAACTATATAACATCATTATCGCCAATTGATCCGGATTAATATTCACGTCCATATCTGCTAACTTGTCAACTGAATCAAAGAAACCCTGAAGGTGCTCACGAACATCTGCCCCCTCACTCATTTTGTGTAAAGTGAGACTTTTGAGTAGGGTTGCCTTTCGCGCAGGCCCTTTAGATTGAAATGTATTTTCTAATTTTTGCCATAACTCACGTGATGTCGTGCAGTTCTTTACCAAATTCAGTTGACTTGCGCTAATTGACAGGATCAGGTCTGATAAAGCCTTTTCATCCTTTGTTTTCCACTCTCTAATGGCGTTAGCGTTGTCGTTTCCCGGTTCTGGCTTCACTGCAACGCCACTCACATAGTCCCACGCATCGTTCTTCACGAGCAACGCCCGCATCTGCAGCTTCCAAGTGTCATAGTTGTCGCGTCCGAGCGCCTCGATACGAATAACACTGTTCGAACTCATCGTGTCGCACCGACGCGAAGGAATCGGGTGATTTTCGAATCACGACCGATGTCACGCTTTTGTCAACGAATGACTCAGCTTGTCTGTTCACACAAGTAATGCACCACTTTTGTTCACGCTAGTCGTGCCGTATTTTTGCAATTTGGCACTTGTTGCATACTCAATGCTTGCGACTTGGTCGTTTCTATTTGGCAATCACTATCGAACAAAGAAGTCCTTTTTGTCGTGGAATAGCCCGTTTATACGGCTGGGCCCATAACCTGATAGAGTTGTGGAGGGCTATCGAATGAAACTCGCACTTCTAAATAACACAATAAGGTCTTTTATTGACCGATATGAAAAAATACAATGAAACGATCAGTGCTTAACGACGCGTAAACAACAAGTACGGTCGCGGTGGTGATATTAATGTATATAAACAGGAAGAAGTGGCGGAGCCACTATCGCTATCTTCTTACGATGCAGGTCGCACCATCTAGTGGTATCTTCGCTAACAACATTGAAGAGGTTGCCAATAAAAATTTGCAAATAAATATGAATGTTTTGAATAAAAAAAATAAACATTCGAATTGAATATAACCTTATTTTCATAATTTGAATCCTAAATCTCTATATTCTCCCTACGATTGTTCTCTCGCGTTTTTAATTTATATTCAATATTTCAATCCAGTATTCTTCTCTAATTTATTTTTTTCTCTTATTTTTACATTTAAAAAAATATAACTTGGCTGTCTACTATACTCCAAATGATACTGTACTATACTGATACTATACTAAAAATGAAAACTTCCTACAATAGCAGAAAAGGATCTTTAAAAGTGATCTATCTGACCACATTCACCTCTAGTCATGGAGGAATATATTCCTCCAAGATCAAGTTATTAAAAATGTATTACTTTTAATAAAGCGGCCAATGCATTAAAATTAATAAATCTAGCAGCCAAATATTGCTGAACAAAACCATACAAAATGGTTTCTCAAAAACTTTTAGGCACAACTCTGAAGAACAGAAAAAAATACTTTTGTTTAACTCTGCGATAAATTAAATAATTTTACCACAGAATTCAAAAATACTGTAATAATATAGCTTAGTACACATACATACGAGCTTTATTTACCAAGAATATAAAAAGAAGTAGCTGCTCTCGACATCGCAATGTGTGAAGAGCAAATATTTAATGACAGAAGGCTTCTTCCTTAGAGCCTTTCTGTCGCATGACGTCATTTGTCATAAGCTGAGGCACACAGAGTGTGAGAATTCAGTCGGTACGCGCAATCTGACAATCAAAACAGCACAATCAAATATTTCCATTGTTTAGTCAAATTCAAAATTTGTTCATTGTTTGCTGATTTCTCACCAAGTTCCTGGGTACCTAATCAAACCACATGCACTTCTGACATGGTCAGAAGAAACATACTTTCCTTTTCATTTTTGCGCGTATTCTAAATTGTAAATAAATAAGTAAAAAACTTATATATTTTGTAATGAAGATTGTAATCATTATTACTAAATATGTACAATTACTTAATTATTTACTTACGATTTCATATAATTACGAACAATTATCTCGAATATCGAAAAGATGTGATTACTGGTCAACATTTTTAAGTGGATTTCAATTTTGTTTTTCTAAAGGCAAACTGTATGAAACTGAGTTTCGTAATGAGAATTATTAGAATGAAGCATTCTAATAACCCATAACTGAATGGGTGAAAACCAAAACGGTATAAGTGACATTTTATAAATTCTGAGAAAATCGAGTTTATTACTTTTCCGTATTTGCGGAGTAAAATACCTACGTATATATGGAGTAATATACAGAATAATACACGGAGTAATATACATAGTACAGGTAAAGCTATGTAATGCTGCGGAAAATTGATTTCGAGATTTCAACGGAAATGCACATTTTGGGAGCCCGTGATTTCGAAAGATTGGTTGTTTTCAAAACGTCCGTCCGTCTATCTGTCTGTCTTCGTCTGTCCGTCTGTCTGTGAACACTAATAGCGCCTAAACCGTGCCAAGAATTTTTTTCCAAATTATAGAAACTTCTGTCCATCTGGCTCAAGTTGAAGCTTTGAGATTTTCAAAAACTTTCTTTAAAATTTGTGGGATACTTTACATGAAACCAGCCACATTTTCAATTTTTTCTCAAAAACGGCTGAAAATTATTTCTTTAAATTTCTTGTACGAATGCAGTAAAATACACTTTCACAGGTGGCGTAGGTCCAATTATCTCTTTTAACTCTGAATTTTCAAAAATTTAAAAATTCGAATTTTATTCCGAGTCTTTCTGCAACTATAAAACTGAAGATAGCGATTATTTCTTCAAATAAAATTTGTTTTTCATAGTGAGTTCTTTCGTCAAGGTTATGTACATTTTTTTGAAAATGTTTGTAGTTTTCACGCAACATTGCCTGCAACATGTGAAATTTTAAAAAATAACGAAAACAATACTTTGTCAAAAACGGCTCCTAACCTCCTTTGCCTATTAACTTATGGTAGTGGTAGTGCTAAATGTACTCTATGAGATGACATAAACCTCACTTTGTTCTAGAGTTTTGTTTTTTCAAAAATTACAAAAATGTAATTTTTTTGACTTGTCTCTCACATTGTTAATATTTATACTAGCGGCAATTTGTTTACATCATTATACGTATGAAGACTTTGCTTTAAATAATGTCAAAGTTTTTCGAAAACTCAACCGTTGTCTGTGAAAACCAGTTCAAAATTCCTCATTTTCAGAAACGCTAATACGCCATTTTGTCAAAAATGGCTCAAAGAGTTTTCTTCAAACTTTTCGAATGGATAGTGCAAATTTCACTTTATAATATGACATCAAGTTTCTTCCGGGGTATTTTTTTAATATTACAAAATACTAATAACTGTACTAATAATTTCAAGAAATATCGCAAGAGAGTAGCAGATCCATCAATTAATACGTTACATGCTGTCATTCATGTGGTAAAGGAACACTTCAGCGTGTTCCCTACATTAGCAATAAATAATTTCATTACCTATTTGGTCTCAGAATCATAGATTATCGTAGAAAGTGTTTTTTGCCATATTCCAATATCGCCAAAGCATGTCACCGGGTTTTATTGCGTATTTCCAACCCTCGAAACGCTGTTGTAGATTCGGGAGGTCATTAACGTTATTTCCAAAAGTAAGCAAATCTGGCGATCAGCTGCCGAGCCAAGATTCTGATGGCCTAATTACTGGCGAGATCTCAATACTGCACTCGATGCAGAGTGTCATTGTACCACCATTTTCACAATTCACAAATTTTCGTTTTTCATGGTTTGCATCTAAAGCACGCTGTTTTATACTTTGATATTACTTAGAAATATCCTCTGCACTTTAAGCACAGTCTACTGGACATTAAAGAAGACCAATCGTCAAGAAAATGCTGTGCAGTAAAGAAACGTTTCTCAGATATAAAATGCTTTTTTATAATGAAGAAGAAGACTGGGGCGTGTTTTTTTCCGCACGAAATGACTCATTCCGTACAAAAACATATTACTTGCCTTTCAACGTAATTTTTAAGCTTTTTATCTTTGATTTAACATATTTTAATCAGATTGTTCACCACAAACACTTCTCCATGTCGCAGAACTGTTAGGGTGCGTTGGAGTTATTCGGCGCTAATGGCGAATGAACGCATTGACAGCTGCTGCGAACTCCCTCACATTCCTCGGGACTCATGGCTGTTGTCGCTCAGTTTGCGTGCGTTTCAATAAAATTTTAATTAAATAACATCAAAGTCTCGTCAGATCCCAATATTTTCGCTATCGACCGCGTTGCCCAAATGAGAAGAGATAGGGTACCGGAATAAAGGCCGGGGTGCGACAGCGGGCTGGGCTTTCGTTGATGCCCAGTGACAGCTCAATGCCGCGCCCCGAATGGCGGTTGACGGAGCGCTCAGGGACCAGGCGCTCGCTATTATGCATCTTGACAACTTTGCCTCATCGACCGTAATACCGAGGAAATGATGTTAGCATTGTTGTTTTGTGTCAACTGGAAGACAAATATTAAGACCCTTAAATGATACCGGTTTTTTAAAGAAATCTCGACAACGGATCGTATCCAGCGCCATGAGATATTTGTAATAAATGTAAAGGCTTTTCGTTGATGAGAGTCAAATACAGTTCACGAAAATTTTAAAAGTATTAATATTGAGCAATTGCAGTAATTTAAAGCGAAGGTATCTGCAAGCTAATATTTTTGGGTTTTCACTTTGCGTGAACTGCGTCTAATAAAAATACAAAATCTAACAGCTTAGCTGCAATCTTTCATTTTAATTCATTTCATGTTTCTGAAATCTATTTAGCCCTAGCATTACGAAGTTATATTTGGTAACGTGCTTTACCAACTATAGGCAAAAAATGGCCTATGTTTATTTCCTTATTATGACTATAATATTGTAATTAGATATATTTATCTTGTAAACATTAATGATTTATAATGTAAATAGAACGGCTTTTTTAAGTACACATTGTTACATAACAATTACGGTAATTAAAATAACTGTTAGATGAACTTGTAGTGCATTGTTAAGTTTCAATATTCATCATCACTTGACATCACTGTACATTGTCACTGTACAATAAATTCTTGTTTTTAAATGTCTTTTACAAATATGTTTATCACAATTTACGCATGTTACTTTTGTTTTGGTGATGTTCTCTCTATCTCGCTGACAGCTTCCTTCTTGTATGCAAATATGAAATCTTGCCTTTCTAGCTGGTTCTGCGTCTCTCTTTTCAATCCTTGCCCTCAGTTTCTTCCCAAGTATTGCAAAAACTATTAGAAGGTGGGTTTCCTTTATAGCTTTTGATCTCTCTTCTACATACGGTTTTACTAGCTGCAGATCTAGTTTTTGAAGATACAGCTTTCTCAGATTATATTTATTTTGATTCCAGAGTTTAGGCATATTTAGTTTGAGTAGTGTATTAGAGTTGATTGCGGATATATCTATTAGATTGTAAAACATTCACAATGGCCAACTCCTAGTACCCTTTTTGACAGAATATGCTCTAGCCATTTGTATCTACTCAAACTTTGGTAGAATTATACTACATATTGTTGCGGGTATTTTTCTTTCATGTGTCAATTTCTATTCCTGCATCAGAATGTTGTGTAGATAACATCATCAGATTTTTGGGAGGCTTTTTCTTTGTAATGTAAGACACTAAGGTTACTGGTGGCTTTTTGTTTGAGGGATCAGTGAATACAAATTTAGAAGAATAAAGTTCTCTATTTTTTGTAAATTTCAGTTTAATTGGGCCAATTCCACCGAGGTGTAGAAGCGGTTCTTCGTGATATTGTAACCTGACCTATATTTTAAGCCAATATTTTAACTATTTCATGGGCTCTTTCTATATTATTTTATTGCATATATTTCAGTTGCACTACTGAGATTTCGGACAAGAATGCGATATTTACCTGGCTAGTCCTTTATGAAGACTTTAAATGGGCATTGACCTCTAAAAAGACACATTTTATCAATAGTATTATGAGGTCCACTTATGAAATATTTTGTGAATGTTTAATTCACTCGTTCAAATATCTCCCTAAAAAGAGAAAATTTGTCTTTTTTGCCTCTTACAGTTCTGGTAAGTTTATCATCAACTCGTAGACTTCATACGATTTGAAGTATTCTATTTTTGCTCATAGATTCTTGATATTCGTCCCCACAATTGTGACCATAAATCGTGTTTTGACATTTTTTCTTCGTGGTTAATTTCAATTAAATTGAGAATATTAATGTAAGCATATAATTCTGCTTCTCATACGGGAGATATATTTCTTCTTACTGCCTCTTTGTTGGTATGTTGAAAAATATCAGTAATGTAAAGAATTTTAGGAAAGACTGTCTGATATTATTTGTCTTTCCAGCTTGCGTTATCCCTTGAGGTTCACAAAAAATGTTAGAAAAATTTGTTCTTCAGCAAGATGCATTCTGCCAGAATTTGTTTCTTCTTTACTTGAATTCATATCTATGATTTCCGTGCAGTCTGATTCAACATCACTTAGTTCAGATAAATCATCATCCGTGTCGCTTCGATAATGAATGACGACCACTACAGTGTTGCCAAAGTAAATCAGTGGCCTTCATATATTTTTGCCACGTGTTTTACCAACAATGGGAAAATATTGCACGAAATGAAATAATTATATAAGTCGTCATTGCCTACAATATTATTTATTAAAAAACCAGCGTTTGTTGGCAATGACGACTTATATATTTATTTCATTGGAAATGCTAGCGAAAACTCACCACAATACCAATATTTCACGAAATGCCCATGCACGAAAATGTCGCATATTTCTTTAATATCTTTTAGGTTATTAAGTAGATTTAAATATTATAACGTATAATTAGATGTTATTAACAATCAGGGTAAATAAAATATCTGAATCCATTTAATGCACATTTCGTTTTAGAAATAAACTCTTGGGCACTTTTTGCCCATTCTTGATAAAGCGAGGGTATAATCATTCGTATTATTAGTTCTAACAACTTATGTATGTAATTTTAAACTTTGCAGCATTGAATATTGTGCTATTCATGGAATGGAAACATGCATTTATAGAACTAGTATGCCTCATATGTTCAAGTTACTGAGAAGAGTGAATTAAAGCATGAAAATTGTTTATGAAATAAGTATTTATTATAATTCTGAAATAAATAATGACTATATATTTGGTGAAAGTAGTGTTTTGCATTACGAGGCCTCTGATTCAAAACGAATGGATTTAGAGATATCAATTATTGACTGTATAATCTTTCCAATAATTGAGAGAAATTAGATTGAATCCAACTCCCTAGTTTGTTTGCATTAATTACCAGAGTGATATTTGCAATTGGTAATATTTTTTTTCAATGGATAACAGTTTGAACCTGACTAATCGCGTTATTTTATTTTTATTTCTCTTTGCTATTTCGGGATGCAATATTATTTGGTGTTTTCAGAATTATTATTCGAATTGTTGCCAATTCTGTGAACAGTAACATTTTATTTCTCCACTCTCTATGGAGATACAATATTTTTCGTTTCATCTGGCTAAATACACCCTTTAATATTGAGTCCTCGAATTACCGTTGTGCAAGTCGTGATAGTGTACAGTTTCCCTCACTGAAAACCTATGTACGAATCTGAGTTCGTGTTTACAAGTCCATGCGAAATTTTGTCTCAGTTGTAAGAGATTTGTCAACAGAAATTGCCGTTCCCAGGGAACTTATGTTCAAAGCGTAACATTTTCGACAAATATGAAATGACTACAATTTACGATTTGAATGAAGAGGAAATATAACTTGTATCCAAAAAATTGTATCTTAATCACATGGTAATGAGAACTTCGGAGGGTTAATTTTTGAGGTAATGGAAAATCAGAGCTAATTATGTATTATAACAAAACTAAATGTGTTT
This sequence comes from Gryllus longicercus, assembly GCA_038098605.1. Lineage (NCBI taxonomy): Eukaryota > Metazoa > Arthropoda > Insecta > Orthoptera > Gryllidae > Gryllus > Gryllus longicercus. Next base: position 1,017,790 of record JAZDUA010000324.1, on the reverse strand, counting down.
TCGATGCTCTGGATCAACTCGTACATACCTACTGAAGTAAAAGTCGAAGCAATGGCTGGCCATTAAATTTTGTTAAGAATACATTGTATCTAGCCGCTGATGTGATTTGGTGAATGCTCGAACTTGATTGCGATGTTAAAAAACCTGAAATCAGGTTTAATTATGTATTGTTGATATTGCAAAAAATTTGACCACAAATTGTAAAGACACAAAGTCAAACAGGATTAAATAAAACGGTTGCCTGTCTATCACACACGTTATCGGGGAAGAAGCAACTTCCACATCACAGAAAATTGAAGACAATGCCAAGAAAAATGTCATTTGTGCCCTTGGAAAGAAAGAGTTGTAGCATTTGGTCAAAACATGTTTATATTGAACACAGTCAAGCAAACAGTGTGTAAAATATGTAATATACTAAAAATGTTTATAGAACATATGTGAAGTATTTTGAAGGGATTTATTAAATTAAATAATTATATTAGTTTGTTCTGTTTCATTATCCACGTCCAAAACATATACCTGTAAGTATAATTACGTGGCACACAACTGGATCCGCTGGACCTCTCCTGCGTGGGTGTGTCATCAAAATTGACTGCCCGGAAAAGGATTAAAATGTCTCGCCTGAATCACATTTTCGTGCAAAAATTAGTTACCCTGGCATTTCTGGCAATCCCGTAGACATTTTGAGACGGAAAAAGTTCCTTTCCGTGGTCTTCATCTCAACAAAGAAATAGTCACAAGTAAAGAACTAGATAGGACATTAAACGAAACGGAGAAAATGTTTAATTTTTCCGCAAAGTAATATCACCAAATTTGAGTGAATGATGTGAAGAATTCGAGTAACAAAACCACACTTTAGAAGATGCATTTGTGCTTATTTCCTCAAATACATCCTCACCTCCATGTTCTTTCTCATTTCCTTCAATTTCTGCGTTACCTTCAACCTTTCTTCACTGCCGTTGTTGTTGTTGTCCTCGCCCTCGCCCTTCCCACTGGTGCCTTCGTCGGCGGCGTCTGGACCGCGTCGCCGCCTGCGTGCGCACAATGCGTGCTTTAGCTGATGTCTCCCACCAGCACGGCACCCTGCCGGGACGAGCTCTAAGACCTCGACCGGTTTCTCCAGCATGTGTGGTGCATGTAAGTGTACGTGTGTATAAGGGCTGAGGATAGTACGTGAAAGACGAAGGAAATGTCATGGCCCGTTTATTAGGGTACAGTTTTTACATTGCGTTGTGTTAATCGGCGAAACCATGGAAAACTACAGATCAGAGTAGCAGACTGCTAGAATTTTCCGGCAGGCAATTTCCGGCAGAATTTTCCGGCCTTCTGAATTTCACCTAGCTGAAAAGGTAGTGTAAAAAAATTCTGCCACCATCGGTATTCGAACCTAGGACCTCCTGGTTGGAGGCACTGTAGGTACATTAGTTGATGCCCTCAGACACCTCTCCCAGTGCCTTCATCGTGTTGTTTTTCAATTTACTTTATTGTTGATTAATGCAAAGATCAGTAAAACGTTCGATACGTATGTTTTTGGTACATTATTATTAACTTACTCTCTATGATTAAATCTAGTACAATGATGAAGAAGCCAAATAAACACTTCTATTAAGTGACAAGTTCGGCGATTTTTTCAGAAATACGTGAATGTAGAGTTTGGAATTCGTTTTAGTTGTATAGGATTTAGAGTGAGGTTGAGGGCATTAATGTGGGGATTAGTGGTATGGTAAAATAAAGAATGGATGAAAGGCAATTCATATGGTTGGCTTTGGGTTCGGTGGATAGTTCTTTGTAGTGTGGTAACAAACCATGGGACGTTATCCTTAGGCACTGACTTGGAAACATTTTTTATTCGTTATAATAAGGTTTTGAAGCATTAATGGAGATGATACAACGAATAAAAGGAGAGGTCTTAAGATGGGTTTGTAGATTATTAAAACTGTGCTGTATGGGAGTACGGAATTTCTGTTGATAAGTTGCCTTCATCGTGCGTGTCGTCTCCCTTGTCCATCCCGTACAACAGACGCACCTCCAAGGCAGTCCATTCCGGCCACAGGGCAGCTAAGAAACGGAATAATTCAGAGCCGATTATTGTGTTTTTCATTTTCTACATTTTCTCAGTTTAAATATTAATTAAAACATTTTTCACTTTCCTTACTGGTACGTATGTGTGTATCACAGCGCTCCAGCTGTTTCTTGTTAAGTTAAATAAACCCCCTCTATAATACGCTAAGGAAAATTTACGGTTTTGTAACATTTATAAAAAGCTTCGAAACAGCACCCTGTGAGTAGGGTAATTCTGGTTATGAAAGACCCCGGCCCTGAAACCAAGCATCCATCTAACAGATTTGTGACGTAAAAATCCGCAGTAAAGTTTGCAAATAACATCCGAAACCTCCGCAAACAAATCAAAAATTCAATTTCACGACGTCTTTTTGAGATTTAAAAACAATTGGAATGTAATGGCGTAATTCTGGCTTCGTATTCGTATTCAACTCATCGACATACATAGGGAAATATTTTACAACTCTTTGGGTCTTACAACAACCCCCAAAAACAAGGCGTAAAATGCCACGATGTTTTTTCGCGATTTAAAAATAATGGGAGGGTAGTAGCACAATTTTGGCTTCAATTTCGTATTCAGCGCGTCGACGTACATGGAGAAACATGAGTCAAGTTGTTTGGTCTCAAACTTTTTTCTGTTAGGTTGGGCTGTGTTATTTAGGGGCTGTGTTATTATAGAACGGTAGGCATTGAACACAATAATATTGCACGTATAATGGGGTCCCATAAAATCCGCTGCCATTACCATCGTCGTCCATTCAGATGCCATATGAGGAGGGCCGTATGGTCTGTGACATTCTCTAGAGCCTCGTAGGGCAGCAGCACTTTCTGCTCTCATTGTTACAAAGGTAAGCATGTGACTGCCGTGAAACGTTTAAAACTGGTGGTGCTACAGAATGACACAGACATTCTCGTACTAATTTCTAATTTCTTTGGTCTGGGATAGCTTGTAGGTTTTGCCAACCCTCTTGCTGGCTGCCATCTATCGCCTCCCAAACTACATTTTTTTAAATTTAAGGTCGCATCAACTTCTAGGTGATTAGCGGCCACTATTGCTTGTAACGGTGTGGTAACTGTGAGGATGACACGATATGACGATGATTGGGGGTGAAAGGACGAACACCGTACAACCATGCCCGAGGCGGGACTCGAACGGCAGTACTGCCTTAGCGATCTCGGCCCCCGGATCGGCAAACTACATTTATTTTTAAATTCTTAATAGTAGAATCACAATATGACTTTAATAATATTATAGAAGAGTAAAACATAGACTACATGGAAATATTCATTTAAAATTTGGAGCTTTTTGTAAACAAATGTTTTTAAGCGTTATTCTTAATGAAAAATTTAGAGTTCTTTTTCACAGAAAACTTTCGAATTTTCGCCAAATTTCATTTGAAATTTTTTGAAGCACTACTACTCTTAAATGCAATACTGAATACAAATAGCTAGAATTGTGCATATTAGTGGTGATATATATGAGACTGGTTTGGCCTAAGGTTTGGCCTGTTATTGTCCCATTCTAAAGTTGCTACTTCTAAGGATTTAACGTAAAATTGGTCATATTCGGGCTAATTTGGCACACTGTTTGAATCAAATAATTAATGTTTGATGATTATAAAATTGCTACAGGGTAACGTGACCACAATCGCAGCCAAAAATACGTTGATAAAAATAACATTAAATACTATTTATTATATTTTCTAAAAGGCAACGAATTAGGCCAAACATGAGGTGTTTTGGAAGTTTGTGGCACTCCTATACTAATTTTAAAACCGGTTTTATTCGTGCTGACTTTGTTCTTGTATCTAAAACGTGTTTTACTAAGCCATCGACTTCTATTTTTTTCGAGTCTCGCGGGCATGGTTGTATTCGTGTTCGTCCTTTTCATCCCTTCACCTCTTATCATCCTCAAATCATGTTATCTTCACAGTTATCATCCAATAATGGTCGCTAATGACCTAGATGTTGATGGGACCTTAATAAAAAAATAAGATGTCAAAAAATGTACAATTGTGTAATTTTGGGAAAAGAAAGGAATAGAGCAAATGAACTCAATGTCACCTGCTGGAGTACATTTTTTAAAATTTTTTTAAATTTATTTCTACCTGCTCGGCATTTCTGCCTTTCAGGGGTGTTCATTGTACAATATTATACACATTAACTTTTAGGGATGGACATCCGCATGCGTTACCTCCTCTCTCAGGGGTCTGATAAAACGTTCTTTGAGAAGAAACTGTGGATAACAGTTTTTGGAGTTATATGGGTTTATTTTGAGGAGAGGGTGTCAGTGGGTGGAATTTTGGAAAGTGGAAGATGGGTAGGTGATTTAAGGTGGACGAAGGGAGTCTTTAGGGAATCGTGATCTTATTCTTTTTGATGAACCATACGTTTTACCTAGCTTGAATATTGTTGTACTGCGCGATTGGGGAATGGATGAGAAGAATTTATGAGTCATAAGATTTATATATTCGTTAATGGATGATATATTTAGTTCATTTTGGATTTGTATGTTGCTTATAAACCAAGGAGCTTTAATGATCTTTCTGAGAAATTTATTTTGTATTATTTCTATTTTGTTTAGGTTTGTTTTTGCGGCATTATTCCAGATCGGGCAGGCATATGTGAGCGTTGGTCTTATTATTGTTTTATAGATGGTTAAGCTGCAATCAGTGCTAAGTCCGGAATTTCTATTTATTATTGGGTATAGTTTGGATATTTTTTCATAAGTTTTATCTGCTATAGATTTGATATGTTGTTTCCAGTTTAGTTTGGTGTCAAGTAGTACTCCTAAGTATTTTGCTGGTGTATTTCCACTCATCCATTCTATATTTGTGTTTTGGAGACTGAGGAGGGGTGGTTCAGGAAGTTTGCGGAGTGTGAAAATTTTTGCTTGAGTTTTAGATGCGTTAATCTTTATTTTCCAGTTTGAATTATCTTATTTTAATCTTTATTATCCAGTTTATTTTCCAGTTTGAATCTTTATTTTCCAGTTCTTTTAGAAAACTTATGATTAGATGGAGTAGATATTTGGGAGTTCCTAGTTGGCGCAGTTTGTATAAAAGACCTTCATGCCAGAGTTTATCAAAGGCTTTCTCAATGTCTAGGAACACTGCAATTGTGTATTTTTTGCTGTGAAATGAATTTGCAATATATTCAGTTAAACGGAGCAATTGGTGGGTGGTGCTATGTTGAGATCTGAATCCGAACTGAAAGTCAGAGATAGCGCTAATTTTTGTTAGGTAAGTAGATAATCTGCTGTGAATTAATTTTTCAAATATCTTTGCGATTGAGGGTAGGAGGCTTATTGGTCTGTAGCTTGTAGGAAAGCGAGGATCTTTGCCTGGTTTACAGAAGGGTAAGATTATAGATAATTTCCAATCTTTTGTAAAGTAGCCCAGTCTTAGACAGGAATTAAATAAGGCGGTTAAAATAGTTATAGCTCTTTTGGGTAATTCTTTAAGAGCTCTGTTGTTAATATGGTCGTGACCTGCTGATTTTCGGGTTTTCAATTGCTTAATAATTTTAGATGTTTCGGATGGGGATATAAATTTTATTTTATCTGGGACATTATAGTCTGGTAACAGGACGTTTTTTGTAATATAATTAGTAAAGGAAGAATTTGTATTTGGGTTTGGAGTAAAACTATTTTGCAGATATTTACCTAACATATTGGCTTTCATATGATCCGTATAAGCTACATTTGAGTTGTGTTTCAGGATAGGAATGTCAGTAGTTTCTTTACATAGTCTTTTTATAGTTGACCAGAGTGGTCTACTATTAGGGTGTATTTGAGCTATGGATCTTTGAAAATTGTTTATTCGAATTTGATTTAATTTGTTTTTGATTGTTCTCCCTAATTTGTTGATTTTTGCTTTAAGGTCATGTCTGCGGTTGATTTGCCAGAGCCGTCGAAGGTTACGTTTACTTTTAATTAAGTTTAGAATATTCCTTGGGATCGGATTTCTATTGTTAGTGAAAGGTCTTGCGAAAGGAGTTGTTGATTGTAGCAATGCAACGTAGATTTTCTGTGTGATATCAGTTACCTGGTTGTCTATTTCATTTCTTGTTAGTATCTGTTCCGGGTAGTGAAGGTTTACTTCTAATAGGTCTCTAAATTTATTCCAGTTGACGTGCCCTTTCGTGCCCAAAACTGTGAAGGGATTATTAGACTGCAAGAGGTTTGAAGATTTTAGTTCAATGATGACTGGGCAATGATCTGAATCTAATTCAGGAAGTACGGTTTGAGATGTAGGTAAGTGGAAGTTTTTAGACACCATTATGTCTAAAATATCTGGGATAATATTACTATTGTACGGGTAGTGTGTTGGCTGCCAAGGTGCTATTACATCTAAGTTATTGTTTACTGCAAAAGATTGCAAATTAGTGCCTTGCTGGGTTGTGCAATTGCATCCCCAGGCTTGGTTTTTACTGTTTAGGTCTCCTAGTAGAATAACGTTGGCGTTGTTATTAAATATTTCCTTGTATTCTTTTACTGGAAATTGTTTATTCGGAGGTTTATATGCTGTTATTATTGTGTAATCTTTATTATCTATGGTTACGGTGACTGACACAGTTTCCAGGTTAGAAGTGTTGGGGCTAAATGACCGTTGATGTTTGACTCGGGTTGAAAGAGCAATCAAAACACCCCCTGCTGCAACATATGAAATTCTGTCACTTCTATATATTTTATAACCGGAAATTTTGAATTTTTCATTTAGAACCAAGTGGGTTTCGGTTATGCACGCAATATCGATTTTGTGTTCGTGAAGAAAAATTTCTATTTCTGATTGTTGTCTTTTAATTCCGTTTGCATTCCAATTCAATAAAGTGATTTTATTTGCCATTATGGAAATTTATTAGCACTGACTGTACAATATTTTGAATTTGCGGGATTATAGCTGAGATTACTTGTGATACTATTGTGGTTATTAGTTGGGATACATCAGTTGGCATTTGGGTTTGCAAAGATTGAGCCGGTGACCACGGGGTATTGGTTTTGGGAAGGGGAGGAAATTCGCGAGGGCTAAATGTTGGAGGGCTACGAGAGGGATTGTTGCGCGGCGGCGGTTGTTGCTCTGACCCTGACCTGCGTTCATTTAGGTTTGAACGTGCTTGCTGAGTTTCTTTGAAAATGCGACAGCCTTTGTAATTGGCCGTGTGCTCCAAGCCACAGTTAACGCAATTCGGTTTCTCACTTTTTGGTTTTGTGCATTGAGAATAGTGGTGTGACTCTTTACATCTAACGCACCTCGGAGTGAGTTGGCAGTTTGCTTGCGAGTGTCCATACCTTTGACAACGTTTACATTGTATTGGGTAGTTTCGATTTGTTCTAGGTTGAACTTGTATGACGCAATGCATCAGGCGATTTAAAGTTAATATTGACTTCCCGTCTCTATTGTCTTTTATTTCTAGAGCACAAATTTCAATTGGATTTTTCTTTTTGTCATATAATCTAGTCACTTTGGTAACAGGGTATTTGAGTTCAAGTTCTTTTAAAATGTCAGCTTCCGAGTAACATGTGGGGATGCCCTTCATCACAGCATTAAAGGTTTTAATAGAAGGGTCGCGGAAAGAATAGAATTGTCTGTTCTTCTCAACACAGTGATGTCTAAAATTACGGTAATCTTCTATTGTAGTGAGCATGATTTTTAGTTGATCACCGGCTGTCTTGGTTGTGAAATCACATTTGACGACTGATTTAATGTCGGAAATCATTTGGTTGTAGTCAAGTACGTTGTGCATAATTATGGGCGGAATTTTTAATGTTTGTTCTGGAGTACTTAGATCACTGTCTTTAAGATTTTGAAGCACTTCGAAACGCGATGAAGTTTGAACATTGTATAATGGCATAGAGTTTTCATCATCATTTCTCTTTCGTTTACTTACGTTTGAAAGCGTTTCGTTGGAAGTTGTTGCGTGCATCTCCTCGCTTTGGTGTTCTTGGGGCAGGGTCGTTTGGGGCGGTTGCTGCTGCATTAACGGTTGCCCTTGCTGCGCTGTGGGTTGATTCTGTTGAAGTAGCAGTAGTTGCTGCTGTTGTTGCTGATGAAGGAGTTGCAGATGTTGCTGCTGTTGTTGTAAAAGTTGAAATTGTGCTGTTGGGAGAATGCACTGATCGTTGTTGCTTGCATATAAGGTATCCATAGCGTTCACAAACACTTGTGATGTACCGTGTAGCCCCGACTCGGGGCTACCTTGTACGTTCATTTCGCCACTCGCGGTCACGGGTTGGTTTCCACTCACTTGTGGTAAATATTTTTTTTAATACTATTTGCGAAATTAAAGTGTTTTTGATGTAACGATGTATAATATTTAAAAAAAGACACGTAGATTGCTGTGCAAGCGAAACTAGTTTGACACTCAATCTAAACACACTACGCAGTGAGAGAGCTGTGGCGTACGATGTTCACGGCACGGCTGCTCGGTGCGAACTGCGCTGGAGTACATTAAGCAGTAATCTCACCAAATATATAAAGGAAAAACTTGTAGCAGGTTTTGTAACACCTTTGTTTTTTATATTTCTTAATATTGCACATATTACACACAATATTGCGCAAAAGCATCAAATTTTCAAAAGATGTATACTGCCTTAATGAAAGAACTTATTATGGAGAACAAATTTACTTTTGAAGGAAACATCTCTTTCTTCAATTTTGTAATTGTAGGAAGGCGTCGAAAAAACTTACGACGCAATTTCCTAAATTTAAGAGTTAACAGTGAATACCATATTTATAATTATATTTTATTATATTCTTTCAAGAATTTTAAAGAAACGATTTGCAGTCATCTTTGAGAAAATTATGAAAATGTCCCAAGAGCTTCATGTAAAGTACCCCCAAAATCTAAGGAATGTTTTGCAAAATCACGAAGCTTCGATTCGATCCAGATCGTCCAGGGAATATCCACTTTTGGAAAAAATCCTATGAATAGTTTTTGTGTTAGTGTTGTTCATAGACGGGCGGACGGACGTTTAAAAAATAACACTTTTTCAGTATCAGGGGGACCTCAAAGGTGTATTTTGGTTGAAATCTGGAAATCAATGTTACCAAAGAATACATAACTTTCTTTATACCACGTATATTTCTCTAATATTACGTATACGAGAAAGTAAATATTATGAGACGGGTCACGTCAGTTACAAAAAGCAGAAAAACTCGAAGCAGATAAATTGTTCAGATAAATTTGAGAGTGCAACAGTAATTTCGAACGACCACTTTAGCTATTACTGATCTTAATGTCTCATAAATGATTTCTATTCTTTAATTAAAACAAAATGAAAGTCAGTAAGGCTGTCTAAAAAATGTGTGTGACAAACGTGGTAAGACATTTCATTTCGTTCGTAGGATTGTTTTCTACTGGACCTATCAGCCTCACGTTGCAATCTTTCCTAATCTCAATACAAAATGCTGCTTACTATGGCTATTGTAAATATCCCATTTACCATGAGGCAATACAATATGTTACGTTTTTCGTGCTTCATATCCAAATCAACTCCAAAAAGAACAAATGATTCCTTTCTGATAATTTAAATACACGTATTTAAACGACGTAATGTAAACCCAACAATATCGAAAAGCCTTTGCATTTGTCATAGAAGTTTCAATATGGGTGTAGTCATAAAACCCTCTTGTCGCGAAGTGGTAAGTGACCATTTGCGTGAGAGTCCTGACGTATCAGGCGAGGTATTTGTAGACACTTAAAAAACGCACGTCACTAGATAAAGTTGTGTTTTCCTTCTTTGAAGAAGCAATAAAAGGTTTTGCAATCCACGTAAGTATATTTTACACTAATCTACTTGCTATAAAAATTATGATTGAAATTAAGAAGCTGTTAAACTTTATTCCTTTTCGAGAGATTGTTCATAACAAATCCAAACCCATATTTTTATGTTTAATACACTTTCCTCATCTTTAACAGAGTCTAAATGTGTATCTCTTAGAATCAATATAGATATTTTTGTATAAACGTTCTGTTGTTCATAATAATTTTACGGTACAAATGATGACGTATTAGCATTTTAAGGCGCGAATGATTGCGTCATCACACTTTCCGCCCATTGCAGCGAGAGACTCGAGGAGCGGTAAAGGAAAACGAAACAGCCGACCACCGTTTTCCCTCACAATGTCAAATACCCAAGACGTCATGAGAAAGTTGTATCGCAAAATTAAGTTTGATTCTTGTACAAATGTATAATGTTGTTATTTAAAAAAGACAGCGTTCAACTCGCTCCTAACGTCTCTCGTTTTCAAAACATGTACTCATACAATAAAGCTTAACATTATAAACTAATTGCATAAACCACTATGGATAATTATTTCACAAGAGTAAATCTTTTTTTACCCAAACCTCTGAACATATTTTCAAGTAAGAATATTTTCCACTTCTCTGTATCCACTTTAGGTCCACGAGGCGCCTTTCCACTTATATTCCTAAAATTAACGTAAATGAACACTTGAAACTCTCAAACGTGTTTTATCGCCATAGGCCATCGACACCTCTCGTGATACAATCGAGGAGATATGTCAGAAATTCACGATGACAATGTTCTTGATTACTCTGATTTCAATATTGGGAGGCGTGTCACTTATCAGATCACGAGGCGTGGTGTATTATTAGTCGCCCCCTTCTACCACCTTTGTAATTCCCAACCTTGCGCCAGTGCTGGGGGGCATCCTATAAAAACTCGGGACACACCACCCTCATCGTCACTGGCCGTATCGCAGCAGCCATGGTCGCGTCTCCCGTCTTTCTTGTGGCTCTTCTTGCCGCGGCAGGTAAGAAAAGCTGCGTGACGAGAGCTAATTACTGATAATTAACAATTATTTCTAAACTGAAATTGGGAATTCTGATGTAGTATAGTTGACGTAATTACATGAAGAAATAAAAGATGTCATCTCCGTCAACTTAATATGTTCATTTAGAGAGCCGGCTTTTGACGGCTTTGCTGTCATCATCAGTCTAGCTGTTGTGGCAAACGTCATGAGATAGTCTCTCGACTCTTGCCCAAGCAGCGAGACTGATGATTATGGCAATGCCGTCGAAAGCCCGTTCTCTAAATAAACATATTAAGTTGACGGAGATGACATCTTTTATTTTTTCACAAATTAAAAGTCATATTGATAGATGTCAAACAATGGACATCTTCAATGTAGTTATTCATGATACGCAAGTACCTAATGAACTGATATTTCACACCTAACGTTTTTGCTGTCCTACTATGTTTTACGTAAAATTATTTTCATGTAAATAAAGAATTTGGTTGGAAGGATACAAAATATATGCGTATAGCCTTCAGGTTTCACGATGAATGCAAGAACGGAAAAGCTACATGTGATGACGCTTGTGCTCCGGTGTCCGGATTTGTACTTAGACGTGCGATTGACTAAGCTAATGCTCTACTCTGTCGCTTCAATAGTTCCGCGCCTTTTCTTAAATCACAGGTTACACATATCAATTTGCCTTTTATCGGTAGGCATCTCACCGTGGATTGCGGTTTGACAGACACACGCACAGAATTGACGAAGTCAAAGAGATTTCTTGTACCTGCCGAACACCAATGGAAGGCGAATTATCTACCAATCAGGGGTAACTTCGTTATTGAGACTTACCATCACATTTGGCTTTGCAAATAGCTAGCATCCCAAACCCCTGACAACCCCTAGAAGTTTCTAACATTTATTCTGAGATTCAGTATACTACGTCACATTGTTATTTTTCCAAAACAATATGTCTCATTAAAATGCAGTACAAATCGTTATAGTCGCCCTATCTGTTCTAAAATTTTGAAATCATCTGTGAAACACGATTTTTACGTTAGTTGAGACCTTGATTCCCGGTCGCTTTCAGCATTCGCGCTGCCAGCTCAACAGCGCTACATGTGGATGCCCGACGGCAACGGCCTCCTGCACTTGGTGGACCTCACGCAGGAGGAACCTACTCAACGGCTCGACGGAGCCAAAGACGTCACTCTCAATCTCTACACGCAGTAAGTAGCCTCAGCTATGACGTCGCCTTGACACCGCTGCACTTTCTGTGGAAATGAGCATTCACTAGGGAGGGCGTTTTCACGCACATTTCCGAAAATAATATTTTTTTAGTGATTGTGGAAAAAATTAAAAATTTACGAATAATACTATTACAAGTTACAATAAAATTTTAGGAGGCAATTTTAAAAAGCACCGATAAATTCCAAAGTACGACGTGTACCGTTTAATAGAGTAATTTTAAGAATGAAATTTTAACTTAAAAAATTGTAATTAATGTTTAATTTAAGTCACTCTGATATATTATTTTACGAATGTTCAATTAAATTTTTGCTACATGCGTAAATGTATTATTTGAGCACTATGTGAATGTCGTCTTTTGTTTCCACTTTAAAATAAAAATGTATTGAATAATGCAAATGTTAAGTGCAATTTTACTGCACACTGTTTTATATACTATTCAGTAAAGAGAAGCTGGATATGATGAAATCTGGAATTTAAAAGAAAATATTTGTTATCACTGCTCTGATTGAGTTACTCCAACTGCATTCTGGCATTGATCTTAATTGCAAGAGAAGAAGAATCAAGACATAAAAATTATTAAAACTTTTAGTAATCTTTATTTTTTATTTGCTATTGTTTAATCTTCGCGTTTTCTTCTTAAATTTGTAACAAAAATGTTCTCCATGGCTGCAAATTAGGAATCGTAATAACATATGATTATTTTCTTCAAATATCTTCCGTTAACAATTAATTCAAATTAATGTGAGGATAAAATATTTAAAGATATATTATGACCAATAGGTCTACATATTTTATTTTCACTACCGTAATATTGTCTATATATTGTAATTCATTTAATAACGTTATTTACATTTCAATGATTATTTTTAAACGAGTTCTTTTAATATTGTTAATGTGTTTCATTATAGGAAAAATCCAACTAGTGCGCAAATTATTCAATTGAATAATGTGCCTTCCAACTTCGATGCTAGCAAGCCCACTCGCTTTGTAATCCATGGATGGAATTCGGCGGCATCGCACATGGACCACATCAGACAAGGTGAAGGAAGAACTCAATTATTTTGATACATTAATTTGAAATATATTCAGCGGAGCGTACTCATTTTTAAACATTTTATTTCAGCTTATATTGCAACTGGCAGTGGTTACAATGTCATCTTGGTGGACTGGTCTGGCAAAGCCTCTGCAATTTATAGTTCAGCAAGATCTAGTGCCCTTGAAGTAGGCAAATATGTTGCCGAAGTTGTAAACAACCTGATAAGTTTGAAAGGATTAAATCTCAACACTCTGTACATTATTGGTCACAGTTTGGGAGCCCATGCAGCTGGTGTTGCTGGATATAATCTTAACTCAAAACTTGCCCGAGTCGTCGGTAAGTACATTTGGAAATATATGCCATTTAAATTAAACCATATCTATAACTTTATAATGTGCACGAGTTTGTCAGCATCCATGTACCCTCAACGTTGACGATTAAACGCTGTTGAATATAGAAAACAAAAATTTCAATTACACCTTTTGATTATACAAAAAACAGATGTTTGGATTTGATCATAATTCTTTTGTATATTAAAATTTTTAGAACGCATGATTTTATGATGTTAATCTCGTAACCGGTGAAATGAATGTGTTTGAAGGTCTGGATGCTGCTGCGCCCCTCTTTGGCTCGACGTCCCTCCCTAACCGCCTGGATGCCACTGACGCCCAGTTTGTTGAAGCAATTCACACCAATGGGGGTCTTCTGGGTTGGCAAGATCCACTTGCTGATGCTGATTTCTTCCCCAACGGTGGATCATCTCAGACTGGATGTGGGCTGGATGTAGGAGGTATGTTCCAAATGGAGAAAATTAACATTTTTCACGAAAACTGTCGAGAGATGAATATACAATACCAGAAAATCAACTTTCTTATGGAACTTATAGTTTATAATTTATTTAATATTTAAAACTGTTAATTAATTTACCGCAACATTTTAGGTTCTTGCAGCCACAGTCGTTCACATCAATATTACGCCGAATCCATCACTTCCAAGAACTTTGTTGGAACTCAGTGCTCAACTTACAAACAGTACAGTTCAGGCTCTTGTTCATCTAACCCGACTGCCATCATGGGAGAATGGACGCCGACAAGGTATGCTTCGTAATATTTCATAAAATTCCGTATATTATTACATATTTGTCATTTTAAGAGATTAAACCGATTTTCGCCTACGTAGCTTTAGGCATTGATTTAATTAAAAAAATGTATGTTTCTTTCGTGATAAAGCTTAAGATAATTAATAAACACAATCAACTTTACAATTCGTTATTACAAGATTTCAACCTAATTGAGTTTCAGATATTGTACATCAGCACTAATAAAATTATATTACAATAGTATAACGTGGGATTTGTTATTTATATTAAAATATTTGATTGCATTTCGGCATATTGGTAAACGTTGTATGTGCATACATCCTCACAAAAATGTCTTCTTCTTGCAGCGCATCTGGTTCCTACTGGCTCGACACGAACAAATCATCCCCTTACGCCAAAGGCTAAACGTTCATCTCTTTTCTAGCACACTTCGGTCATTACTGGATTCCTTCAGAAGTTTGAATATATATAAATTGTTTATCCAAAACCACCACTAACGATTGTCTTTTGAAGTATAGGACAAGTAAATCCACAAGCAAACTTTGGATACTTTTTGGGCAAATATTTGGTACACGTTTGTACTGGTGATTGTCAAGATGTTTGATGGTTCAGCCACTACAGTGGTAGAATGCTAATATTAAGACATATTTTGATTTTTCAAACTTTGCACTGTATTGAGACTGATACAAATTGATCTTAAAACTCGAATGTTTGTGTTACGTGTTTATGTACTTTTTTTGTATATTAAAGTAATAGTGTTTGCAGTATATTTATTGAATGTCTAATTCTCCTACTTTCATTATATTCAAGTTTCTTCCAAATATACCGAATTTCACTTCCCTCAAATTATATGATTTGTTGTATTCTTCCTTTCTATTCTCATCTGTCACAGATTCTTGACCATTAATAGTTGTTAAAATAAAAATAAAATAACTAATCACAACGTACACAATATTTTCACTCCGAGGCAATATAGTATGTGTACTTTTCTTTGAAATCCACACGTACTTTCGGAATGTATACATGATAATAACAAAACCGATAATGAACAGGGGGAGTTGACTTAAGTCTTCCAATTTACTTTCTCAAATTAATTAAATGGGAACTTTTAATTATTTATTGAAATAATCTAGAAAATGTTCATTATATGAAAGTCTAATTGCCGAACTTCAAGAACTCATTTAAAGTTTGAAATAGTCCATTTATTACTAGATGTTATTTTCGCGTTTTCTTATGAAAATTCGAAGTTGTCTTTTTTCACATTTTTATCAGATAAAATCGGCTTTTTTGTTGATCTCATATTAAGCCAATTACTTAAATTAATTTGACCAAAATACTTTTGCAGTCACCTCTACTTACACTTCTTTCGATGTCATTATGCTAGTTATAACAGAAGGACCCATTTTCATATTTTGTTCCCGTGAATTCTCAAAAAAATGATGCCCAAAAACAAGGTAATTGAATTGAAAAAAGATATGAGCAATAAATTATTTATTTTGATTTTTATATTTCAGAATGCAATTAAGATTCATTATTAAATTATATAATATTCATTGTTAAGTGGTATTTTTAGTAACATTCTCTGTAGAGACAAAAGTATCATGTTTCATAATAAAAGAATACACAGAATCATAAGATTTTACGAAATTCTGTTTGATACAACAATAAAGCAGGCAACGTGCGTAAAATGTGCTTTATATTTTAATATTTCAGAGACTTTTGATTTATAGATGAACTTAAGAGTAAAATTTGTATAATCTCTCTCTAAATTATTCTCTTGTAATAGAAAAATAATTTCAAAATTATATGTTAACTTTTTAATGTCAAATTACTGTTCAGCATCCTATGGTGTTACACTCAATAATTCATACACTTCCAAATTCTTGTTTTGGAGACATCAGAAATGTCATTCTTTCCCAAATCTCCCTAAGAAATAAAAGCTTAATTTTCTAAAATAATGTGCTCCTCGAAAAGAATGTCCTGATCGTTATCTGTGGCCAGGAGTGAGGCGAAATGAATCTGACCTCGGATGATGTTTTACGAGATACATAAGTTGTTCTCTTAGATAAGAACGTAGTACTATAGTCATCATGTGTCACACTCCGATGCATGGACATGAATCTGGATTATTTTCTATCTCTAATAACTATCTTTAATGTACTAGCTAGTATTACTAGTTTAATAAGTGAATTTTCCCACTGATATGTCATTTTTTGTTACAATTTATGCTCAGTGTTCTTTTTATCTTAATCATCTTTTAATATTAAAAATTGTATCATTGAATTAGAAGTGAAGATGAAATGGAAATTCTTTAACATAAAATTAAACACACACATGAATACACATGCGCACTATGTTACGGCCATAGGGCTTAATCAGCATTATGCATTTATTTTATTTATGGTGAGGGTTATTATTCACAGACATCGCCATTGGTCGTAGTTCCACAGCCTTATATACTACCCAGGCGTCCTTTGGAGCCTAGGTCTGCTGCGGATCTAGGGGACCTTCGAGCAGGTGCGCTCCACGGGCGTCCCCTTACGCACTTGGGTCTGCCACATGTCCGTCTCCTTCAACTATATTCGAACTCGCTGTCTGGGGGAACGTGGAATCTCGTTAGGGCGTAAAATTGCCTTGGCCAATTTTGCCAAGCCCTTGTCCAGATTCTTTTAAATGCCACTAGTAAGACATGGCCTCCCTTTGTGGGATTGTTCGCCCTTCCAAAATTCTCGCGACTCAGCCGAGGTAGAACCTGCTCACTGGGGATTCAGAGAACAGTAACTAACCTTATCAGCTACTCAATAGGATTAACTAATCACTTTGTCCATTATGCATAATAGCTAGTGCAATGTAGTTGGAATAATAATTCTCTTAAAATATTAATCACTTCGACAATGTCATGAAAAACTAAGATGAGTTGTTCAGTATAATAATTCACGAGCGAAGTGGAGTCTTATATAACCTTATACTTTTAGGGCGTACTTGACGCTTCTCTGCGTGTGTCCACGTTTTTTTTAATTTTATTTTATTTATTTGATAGTTTTGTACATAGATCAGTTTATATATAACTCTACATATGTATTGATGGCTTATGTTTAACTTATTCTATCCTTATCCTAACTTAATACTACTACAAAGGTTGAGGGGACCATATTGGCACCTTATAAGAACTATTCCAGGTCTGAGAACAATTTACAAAAAATATGGAATGGGTATTTATTTTTTATGCGAGTGGGGAGGATGGGGTTTTTACAAAGTTTGAATGAAGATAAAGCTTGGATATGGTGTAATTTGGAGAAGAAATTATGGGATAGGTAGGTGATGTGGTGCATGATGAGATCGAGGTTGAATTCATTATGTAATTGTTGGTTAGTTATGAACCAGGGTGCATTAGTTATTGTACGGAGGAATTGGTTCTGAACAATTTGAATTTTGTTGATATTTGTTTTTGCAGCATTGATCCATACAGGGCAGGCGTAGAGGAGGGTAGGTCTGATAATTGTTTTGAATAAGGTTATTGCTGTTTTGTATGGGAGGAATTTATTTCTGTTTATTATTGATTTTAATTTATGCAATTTGTTTTTGGTTTGGGTTATTTTTATGTCTATATGCTGTTTCCAGTTCATTTTGGTGTCTAAGTGCAGTCCAAGATATTTTATGGGTTTATTTGGAGGATACCAAGGGATGGGCTCATTGTTTAATGTGAGTGGGGTTGGTGGAGTGTATGGTCTTAAAGTGAATATTTTAGCTGCAGTTTTGTTTGGGTTTAATTTTATTTTTAATTTGGATGACCAACTGTCTATTTGGTTAAGATACAATTGTGTGTGATTTTTGGTATTGGTTAGAGAGTGGCTGGAGGAGAAGATAAGTGTGTCATCAGCAAACTGTGCTATTTTTACTGTTTCATCACTGGGGATGTCTGCTACATATAGATTAAACAGTGTGGGTGATAGGGGGGAACCTTGAGGTAATCCTGCTTTAATTAACCTGGGGTTGGATAGATTGTTGTTGATTGTTACTGCAAAGGTTCTATTGCTTAAATAGTTTTGAATTACTGAGGTGATGTAATGTGGAGTGCCTATTTTCCTTAATTTAAAAATTAGTGCCTGATGCCAGACTCTGTCAAATGCCTGAGTTATGTCGAGTGATATGAGTATTGTGTGATGTTTTCTCTGAAATGCAGTGTTGAGATGTTCTGTGATTCTGAGGAGTTGATGTGTGGATGTATGATCTGTGAATCCAAACTGTTCTTTTGGGATAGCTTTTGTAATTTGTAGGTGCTTTTTAAGACGTTGGAGTATTATTTTTTCGAAGATTTTTGACAGGGATGGTAGAAGACTTATCGGGCGATAGCTGTCGGTGTTTGCTGAATTTTTATTTGGCTTTGGAACAGGTAGGATGATGGCATGCTTCCATGTGGATGGAAAATGAGTTGTTCTGAAGCATGAATTGTATATATTAGTTAAGTATGCTATTGCAGGGGGAGGTAAATGTTTTAGTATTGAATTATTGATTTTATCATGACTTGGTGCTTTTTTTATCGGGAGAGAGTTAATGATTTGTTTTATTTCTTTAGGGCTTGTGTAATGTATATTGTGATATGGACCGTAGTTTGGGAGGTTTATGGACTGTATTATTGTGTTGTGATCCGGGTGCGGTTTAGATTGGTTAAGTGTGAAAGTTGACTCAAAGTAATTGGCGATTTCCTCAGCCTTGTCGGTTGGGGTGTATAACTTGCCTCTTGGTGAGTTGATGGGAGGAATTATTGTTTTCTTTTTTAGTATTTGTTTGGTGAATTTCCATATAGAGTTATTTTGTACAGTTAAGGAGCTTATCTTGTTCTGGAATTTGAGGTTCATATGATTTTTTATTGATTTCTTAACTATGTTAGTTAATATATTTAGTTCTGTCTTTATATGTGGGTTTTTGGTTTGATTCCATAGCCTTCTGGTCCTGTTTTTGACGCGTATTAAGTTTGTGATTTCTACCGGTAGGGAAGAATGATTAATTTTATTATGTGGTTGAGTATTTGAGGGCTGCGATTTTGATATAGCTGTATGTATTATGGTGTTTAATAATGTTACGGCGTTGTCTATTTCTAAGGAATTATTTAAAATTTTGATTTTTGGTATTAAATTGCTGGTTATGTTTTGGAATTTAATCCAGTTTAATTTGAGTGTGTTTATTTTGGGGGTTGGGGATCGCGGGGGTGGGATTTGACGAGTGTGTATATTAACCGGTAGATGGTCGGAGTCGAGTTCATGATACGGTGTTGAATAAAAATTTATGTTGCTGTCAGTCAGTCCGATGTCAAGGATGTCTGGTTGCTTTGTAACGTCTCTTGGGTAGTATGTAGGTTCTGGAGGAGATAGTATGTTGATAGTGGTATTGTTTGTGATTTGTGATAGTATTTTTCCTGCTTGGTTGCATGTACGACATCCCCAGTTTGTGTGTTTAGCGTTTAGGTCTCCTAGAATTAGTGTTTTTATGTTTGGGGTGAATAAATTGAGAATATTTTGGGGTTGAATTTTTATTGATGGAGGTTTGTATGCTGTTATTATATTCCATGGTTCATTGTTTAGTGTTAGGGTTATTGCCACTGTTTCAATTTCTGCGTTGTTTGGAGTATAAATTTGATGATGGGTTATATTATTCCTGACTGCAATGAGAACACCTCCTTTTTGTTCGGTCCTGTCGTTTCTATAAATTTTATAATCTGGAATGATTAATTTGTTGCTATTTTTTAGGTGTGTCTCTGTTATGCAAGCAATGTCTATATTATATGTGTGTAGGTATTGAGTTAGTTTTATTTTTTTGGATGATATCCCATTTGCGTTCCAATTTGTGAGTGATAAATTACTATGGGCTTGTATTGACATTATTATTATTGAAAAATGCTGTTACTGCACTTTGAATTGTATTGATTATTGAAGGTATGAGGGAGTTTATGAAGATAATAATACAGGACGATTTAGAATTAATTATTGCATTTAAAAGGGGATTGTTATTATTATCTTGTTGGTTTTGTTGGGTACGGATTTGCTGTGATCTCATATTGTTTTCGGTTCCTGGTTGGATTACAGGTTGATTGTTTCTAGAGAAGTTGCGTAAAGGCTGGGTTGGGGGTAGAGATGGAAATTGTTCTTCTTGGTTGATAAAGGATGATTGGGTTGCTCTTTGGAATGAGTTTCTTGTATTAAAGGTAGTGGTGGTTTTCTTTTCGACAATATCCTTATAGTACATACAGTTTTCATTTCTAACGTCTGCACGGTGGTTTCCTTTACAGAGAATACAGGTAGGGTTTGATTTACTTTCAGGACACGTTACTGTATAATGATTACCGGAACATATTGCACAGTTAATTTTATGGTTACAATTATTTCTAGTGTGCCCGAAATCAAGACATATGAGACATTGAATGGGGCCTTTGGCTTTGCGCCTTTTTTCAGGTTTGACTATCAGGTTACAGATCTGGTTAGTTTGTAATATATAGTCTATATTTTGACTACCGTCGAACTCGGCTGCCACTACCGGGATGGGGATGTTGTCTTTGTATAACCGAGTTACACTGATTAGCGAAGGGCACTTTGCCTTGAGATCTTGGTAAATTTCTTCTTGCGTAATGGATGGATGGAGATTCTTGAAGACTATTGAAAATTTTTTATTTGCAGGGTCTTTATAAGTGTGAAATTTTCTGTTTGTGCTGATAAGGTATTTGATTGCCTGTCTAAAGTCCGATATGTTTTTAAAGAGCACTTTGAACTTGTTATTAACCATAATTGATGTAAATTGGTTGGTTATTGAGTTCTTAATTTCTTTGTTGAATTCAGCGACGTTCTGAATATGGGCTATAAATATGGGTGGTATCTTAATGTTTGGATTGGTGTGGTCATTGATTTGTTCGTTCATGTATTGAAACCTATTGTTCTCGCGTTCATCACTTTGTTCACCGAGCTCTGTAAATCTGTTCATTATAGGGACATTGTAAAGGAGCTCAGTGGGTTTATTTGAATTTTCACTCGTAATGTAACTGGACCGGTTCATTTTTTTTGTTCTCGGAGTCACTTTCACTAACACTGACTGACCTTTTTTGTCCGAGTGCAGGTTGTGATGTTGGGAGAGATGCCGACCCGTATATCTGGCTGTGGTAGGCCGGATTGTTGCTGGCCTCGGCGATGGTTGGAATAGGGGTCCCAGCGAGGCTTGCGTCCATGGCCTCGCTGCTAGCTGGAGTTGTTGTCGCTGATGAAACGACGCCGTTGTCCCGTTGTGGATGGTGCGCAGGGTTTCCGTTAAAGTTAGCTCTGTGTCGGGGTTAATGGCATATGCCATTAGTCTTTAAACTTTTTATATCTGGTTGAGAACAGTATTTTTTGTATACGTACACCAGCACGAACACTTTATACACACAGTTG
This sequence comes from Gryllus longicercus, assembly GCA_038098605.1. NCBI lineage: Eukaryota > Metazoa > Arthropoda > Insecta > Orthoptera > Gryllidae > Gryllus > Gryllus longicercus. Next base: position 996,169 of record JAZDUA010000324.1, on the reverse strand, counting down.
AGTAAGCAGCAGTGGCGACCGTTCGCCGCGCTCGGCGACAGTCTGTCGACTGTCTGCTGGGGTGTGGCGATGATAACTGGCTACTGCGATAACTAGCGTAGCACGAGAGAGAACCTTCTCCTACCGTGGCTCGGAACGGAATGCGTGTCCACGTTGACGACAAGGCTCTTGGCTTCAATCTACATGATTAACTTAAAACATCTTTGAGTAAGCCAAACACATGATTCGTCTATAGTTGCGTGACCACAACTTCGAGCTAGGTGGAACATGATGGTCCTAGATTTGAGTACCAAAATTTTTTTTATTTATTTATTTTTATTTGCAATTTGTTCATCTGAACAATAGGCAAATCTTTTAGCAAAGTTACAATGGCATGTGAAGGAACTGGGCATTCTCAGTCCTTCGTGAATTCATTTTCAGTAATTATCAAATAAATGGTATAAATCACAAATATAACATAGGACAAATATGATCAAGACAGAAAAACAACAGACAATATATAAATACACTGGCAATCATGAACGTAATTATGTTTATATATATATATATATATTGTAGCGATACCGATTTCCTCATACCAGGAAAATTAAATAAAACAAACTCGGCCACCCTGAGTTCTACTGGGAGAGTAAACAGATGGCGATACGCGCGCAACCCCGCTTATCGTGACAGCCATTTGCGCCCCCGGCCCATTAACGAAGTCGTTATGAGAGCTGGCGTCGACACATTCACTGAGAGAGGCACGTGGTCGCAAGACCAGCTGCGAAATTTCTAGAACGCCCGCTTACATCCGGGGAAACCCAGAGTGATAAATTCTTTCACGGACAACGCGCCCCCTTGCGCAGGCATGGCCGATGTTCTAGAAGGAATAAGAATAACACTGTCCACTCGCAGCTGGCACAGAGAGCGGAAATTTCCGTGGCTTCCCCGTCGCGATTGGTTGAAAATAGTGCAATGCGCCATCACCTTTGGCCAATAGCGACGCGACTATTATAAGGAGCTGGAGCACACGAGAAAGCGGGTGGGGGCAAAAGTTGACTTGATACGATTTCGACTGATAGAATAGCAGAAGGTGTAGAGCATTAGGCTGAGGGCAGTCGGGAGAGAAACTTCTCTGGGGGGGTAACTATTCGTCGGGGAGAGACCAGTGTGTCTCTGATAGATTTATAATTTTTGTCGGAAGGAGCCTGAGTATTAGGCTGAGGGCAGTTGGGAGAGAAACTTATCTGGGGTGGGAGTTATTCGGGCGAATGTGCCTATGTGGGACTTATATTATTTTACTGCGAGCTTGAGCATTTGACCAACCGCAGTAGACCGAGAAAATTCTCTGGGGTGGGAATTCGTCGTGAAGAGAGGCGAATGTTTCTCCGAAGGAGTTCTAAACTGTCCGAAGTTGTGTTCGACAATTATTATAATGAGAATCAGAGGTACGCATAGTTGATTACTACGTTCCTGAGATTGAGATCGCCCGGCCACTCCGAGTTCTACCAGTTCTACCAGTTCTACCAGTTACTACCAGACGCCGTTACAACGCTGCTAGACGCCAGCGCCCCTTTGGTGACGTCAACGACCCGACCGCTCAGCTGTTGGCACGGGAGGCCGTCGACCTCCGCTGAATTCTTTTGAAGGACGCCCAGCCGCCTCCTCGACCGCGCCCGCCCTCCCCGGGCGCGCAAAGACCTTTCTCCAGGCAGTATTATTCAAGGGCATTCGTCCCTGTGTAAAACTTGTAATGCGGTGCCGCGCTATGGCACATTAACCTGTAACTTTTGTTTTTACCATTGTAATGTTAGTCATAATTCTTCCTAATTTTTAAGCTTTACTCTGCATACTAACTTTTCATCTTCTTTTCTTTTCACCCAATTTTCTCAATTTGCTAATGTAACTTCCCTGGGGCATTAGATTTGTTTGCCCAGGAATAAAAGTAATTTTTACCAGTGATCAAAGTGTTTGTTTTGCACTGCCTTTGTATCTGTTTAACGATTCCTTCCATCACCGACTGAGCTATAACCGGGCCGCTAACCGGGCGTTCTCTCACGAGACGACCGGGGGTGTTACAATATATATATATATATATATATATATATATATATATATATATATATATATATAATATTGTAATAGTATTGTAATAGTACAATATACATTTTGTTTATTAATGATCGAACCTATTTAAGAGGTCCAGGGGATGAAATCTGCACAATCTTCTTAATTCTTGACTATTGTCAAGTAAGTTTAATGCAAGGTAATTTGGATGGTTTTCTAAGCGCTTATAATATTTTTGGAATCTGAATTTTACTTCTTGGTTTATTGTAGGTATGTGTAAGTCATTGTGTAATGTTGTATTTGAAAGAAACCACGGGGCATTGGCAAGCAATCTTAGAGTTTTTGATTGGAATCGTTGCAGTATTTCTAGGTTTGAGTTAGCCGCAGTGCCCCAAAGTTCTATTCCGTAGGTCCAAACAGGTTTTATTGTCGATTTATAAATCAGTACTTTATTAGCCAATGAAAGAGACGATTTATTGCCTAGAAGCCAATAATATTGCTTGATTTTGAGTTCGAGAGCTGTTCTTTTCTTTCTGATGTGTGTCTTCCAAGTCATTTTTCGATCTAGATGTAGACCAAGATATTTTACACAATCTGCCTGTGGTATATCCTTGTTGCTGATTTTAATTGGTGGACATCTATTTGGTCTGAGTGCAAACGTTACATGGACAGATTTACTTTCATTAGTTTTTATACGCCACTTTGTGAACCATTCCTGCAGCACAGTGAGGTATTCTTGAAGATTTTCTGATGCTTCGATGGCATTTTCATGAGAAGTTAAAAACGCTGTGTCGTCAGCAAACATGGCTGACGTGATGTCCGTTGAAACAGGTAGGTCGGCCGTGTATAGTAGATACAGTAGTGGACCGAGAACACTACCTTGCGGTACTCCAGCTGCGACAGGATAGAATGATGATGTTTCTTCCTTAAATTTTATTTGAAAACGTCTTTCAGTAAGATAGGAGCGAAGTAGTGCAAAAAACGGGTGGGGTAACATATTTTTGATTTTATATAAGAGTCCTGAGTGCCACACCTTGTCAAAAGCTTGGACTACATCCAAAAAGACACCAGAACAATAACGTTTCTTCTCCAGCGCTTCATTAATGACTTTTACTATTCTGTGGATTTGTTCGGTAGGGGCATGTTTCAACCTAAAGCCGAATTGGTAGTCTGGAATGATGTTGTTTTCTGCTATGATTGGAAGTATCCGCTTGAGGAGAAGCTTTTCAAAGATTTTTGACAAGATTGGTAATAAGCTTATCGGTCTATACGAGGATACTTCGGAAATAGGTTTCCCCGGTTTTGGTATGACAATAATTTGACTGTATTTCCATTGAGAGGGAAAATGTCCAATTCTGATGATGGCGTTGAAAATTGAGGTTACCAATGCTAGTGCTTTTTTTGGCAGGTTTCTTCGAACAATGCCGGTGATGAGATCGTAGCCAGGTGCTTTATGAGGATTAATTTGTTTTATTGCATATGAAACTTCGATTGTCTTGAAATGCTTTATTGGTAAAGACATTTGATATGGTGCATTAATGAACTGAATAATATTTCTTTCTTGTTCTTCTTCATCTGATGGGAATGTTTGGAAAACTTTTGAAAAATGTTCCGCAAATACTGTTGCTTTTTCGTGGTTGGTTCTAGCTCATTTTCCATGTTTATCACGTATAGGCGGCACAGGTTTGATTGGTCGTTTAATGCGTTTGGTGGCTTTCCATAGGGAGTAGTCGTTGTCTTTGGTTGGTGATAGTCTTTCAAGATACTCCTTGGTTTTATTTTCATGTAGGTCTTGAAGAAATCTTTTAAGATCCTGCGCTGCCCTGTTGAAGTTTCGTTTATCATTTGGATCATGCGTGGTTTGCCAAACTTTCTTAAGTCTCCTCTTATTTCTTTTCATTTCGTCAACTATTTTGGGGTATTTGTGAGAAGCTGTTCCGTACGTTTCTGGTGTAGCGTACCATGCTGCTTGTTGGATACTAGTAGTTAAAAATTCAACTGCTTCATCTATATCGAATTCACTTTTTAGAGGAACGTTTGCAGTAATATTTACATTAAGCCATGTTTGAAAGTCACTCCAATTCGTTTTTTATTGGAAATACTAGGTTTAAAATTATTTTCTATTATATGAGAGCTAATAGTTAATATTACTGGAGAGTGATCGGATGACAATTCGAGAGAATTTCCAATTGATGTAAAGCTCTGATTTGTTCCTTTCATGATAAAGAAATCAAGTAAGTCCGGCAGCTTATTACAGTCGGTTGGCCAGTACGTTGGCTCTCCTGTCGATAGCGGTTCTGCGTTGAGTGACGTGACTACGTTGAGTAGTGTTTTTCCTCGTAAAGTCGACAGTCTTGACCCCCACTGCGAATGTTTTGAGTTGTAGTCACCTCCAGAGATGAACCTTGCACCCAACGTATCGAAATATTCTCTATACATTTCTTCCGTTATTTTATGCTTTGGAGGGCTATTGACAACTGACACTGTCAATGAACCGAAACTGTCATAAACTAGTACAAATGTGGCTTGCAGGTAATCATTTTCAAAATTTGATTTCAAAGAATGCTGTATGTTTCTTCTTATTATCGCCGTACCTCCATGGGCTGTGCCATCTGGGTGTTTTGTATCATATATTTCATAGTTAGGTAGTTTAAAGAAACTTTTTTCTGTGAAATGAGTTTCTGAGATGAGCATTACGTCAATTTTTTCGTCTTGTAGAAAATTGTTAATTTCTCTGCAATGTTGCACTAGTCCATTGGCATTCCATACACCAATACGAAATGTCTTCATAATTTGCTTATTACTTTGGTCATGAGGCTTATCAGGTTGGAGATTTGTTCACTTTGCTTGGTTAGTATTGATTCAAATTTTTGAAAAGTTTCTTGAACAGTTGATATTAGTTGTGCAATTTCAGTATTACTATTATCATTTATGACTTGATGTGATGGAGGGTACTTGGCTACGTAGGCCCAAGTGCGGTGTTGCATTTCGCTAGGTACGTTACTATTTAAAAGTTTGTTGCTTCGATGGTGTGAGTGAGAAAGATACGAATTTTGTGTATTCTGGGGATATTTACTTTGTCTTATTTCTTGGTAGACTTCGCATCCCTTGTAGTTTGCTGGGTGGTTTTGCTCACATAGAGCACATTTGGGTGGGTCTTCTTTTCGCTTTTTACAGACTTCGGTCGGATGATTTTCTCCACATTTCACACAGCGATGTTTTCGATGGCAGTATGTCCTTGTATGTCCATATTCTTGACATCTTTTGCATTGTGCGATTTCTTTCTTCTTTCGAGGTGCTTCTATTTTGATTTTGCAGTTCAGTAAACTATCTATGTTATAAATATCTTTATTATTTTTGCTAGGTTGTAGATCTATGAAGAAGAGAGGGAGTGGCGCTTTTGTTTGTCTGTGTTGGATATTATAAATTTGGCGAACCTTGTGGCCGTAACTTTCAATTTCCTCTTGCAGTTCCTTAACATCTGCATTTGCGTGAATTTGTTTAAGCACAACCCTAAAAGAACGCTCGTCTTTGAGCTGATATGTATGAAATTGCAATTTTTTATTTTCAAAATGTTTTATGAGCTTTCTATATGCTTCAACTGTACTTAATATGATTTTGACACTGTCACTGTTCAGTAATTTATAGCTGTATTCCTCTTTTTTTAATACTTCTTCAATGCATTTTTTAAGATATTAACGTCTTTTATTCCTGGTAGAAAAATGGGTGGAATTTTATTACCATTGGTTCGTTCGTTGGATTCAGATTTTTCTATTGTGTTGTTTTCTGGTTCTGTAGAAGAAAGAAGTTCGAATTTGTTGTAATTTGTAATACTTTTTGTAACTGGCATTTTCTTTAGAGCTCTTTGTGAAGGTTCACTATTTTTTCGTTTCCGCTGTCTCGGGACGACTTCTTGCCACTTCAGAGTGTTATCGCACGTACCTTCAACAGATTACATTGTTGATACGTCTGTTGTACTATTGCTTTGTTGTGCTAATCTATCGGTCTTCTGACAATCCGTATCTGCACTGCTTGTTGATAGCGGTAACTGTGGTTGCTGCGTCAGGAGTTGCTGTAGTTGATCTAGTTGCAGTGGCGGTTGTGGAGGCACATGATATTGAGTTAGAAGTTGAGAGAGTTGTATTTCTATCATTTGTTGCTGATGTTGGTGGTGTTGTAGTTGTTGCTGAAGAAGTTCTTGCTGTTGAAGTATTGCTTGATCTGGGATGGGTTGCACAGATTCACTGTTAAACGAGTTTTCACCACCATTTTCACTATAGGTAGCGTCCATTGCGCTTCGAATTAGTTGCCCCGTAACGGAGCAACTACTTGTGGCCATTCACTAGTCCAAAAATGATTTATTGGTTTTTACTACAACTAAAATAACACTTTTTCTGAACGTGGCACTGTTCGCACCGCTCACACGAACGACACTGGCACTGAGGAGTACCAAAAATGACGGATTTTTGATCTGAGATAGATTGCAGAACTGGATGTCTGTAGATAATTTTAGAAAACTGACTACTCAGAGTTCGGTCGTTTTCACAACACCCTTGGTCATCATCAAGTTAATACTTCAGGAGTTCCTTAAACGACGTGCTACACACCGCGAATGATCTTTTCTTTCACATTCAGATCTTGTCATCCTTAGCGTTGGAAAAAAAGCATCGCCATAGGAATGATCTCAAAAGTCACAGATACTTTTTTTTAATTTATTTTTATTTTGGTAGACATTACATTGTTCAGTTTACTTGTTAACTGTGCAAATGATTGATGATCTTAACCTATTTTATACTAACTTACATTAACTTAAAATTATACATTACAATTTATATAAAACAATATACTGGGAGAGGAAGCAGGTAGCACTTCAGATTAGTATTATTCCAAGTTTGCGAATATTTTATAAAATGAATGGAGGGGAAATCTGTTGTTAATTCTCGTTCGATAATTGGGGGCTTTGCCTAGTTTATAGAAGGATGTTGCTTGAATTAGGGGGAGATTAGTGTAAAAGTTATGTGCAAGATAGGCTATTTGGTTTTTTGTTGTGTTTATGTTTAAATCATTGTGTAGTTGATTGTTGGTGATGAACCATGGTGCTTTTGTAATTAATCTTAAAAATTTATTTTGGATAACTTGTATTTTGTATAGGTTGGAATTAGTAGCATTGGTCCAGATGGGACAAGCATAGAGTAATGTCGGCCGGATTATTGTTTTGTAGAGTAATAGAGCATTGGATTTGGAGAGTTGGCTATGTTGATTCAGTAAGGGTCGGAGTTGAATTAGTTTAATTTTGGCTTGATGAGTTTTTACCTCTATATGTTGCTTTCAGTTGAGTCGGGTATCGAAGTTTAAGCCCAAATATTTAATTGTTTTATTAGTTGGTGTCCAATTGATGATGTCGTTATTTATGAAGAATGGAAGACGGCGAGTAAAAGGTCTTAATGTGAATATTTTTGCTACAGATTTTGTTGGGTTTAACTTTATTTTCCAGACATTAACCCAGTTTGCTATTAAATTTATGTGATTCTGAAGCTGTGTTTGAAGAGTTGTTAAAGAATTTCCTGAGATATACAGTGTAGTGTCATCGGCAAATTGAGCGGTGTTTATATGTGCTGTAGTAGGAATATCTGCTGTGTATAAATTGAACAACGTGGGGGAAAGTGGTGAACCTTGGGGAACCCCAGCAGCAATTTTCCTTGGGTTGGAACAGTGGCCTTCGACTGAAACTGAAAATGTTCTATTTGTTATGTAGCTAAGGATAATAGATACTAGATATTTAGGTGTACCTATTGATATTAATTTAAAATAGAGAGCTGGATGCCAAATTCTGTCAAATGCTTGCGAAATATCTATGAATGCAGCGATGGTATGTTGTCCCTTTTGAAATGTAGAGTGAATGTGTTCCGTAAGTCTTAGTAGTTGATGGGTGGTAGAGTATTGTGATTTGAAGGCAAACTGGTGCTGTGGAATACTGTTTGTTTTCTTGATATATTTGTTCAATCTGAAGAGTATTAATTTCTCTAAGATTTTTGACATTATAGAAAGCAGGCTGATAGGTCTGTAATTCTCGGCTTTTGAGTGATTCATGCTCGGTTTTGCTATTGGGTGAATGATTGAGTGTTTCCATGTTTGGGGGAAATATCCTGTTCTCAATACTGAGTTGTAAATGTTATTTAGAAAAGCAATAGCTTTCTCTGGTAGATTTTTTAGAATGATTGTGTTGATCCGATCATGGCCTGGTGCTTTTTTATTTGGCATGTCCTTTATTATTTTTCTTATTTCATTGGGGGATATGAATTGTATTTGATGGGGAACATCATATAGGGGAGCATTGAACATTGTCATTATTTCATCGTGTTTCGGATCTTTAGGGGTGTTATTGGGGGTGAAAGTGTCAACAAAGTGTGAAGCCAGTACTTCAGCTTTTTCCATTGGGGAGTATTTTTTACCATCACTAGTTGCTAATGGGGGAATGCTTGTTCTTTTTTTTAAGAGTTTCTTAGTAAACTGCCATAGTGAGTTGTTTTTAGTATTTAAGCTATTGATATATGAGTTGTATTGTTCTTGTTTATATCTGTTTAGAACCTTTTTACAAATATTATTTAGCAGGTTTAGTTCTTTTTTTAAAGAGGGAATTCTTAGTGAATTCCAAAGTCTTCTTGTTTTATTTTTTATTCGGATTAAGTTAATTATATTAGTTGGTAGTGGTTTGTGCATTATTTTGTTAACATCTAGGCTTTTTTGGATATGACTGTTGCTAATATTACTAAGTATTATATTGTTGAGGGTCATGATTGCTTGGTTAATTTCTTGGGGAGAGTTCAGGTTGTGAAATGGAGGTATGGATTTATTTATGGAACATTTAAAGTTCTTCCAGTTAATGTGATAAGTATTTAAAGTGGGTGGGGGTGTTGAAGGAGGCTTTTCTACTCGAGTTGAAATTATTACTGGTAAGTGGTCTGAATCTAGTTCATGGTACGTTGTAGAAATGAACTGAGTTTTAATATTAGTAACAGCTATGTCAAGTATATCTGGACTTTTGTTTGAATCATATGGAAAGTAAGTGGGTTCGGTTGGTGATAATATGTTGAAATTCAAGTTCCTTTTTATGTTGTATAAGTATTTGCCAGCTGTATTCGTAGTTCGACATCCCCATGAATAGTGTTTAGAGTTTAGATCACCTGCAATTATGAATGGGTTTGGAAGTTGTAATAATGTGTATATGTTGGTATTATTGATTTTTATATTTGGAGATTTGTAAGCAGTTACTATTGTAATTGTCCTATTATTATTATTATTATACTTTACATTAATTGCTGCTGTTTTGAGTCCGGGCGTGTGTGGTAGAGTAATAGTCACAGATACTGTTGTAAATCTTTCAAAGGGTCATCGATATCATTTGAGAGGTACCTATTGCCCCCCTCTAGTTACCAGAGTTACCAAAGTATCTTATGAATATGCAAATTGCAGTTTCGTGTTATCTGTGACACGTAGAAGGTAATGTTAGATTGTGGAGAAACGTTATTTGTTACCTTAACAATGTTATCTGTTTTAGAAGATATGCACAACACCTCAGCCACCTTATTCAAGTGGAAGCACATGTGCACTTTTCGTATAGAAGCGCGGTAGTACGTCTGCTATCTTTTCGGAATGTGTTTGCACGTAAATGGAAATTTCGACTGAAGGTTACTACATGAACTTGAAAATATTAGTAGGAGAGGGGAGATAGAGTGGTCATTTTCAATTCAGAATGCTATAAGTTAAATTCTTTATAGTATTTCATCTTTAATTTTCTATAGAAGCAGTTTTAATATTTTCCTTCGAAATATATTTTAAATACACTTATAATGCATTGGTCCCCTTTTGGGATATAATGTGAACAACACATGAGGCTAATGTGGACACACAAAAAATGTGTTTGTTAATTTTTTTGTGTTTAATTTTTTTAAATTTTATTCCTTGCCCGTTTGGCCCTTCGGCCTTTCGGGAATTATTAGTTACAATACACACATTACATGATTTAACAGTCTCTTCCATTTACAAGAGGGCACAAGTGTACTTACTTGAGGTTATATTTCAATCTATATACAGTTTCTATTTACCTTAATACAAAAATTCAAAAATATTCCTACTAATTAAACAATATACAAATATATACAAAAATATACCAAAATATGCATTGAGTAAAAAGTACCACACTTGTTAATAACACGTATATACCGTTATTATAATCCCATATATTGTTTATTACCTTAGTATCAGCAATTCATGGTGGCTTTAAGCGATCTTTTGGGAAGCGTGACAATATTCTGGATGGTGCATAAGCTGTACGGCCAAGGTTGAAAGTTCTTTTGCTAGGACAAGCTTCAAGCCTTACATAAAAAAATTTTCGCTAGTTTATTTATGTACTCTTTAATGCAGCTAATGTTTAATTCTCTTTAGATTTGTGCATTAGGAATAAACCAGGGAGCTTTGGTGACCAGTCTTAGAAATTTGTTTTGATTTATTTCCAATTTCTTAATATGCGTGTTTGCGGCGCCTCCCCACACTGCACACGCATAGGAGAGCGACGGACGAAGGACTATTATATACAAATGTCCAGCAATTTAGTATATAATAGTAATTATTATTATAGTTGTGAGTTAATATGCTTTAAATTACATCAAATGAAGTTTCTCGTAAACTAAAACATTTTCTGAAAAAAAGAACTTCAAATTCCGAATTTACAGAAGCGCTTAAACGCCAGTTTTTTAAAAACGGTTCCAATCTTTTCAAAGGTAATTCCCGTTCAGGACAAGGTTTTACTGTTCATTAATAATATTAAAATAATATTAATAACAAATGATCATCAACAATCTTATGAAATTCTTTAAAACATGAGGGTCCACCTTACTTTTGTGACAATCAGCTCTCTTACCGACGTTCATATCATATTACATTTTGATGATCCAAGAAGTCTTCTGTTTTTCCATTTACTTATAAGATAGTTCGAGCTATACGCAACTTAGGAGGCAACGATAGTAGAAGTCACCAAACCTCTTCCCTATGAGAATCCCCGCGGAATTCAACGATGAATTTGATCCACAGTTTTCCTTGCTTTGGTTCAAGGCAGAAGTTTTGCTTTCCCTTGGGTACGTTTCATTCTCATGGGTATCCTTCACCTTTTCCCTTTCTCCTCCTTTGCATTAGGAGAAATTATAATCTGACGCCTGAATGGCAAGACGCCTGAACTTTACTTACAGTTTTGAGTCAATTCTTTCTGCGGTATTTTGAACATTTTGAAAAACGAAGTTTTGATTTTAACATATTTTGTTTAAGTGCGCAAAGTTTAGTATTGTAATTATCTCAAGAGTTCCATATCTTCAATATAGCTGTGTATTTTATTTCATACTGTGAGGCTGTGTATATTAATTTCATTATAGGAAGTACTTCTCATCTAAGAAGGAAATTTTCCTAGATTTTCAAAAAAAAAAAAAAAAAACAAAAAAAAAATTTCATAAACATTTCATTTTATCAGGTAAAGCTCATTTTGCTCTATTTGTCCCATAATTATTACAGAACTGATACATTTATCGTTCATGGGATCAACATATCTGTGGCATATAAATATGCCGTCAGTGTTCGACAATCACTTGCAACTCTGCATCACTAACATGCGTAAGAAAATATAGAAATAGCTGAAAGGCGAGATCCGATCTATTTTCATCTTCAATTGCTCAACGCCTCTCCGGAGAATGAAACCTCGGGGCTTTGCATAAACTCTTATGGACCATTATTATACCTTATATCCATTTACGATTTGGCAGTTAATGAACGCACCCCAATTGCCACCTTCTATCAATTGATGATGATCTCCTATATACCCGTGCTAATCATCAGCGCACAAAGTTAGAAAATGTAACAGAATGTAGTGAAGCAACGTGGTAAGATAAAATATATTACTCAGAGCTACAAGTCTAATATTTGTTCGTTAGTGATTATACACTTGTGAATGTCACTAACTTACACAGAGTTTTAGACATTTGTAAGATAAAAAACTATCATTCCACTGAAATTTCACACATACATTCAATTTTTACTTTTCTTTTGTTCAATAAGGTTTAAAAATATGAATGAACAGGTTTTTCATTATATGTTTCGACTTTGTTGATAACATTAACAGAAATACTGTTAATGTAATTTAATAAAAATGTAGTTTTCATTTGTTTTAGAAACAATTGAATAAATATCTAATTGTGCAACCATTAGTTATCACTGTTCAAAAGGCAACATATCCCATCTTAATGTTATAGTTACACTCATGTAGACAAGGGATTTTTATTAAATGCACTTTTTCATTTCTTAATTAATTTTCATTTTTTATTTTTTCTTAATTAGTTTTCATAATTTTACAATTTATGTAAATCTTCATTTCAAAATTTATGATGTTTCACAATTTATTTCATATGCCAATTTGAGAATTAAATGATGTGACCATGTTTCTATATCAGTATATAATAGATTTTCAAATGCTAAGCAGTATTGTACCATTTTCTACAACTTACATCAGAAACCTTCATTTTAGAGTATGTCAACAGTTGGTACATAAACTATTTTTTCGTCATTGAATATATTTCTTTACTTACAAGATTTTAAATAATTTGCATGTATTGACGGACAATTTTATGTATTGAAATAGAATCAGAGTGTGAACTTCGGAAAAGCTACTTTGCTTTCTAAATAGTGTAACTGTTTTCTTATTTAAATACTAATTGTGCAAAGGGTTGTGGACTAGCATAGTGGCCATATTTGGACATTGATAGTTTCTTTATTATTAAATTTATTGTGTTCTGTATTCTTCCATGTCATCGTACGATTTAATTTTTCGCACTAGAAAATAACATTACATCTCAAAAAGTACTTATTTACAATATGACACAACGCTCTCCAGATAACTCAAGCGAGAACCTCTTGAGGATCCACTTCACGAGGAGCCGTCTGAAATACCTGCCCACCAAAACAACGACTTGCACGAGGCGCAGACTGAACGTGATTCCCATCAGCAAAGAAACAAATCGCCTATAATTAGTGATATCTCTTCTGATATCTCCCTCCACGTGAGGAACTTTTTTGGAGAGTATAAAATGCTGAAATTGTGCGTTAGAACGCCAGTCATTCCACTGTAACCATGCTTACAACTCAGTTTGTGTTAATTGTACTCCTGGCCGCTGCAGGTATGAATGTTATTGAACTAACGAAATCGTCACCTAACTTTCCAATTTGGTTATTTGAAAACTGCCAAGGGAAAATAGTTCCATAAATCCTTATCTACATTTCATATTAGTTGTGATTATAATTTCTTTATTGTTTTTCAATATTTTGTCTGCTGTAAATTATTTGCTCCAGCGTTTTGTAATTTTCCAATTACACAACGTTACAGGTGTTTAAAAAATGTTATAAACTTCTAGGACATGCAGGGGATGGAAGATGATCCCGTTTGGTCAATAAACCTGTTATAAGAAATTTCACATAACCAAGTCACTTACACATGTGACATTTGTCCCTGATTATTTGGCATCCCACAATTCATTCGTGTTCGGCAGGTACTATGCGACATCGCTTCTGACTGCATTGGAACGTGAAAACAAAATACTAGTACAAAAAGTGCGTGCATTGAATTGCCTGCAAATCTAGAGCAGAAGTCACATGTGTAAAATCGTTTATGAAATTTATTCACACACGTTCACTGGGAAAAACAATTATATGATAACCTTACATGCCCTAGATGTTTGTAACATTAGTTCTGGGATTTCTATGTAAAACGTTAGTTTCTGCCCTAAAGGATTTTCTATTTTTAAAAATATACCCAATCTTAGGTAGTACATAGTTCTATTACGTTGTATGTGATTTAATATCGGTGAGGTTATTTCAATTTGAAGTAAGTTTTGCGTATTTTATATTTCTTTGTGCATCATGCAGAGATTACTGCTCCATCGAAATTGTACATTTTGATGGAGCAGTAAATAGAAGTCAATAAAGAAAGGTGAATGAAATAGAAAACTATTGGTGCTAACTAATAGCATAGACTCTCTAACTATTTAGTTTCCTATTCTCTTCGGTTTGGTATTTTATATTGCCACACCTTCTTCCCAGCTGCTACCCAACGGCGCCTATTTTGCCCCCACATTTTCGATTTTTCGGTAGAAGAACAATTGTAGAATTTAATTTTGACTTAAAGCACATTATAGAAAAGTGAAACATGTCCCTTGTGTAAAACTTTCATTTCCAAATTCGGAGTAGCTTGTGAGAATAAGTCATTTAAGCCTTTCCAAAACTGTTCAATTCTGAGTTCATTTTCATAGAAAAGTTTTGATTTTTTTGAGAAAATTCCGAGGGAATTATTTAAAGAACTTGCACTCACAAATCCGATAATGTAGAAAATCGCCCATGATGTAAATATTTACAATTAAAAAAAAAATTTGTGTACTTTTTGAAAAATCAAAAGAATATATCAAATTGACTCGTAATTCTGTGCATTTAGTTTGATATATATAAAACTTCCAAGTACACAATTTGGAGTCTTTTTTAAGAATATTTTTCACCATTCCTAAATTTCATTAAAAATTGTGCAAAAATTACCATTTTTTTCAAAGAATGTTGTTGACATTAATTAAAGAACTAATTGTGAAGAACTAATTTCATTTGAAAAAAACTCCAAACTTCAGGTCAATTGGGTAGTTGTACGAGGGGGTCTAAAAATTTCAAAGTTTTTCAGTTCTCAAAAATTCGTAGCTTACAGTGGAAACCGGAGATATGCCATCTTCATAAGTGTATTTTACTTTATTCTTAGGGCTTCGAGACGAGCCAGATCAATAGGAAAATATTAGTTTTGAAAAATATCCTACGAATAATTTTGGGCGTTAGTGTTGTTCACAAATAGGCAGAAAGATGGACGGACACACAAAGAAACAGACAGGTGTGTTTTTTAAACAACACTTTTTCGACGAGGGCCCACAAAACATAAATTTCCAATAAAATCTCGAGACTGAATCTCTGCTTCGTTATGTAACTTCCTCTTATATATAATACTCCGTATATACGTACATATACGAGAAAGTATAATAGATGCAAGTTAAGATGGCATTTCATAAATATGTTATTACACGGTATAATTTTATAACATTGTATGTTATCAATTTGTATAACTTTATATCATAGGTTTCAACGTACTTTTTAAAGACCGTTACTTCGAAGACCCGTTCAAATACTGTTTACCTTATGTATAGTAGTCAGGTAACCTGCAGTGTATGTCTGCTCCTCCGGTCACCTGTCCGACCGTTCTCAAGTTTATGTAGACCTCTTCCGGGCCACCACTTAGGGCCAATTCGGCGCGTCTCGTCTGTAAAATTACTGTTTTTCCGATTCTTAGAAATTATTGGAAGAAAATTAGCAAAAAAACTTCGGTAGGGATGGGTTAAGTTCCCTAACCGCGTTTTTGGAAGTTTCGAGGCACTTACGGAAGTGATCAGTTGCTCATAATGTTGCTCTCAACAAGAATCGATTGGTACTAATTTTAAGTAGGCATCTTTTTTAGAAGTTTCAATTCATGTACAATGGTAAAACGCTATCACTTCTGCGTTTCTAGCATTAGGTGATTTCTTAGGATACGATTCATAAGATTAACGATAAGTAATAAATCTAGTGAATCATAAATGTTTAAAGAGTATTTCTATCGTTATAACTCGTTGTGCTTGCCAAGGCCTTGCCGTTGTGCTATACATGTCCCAGGTATTGTTTTTTAAATTTCTTTTTGTTATGTACTTGAGTAGCGCTACTGAAATTGTTCTATATGACATTACCCGCTGGAGGTACCATTTTTATGAAACTATGTTCCTATTTACTCGCATGAGGCATTTTTATGAAACTGACTTAAATGACTGCTGCATGTAACGATATATTTATTTATTTATTTATTTATCTCTTTGCAGACTAATTTTTATAAATAAGGTCGATATTTTAGGGTTAATAAATGCAATTTATTGTAAATTTTGGTAGGCCACATTTTCCCAGAACACTTTCTCGGAAAGATTAAGAAAACAAAAAGGTGGAAAAAATTATCGTAAAAAATGCTTCCATGAAACATTTTATAAAACATTATATAAAATATTACTGTAAAAAAATGCTTCCATTATATTTATTTTAGTCATGCAGTCATATTGTCTTAGTACTGCAGTTATTAACTTAATGTTACAATTTCTTTTCTTTGTTTGATCTTCGTTCACTTTCAATTTTATTTTTTGTCAATAACCAGAGAACTTTAAAAAAATGGGAAACATTTTGTGCTTGATATTGGATCTATAATTTATTTGCATATTTTACTTCATAATAAAAAATTTGTGTAATTAATTAGTGTATTAAATAGGCTCTAATAACGAGCGGGTCTATAAGACCCAACGTTCCCACTGACGTCAGGATTTTCCACGTTCCCACCTCCGGGTTAAATGACTGCTGCATTTAACGAATCGAAAATGTTTTTCTTCTCGTTTCAGCCTGCGCTGCGGCGACGCCAGCGCAGCGCTACATGTGGATTCCGGACGGCAACGGGCTGCTCCACTTGGTTGACTTGGAGGAAGAGCCCGCGGCGGCCCCGCGCTTCAACGGCGCCACCGACGTCACCCTCAGCCTCTACACGCAGTGCGTAGCCCTTACCTGCATTTACCCTTACCCTTTTAGCACTGGCGCGAAAAGCGAGCCGATCATCAAGTGTTCTGTAAATCTGAGAATATTTAATTGGCTGTCCGGGTGACGCCGCGTCCATGGCGAAGGTGCCGACGTTTCCGTCGCCATTCTGCGTCATCCTCAGGGCGCAATGCTCAGGTCATTACGCCCTGAGGAAGGACGCAGAATGGCGACCGAAACGTTGGCACCTTTGCCAACGATACGGCGTCACCCGGACAGCCAATTAAATACTGACTCCGGCCGCGCAAGCCTACGCTCTCGAATCTGAGAATGTCGAAAAGAAAACGTAATACATTCGTCTGACTCTAACAGCTTCTACTGACCCTAATGTGTCATTGACTGATTTGTATATTTGAATTTAAATAAAAGGAAAGTCAGTAAGGTTCTCTAAAAATAATGAATGACACTTGTTGTTAAGTAATTGTATTTTTTCATAGGATTGCACCACTCGTTTTACCGGCCACTTTACTACTCGCAAAATAAAAAAGTCACTCATATCACAAGTAATTTTTTTTGAAATATTTAAGTTTTGTTGTAATGTTAGGGAGTGGCCATTTATTATATTTGTGATATTTCATTAGTTGCAATTACAAGAGTCAAAGGATGATAAATGCTTTTAATTTTGTTGTAAATGTTAGTATTTTTACACATCAGTTTAAATTACTAGTTATTGGCTAATTGTTGATTTCATCACTGCAGAAAGAATCCAACAAGCGCACAAGTCATCAAAATTAACAGTATTCCCTCCAACTTTGATGCCAGTAACCCTACCCGTTTTATCATTCACGGTTGGAATTCTGCGGGTAAAAACATGGATCACTTCAGATCAGGTAAACATTACGTTTCTTTTCATTATGTTATTATTTCTATTATTATTACACAATAAATGTATCTCAATTCAAAAATAATATTTTATAGCTTACATCAAAACCGGTAAAAACTACAATATTATCTTGGTGGATTGGTCAAAATTGGCTTCTGCTTCATATGCTTCTGCCAAAACAAGTGCTCTCAATGTTGGCAAATACATTGCCCAAGTTGTGAATAATCTTATTTCACTAAAGGGTTTGAACCGCAACACACTGTACATAATTGGGCACAGTTTGGGAGCTCATGCTTCTGGAGTTGCTGGTTACAATCTGGGCGCCAATCTTGCATCCGTCGTCGGTAAGTTCACAAGTAATCTGATTAATTTCCCCAAATACCACGAATTAAGAAAATAATTATTAAGGATAATTTGTTATTATGCATAATTCTTGCATTGAAGGCCTTGACCCTGCTGCGCCTTCCTTCGGCAGCGAGTCCCTGGCCAATCGCCTCGATGCATCAGACGCCAAGTTCGTGCAAGTAATCCACACGAACGGAGGTCTTTTGGGTTGGGCAGATGCTTTGGGAAACGCAGACTTTTTCCCCAACGGCGGTAAATCCCAGGCTGGATGTGGTCTTGACATAGCTGGTATGTATTTTTATTATTGAACACGCCTATTGTAATAATTAAACAATACGAGTCTATTAAAAATATTATAAATATCAATTCGCTGTATAAATAATATAATAAAAAAGATTCGAAAGGATGTTCATTAAAATACAATTTAATTCGAAATTTACAGGAGCATGCAGTCATGGTCGCTCCCATGAATACTACGCCGAATCCATCAACTCTAGCAAATTCGTCGGTAGACGGTGCTCAACGTACGCTCTGTTTACGGCAGGTTCTTGTTCGTCAAATCCAACTGCCGTGCTGGGAGAGCCCGCATCAACGAGGTAAATATTAAATTATAATGGTATTATTAACTTTAAAACATTGTCCCAGGTTAACCATAATAATACATACATTCGTTAAAACTAGCAGTTACTGAAAAATTCTTATGAAAATTATGCATGTGAAGGAATACGGAAGTAATCTTCCACAACAATGATTGTATAAGTTCAAAATCACATTCGAATGTTACAGACAAGAGTCTGTAACATGTGAAATATCTAAACACTTTTAACAAACATGTTTTGAGGATTTTTTCTACATTGCCAGAGCTCGTTTAATTTTCTGACAGGGGAACTCATAATGTGGAAACATTTGTAGGCACACATTTTATTGTGATGTTGTAAATATACTATCGTTTTTTCGGAAGACTACCTATGTTGTACTATTGTATTATTACTATACTATAGGTAATTTGTTATCATTAAATTTATGTTTTCATTTTTGCAGTGCGTCTGGTTCCTACTTCCTTACCACCAATACTAAGTCACCTTTTGCTAAAGGTTAAGATCTGGAATGACTCTCCATCAAAAATGTGAATCATCGTCAACACGTGTTGATTGCAATGATTGTACTATTGTTGAATTTCTTGATACAAATAAATCTTCAACACATTTCAAAAATTAATAATGTACAAGAAAAAACTGTGCCTCGAAAGAATTGTCTGGATAAAATATGTTGCGAAACTTAATACATTGGTGAAATTATGTGAATTTTGAATTGTTCAAAATTCCTTCTTTCATTTTCAGTCGTTAGTGTCTCTCGTTTGTACATAATCTCATCATGAAGCTAATAAAATTTATTTTACCTTTCACAGATATTTGTTTATTTTATTCAATTTAATGTTCCCCTAACTTATCCATGGGTTTTTCGTTGTATTTTCTATTCTAGACCGTTCTCTTTGTATAAGGATGAGGACTATTAAAATGTAATATCAAAAATGTTTACGTAAATTTATTTAGCATAAAATCTCAATACTTTTTTGATGTTTCAGAATGCACGTGTTAAAATATTAGGGCTGAAAAGAGGGTACCAAAATTATGTTTTCAATACATATTTTATTCAGTAATTGTCAAAACCTTGTCACTTTTTTAGAAGCGTTCAGGCTCGGAAATATTTTCCGCAGACGTAAAGAATGCACGTTCTGTGCTTGTTACTGGGTAACAATTGCATTTTAATAATTCAAGCTACGGAGATTAGTCCCAAGAACCTGATCATAGATTTGATTGCCCCGGTATCTTAGTGGTTAGAGCAACTGCTTGAAAACCAGGAGACCCCCCGTTCGAATTCTGGTAGGCGTGACAATTCTTTGAACAAATTTGTTTATACATTTTATTCTATCTTATTTTGATAAATTTATCTTAAAAATTGAAACTCATACATCGAACGTAATTGAACATTGAACTTGATATTGAATAAATGCATCAATAACGTTTCAACATCATTCATGGATGGAACATCAGCTAAATCGCACGCCATAAACCTCTGGGTATTTTAGTAATGAATAATAATATAAGAAGATATATCCTTACTCACACGTGGATGCATATTACGACTCAGAATGCTGTATGTATGTACCTTACTATAAGTTATTTCACTCGGTTAATTTGGCGATCCAAGCTGGGCGTAAAAATACCAACACACACTTTGTTGGTAAACTTTTACGGGTAATCGACAATTAATGAAGAAGTATTTACGTACTTATTTTGGTGAAATACTTTTAACGTATTCTTAATGTAATGTAATGGTAGTTTTACACTATTCATCACAATGAAGCTCAATGGATGACGTAAGACTAGCCACACTCACTGAGTCCGTGACATTAGCTGGTGTGGAGGAAACGACGTTAAATGATACTGTATCGTACATAAAATCAAACAAGATAGTTAATCAGAAACTGACCTCGAAAAACAAAGCAAATATTGCGATGAAAGAACAAAGGGTAGAAAACAATGGATGTTTAGTAGAAAGGGATCGTATCTACCGCCCCGTGTTGGGCTCGATTTTACACAAATGCTGGTTGAAAGGGTTGATCCTTCCTGGAGCAGCTTTTGACTCGGCTCAGGTAATTTAGGGCCGTGTGCAAATTGAGTATCATATAATCTCTTCATGTTTTCTCCCGAAACTTACTTTCTAATTCTACATGTACATTGAAGACAAACCAACACAGATAAGGAAAAAGAGTGATTGAGAAAGTAAGCGCTTTAAAAAGGCCGCCGCCGCGCCGCTGTCCAACTTTTCTTTGCGCTTAACTGAAAATATTCCAGATTCATTCCTAGATCCCACTGAAATGCAAAGAAAGCACTCGATTCGTGTCTAAATGTCATGTTCAGAGTTATAGAATATTACCTGTGCAAAAAGAGGAATGTAAAAATGGCAAGGTAAGAAGAATTCATTAAATCACCAAATGATTCTATTGCATGAAAACCAACTTTAACCAAACCATATTTCGAAAGAAATATGCGAGCGCTAAGTTTGGAAAATTAGGAAGGGCGTTTACTTTTAAAAATAATGGCTATGAAAATGTTCTTTGAAATTAATTTCTTCCCAGAGAGACCCGTATTTTGAATGATTCGGTTAATGCTTTATATTATACCTCTGGTTATGTTATTCGATTATACATTTCATACTACGTTGCTAAATGATATTAAAGTATCACTTCTATTTCCCTTTCTTGCCATACTACGTACTTACGTAGAAAAGAGAAAGTATTGTAATGCTGCAGCTGAAAGTGGCGATCTTTCGTCAGAAAACATCGTATTGTGGAACCCTGATATCGATAACGTGAATAAATAGTTCCAGTATATTGTAGAAAATTACTTCCTTTAAAACGTTGTACAGTCGTAATCCACGTTTTGTGGGTTTATTGATACCGAAAAACTGGTTGATGGCAAAACTCCCTAGAGTCAACACTAGCGCCTAAAACTTCCAGGCGAATTTATCCAAAATTGATATTGCTCCATCTAACTGGTATAACTCGAGACACTGAAATTTTGAAAATGGTGTGTTTAATTTTGGCAATACTTCTTATGTAGCCTCATCTTAACTATGGTGCCATGGAGAATGAAGTGCGTCGTGACGACGTCACACAAACATCTTCAGCCTCATTGGCGTGTTCTGTCATAGGCTCACTTTCATTGTACAAACCATTTTTCATAAGAAAAGCCGAACTGGAAATGTTTAAATAATGTCTTGCACGTAAATGCAATATACACTACTAGTCGCTTTTCGCGCACGCCTCCCAAGATAACTACGAGTAACTGACACGGTGACTGATCCCAATTTTATTCAACATCAACTCCTTTTTATTTCCTTGCTGGTATCACAATAATATTTTTGATGTTGATGCTGTGAAGTTAAGAGCTTTTAATCTTACGTATCAATAATCAAACTCTCAGCCGAATATTTTAATGTAAGTAATTAATTTGCATAGTTTTTCCACAGCATACTTTACGAAAACGAGCTCCAAAACACAACCAAACTTAACTCATGGATAACGATCTCATAG
Organism: Gryllus longicercus; assembly: GCA_038098605.1. Classification (NCBI taxonomy): domain Eukaryota; kingdom Metazoa; phylum Arthropoda; class Insecta; order Orthoptera; family Gryllidae; genus Gryllus; species Gryllus longicercus. The sequence continues at coordinate 974,135 of JAZDUA010000324.1, read as the reverse complement.
CGAGTCGAAAATAATCCCACCGCATTCATTCTCATTACTAGAAAACGGATCAAACTTAAACTGAAAGTATTTTTATAAAAATGAATGAGAATATTTCCCAACCACCTTACCTAGTCATTTTACCAGAACATCCCATTCACTAGGAAATTCATTGTAAAATTTTCATAGTATTTAAAGTAGGCACATTTTAAACAAAAAAAAATTTTAGTAGGCAATATTGATGCTTTCTGGTACAAAATTTCCTTTTAATACTCCTTCTATACCATTTAAATAGCCAATTTTTTTCTCATTCACACCGAAACGTTTCCTTGTCACAGTATCATGGATCTGGAATACTCCAACGGTTCTTTCTTTCGGTGCAGTAATTTTTTATTTTCAAGAAAACATACAATAAATAAACACTAACTTGTTTTTGAAAATATCAAAAGTATGAAGTTAACAGTAATGGGAAGTAACTATAGTAGCGTTATCACTCTAAATGGAGGGGTAAAAGGAAGTAGTATGAAAATTGTGATGAAATTTGACATCAAAAAGTAAAGTAATGAATTATTTGAGATATAATAAGTTATTATAAAAATTATAAGTTTCTAATGAGAAACAATTAAATATTTTGACATTGTATAACTCATAAAAGGTAGTTGAAATTCTTAGGGGATGGAACGTCCATTCAAAATACACGAAAGGTTATGTATCTGAGGAAGATTTGATTGACTTTAATGTCTTTACGTGTCGTAAAACGTCATATTATTATGCATTGTCCTTTGATGAAAGGTAAATTCTTGAAGATTGCTTTCAAATCTTAATATAAACTGTGGCATGTATTTTAATAGTAAATAATTCCCTAATATTATCCATGGGAAAAAATGAATTCCAGAGCCGTATTCACTTGTCTCCGTAGTTGTAATGGAGTTTGCAGGCAGATGCAAATCCACCCATTGAGGGCAGCAAGTGAAGAAAGCTACAGCCGTAACAGCATGCGAACCGTGTCGGACCTCGTGAGATCGCCGGGCGTGTGCCCGTCGTTGTCCGCGTCGCGGGCGCGGGCGCCGGCCGCCAGCAGCATCTCGCAGACGGCGGCGTCGTTGGCGGCGGCGGCGGCGTGCAGCGGCGTGCAGCCCAGGTCGTTGCGCGCGTGCACGTCGGCGCCGGCGGCCAGCAGCGCCCGCGCGGCGTGCGGGTGGCCTCTGCCGGCGGCGAAATGCAGCGGCGTGCTGCCCGCGGCGTTCCTGGCGTGCGCGGCGGCGCCGGCGTCCAGCAGCGCGCCCACGCACGGGGCGTGGCCCGCGCTGGCGGCCGCGTGCACGGCCGTGCAGCCGTTGCAGTCGCGCGCGTCGGGCGCCACGCCGGCCGCCAGCAGCGCGCGCAGCGCGTCCGCGCGCCCGTCCTCGGCCGCGCGCAGCAGCGCCTCGGCGCCGGCCTCCCCGCGCAGCGCGTCGGGCGCCGCGTCCGCCAGCGCCCACACCACCGCCGCGCCGCGCGCCGCGCCCGCCGCGCGCGCCAGCACCGCCGCCGGCCACCCCTCGCCCCGCCGCAGCAGCAGCTCCGTGGCCGCCGCGTGCCCGCCCCGCGCCGCGCGTTCCAGCGCGCACACGCCCTCGCCGTTGCACTCCGCCGGCGCCGCGCCGCGCTCCAGCAGCAGCTGCAGGCACTCCATGTGCCCCGAGCCGGCCGCCAGGAGAAGCGGGGTGTTCCCGTCAGCGTCGCGGATGTCCACGGAAGCACCGCCCTCCAGAAGCGGCTTCACGACGTCCGAGTGACCGCCGGCGACGGCGAGGTGCAGCGCGGTGCGGCCGTGCCGGTCCGTCGCGTCGAGAGACGCCGCGCCACGCAGGAGCAGCTCCACCACGTCGTGGCGGCCCGCGGCGGCGGCCAGCATCAGCGGCAGGCGGCCCTGGGCGTCCCGCACGCTGGCGTCGGCGCCGCGCTCCAGCAGCTGCGCCGCCGTCTTGACGTGGCCGCCGGCGACGGCCAGCACGAGCGGCGAGCGGGCGGCCTGGGCGTGGGCGTCGGCGCCGGCGGGCGCGGGGGGCGCGTCGGGCGCGGCGCCTCGGTCCAGCAGCAGCGCGGCCACGCGGTCGTGCCCCGCGCCCGCCGCCAGCGCCAGCGCCGTCAGCCCGCAGGCCTCCGCCCCGTCCACGTCGGCCCCCGCCGCCAGCAACAGGCTCGCCGCCGAGCAGTGGCCCCCGGCCGCCGCCGCGTGCAGCGCCGTGCGCAGCCGGCCCCCGCGCGCGCCGGCGTCCGCCCCCGCCAGGAGCAGCATCTGCGACGCAAAGGGACAATCTGGGGTCACTCAGTGGCAACACTGCCGTTACCTATGCAGCGTCGCGTGCCGGAAGGTTAAGGGATTTCAGCTCGTCCTCGAGGATCTTTAGAATTTATCATCGTCCCCTCCTTTCCCTTTACATACACACGAACACTTGTCTATAAGCACTTTACCGCTACACGTGACATGAGCTTAGATCTTGTATTGACTGGTACTGGTACTGGTACTGGGTACTGAGGGAGATGTTTCAAGGGATACATCAATCACACCACAACATGACAAAAGTATTCATACTTTATACGGAACTGGAAGCCACAGCCTTGGATGTTATTCCAAGCTCCATCCCCAACGCCTCTCATATATGGACTTCATGCAAAACACTGGGTTATCTAATAATATATTGTAGGAATAAACTTTTTTGAGAACATCGACGCGGTAACAATTTATTTTGCTTGGACATAGGCACAGAAATTACTGCATTTGTAAATAATTAGATTGACACGGCCATGGCATCCAATTTATCTTAGTAATAATAATTATTACTCTTAGTAATTATTACACAATTTTTATTTTGATATTTTATTTCAAAATAAAAAAGTATTATTTAAGTTGATTCACACGTTCTATCACTAGACTCAAAAGGTTAACTGTTCGTTCATGTCATCCGTATAGCTTTGAGGTTTTGTAGTTTACGTTCTATTCTGGCCATTACGGCTTCAATGTAAAACGCGAATCATATATCACTATTCTTTCCTAATAAAATTTACATTATATTATAATGAGTCAGTTTGTCTTGTTAGCAACAATTTCTTGAAAACAATGCAAAATGTGTTCTATTTAAGTACCATATTCACGAACAAAATATTTAAATTCTACTTTTTGGAAAATGGTTACAATTCGCCTGGATACAGCCTATTATACTGTGGTATATCATTCATTATTATTTCGGAGTAAAATCATTTATTCATTACCGATCTTCGCCAGTTTTACTATACGATTCTATAACTTCACACTACTTTGAACATTATTTTCTGTATTCCTTCTTTCACTTTTCATCCCTCCCCCACTCACCAGGCGTATCAACTGTTCCGTTGACTGTTCTATCGCCCTTGAATGGATGGAGTAGGAAGTAATGATGAGGGTAGGAATGGGGTGAGGAGTGAATGAGATTAAGCAGAGGGGGAATGAAGGGTGTACCTGGAGCTAATCGCGTGAAAACCTGCCGCGAGCCCACACTGCCACCTCAAATTCCATTTGAGCCGAACGGGAATCGAACTCCAGCCGCAGCGGTGGACGGCGAGCAGCCAGACCGCAACGAGACAGGCTGCCCTCCACAATTTCGGAGGGTAAGTGGATAATGTTTCTATAATGACGTATTTATTAAGCACGTTACCTGAGATTGCAGAATTATATGAATGTGGAAAAATAAGAGTGTCTCAATTATTTATTATTTTCGGGTTTTTGTTGGCGTAAAAAAGAGGTGACTGTTCTATGATATCAAGTTGAACTTTTTAAGCCCTGTGTAGTTTTCAATTTCTATCTTAGCCGTCTTATTTATTACTTTTTATTCTATTTGTTCCATCTCCTTTGTTGTTATTTGCAGTTTTTGGTACATGTCTGAGTGTATTTGAATTTCCTTTTTTGACTATGTATTTATAGAAGTTTGATAATTTGCGTTTTGGTTCGTTGTTTACTGAATATCTCGAGACTTTTTATAGCAAGACTTTGTAATATTTTATACAGTGGAATTAGAGATATCTATTCTATAATGGTTTGCATTTATGTGACAAATGGCTTATAAATCATTCTTGTTATCTAGTTTTCCAATATTTGCAGTTTGTCTATTACATAGCTTGAGACTTTTTTCCATATTGCAACTACGTATGGCGTCATCTGTCTATTACATGCATCTATCTAATAATTGTTATAATCTTCCAAAACATATCATTGATAGCAGATGACTCCTTTTTGCCAATGAATATGTGGTAGATAATCTGATAAAACGGCTGTACATATGAGATATTTGTCACTAATTGGTAGGGAACTCATCCTACACTGGAGTGTGACAGACACCCAAAGTCTCCTTCCATGCATCATAGCTTGTGCTTCCCAAACAACAGCGCACGATTGATTGTCAATTAGAGATTAGATCCCCTAAACGACGATTGTAACATTTATCATTAAACATATAAACATATAAAATCCTTTCTGTATCTATTGACAATCTTAAACTGTAAGTTGGGGGTAACTTTGTTGGGGATATTGAATTTTTTCTTCATTGTCTGGACTCCAGTATACGGGAGTTCTGAGTTTGGATTTTAACAGACTTTTTCTCCAGTGTATTTTAGCGCTTAACACTCATACGTGCAGTTTCGTGGGGAGAGTTACCTGCACGGCGGCGGTGTGGCCGGAGCGCGCCGCCCAGTGCAGCGCCGTGTCGCCGGTGACGTCACGCGAGCGCGCGCCGGCGCCCGCCGCCAGGAGGCGCTGAAGCTCGGCCAGGTCGCCGCGACCCGCCGCCGCGTGGAGCTCCGGTGTCGCCTCCCCCTCTGCGCCCTCCGCGGAGGAGGAAGCGGGAGGGGACGGGGCGGGCAGCGGGGGCCCCAGGGACGGGGGCGGTTCGACGGGGACGTCGAGCTGCGAGAGTTGGAGGGAAGGAAACGGAGACGAATCTGGCACTAAGAGAGACACAACGGACAAGAAAGTTCAATGTCAGCACTAAGGAACGGTGGTTCACAATCGGGACGTTTTGCACGATTTAGCAAGCAGCAATCGAAAGCAATATTGATCTTTTGCGTATGAACAGATGCATTAAAATAATGCGAAATTCAAACTGCGTATGCCCAGAATATCGATATTGCTGTCGATTGCTGTAACTCTTCGCCCTGCAAAAGCCCTCTAACATCTTATTCTCGAAAGTTGATTTGAATATCGATATTAGTTCGATTTGAAACAATGTTTGTATTGGTTAACTATATTTTGATAGTAGTTAACTATATTTTGATAGTAGTTAACTATATTTTGTCAAATCAGTAAACATATGAAATCTAAGTGAATTCTTAGATCTTCCAAAAATTGGAAAATTAGTCCATAATTAGGTATTATACAGCATGGAAGGCTTTCACGGCTGGAGTCAATATTCTTCATGTCTTCCAGGATGATGGAATGGGTCAAAGCCAATTGGACCACGGCCCATCAGCCCGGAAGACATGTAGAATATAATAAGGTATTGTTTTCTAAATACTCTTGTACGAAACACTTTTTTTATTATTGACACAAATCTATGATGCTGAAAAAATTAACTTCATTATTTAACAAAAAATAGCTTAGTATTATTCAGGTTCCACACTATTGATTTTATTTCACCGCGGGATTTATGATGAATTTCATTATACTACATACGACTATCACATGATAGCGCCCGATAGACTAGTATTGAAGCATACACATACTAATATGATCCTATTCCTCCTCATTTCGGTTTGCAAAACAAACATTATACACTTTTGTTGCCTAGTTAAAGATATTAAATCACTACATGTTTTAGAATCATCAAAGCTTTGCAAAAGCTACATTTTATTCTTATATTATACCTTCATATTGTATACGAAAATTGGTGAGCCAATGTTTGTGTACAAGTAGAACGGCAAAATTTGACGAAGAAAACTTATAAAATTATTGTTTCACAATTTTTGGGGAGTGAAACCTTTTGATACTATTATATGACAAATTTGTAAAGAAAATCAGTGGGGAAGCAGATCACTAGGTGCACAATTTTTCTAAAAACAATTAATACAAGATGAAAGGGAATTTATTTGCATATAGTTTAAAAGGAAAGTAAAAATTTTATTATTATTTTAATACTTTTTAATAACATAATTATTTGAAAATTGTATAGTTTCACTTACTATTAAATATTTAAATTCATGGTTTTGGTTTAATCAGATTAGGTTTAGTTAAAAGCCATATTTGAAAGGAAACGATCTAACTGAATAAACATGCACTATTTTCAAATTATATCGGAAAGGGAAGTTATTCATGAAGTGATAGTCATTTCGACAAATTCGAAATTTCTTTTATACCATCTTTCATTTTTAAAACCTAACAGAAATAATAGATACAAATGTTTATGTTAAGTAATGTTCCACACTATAGGTGACGAGAATCCATAAATAGAAAAAAAAATATTTTCAGTATGTTTTCGATTCCTTTAATTTTCGGAGAAACAAAATCAGCAGTCGTAATTGTGTTTTATACTCGTTAGAATATCTCTTGGACTTCAAGGTTGCATTTTTTCAAGCATAAATAAGTTGATGATGAAGTCAATGAAATTAGAGTAGTAGGACGGATGTGACTTATATTCCTAGTTTGGAACAGGGTTGCCATATGCTTTGAACAAACATTTGCTGTTAGATGGATGTAAATCCGCCCAATAAGAAGCGGAGAATTTGAATTTGCATTAAAAGAATTGTATTAGAAGTGTTTTTCAGATAGTGACCTTTGAAATGCATTATTATTTATGCATTATGCATTTATTATTATTATTATAATCATTATTATCATTATCATTATTATTATCATATTCTCCATAAGCATGGGAAGCGCCGTGCAGCGCAGCAGCTGAGCTCACCCGAGACGGCGCCCCTCTCGAGCGCGCTGAGCAGGAACTCGACGCGCGGCATGACGGCAGAGAGCACGCGGTCCAGCGCCGCGCCCACCTCCCCCACGCGCTGCTCCAGCGCCGCCACGCGCGCCCGCAGCGCCGCCACCTCCTCCCCCGGCCCCGGCCCCGGCCCCGGCCCCGGCCCCGGCCCCGGCCCCGGCCCCGCCTCCGGCCCTGCCCCCGCGTCGCTCCCTGACATGGCTCGTACGGGGGCTGGCTTGGCAGAAAGTGTACCTGTAAAAACTTCATACACATGTCGACGATAAAAATTCGAACTATTGAATGTGAAACACACAAAACCGTTTTTTATTATCTACTTGGCTGCTTGGGAGACGTCCTAACTTTTGCCCTGAGGAAGGTTTGCAGCATGAAGGGCGAAACTTGAGTATTTGTGGCCTATATTGCGATGTCTTAGGGGACTGCCAAGTACACACTGACTCCTGCCGAGAAAGCCTTTTGAAATGATTCTTTGAGTACACTAGCTACTGCACTAAAAATGAAACAAAAGGGGGCAATATATCGCATTTTAAATCCGTTTACATTAACAAAATACTTGTTGTACCGCGTCGAATCTTAACAATTTTTTATACAACGTTCGAAGTATGCTTTGCGTCAGTTTATTCTTAAGATAAATATTTTGTCGATCGCGGTTTTGTAAAATTGTTAAGTTTTTCTGCTGTGTTTTGGATTTCTAAAATTAGCAATTTTTTATTCGATAATTCGCATTTGTAACGACGATTTATAGTCGATTCAGGCCACCGATTTTTTGACATATTCTAAAATTGTTCAGCAACGCCGAAAACCGCATCGCTTCGAGGATTGAATTTATCCGTTTGCCAAATCGACTGTATGAACAGTTATCTGATGATGATCAATGAGTGCAATTAGAGATTAGTTTTCACATGTCATCGATTTTTTACTCGATATCATCATTAAAAATAATATTGTAATAATTGATGCACAGCATATTGGGAGATTATTAAAATTAATTTTTGATAGAGATTAAAAGTGATGCCTTACTTGCACGAAGATAATTCAGGAACAGCTCGTAATCATCCAAATCAAGTACTCTTCACTTTTCTGCCTTATTCAATTAAATTTGCAAATGACCACCTTTTAAGTAAATAATAATCCGTGTAAATAATACTTCTTAAAATAGAAATTTTGAAGTGCACTTTTCTCAGATTCTAACATCGCAAATCATTTGTCTGCAAGCATTCTTCCTCTAGTTTGCGGAATAACTAACAACAAAGCACCGCATCCCCCATCATAAATTTACCTTGAAATGATCGGGAATCACTTCTACATTTCACTCAATAACCACTCCCTCCCCCAATTTAATTTGACCCCCCCCCCCCGAGAGGGAAATTAGTAGTTCGCGAGTCTGGAACGAGTTCATCAGACAGCCGGCCTCAAAGACGTACAGACTTGGAGAAGTGTCCACGCACGCAGAACTTGTGGCTTAGAGACCGGTGAAATGTATGGATGGTTTTACTCTGTGTTTGTAGCGTGTTTGGGTTCTCGAACCACCGCGAATCTCATCTGAACATTCATTTGAAACATGTGTTACTATATTCGAACATTCTGTTATAACCATTTGGCCTTAATTATCGCCTTTATCATTATTCATATTGTGAAAGACAAAGAAGTACTACAGTGATCACCATCTCCGGATAGGGAGAACTTCAAGGCATAAGCTTTCTCCTCCGCCTTTAGGTTATTCACGTATTTCATTCCAGATATATTCAAAAGTTTAAAGGAAGGGTAGGTGTAGTCCCTACGCGCTTCGCTTGTAAGGTGCAGCGAGAACATTATCACCACGAGCCATATGAGGTGATGGAATAGGGGAATGGTGGAAGATGGTAGGGATCATGGAGACTGAACCTAAAGGATGAGCCGGCCTCAGAAAAATGAAAAATGCGAAGACACATGAGCAGTAGTTCCTTCTGCAACCGTAGAAATTAAGAACGGCTGACGTGACTCAGGGCATTAACTGATGTCACTGCAGTGCCTCTGACTGGGAGGTTCAAAGGTTCGAATCTCGACAGAGGCAGCAGGGTTTTTGACACTATATAGCTAGGTCAAATCCTACTCAAGCTGCTGTTTGGAGGAGAATTCTAGCAGCCGGCTGCTCTGATCAGAAGTTTTTCATGTTTTCTCTGATCAACACCTGCCGAAATCTGGTGCAGTACCTCAACACATAGGCCAAGGGCTACGTGCGATCTTTCCTTCCTCTTCCTTGTCCGATTCTCACCTCTTACAGACACACACTTACGAGCACTGTATTACCACACTTGCCGGGAGATTACTTTTGAGTTTAGAACTTGTCCCGGTTAAAGCAGTTCCCCTTTATTGAGAAAAACATGGATGGAGAAATCCCTTCGAACCGACGTGTGAGTCGGCGCCGAATCTCACCATTCAGCGGGGGAGGAAGACTGCTACCTCCTGTAATAAAACATGCACTAAACTTACGGGCATAGTCACTATAGCAGTTAAACGTACCGGAAACACGAAATAATAAATTAAGAGGTAAAAAGGAATGCATACACAACCGCACTAGTACTGGTACTACCACTAGCCATTTATGCAAAATATGCATTAATTGTAATGTTATAATTCATGTAAAAATCTTAATCATATCTTCAGAAATCTTAATCATAAAAAATCTTATTACGCTAGATACCACTAAATTTGCAATAATATTAAAAAATGTATAAATATGCATTAGGCTTGAATCCCCCCTCCAAAAAAAACAAGCACTGAAACATGAAAACGTGCACTGATCATTTACGGGAACATTTTTTTAAATGATCATGCAGTGAAACATATTGACAAAGTTCTAGAAGTAATATTACATAAAACATTCATTTGCTAGGAAATCCTGTCTCTGCTAATTAGCTTTTGTTGTCGTCATTGAGAGTTTCTGCACGAACTCAATTTCTGCGGAGACAAATGTGCAATCCAAAGCTTGGAATTTGAATATGATGAAGCTCTGAAAGGCTCACGAGAACGTGATGGCGTCAAAGTCTAACGAGAAAAACAAAAGCTCTTGTCTGATCCTTTAAAAAGACGTGTAATCAGCAGCTCTTATGATATGAATTTCAATGACGAGTACGCCCTGTAGCAGAGTCCAAATGTACGTATACCGTAACAATTAAAGGTATTGTGGGGTCCATACTAAAGAGTTCTACAAGTACTAAAAAACAAATGTGATTTCCTGTTATCTGCAATCTTTAATAACACATTTCAACGCAATGCAAAAAAGAAAAACATCAAAGTCATCCTCACATTTTTTAGACAGTATATAGTGGAATGTCCTCTGTGACAGTAAGAAGCGTGGTGTTCTTCAATGAAATTATGTATCTTATAATAAAATCACAACGGAATTGTTAAAAGAATAATTATATGCAGGAAGAAATAAAATTTGAAATGTCATAGAAAGTTTGGTCAGATGTTAAGCTGATGTACAAGCAGGAAAATAACTTGCGTTGGACCATCTAATATCTATGCCAAAGCCAGTTGACCAATAATAAAATATAAACGTTCTGGTCATTACGATCCCTTTATGCCTAAGAAAATTATAATATTTTGTAAGATATATTATAATGTTGCTGCTTAATAATTTGTGCGTCAAGCACAAAGATAACAAAGTATCAGCAATCTGAACGACGTGCTTCCTATTTGCGGCTCTAACGGGAGAAAGGGGTGACATTTCTTGCTTGTGTGGTTTAATTGCATTCAATGACTGTTTAATTCAAAGATAAGTGTGCTTCAAAGCGACATACTAAGTCATGTGAAATATTTTACAGGTATTATTTAGTTTTATATTATTATATTCAACATATAGAAAACATGTATGCATTTACAAATTACAAAACATAAAATAAATGTCAATTCATATAACTGATATTTACAGAAAATCATCTGCTTTTTGTAAGGGTTGACAACCATCACCCTTTCTCTATAATTTATTGTTAAAATATGTAAAATACATTTCTTTTCTTTCCCTAATATGTCTACATTATGATTATCATAGATCAGGTTGGTAGAATGGGTCCACTCAGAATCTCCGCCTCTGAAGAATAATATAAAAAAGTATACTTTTAAATAAAGATCAATTCCGTGTCTCTAATCAATGCGTAAAACATACCCAAAGACTTTGCCTTACTTCAAAACACTATAAGAGAAAGTTTTATAAGAAAGTTAAGTTTTTCGGCTCTACCACCAGCCGCCGGCTGCAGAAAGCTAATATGTTCCAGTACCGAGCAGGCGCGGGGTTGAAGTTCGCCGCAAGTGCGCCGTGCAAAAGCAGAGTAAATTTCTCCGCCCTTAGCTGTGCTCTGGCGTGTCCCTCCTTTGCACCGGATACCGTTTTTATTGAAGTGTCGACGGTGTTCCAAGCACCGTCAGTGCATAGGGAACTATCTGTAGTTGCAAGAATTAAAGCTTCGTATAATGAAAACAAATTTTAAAAAAATTCTCTTATCGCTAAGGCAGTAGTGCCGGAGTGGTCTCGGACCAGAAGATCGCGGGTTCGAGTCCCACCTCGGGCATGGGTGTATTTATGTGTGTTTGTATGAGTGTGTCGTCCTTTCACCCCTCATTATCATCATCATTTCATCTTTCATACCCCCAGAGCTAACAACCCTGGGGGATAAAAATTGGATTCAGTAAAAAAATACTGATCCCCCCCAATTGATACATGCACCTGCTACCGCGATATATGATACTGAGCCACGGTAAATGCAGGATGTATGAACGCGTGGTCCTAGTTGGCCTATTCGCGAGAGAAAAAAAAGAAAAAAAATTTTCTTACAAAACTGTCCCAGTGCACCTTACAGACTTGTCCATCATTGGTTTACTTATGATGTTTACAACATACAGTTACTTTTGCTTATCGGTTTTTTCCATTACAAGTTTATTTTTAGACTTATAAAGAAATAAAATTTTATAATCTTACTAATGACCTACAGAAGCAAAAATGCTGCTTCAGCAAAAATTGACTGTTCTAAAATAGCACACGTGAATACTGAAAACTATTCCTTCGTCGTCTCATGTCAACTTTAACGTCTCTTTTTATACTTTCCCAATTTCCAAGTTTCGACGATACTCGCAATTTGCGGTAGGTTGTATCTACTTGAAATATAATATAAACTTCTTGCTGTCCAAAATATTATCTGGGATAAGCGAAACTAGAGAGAAGAACGCGCTAAAAATGATAAATAGAGTATTCTTAACATACGCACTACGCAGTACACTTACGTGTTTTATTCTCTGATATGAAATTTAATCAGTACAAGCTTTACTAAGTATATGAAGGCAACTTACTCAATACAGCTTATGATGAATGTTCTGTCGACGATGATAATAGCAGGTTGAATCACGTGGAAATCGTAAACAAGAGTCAAAAAATCAATCTCACGAGCGCCTCTCCGCGAATGTACGACCTTTCGCAGGCCGCCCTGCTGTGAGCAGGTGCCGTCGCGTCCCGAGCACGTGACATGCCGCTCTCTCCCGTCTCGGGTTGCTATTTCTGGCGGCCTCTGGCGGCGCTGGCAGGCTATTTCCGCCCACTCGCATGGGCGAGAGCGAATCATCAATGGGGCCATTTCTAAATGTAGTTATTACAAGGCGCGGACAAGTTGTAGTAATGAAATACATGATAAGATGTTAGGGTTGAAACCTTGCACAATAAACATAAGTATATGAAAACTTTCATGAAATTTGACTGCATATTCCGAATAATTTTGAGGGAAAGAAATTAGACAAATTAATACCAAATATATTTCTTTTGAATATTTTTTTATCTTTTTGTTTCAAAATGTATTTTTTCTGTGAAGAATTTTGCGTATGTTTTATGAAGGTTACTCTTGCATACATTCCTCTAAGTATATTGCTCTAATTGTGTACTCTGTGTATAATAGTCTATCTCGGTCTTTCTCTGTATTTTCTCATTTGTATTCGTGATGCCAGTCTACTAATATATTCTCTCATATATTCCACTAGTATATTCTCTTAAAGAACAAAATTTGATTTCTAAAAGTCTTATTCAATGGCGTAGTACATGTATTTTCGTACTAATGTGATGTACTAAATGTAGCACATTGGCGTGTCATGGCGTGGCGTGATCTTCATCAAAAACCTGGAAATAATGGCAACTTTTTATGAAAATCTCAAGCCTATAAATTATATATTTGGTTTTCTATATAAAAATGAACTGTCTGTGTTTGATTTTAAAGTATCTATTTTTTATAGTCGCGTGTGAATATTTAGATTACATAAAAGGCAATTAAATTGTTTGTAATTTTTTCTCGGCTGTCGGCGGTTATCTCTGGCGCGGATAACCGATTTCAATGTGGATTTTACTAAAAAGAAAAGTGTTTTTTGAACATAACTTAGATTCATTTTCTCAAATCACTATTTTCTTTTTTATAAGAAAGAATATTTTTTGTTTTCTTCACACAAATCTGCAGTTTTATTGCGATGTTAATGAAATTTTCTACACGTAACCACCCACAAAATAAAACTTATTTTCAACAAGAAATTTCGTAAAATCTATTCCCACCTTTTTTTATTGTCTCTTAAAATGAAAGTATATTTTTTGCGTTACGTATTTTATTTACGTTGGTTTGCGACTACGTCGAAAACGCCAAGGAAATTCACTAAAATAAATTAAACATTCTTGAGAGTCCATAAAATGTTCTTCAAATTATTTTTTGATTCATTCCATTAGTGCGACTAGGCTACGCAGGGCACTTGTGGTTTATATACAAAAGTCCTCCAAGTGGTTGATCCCCATATTGGATATTCTACCGAGTGATCAGCTCCTGGCGAAGAGCGGAGTTGCGGGTTCAGATCCCGCGTTGTGCACGGACCCCGCAGTGGCGTAGCCTCAATGGATGCGAGTGATGTGTCACATCGCATCGTTACTCGGTTGTTGTTTTTTATTTCTAATCTTTACTGTGTGTGGTTCTCATTTTCTCTATGCCAAAATAGACTGTTCTTTCTTTGGGTAGTTCAGACCACTGTCTCGGTTTACAATACCTGGTTTTGTAACACTGTGGTTCGAGAACGTTGAGTACTGGGGATATGGGCACAAATCACGTGTCTGATGCGATTTCGAAAACGAATGTGGCACGCAAACTTCAGCTCCAATAATTTCATTCGTTGGCCTCCAGGGGCGGAAGAATATTAGCGAAAGCAGTTCAAATTTTCTTCACCAGGGGGAGTTGCTTTTAAAGCAGTTGAACATTTCATTAGTATACATTTTTTCAAGTTTCTGCACAATGTTGTCGCGTAAAAATGTTCGATAATTAGTGTTAATTGTGGCTTTTAAGGTACAAAAAACAAATTTTTCACCATAGCTTCCGCACTGTTAGCAGCAAACACATGAAAAAAACTAAATTTTGATGCTAAAAACTGTACGAAGTAAAAAATAACTTAAGACATACCACAACTCTTTAAAAAACTAAATTGTGTATCATATTATCCCCACCGGATGTAGCGGGCTACAGTAAGACACCTTAAGGGCCTAATGTGTCACAACAGTATTATTTTCATTTTTTTCTTTTGTTGTGCCTTAATACTGCAACATTTTAAGTTCCTGCTATATTCATTAATAACATTGGTCAACACACATTTTCTTGCCTACGATATCATTTAATACGTAATATTAATTTATTCAATATATTTATATTTACACCCCGAAACGAATCACAATTAATTGTTTGAAAAACATTGGTTGTATATCCTTTTACGTGACAAATTAGCACAATCGCGTTAAAGGCTCCAGTAGTAATCTGACATTATGTGTCTATACCATCTCACCTGGCATCTATCTTCCAATAAATCCAATAAATTTATTTCTTGATGGAACCGAACACTTTGTTCCTCATACATATTGCCAAAAATTTCTCGATATTTTTCTATATGCAATGGAGATAGTGTACCTTTATGCTCATAGTTGCACCCAAATTTTGAAAGTTTGAAGGCAAGTCTTGCACCCGTCATGCTGCGTGACTAAAAAATCCTTGACAACCCTAACAAAGTGGTACTGTAACCAGCAAAGTGTTAATTTCGCTGTCGGTGTCAGAAAGTGTATCTTTTCTTTGAGTTCGGATGCTAAATGTTCTGCTGCTTTGTTTCGCAAACTGAGGTCATGTATTAAATAACTGAACTTGGGAGAAGTGGTCTATTTTATTGCCTTTGTATTCACTGCCACTTCTAACCCCAGAATTACACTTCAGAATCAGTACGGGACACAGGAATTCCAGAGAGAGTGGTGAACACAAATACACCAAGTCCATGGGACACACGTCGCCTTGATGATTCGAAATCAGGGAACTACCAGATATTTTTCTTGTCAGGATTGAAGCGTTTTTCATTTACAGAGCAAAAATAACATTCATCGTGATGGTTTTTGATGCTCTCGCCATAGAATCGGTACATCAATTTTAAACTTTTCAGTTTTCTACTGAAGGAGGCAGTCTACACAAGCTTTGCATTATCATATGGAAAGCCCAGGACTTATCTTTATCACCCACTTTCATACCAAAATATGTTTCATATATTTTTTCTATAAAGTTGGTAATATTTTTCTGTTTTTAACGTAAATTACCCACAAATGTAGTAAAATACATTAGAGTCCATGCGTAGGATTTTTTCTACATTGAAGAAACACCTGTCCATCTGTTTCGAGTGGCATCTGTAAACTTTGAAAAAAATCTTTAAAATTTGGGGGTACTTTCATGAAGCCTCTCGGACATTTTAGTCGTTTTTTCAAAAACGACTCACATTTTTTTCTTTAATTTTCTTGTTCGAATAGATTAAAACGCACTTATAAAAGTGGAAAAATATTTTCAAGTTCATAAATGAATTTTAAAAAAATTTTAAATTTAATATTTTTTCGGGCTTCTTCCTACAACTATAAAATTGAAGATAGAGATTTTTCCTTCAAATAAAATTTGTTCTCCATAGTAAGTTCTTTCATTAAGGTCATATACATTTTTTTGAAAAGAGTAGTAATTTTCGCACAGTATTGCGTACAATATGTGCAATTTTAAGAATTACAAAAACAAGATTTTCTCAAAAACGGCTCGAAATTTTTTCTTTAAACTTTTGCTAGGGATAATGCTAAATGTACTTTATAAGATGGAATAAACGCCACATTTCTTTATTTTTTGCATTTTTTCAAAAATTACAAAAATGTAATTTTTTGACTTGCCTCTCTTTGTCCTTAATACTTATATTGGCGTCAATTCGTTCATATTATTGCATTTATGAGTACATGTGATTTAAATATTGTCATAAGTTTTTCGAAAACTCTTTCTGTGAAAACAAACTCGGCATTTTCAGAAACGTTCAAACTCCATTTTGTCAAAAAAGGCTCAAAATTATTTCTTCAGACATTCCGAACGGATAGTGGTAATTGCACTTTTTAATATGAGGTGAAGTTCATTTCGGTGTATTTTTTTGTTCTTTCAAAAATTACACAAATGTAAATTGTTTGAAAATCTCTCACGCTTTTAATGCGCACATTTCCAGCAATTTGCAAATACTATTGTATTTGTGAGTTATAGCACATACAATAAAATGACTTCAAATGAAGTTTTTCGGAAACTCAAAAATTTTGTGTGAAAAAGGGCTTCATATTGCAGTAGCATTTAAACGCCAGTGTTTTAAAAACGGCTCAAATGTTTTCAAAGAAATTTGCCATTTAGGGCGTGTTTTTACTGTTCTTTAATTATATTAAAATAATATTTCCATTCTACAATCAGGAAACCGAAAACATAAGAAATTGTCAAAAAATGTAGTTCGGGCGGCGATACTTGTGTTGTAAGAAGACCCCGAGATATTTTAAATATTATTTTTTATTTTCAAAATATCAGGCATTTCAGCTGACATGAGACCTGCTCCATTATCTTTAGCGTCTTTACTCTATATAATATCTAAATTTATTTAAAAAATGCTGTATCTTATTAAGAAAAAGTGGTTTAAAAAATAAAAATTGGGTTTTAAAAAATTGAACTCGTCATTATTTTTAGAAATGTGTTTTATTAACATATTTCTTTAAGAAAAATGTTTGTCCTCATAATTGTAGTTGCAGGAGGATGCACAAAAAAATTTTAATTTTTCAATTTTCGAAAAATCAGAGTTATTAACCAACATGAGATCTGCGCCTTTCTCTTAATCGTCCTTCACACTATCCAATAACAACGGGCTCCACTGTCTGTGGTCAGCAGACTCACAAGATGTTCCGCGACAACATACTCATGTATGGCAAGGGACAAACAACCATGCCCACGGCGGGACTCGAATCCGCGACTCTTCCGACCGAGGCGCCGAGTGGGCACACGCTCTAGCCACCGGGGCCATCAAGGCCTGCGTATGTTATTTAATATAATAATGTGTATTATTGCTGTTACGGCTGAATATGTTAAAATATTCAATTAGTTGCTGTAGCTGTAGCTGCTGCAGCTGTTGTACACATTCGTTACAAAATCAAGTGCATCAACAGGTATATACAGAATAAATAATGACAGATAGATATTCAACACATTTCGGTTTTGCGCCTTGACATACACATTGAACACAATATGGCAAGTACGATATGATTGCCAGCTACCCGACTTATATTATTCGGGGAAACGCTTTAACGAGCAAAAAGTATATAAATATTACCAAGCATTTAAAATAAATATTCAAATAATTAGTTGTGCAAAACCGGAACTAAATAACTAAACTTCGTCCCAGTCGGTCTGTCGACACCCTTTCATGGCGAGGTGGGGATCCGGCGGCCCGCCCGTGCAGTGAATCGTGTTCTGTCGTGTCCAGCCACGCGCGTCGGCCTGCTCCGCGAGGCCGGAGACGGAGCGGGGCGGGCGGCGCTCGGGTACGCGTCACTTGCAGCCCCTCAACACAATTCAGAGCGCGCATCGACGCCACGCGCACACACTCCGCTGCAGGGCGCGGCGGAATTATGAGAGCGCGCTGAAATCAAATGTCTCGCCCGACTTTCATCAACCGCTTTGCATTCTAATTCGCTACGACTTCGAGCTTTTAAGCGCGTCCTAGTTCGTTGGAGAGGAAGCGAATCGTGTGGTTTAAAGCTGCTGTTGCTATCGTTGCGGACCTCGAAAATCGCTAAATTCATAATTTTAAATCTATCGGATTACTCATTTGAAGCGATAACTGGTAACTTTGCGGTAACTGGTAAGAAGTGCTAAGCGATAACCAGTAAAAAATTGTTCTGAGAAATACCATATTATTAAGACGATATTTGCCTGTGTAATGTAGCAAAATTATAAAAGATTTTTTTAAATTGTTACATTATGTATTTTGTCAAGATGAAACAAACCTTTATAAAAGTATTTTTATTATAAACCAATTACTTAATTTTCATTAGCTCTCCAAATAAAAGACAATGTCCCTATTTGTGTAAACAATGCATGTAAAAACTACTTGATCGATTTTTTGAAATTTACACTTTTTTCTTATTAATGCCAGGAGTGTTTAGAGAGAGATTTCAATCCAACTGGTGATTGAGTTCCTTAAAACTAATAAGCTCCCTGCGACCAACTGTGGATCAGGCTTAAACTGACTTCTAGAATGACTTAGAGATTAATACTACATACTACATACTACTACACACATGTGTTGTCATATAAACATCAACATTAACAATGTCGTATGAAGAATGGCTAATTTCTGAAAACTATTTATTTATTTATTTATTTATTTATTTATTTATTTATTTATTTACGTCAAAACAGTTAAATACTAAATATTACTCAGTGTTATTTGTTAAGATGGCGTGAAATGTAGCAGGTGTTTTAGGATTGATTCAAAAAAGTTGTTAATTTAATTCGATTTGAAAATCACATGAAAATATGAATTTAATAGATATTTGATACAGATTTCGTGTCATATCAACGTCGTTTTTGGTCAGGTATTGAACCCCCGTTTTTAACATACACACTAAGGCAGAAGAAAAGATATTCTACCACGCCTTCCGCTCCGAAAGAGGTGCATGCAAGTAATGTGTGTGAGGATGGTAAGCGTGATGTCAGGAGGAGGAGTTCTGACCCATTCGTTAGAAAAGGCAGGGGGGGGGGACATTGCTTTGGGAGGGGGAGGCGCTCGCTTTGATCAGGGGCTGCGTCGCGGCGGCGCCTCCGCCGACGCCTCGGGCGGCAATCGCTCCTCACGCCTCCCCCTCCCCTCCCCTCCCCTCTCCACCCCTCCCCTGCCCGTCTCTGGAGCCTGAGACCTTTGATTATTGGCTCGGGGAAGCTCATTTTCGGCGGCGGCGGAGGACCGATGTCAACTACAACCACGATTCGACGACGCGATCCCGCTCGCACTGCTTGTGAAGTTTCCAGTATTTTATTATTCACGACAACTGGGCTATTTGTAGCCATTGTACTTCTACCCTTATTGCTATTCATGGTCAATTTTGCAAAGCTACATGGAAAGTTCTTGTCGAGGTTGAAACTGATTTCTTCCTCTCAGAGGATTTGTGTTCCAGAAAAAGGGACTGAGAATGAGTCGGGATCTATAGATCTAGTTGTGAGAAAAGCAGTATAGCTCAGAAAAAGTGTTGGATTGACAGAGTGGGACTAAAGAACATTAGAGATTCTATAACAAACCGCAAAATAGTTCTTTTTGATGTTCTTATTAATTGTTAACTCGAATAAATTTTCATTGAGCTATTGAAATTGTTTAAAAGTATCTAATTACCTAATCTAATTGAAAGAGTGATACAGTACAATATATTGATACAAACAGAACCAAAACGTAGAATTATGAGAATATATCCCGCGGAAATATAATCTTTATTTATTTAATTTTTCTTTATTAGAATGATTTAGTGTTAATTACTGTGTGCGATTATTCGTTCTGGTGAAAATCGATAGTGCATCTCCTCTGAGTAAATTCGGTCTCCTGGTGTCTTAAATCATAACAACAATGATAGTATGCTATTGATGATACTATTTACTATTTTGTAAGGAAACATTGTTATTATAAGTAGATTTATATATGTATGTGTATAGGGTGACCCATCAATTATGGACCAACCCTATTACTTCTCAACGGTTCGCGATATCCAAAGGCAGTCGTTTAACAATGCGGAATCGCGTGGCAAGAAACAAGCGTTAGAGACCTATAATATTTTTAGATTTTGAGAAATTTAATCATTTTTTAAAAATGGAACTATATATTTTTCTCGCCAGCAATGGATAGATCATGAAAAGAAGAATAACATGACGTATCATATGTTAGTATTTGGATAGTAATTTGAGTATAAAATTAGACTTTCTGACCTGATTTGTAAGTAAACGGATAACATTTCGTGTAGCAGCACTTGCAACAGTGCCCGTTTGGGAAGGTGGCCTTCCTATTGCCGATACTGTCTCATGGAGATCGGAGTCTGAGCGGGGTGGCCTTGAAGGATAGAGGCATATATACAGCTATCCTTGGTCCTGATACGAATAACGTATGAACAAACATCAATATTAACAATCAGAATGAGAATTTTTTTCTCGTTTGTACATCTGAATTGAACGTTTCTTTTACTGAAAGCAACGATAATTAGAAAGAACAAAATAAAAAAAATGTAGCGGAATAACGATAATAATAAAGGTCATTTCCAAACTTACAAGAATAGAGCTCATCATTTTGTGGCAGAAACAAGCCATCATGTTAAAACATGAAAAGGGAATGAATGATTGAAGATTTTCATTGTAATATCTAGATTAGTTCATTACATAATAGATAGGTTGACTCTTCTCTTATTGTTTACTGTTAATAAACTTCTTTAAACATGTATCAAAAGAACTAAGTACTACAAATTTTGAAACACTCTTGACAGTTCTATCAGTGTAAATTTACCAAACTTGATCGAAAATGCGCATCTGATGTCGTGACTGCTAATACTGATTGAGAGTTTCTCACTTCATAGCGCTACGTGCTGCCACAAACTTGATAATTCACGACAGAAGACGGACGTGTATTGTTTTTTTTCATTTATGAACTGCAGTAGTCGTGTGCTTCCAAAGTGGAGGTGGAGTGATCATAATTAAAAATGAAATATACCAATGAAGGTGGTTGCATTCTTGTCAAGTTTGAAAATTATATTTATTACTATCATCTTCTTTAAGCTAATAGTTTTTTTAACATGTTTTGGAATGATCGGTTATTGGAATTTCAGTAGAAGAAGTTAAATCCAGGTGAATCAATGGAAAAAATCTCTCATTCTCATTGTTAAAATTGGTGTTTCTTAGTGTGACCTTGATGTCAAGACGATGGATTACGGCTCTTATCCCTCTCAGTATCCCTCTCCATGCAAAACAGTCTGGACTCTGCGAAGGCCACGATCCCCGAAGGGGAGACTTGCACTGGCAGTTAGATGAAGTATCAGTGAAGCACTTCAATTACCATTCGAATTTTTTTAAACAAACGAAGCGTGAAAAATACGCATACTTTTTAATTCAAATGCATAAACAAATGCAGGCATTTGCCATTCAATTTAGGGTATATACGTTCTACATAAATGTACCAATGGTGAACGATGCGTATTTTAACCGTAAATCAGATAAATAGCTTATACTATTAACGTCAAAGAAAAGCAACGTCATCTTCGTATCAGTGCCGCGTTACAACAATGGGTCACAAAAGCAACAACGACCGCTAATTCGTATAGAATACAAGTTTTGTCAATTAGCATTGTTGAAGCCGCTAGCAAGAAATTGAAAATGAATAGAAAAAAATATTATAAATACATAAATATAAAATTTTATATTCAACAAAATTACTCGATTTGTACATGCATTACGCTTCATTCGCCATATTGCCATATCTTATTAAGCAAAGCGACATCATCTATTATTCTTCACATTTAGAAATGTTCGAGAACAATTCGAAAAGTTGTACATGATCTTATTTCAAAATGTGTCTGTTAGGAAGCGATTTTTTAAGGGAAAAATCTCTTCCTTCAATATTTTAATTGTAGGAAGATGTCGAAAAAAATTTGAATTTTTGCAATTTTCGAAAAATCAGAGTTGGTAACAAAAAAGATACCTGCATTACTTTCTTAAACGTCCTTTACAATATACAACATTAAAATTTAATTAAAAACGATGGAGCTCTTTTTTTGAAAATTTTGAGTTTTTGAGAAACTTTATTTGACCAAATTTAAAGCACATGTACAATATTGTGAACAAATTACGGCAAATATAAATATTAACGACGTGACAGACAACTCAAAAAAGTAAATTTTCGTAATTTTTGAAAAACAAAAACAACAAAAAATTGAGCAATATTGCATTTATGTCATCACATAGAGACATACGTACCAAAAGTTTAAAGAAAAAATTTGCAGCCGATTTTGAGAAAATCTAGTTTTTGTTATTTTTTAAAACTGTACACATTTGCAAACAATATTGCTCGAAAACTACAAAAATTTTGAAAAGAATTTACATGACCTTAGTAAAAGAATTAATTACAGAGAACAAACTTTATTTGAAAGAAAAATCTCTATCTTCAATTTTGTTTTTCAATTATCGAAAATTCATAGTAATCAGTGAAAATCTTACCAATGCCACCGTCATAAGTGTATGTTGCTCTATTCTTACAATAAATTTAAGGGACAAAATTAGAGCCGTTTTGAGAAAATCTTGAAAATGTCCGTGGATCTTTATGTAAAGTACCCCTAAATTTTGAAGAAAGGTTTTCAAAATCGCAGTTTTCACTCAGGCTGCATCGTTAGGAGTTTATTCAATTTGGAAAAAGGGTACGCCTAGCTTAGGCGCTAGTGTTATTCACATACCCCATACAGGTGGATAGACGTACAGACGGACTTTTTACCGTCGATCGATTTTTCAGTATCAAGGCCATACAAAACATGGAATCGACACCAAGTGTTAGAGGATTTTTTTTCTTAATTTAGCAACTGGATTTACCCACTTTATCGTTACTAGGGGATGGCAATGATTTTTTTCTGGCGGAAATCAGCCGTTTTTTCCTGCAGTATTACATAACTTTTTCTATACTATATATACTTGTATTACTCCGTATATACGTATGCATACGGGATAGTAAAAATACTAAAAGTGAGGAAAATTATATACAAACGTTGGCATGAAAAAATTCGGAAATTCGTGTCTAGTTATTTAGTTTCACATGGTGATTTCATGGGTTACAATATCTAGCGAACCTGCAGAACTTAGAACAACAATATTGTAATTAGGAAATAGAGTACCTTGGCAAGTGAATGTAGTACCATGGCACAACAGCTCTTTACGAGCTAAGGTCTACCAGCAACTTTCCGGCTTTGCGGCCATGGGTTAGGTGGTTAGCACATAGCCGTTCCTACGCTGTATTTCTGGTTTTCTCAACCTGACAAGTGAGCTTTCTTATCGTCACACAACAACAGATACTGGAACAATGTAAGGAAAGTTCACAATTAATTATTACTCCTACCGGGAATCGATCACGGGGGTGCGCCGTGGACAGCCAGCACGCTAACCAACGAGCCACAGAGAACTACGCAACGAGGATACATTCTATTCAAATGCCAACATTGTCACTATAATTGTGACAGTATTAATTGATATAGAAGTGTCCAGTTTGTTTTTTCTTTCTCTTTATGGAGAAGAGAGAAAGAAATGTAATGCTATACGAAAAAACTCTTATTACAGCGCCCTGCTCAAGAAAAAGTTGATAAATCCAGTTGCTAAATTTAAAAAAAATCCGCTAACACGTGGTGTAGCTAGAATCCATTATTTTCGGGTCCTTGACACCGAAAAAATGCAATAATAGCTAAACGTCTGTCTCTCTGTCTCTATCCTTTCATCTGAAAACAATGCTAGCGGCTAAGCCGTTCAGATGATTTTCTTAAAATTTGATACTCCCCAATCGATCTGTCTGATTTCGTGGTCCCTTGATTTTGAAACGGATATTTTAATTTTGGGCGTTCTTGGCTTAAAGCCACTGGGATATTTGCTAAATTTTCAAAAACTCTCTCCAACGTTTTTGATAAAACTTTGTTATTGGATAGTGTAAAGAACGTTAAGAGAATGGTACAGGTGTTTTTTTTGTTGACAAACGTGCCTTTTTTTATATTTCAAAAATCCGAAATTTTTTCGAAGTCATTATATTACTAAAATATTAAAGATAGAGATTTTTTTCGAAAATTTGAGTTTTTTTGCGT